>JAYWIR010000057.1:0-600000 GCA_036172245.1 Raillietiella orientalis | reverse complement strand
AAAAGATAACGTGGCCATCCCGTAAAAATGAAACACAAGTAGACCAGCATGCCTGAAGGATGAAGAAAGCAACCGCTTCGTTGGGCAAGGCAAGTAAAGGGGAAGAAAATAAGGCAGAGGAACGAAACAACTCCATCATTCGAGGTTGGGAGTCTCAGCAAGGCAGTCAAGGAAACACATCGTATGAAACTGCGGAGCGTTCGCTCCACAAAAGGCCACAGTGCACGGCCTCGAACTGGAGGCAGGCTGAAGATAGTGTGGGTACGGAAAGAGAACCTACGCCATGGTGGCAGAAGGTCACTCGAGAACTCCCCCCTTCGAGTTCAGGTGAACACTCACTATTGCTGTCTTACTCATTTATCATCTCTGAACTGCCCATTTTTCCAGCTCTAGTGTATATCATCGACCTCTGCCCAAAAGGACTCGCTGAAATCTGTACGTCTTGAGGATGAACTTTTAAGAAAGACTCAACCTGATCGCTTCCTGACGTCCTCCTTCCTTTGATGGAGTTTTCGTGAATACGTCTGTGTCTGGAACATACTGGAAACATTCAACGCTCAGGAAGGGAGGCCGGCGGTAATGATTGGAGCAGAACTTGTACTCATCAGTATTTTTCCTCGAACTTCCTTGCATGTAAACCTAATTCAGAAGAACCTTTGTATGGCCTTTAACTATTACTTTAGCTTGCTTGCTTTTCTGAAACTTGGGCCTAAGGGCCAAGTTTCAGAAAAGTCATGGGTCTTTCTCTGAGGCCATCTGAGTCTGCATTTATAACCTTGGCACTTTCTAACTCTTACCAATCGTCTCCAAGGGATCCTTTCCAGCTGTTGTTAAAGGATAAAAATTTTTTCCAGTATTATTCCATAAATCCATACTTCTTGTCATGAACTTTGGAGTAGCTGCAGAATTCGAGTTGATGTCTACTTCTCCGTTCCCTCTTTCTTACACCATTGGATTCTTCCGCGTTCGACTATCACAGCCTATGTAAAAGGATGTTGTTGGCAAGTGGTGACCAGGAATTTTCCACTATCTCCTCATTCTTCCTGTTCTCTTCGACTTGTTCTATGAGCTCGGAGCTTCTTCCGTTGAGGAAACGCTGCTCTCAATACGTATCCTAGGATATTACTCTCCTGAGATGCTCCTTGGGAACTTTCAGTTTCTTCTTACCTCAGTGGTTACTTCTTTGGTCCTCCATTTTCAAGCCTTTTCCAGAGCCGTTATGAGTATTCGTAAGGGCAAGAGACGTCCAGAGCGATCATTGTTCTTTCGTCTTAGAGTTCCAGATCCGATTTTAATTTGTTTTCGCTTCCGTGATAGCTTGACTGCCGTTTACCACCATCATCCAGTGTTCTGTTTGATCTTGGTTAGTCCAGCGCCCATCATGCCTCTCCCTGCAAAGTCCCTCGGCCAGAAGGTGTTGGTCTCCGTGGATCACAGTGTGGTGGTTTGCTTCACCAAGTGCTGGCATGTAATCCGTCTGCAGATTCCCTCCACGAGGGAAGCACGTGCGCGTCCGCGATCTGAGTCGCTCCCTGCGCTCCCCGAGGACACGAGACTCTCTCTTACCGGCGCTTGATGGCAGTGGTAAGACCCGTTTTTGGAGGACGGGAGGAAGGTCCCAGCACTCCTGCTTTACACCCGAGGCACAGCGACCGTATCGTTGTCCATCTCGACTACGATGTATTCGTTCGGGCATCATCCGGCAGATGGCAGCTCCGGCCTACTGGCCGTCCTACCGAGAACGCGCGCCAGTTCGAGCCTGCGGTTCCTTTCGGGATTTCCGTCCCAACGACCATTCAGCAGTGAGACTCAATGAATCCATTTAGCGACGGTCAGCCACTTTGTTGAATATGTCACCTGGCTAGTCGATTTCCCGTCTTCCTCCATCTTCTGCGTAGTCGACCTCGACTGGGTTGAACGGTGCCCACACAAACCAAAGGCAGAGTCGTGCTGCCTGGATGAATCGGCAGTCTGAGAACCGAAGATGTCCGTTATTGACGGAAAATGACCTGACTCCCCGTACGATCCAAATCAGAGCATTATCTTGATCTTTGCGATAAGGAAGGATGTTCGTGCTGCCCTGCGTTGAGATGCTCGTTGTTCGAGGTAATTTCCTTCCTTGTAGGCGCATCGATCGTGAAGCCGCCAAATGTCACTCCGGCATTCTTTTTTATCCTCACTGCCATTCCATCTTAGTTTATGCGGACTCTTACCTTCCACAATCCAGATGCTTCTTACATCACCACCGGGTCTGTTTCATGTTGTGAGGATCGCTCCAGACATAAATGCTCTTAAATCTTCTTCCAATTCTTCATCGATCGATGACACTTGCATCTTCCTTCTACCACCGTTCGTAATATCCTTTGGAATGGATCTTGCACCCCTCAGTCCGTAGAATTCGGTGGTCTGAAGCAAGTACCAGCAGCGAAATCATCGGTCTTTTACCTTAAGTTAGGTAGGCCGAGATGTCCTAGTGACTGTCGCATGTGCGTACTCACGTGCTTGAGTCAATAGCCGAGTTCTGGACGAGTTTGTTTTGTGCCTTTGAACCAGAAACATCCGTTCTGCTTTCTTAGATCCTTTCATGATACACAAGCCGGAAGGAAAGATCTTCCTGGCATCCGCCTTCTGCCCCGAGACAACCCGCACTCCTTGCGGAGACTGCTTTTACTAAATTGTCTTTGGGAGAGCTCAGATGAAAACAAAACCAAAGCCAAATGGTTTGCCCAAGCATCCGTGAGCTTCGACAAAAGGTGGAGGTCCCTTCCACCGATCTTAAAAGTGCTTCTTTCTTATTGCTTTTGAATCCTTCGCTCCGAAATGCCGCAACGTGCATTTGCTGGGATTTGATGGTAGTCCAGCTTGGGCGTGTGAAGGTTGTAGTGAGTGGTGTTGCTGTGTGTATTCGCTATGGCTCCGAAGTCTGGTAGTGGGAAAGTCGCAAAAAAAGGCATGCAAGGCGTAGAAGAACATCACAAAGGGAGACAAGAATAAGAAGAGGAAGAGCAAGGAGAGTTACACCATCTACATCTATAAAGTTTTGAAGCAGGTGCACCCGGATACGGGTATCCCCAGCAAAGCCATATCGGTTATGAACAGCTTTGTCGATGACATCTTCGAGCTCATCGTAGCGAAAGCGCCCCACCTGTCCCACTACAGCAAGCTCATGCCATCACCAGCCGGGAAGTGCAGACAGATGTGCGCCTGTAGCTGCCCGCAGAACTGGCCGACTCGGAAGGCACGAAAGCTGTGACCAAGTACACGAGCTCGAAGTAAATTGTGCTTCCACCAACTCGTTCCTGAAGCACCCACAGTCATCCGGTGCAATCCGTTCAGTCAGATGCTATTATAGCAGTCCGTCGGGCATCTTCCGGCCAGTTCATCATCAGGTCTGACTACCTCCCAGCAGCTCTCCTATTCCACGTGGAGTCGGTCCAGTAGCTACTCTGAATAGAAGAATGCAAAGGGGTCATCTCTGTTTCTCTCCTCAACGCACTTAGTCACCTCTTGCGCCCCAGGATTCCGCTGGCGCAAACATGGGTTTGCACCAGCGGGACAGGTTTTTGATGATGCACCTTAAGATGTTTCCAACCGTACCCCCTTGCAGGGTATCCTCATCCCACTAGTACCTCGTGTAGGGCCTCTCACCTCAAATGCATCCGTATCAGATCTGTGCGTGCGATACGGAGATGACTAGCTCCCTCGAGTAGAATTCGTTCCAGAACTCCATCGTATGGATGAAATTCCTTTCGATACGGACAGATGACTCTGCTGTCGAGGAAGCGCTCTTGAAGTCCTTCCAGAGAGGCGTTTTGCGAAGAGGCGATCAATACGGTCACCAGTTGGCATTGATCTCCACCTAGTCATTTTTCCCCCCCCACTCTGAAGATCATTTCCGGAGTGACATTTGCTGTATTCGAATGCTTCCAGTGCGTCGACCTTCTCGAGAATTTGAGGCATATGTTAATGATACGTGTAAGCATCATGTCCTGGGAATCCACCAACTTGCACCCTTTCTAAGAGATCTCAGAATCCTGGGGCGTAGCTTATTCTCCAACTTGGATGATGTTGGAGCCAATGGCTTCATTATTAAACGATAACCTGAGATTAGCTGGTGCTGCTTGAATTGGAGATATTGGAGGATATCAGGACAGGAAAGGAGAATCATTATTCTCCCTTTCTGTCTTGATATCCTCCGATATCTCAGACGGATTCGTAGACGATTCTTTTCGAAAATGTACAGATGTTTACTGTTTTACAATTAGATAACATGCTACAGGGGGCCCTTCACATTCTTCCAGAATTCCTCCTCTGTTCATCTGGGACTCTCATCGCCCCTCAGTATGCTGCTTCCTCAGCTTTCTGTCCTCCGTCTCTCGAGAGCTGACCGTTGGGTTCTCCTGCTGCATCTGTTTCTCAGTCCTTCGTGTGAAGTGGGCTGCATAGATGTCGCTAGAGTACCGGATGCACGAGGCCACCATCCGGTGCCTCATCGTCCCCAAGTTCTTTTTTGGAATTCCAACATCCTGCAGCACTTCGTTACCTGGATCCCAGAGAGCCAACGATGAAAGCATGCCACCCTGCGTCGCTTCCCCTCTCTGGAAGGCTATTTCCTTGTACTTTTCTTGTTTTATCCTCCTAGCTGTGCTGAACGCCCCTTTTCCACCCTCGTACGGGCAGCTGACGTCCTGCAATATATGCTGGTTTCCTTTCTTCACTAAGTCCGGTCTTAAGAGGGAGCTCGTTGCTGGAGCTCTCTGACTCTCTGATTCCTTTCCAAAGGTGTGCACAAAATGCTTTTCGACTTCTTCAGCGAGGTGCAATCCATGTCTATCAGCCCCATAATAGACCTAATTGGCCCCTCATCTGTTGATCCGGAAGTGCAAAGATCACACCGGATGTAAATAAATATTTATCTTGCTAGCTTGGGGAAAAAAAAAAGAGAGAAAGGGAAGATGGTGGAAAATCTCTTAGTTACCTGATGAAAAGTTTGCATAAGTTGTAATATTATTCTAATGTAATGGATGGTGTTCAAGGGAACCCTTGATACTAATGAAGCGAAGCCTAGCTTCATTCTGGAACCATTTTCACAGTGTCTTCTTCATTCAGGTGCTTTACCTTTGTAAATCCCGTTGTACACTATCTGGGAATCTGTTTCTGATGAGTAGTCGAGAAACTGCATCTGAAACCTGAGGCACTGTGCATCTTTTCAGTCACCGTAGTTAAAATTTCTAAAGTCTGAAGAATAAAATTTCGGCATCAGTTGGTGTTCTATGATTTTAGGCATAATTGGAAAACACAGATGCGAAAAATGTAAAGATAATTGCTTTATCAGCTTACCAGGAATGCTAAATAAATTGCGGCTTTAAACGGTCCATATTCATTTAAGCAAATGCTAATTATTGTGTTAACATTGAGATGTTTGCAATAAAGATGGTTGCAGAAATGAATTAGCGTATTTCAAAACAAGAGGCTATTTGAAATTCAAAGTAGAAAGTTCCCATTTCCACTTAATTTGTCAAAGGGAGAAAGATATGCACATAAATGCTTTGCTGTTCAAACTACAAAATTAACACGTGCTCCAAGGATCATCAAAATCATCATTCAAGAATGTTGGTTTCGTAGTTTTTGATCGGTTACGCCTTAGGCTACAGAAACTATACTTTGATCGCTTCTCGGTCTTTTGGCTAAGATCAAAGTGTAGGCTCAGAAATGGGTAACGGAGGAGCAGTTCGGTGCTTGGCTCTCTTTTTGGAGTGCTTGTTCTTGTGAGTGCAAGAGATGCAAAAGTGGAACTGTCTCCGAGTAATCACTTTACAGGATAACGGCGATTGTGTGATAAGTATCAGCAATAAATGTCAACTGGAATCCCGATGGAAGCTGAAGAAGAAATTCTCCGTGGAAACGCTCTTGCCGTAATTCTTGAATATAGCATCCAATCCCAGTATTAAAATTGCAAAAATTCAGGTTTTGTGGAACAATCAGTGTGTTCATCGGTTTTTAGTAGGTTCAATAGTGGAACCTCAGTTTCGAGCAGTACCTGAAAGGATCAAATTGGTGATATTTTCGAAAAGTTGTTATAATTAAGAAATTGGTTGGAAGATATTTATAATTTCTCGTAAGATGTTGTAGTGAGCATAGGTACAACTCCATTGGCCATCAAAACCGTGAATATATCAAGATATTGTAATTTCAGCTTCGAATGTAAATAACCATCTATGAAAATATGCTAATGTTTGAGCTTTAGGGTTCTTTCTTTCTCTGAGATTGGAGGAGTTTCGTGATAATCATACAATATCAAGGATTCTGATGAAGTATGACTTCAGGGTTCTTGGAAAGTAAATATGAAGAATATGCCAAACACATAATTTTCATTTGTTGGAATTCCGGCAATTAATCATGTTTGTTTGAAATTGCAAGCCTTAGTGTTTTCCCAAATGTTTTTTGCATACCGAAAATTATGTGATACATTTTGTACATCTATTGGCTCATGCATACAAAGAAACTGTTGAAGGACTCTTTCCAATGAAAGAAAAATAAACATACTTTACGTTTGCAATAGGTTGGCAGCCCTCACACATGAAGCATATGTTTCTTCCTTAGTTGTTTAAGCATTGAAGCGTAACTCCATAAAATACACATAGAGGTTAATTGCGAAAAATTACATTTTGTGAATCATTTCTGTGTAATGATTATGGCCAGTATGTGCCCAGTGTGCAAGTAAATAACATTACGTCACCATGAGATTGTACATAATTGTATACCATGATTAGTTTTGACGGCTATTCTGTTAAGTAAATGCATGAAATTTCCATAATTAGTTGTCTATAGTCTGCAGAAGAGAGAGAAGCCAGAAGAACATTGTAATTCATTTTTTCACAATCAAAAATCACAAATTTTGTGAGTACTTTGTGAGAGGGAAAAGCAAAAATAAATATGATTAAGAAAACATTATTATCATACTTTTCAGCATTGAATATTTAAAAATGTGTGATGGAAACCGCAGGTCGTGTTTAACATTTGAATTGGATTGGTAAATTGGCGAGTGTTTGATTAAAGCAGCAGGGTAATACAGTTGAAGTTTTGTAGTTTCTCCAAAGCAGTTGGGTTTTTTGACTCTTGTACATGAAAGTTCTTTTGAGAATCATTTTAAGTTATAATGTTTCATTGTCAAGTGATATTGGAATTTCCGTAGAAGCGAATAAGATAGACTGTCCAGTCTTCCTGCTCTTTGAGCCACAGAGTTTATCATTCTATGTTGACATGTGTCATAAGGTTTTTTATGGAGATACTGGAACATGTGTACTCTATTAAAGATGAGTAGAGCATGTGTTACTGGTTTGGAAAATGGCATAACGATACCCCATATTTTATAGCACAAAATGAGAGCGAAATTCCAGCTGCATTTCCAATGAAATCATGCTTTTTGCAATAATGCTATCATAACAAATCCTAGCTAAAGTTTCCACATGGATATTGCTAATTTATACATCAATACTACTGACAAAATAACTGTCATGAACTGTCTATTTGTATCCCAAAAGACAAAAGAATGAGAAAGCGGTCAGTAAAGTATTAGAAAACTGATGTTTATCAAGTGAATTGAGAATCACAGAGTAGCAGAATATCCCTGTTATTTTTATTTTTCTTGAGACTGTCACCTGTGATCCTAATTAAATTACCTTGTTTTGAAGCAGGTGAAGTTCATGCTCAGAATTTTCTCATAAAAGCCTTGAAAACATTTGATAATATGGAAAATAGGATTGTGATTCTAAAGACCTCGGGAAACATGTTAGACAAATGCAACAGGAAAGAAATACATTGCCACTTCACAATGCTCAGCAATGTTTATATTGAAATTGATATAAAGGGAATATGAAAAGAATGTTAAACAAGTGCATTCATGAAAAATGCTGGGTTGATGCTGATGTATTTATTTAAAGATTCATCAGATTAATTTATTTATTTTTTAAAATGAAGCCAGGTGGATTGTTTCCAAACACTTTTAAAAAATTTGTCTGTTTGCACTTTGAATGCAAGCAACCAGCCGAACATGCATTGAAGTCACTTAGGTTTTTTGTTGTGGTTTTCAGTTTCTTGTGAGCAGCATTTGAAATCTCTTTGGTGCATCTACAAGCATGAAGAAAGAACTTTGTAGCCTCTATAAGAATGTTTATATCCTTAAGAACTCTTTAAGGATAACCAAACTAAATAAATTTCGAAAATTAAGTGTTTACCCATTTTCATTTTTCAAAAATGTCAAGATATGAATGCTAATTGACAAAGTTATGTTTTGCCATGTAGAAAGGTTATTGTGCATTGATTCATTTGGTTTTTTAAATATGAACTGGTCGATGTTCAGTTCAAATGTTTTTGATTGATGAATGATTTGGCAGTGAGTCATGGAAAGGAAGGTTCTGTACCATCCGTTGGATTTTGATTGAACAAAATGACTCTTATTCATCCAAACACAAATCACTCGAACGACGTTTTCAGCACATTCTTTGAACACTTGAAACCATTGCATAATTAAGTTCATGATTTTACAGAAAACTTCCAAGCTCTTCAACACTCGCAAGTTGCGAATGTTCTAATGACCTACCCGAAAATGAAGGCGTGTCTTCATTTGAAAGCTACGTTTCTGATTATCTCTTTTGTAGTCAGGAACACAATAATAACACATTCCGTGTGAAGATTTGGTATCGGTTTCCATGTCAACCCCTCAATTTTTTGCCCACAGATTCCACAGACATCTCAGACCACGGTGTGAATCCCGAAATACGAGTTGATCATACCTTTGCTTTCCAAGATTCCATTCGATTTGTTTGTGCTTAGGATCTCTCTTCCGTCATTATGGAGCGATTTTTGTAACTCTTTGAGACCCTGGGGCAATATGAGCACACCCATTGATGCTGACCGGTAAATAAACTCTATTGCTCCTGCCAAATTCCGAAACCCCCTTCCGAAGTTTGGACCAAGGCTCAGGGATTTTAGTCTTCCTTATACTGAGAGCAATTTTGACGTGGCCAAAAGTTCGTTTTGGACAGTTTTCCTTATCCGATGATCTCTTGTTAGATACCACCTAAAGTGCGGTAAGATCTGAATGCTCAAATGGATAAGTCAATCAGTCGGTCCTAATGACAGTCAGTAATGATTACAAAAGTGATACAAAATAAGCAGGCTTCAAGCCTGTGCCGTGACTCATACAATGATCAGATTATATTCTCGCTTACTGAGCATTTGTGATAAACAAGCTTATGCAAAGATCAAAGTTATTGGTACGCCTCAATCAGTAAAAAACAATTCTGCCCTATTTCTAATGATTTATTCGTTTTATTCCATAGTTGACAGTGATTAGCAGTATCCATTTGTTTGTGTTCCTGGAGTACAAAAAAAAAGCCAACAGAAGGTGCGTGAAATGTGTGATTTGTGAAGCCTTCAAAGCCCCTCCAAATCCATTCTTTCTCTTCATGTTTAGAGAATAAGAAGCGGTGATCCAGGAAAGGGTGCTTTTTTTCCCTCTCTCCAAGAGTGGGAATGTGCTGGGGCACAGCTGCCTTCCCCATTCGTAGTGGTTCCCGCTAAACTCCAGGAAGATTTCGAAATTCAGGGAGATGCAGTTCAAATGCATCCCAAACCGGCAAGAGTCTAATACAGTCTTATTCGGTTTTATTCCACGTTACAACTAATTTTCTTTCTTTTTTTTTATCCCGCTTTAGTCAGGTGATTCCACTGGGTTCCCCGATGGAATATTGCATTAGTTTGATGTCTGCAAGATGCTACATAAAAGCAAAACATTTTGAGCCCTGACGAAAAAATTTTTTTCGCGGACCTTCAGCAGTTGGTCTCCAGGATGTCTGATCTTAAAACCAAAGCATCAAAATTTGCCTTGGAAATTGAAAGCTCCTTAAAAGAAAAAGAAATGATTACCTTCGTTTGTAAGATCACAGTAGTTTGCTCCCTCCCAAATATCTTGAAAAGGGGTAAGGACTGTACACTTTTGGGTCAGTATGCATTTCACGTCATTCTGTTATGACATCCTGATATTCAGATTTTCCACCAATCCGAGAAGACATCTGTTGTAAGGCAAACATTTTATTGGGAGACTTACTATTAGCATATGAAATTTGCGAGTACCCATTCGATCAATGATTTCCAAGAGCCACGACAACTCTATTACTCAAAGGAGTTTTCGTTGGGTAACGAATATCGGAAAGAAAGAGGAAAAGATCTCTTTACCTTTCTGAAGAGAGCAGGCGATTTTTTATTTTTCCTTTTCAGCCTTCGAGTAGCTCGTGGTGGGGGTGGTACTCCTTTTTTCGGTCAATTCTACTGTTAAAAATATTGCTTAGCAATCAATTTGAGCTGGCATTCACAGCAGTTTACTCGCTGGCATGTTGCCTCACCCTCTCCAGAGTGTGATCTTATTCAGCACATTTTTCTGATTATTCCGTCGACGCTCATCTCGAAGCGATGCCGTTCTCAGTTATCAGGAGCGATGCCCATCCATCCTGTCTTTCACTAGGGTTCCCTTAAAGTCTCCCCCCCCCCCCATGCCCGCCCCTGTTTCGAATAACTTCAGTTCCGAAATCACCTTCCATTTGTGCTGCTGTTTCTTTGACAGACACAGTGGCCGCAGCATCAAAATTTGAAATCATGCAGTCTTGGGGTAATTTCTCGATTCTCCAGAAGGGAAAGAAGGTATTCGAAAAACCATTCTTAATACATGTTAAATTGACACTGAAGTGTGTTCTACGTATCCTTGGCATCAAACGTGTAACACGAGGTGAAGGAAAAATTTAAAGCCGTGAACCGCTTAGGAAAGGAGGGGGGAAAAAAAAAAAGCTGCCCGTTTGGGCCACACCAATGACCAGGAGTACAAGTGAATTTGGAATTTCACTTTGCGTCAATTGGATTTTGAGTATACGCATTGTACATTTTGTTGCACGTACATGCAGATACTTCCTTGTAAATTTTGGCTTTCTGATGTCGACATGGGTTCTCGGAAAACATTAGCATGGCATAGTTTACTTCCTGGAAGCTCTTTCAACCATCTGTTGTAGAAGGAACTACAAAGAGGAGTAAGACTATCCCTTTTTCGTGTTTAATTGATTGCAAGATCGTTTTTCCTACATTAAAGCCATCACTCAATGTGCATCTGTTGTTAACTCGCTGTATCCATCAGCAAAGGGCAGCTCCTGCCGGATGAATCGAGTTTCAGGAAAAATTGTCCTTCTAGATGCAGCACAGCTGATGAAACATATTCCCGTGAAGAATCATTCCCCCTCCAGCGGATGAGGAAAAAATCCCTGACTGTGTGTCATGGACTGATAAAACACAAACTCAGTGAAGATGCTGCGGGGAAAACACCCTCAGCACTCCGAACATAAGCGAGTCGGAACCAACCCTTCGACAGTTCACAAAAATGCTTGATGATTGACTTCAGTGTCGAATTCCGTCCAGATCTGCAAGTGGGACTTGCGCCGGGGTGGCGCCGTGTGTATCTCTGTTCGGGCGCTTCCCCTCTGCCGTGGGTACATGAGAGAAAGCATCGAGATTTCAGTGTTTCGCATCGGTTTGATTCTCAAGAGGGAAAAAAAAAAAAAACTGCACACCCTCTCTCTCTTCAAATGATATTCTGAGCAATCCGCAAACCATAAAGCTATGATTTCTTTTCCTTTTTTCTTTTTTTCCCTCCATGAGAAATAACTTTCCCCGAAGACCTTCATGTAGTGAGCTATGGATACAAAATGGAGAATGCTGCCGTGACTCATGAGAGAGCTTTCTTGACGATACAGCCAATGGAGAATATCTAAACCGTCGCACAGAGTGCAACTTGTGAGAGAGATTTTATCAGCGAACCTTCTTGCCTATTCGTTCTGTTTCATACGACGTTTTATTTAATAATTATTCTGCATCGAATATGATTTTCGTTTCCATTTCTTGTTAAATTCTGTGTTGCTTCCTGTTTTCCCTTGCTTTTCTTTTTTCCACTTAACCACAGAGATCAGGATCATCTGGAATCAGTCGTTAAGGAATTCAGCAGAATAGAGAGTTATTTTCTGAGACATATTCGTCGCTAATGCTTTGGAGTGCTGTGGGAATCATTTCAAAGTTCATCCCCTCAAATTTGCAGATGAATCCTAAATTCAGCCATACCCCAGGAGTCGGCGCTGCTCCACATGGAGGCATCACTTCTGTTCTGATGCATGATGGCATTTTCGGTAGTCGAAAGATTATGAGCTGCCGCTACGCAGACTTGTGAAGAGGGCCGGAAACTTCCGGAAGTGCTGAGGTGGCGGTGTTAGAGTGTAGGTGTCTGGGTGGTGAAAGCCCTCCGGAATGCAGAATCACTTTGAACATCACGTTGTGCACGAGCATTCGTCTGCTGTCGAGACATCCAAAGAACCAGTAAGGAGGGGGGGAGCAGCGAACCCGCCGGAATGGGTCCGCCACAAAACGCTGTTCCGGTGCACGCTCGACTGTAAACAACTGTCTGTTTGAACAACGGAATATGGAGATCTGCATTCAGCGGGAAAAGAATTCCAGCCCGAAATCAAGATAGCCTCAGCATTTACAGGAAAGTTTACATTCTACTCGTGCTGTCGTGACGTAGTGAGGGCTCCGGATGATGAGAGAATCAAGAAAGAAAACAAAAATAACAGGAGTTAATGTGATTAGGACAGCTGTGTTTCACTTCGGAAAGGGCTCGAACCTTGACGTGTAGAAAGTCGCGAGGGATCGTCTTTAGCATCCGAATGAAGGATCAAAGAAGCTAAACATTAGTCAGACACCAACAGGCTTTTTCCGTCTGCACGTATGCAGCTTCCTATTGCGAGCGACTTCGAAGTAGCAGTTCCATTTCATCCTTGGCACGATGAGGTGGTCCAACGAGGAGGACGCGCTAATTACAATCGTGAAAGGCCAGCCTCGTTCTTCAAGGGGCTGCACTGCTTTAACGCATGATGGGACGAAATGTCTCGGATCGGAATGCGCCAGAAGTGACGAAAGGAGGGCTGGCTTTCGTCCGCAGACGTCTCTTGAAGCAAGCTGACAGATAAAAACAGAGGAGAGGTACGAGACGCACGGGTGGCATGCAGAGGTCGGAGGAGATGCGGAAGGAAAAACGGTGGGATGAGACCGGGAGTAATCCGAGTAAGGGGCACTTGCGAAGGAGGGGAAGGAGGGCAGCAAAGTCAACGATGGCCTAAGCAAATAGGACGACATGAAAAGCCACTGGAAGCGAGAGAGAGAGACGGAGGGGGGAGGGGGATGAATTTTCTCGAGCGTGGCAGGGATTTGAGGACCTCTGGGGCGTGTTTCTGACGGAGGAACGCTGACCAATTCCACCGGAAGGTGTACTTTGGAATAATAATAATAAGAAGGAACAGCAATAAAATCAAAAGAAGACAAGGACAAGAAGCGTTGCTCCGAATCGGTGATATTTTTAACCCCGCAGGTAGCATCTCGCTTTATTGCAGGCTCCTGCTGGGTGGCTGCGTTACAGCTACTTGGCCCCACAGCTGCGCAATGAAGGCTCATCTCCGATGCACAGCGTTCAGTGATTCAGAGTACTCAAGCTCTCATTGCGTGCGGGTGTCTGTGTTACCCAGTTGCTCCTCGCAGTCAGATCCAGGTGCGAAAATGCAATTAACGCAACTAATTGAATTCTATAGTTACTATAGTTACCGTGGCTTGTGTAAGTAGTCGGTTGGTCTTGCAATCATTTCCGTTCATTAGTCTGGCTTCGGAGCACACGTTTCCCAGCACCGGGATGTTTGGAGGAAGGAAGGTAGAAAGAGCGTAGAGAACTGGTTGCGAGGACCCGGAGAAACGGCTCAGCAACGAATTTTCCGTAAGCGGCGGGGACTAAGAGGAACAGCAGTCAAAAAACAGTGTGGTCTTTCCTTAAGCTAATGAGGGAAGCGGAAGGATAAATGGTGAGAAGTACCAGACTTCGGAATGGAAGATGAGGCGCGAAGGAAGCAACGGGAGTACTCCTAAAAGTTGAGAGTGGTTGCTACATCTTTCTTTTGTGTCGTTAACGTGGGACTGGAGTCCGTCACTTTGCCATGCTGGTTTCGCTCATTTCTTCTTCAGTTGCTTTTATCAAGGACCGCAGGGGTCGTATTCTTCATCGAGGAGCTCCTTTCCATCGCAGAATTCATAAAAGGTTCCGGAAAAGAACAGGCAGCAAAGTTGATGATCAGGATACGAAACGTGGTTACAGCTACACTCGATCCAACACTGGTGTTTCGAGTTTGGGCCAACTGGTGCTCAGCGTCCGTTCCAAGAGAAGACCACACGCAGAGATTAGAGACTTTTTTGTTCCACTCGGGATCTCACCCGTCTTTTAACATCACTCGTCGGAAGCTTTCTTTTAAGTGGGGATATCGGAAGCCGCCCAATGAAACTTTCTGTCTCCGTCGCTGCTGCTCTTGCCCTCCGCTCGTTCATGGAGGAGCCACTTGAACGATCGGAGAGAAGCTCACGTAGGCGTGGGCAATCAGTCTCTGGAGACGTATTTTTGAAACACCGGGAAGGAGTGGAACTGCAAGCGCGCCTGCGATTTGCATTTTGCGCAGTGGCTCATTTTGTAGGCAAAAATTCTCAGTCAGAGTTAGCAGGCGGTCCTCCGGGAAGGGCAGAATCCTCTCTTACGCCTTTGGTACGGGAGCAGTCGAGAGCGCATGAAAAAGAGTCGCCTACTTGTCCAGCAGACCCACAAGGAGGATGAATCCTTGCAAAAATGCCCTCCACTCGAGCAGATTCGTCATTCGCGCTAAAAGACCCTAAACAACATTAGTCTCAGGTGAGTTTCGACACCTCAGCTGGTCGAACCTCACCAGAGACTAATGTTGTTCGACATTCCTGATATTCGGATCAAATGGAGGAGAAAGGGAAGATGGCAAAACACAAAAATCCGAAAAAGAGCTGAAAGTTCAGTTGGGCACAGGAAACATAAGTGCTGCAAATCACTGGGAGTCTGGAAAAGATCTCAGAATGCTACCTTTTTTAAAAAAAATGAAAAAACTCCAAGAATAGTACTTTCAAATCCCAAGATCTGCGTTCAACGAATCAGTTTTTGTAAAAAATAAGTACAAAGGCCTGTTGAAATAATGTGTGTGGACTTGTAGGAGACTGCACTCTTGCTCGCCACTCTTATCCCGGCACTCTTAAGGAAATCTGCGCTGGAAAGATCAAAAGGCTTCAAGCCCTCCGGTCACAGAAATTCAGTATGAAAAATAAAGAATGAAGTCACAAAAACAAAACCAAAGTAGCGAATGCCCTGAAGATCCCAGGAAAACTGTTCAAAAATTTCCCTCATTCTGAATTCTACCAAGTAGCTAATACAGACGGAGAGGGTGAAATGTGAGGGAGTTTCCGAATCCGGAAGAACACAAATAAAGCGATTAACCTTATGAGATGGTGCTAACAATGGATAGCTAAAGGGGAATAGGAGGAAAGCACATCTGGGAGCATCAGAACTCTGGAAGAACATCAAAGGGGAGTAAGCCAACACGTGAAGAGGGGAGGAGGAAACATGCGATCTTCAGCTTCGCTAGCTGAAGAGAAAGAAACGCTAAAAACCGATGTAAGGAATGATCAGTCAAAACACAACGAAAGGAACACATGAATACATGATGTTGTGGTCTTCATTTATCTGCATCCCAATTGGGAAATTTCCCATGTTTTGTCAGCATCCAATAATAAGTTGTTGCTGTTACCACTTTATTACTGTTACGATACGTTCTCTAGTGGAAAGAACATCGCTGATGATGCTGTTCTACAGTGTCACCTGAAGATGGAGTGATGTCCCAGCGGGCTCTTCTCCAATCTCCAACTGTTACCTATGCTCCCAATTATGGATGAGCTTGCAAAGCAGATTCCTCTTGATCTTTTTCCACGAAGCTGACGAACCACTGAAGCGTCTAAATCATCCCTCACCATTCTCCTTTTGTGTTCTTTCCGAAATTGATCGAAAAATGCTCTCGTGCCACTTATCTCCTGCTTTCCCCTATATTTCGTGGCTTGTGGGCGATCTGAAGCTAAGATTGCCTAAAGAACTTGCCGAGGTGGTCTTACAGAGTAATGTTTCAAAACAGCTTCCTCTTACTTGCCTGCTTCGTTGGTACCGGTGTTTCACAACTGAAGAAGCTCCAGGTTCATCACGTTCTCATTTGAGTGGGAACATAAGCCTCATTTGAATCTTGTCTTGAGTGTTCCCACAACTCGGATTTCATCTTCTACTGAGGCACACCCAGCTCTTCGAAGGAACTCCTCGCAGCCGACTCCATGGATTAGAAACCTCCATCCATCTGAAAGCAGGCACATTCTATTTTCAAGCAGGCAAGCTAGTTTCTCTTCTTCCGGGTTATTGGAAACGCCTCTGCTCGCAACCACAAGATTGTTTTGGCTGCAAACTTTTGCAGTGCCGGTATTTATGCTCTCCTTCTATCCCATAAAGGAAACAGAAGGACAAAACTTGTCTTCGCTTCATTTCAGATTGAAGGTATCATCTCGTCTTTTACTGGGAACCATCGATCACGCCTTGATCTCCACAGCCTGCACCCTTGGCTTCAGATCTTACTGGAACATAGTACATTCTTGCTTTCATGACATCAGTTTATCCTTTTCATCTGGTAGTGCCAACTTGTATACAGATCTTCTGAATTGCAAAACAGAAGCATCCTTGTGGTTCCCATGTCTCCCGATACTCGTTCTCATGAACTTTGAACGATAGTGACCGACCTTTTAAGTCATCACTATGTCGAACAACACCTACTGAAAGCACGAATCATCCTTCTTTTTCTGTATGCTCTGTTCTCTCCTTCGGAAGCTGAAATCGGGATTGACACCGTTGTCGGGATTTCCGAAACAACTCGCTTCCCTGGACGTTCTTCATCGTTACTTTTTTCGCGCTGCTTTCCCGATCTTCCCTGCGAATCGGAGTGCATCAGAGTATATGTAGCTCAACAGGTGCAAAAACTGCGGATCCCCAAGCTCCTTTCATCTTTAAAACAATGAAAACTCCTTCCATTTTCAAGGACTTATCTTCAACCGCAATGATTCTTACACTCGAAAGATGACTCTCCTGCTAAATGCAGAGATGCCTCTCTGGAGTCATTACCAGAAAATCCATTCGCAGGTCGGAAGAAAGGATGCTGCGACTGTTTAGCGCATTCAAGTAGAAATTCGCAAGCGGGTTGCTAGGCAGCGGATTCGAAACGGAACCTTGCGGAAATCTGGTTAAAGAGCATCTTCTATAAAGCACGCTTTGCAGATCACGCTGACCTCTATGTGGAGAAAAGGGGGGGGGGGATACTCTAATTTAAAGTACAGATATCAAGGAAGCAGCGAAAAACGTGACGATAAAGAACGTCCAAGGAAGAGATGTCGTTTTGGAAACTCAAGATTTAGGGTTTCGTTTCTCAAAAGCGACATCGAGTGCGAAGAGCCTTCATTGAATGATTTTTTCGTCATAACTTTGTAAGTGCTCAGTTTGGAACTGAAATTTCCTGGTCCCACTAGCAGCGGCCGCAGGAAGCGACAATAAAAGCAGCTGAATTTCTTGAGAACAAAGATTTGAAAACCAATCAATAGCTTTTACGAGCTCCATGAAAGGATGCAGAGCGAGATTTAATGTTAGGAAGCCAGCAATTGTGTTGGTGGCATTGGAACGACAAAAGGAAAGCTGATGGAGATAAGTAGGGATTAAGAATGGAATATGATCCCCTATTGTGATTCACTTTGTTTTTTTCACACACGTTACAAATGAAACGTTAAAGATGTCGAGGAGCTGAGCATTCTAACGTCGTTGCGACACAGTATTTATTGATGTGATCAATGGATACATGAAAGATAAGAAAAAGGGCTTAAATGAATGGTGATGGTACGACCGATTAGTCCACTAAATGACGCGCCAGAAGAAACTTGGCCTTTTTCAAAACTTGAGCGTCATTTCTCTGTCTTTTGCGGCAACTGATCTGAATGGCCATCATCGGCAGCTCTAAACAAGCCTGCGATGTTTCGACAGAGTCGGCTCTGAAAAACTTGATGAAAAGTAAACTCTCTGCGAAGTGACCTGACATCTTGAAAGAATAGATGAGCAACAAATTGTCCAGAGGAGTTTCTCAGCAACCATTTCTCGGTCTGAGTGGCCAAATAACGCGGAAGATCCTGAACACCTCACAGTAGCATTTCATTGCAGGGAATGAGACAGTTCTTCCTCCATTGAAGGCTACCATGATCCTCAAGACATCTGACAACGGAATTACCTCCACCGTGGGACTAGGTGCCAAGGAGGTTGTTCATGGAATGATTGATGAAAACAGCAAAGTGCAGGATTTAAACGAAGAAATAAGCTTTATGTCCTGCTGAACTTGTGTTCCCAACGGACTCTACTCATCTTAAACAAAAGCGGCAGGTCCACAAAAGACGGACTCGGAATGTTCGAAGAACTGCGATGTCCAGATGTGGCATTTATTGGGGCCAGAATAAAGGAAAACATTCTCTTGGAATCACAAAATGAGCTGTGAAACCATCAGCGGCGGCAGCTCTGCCGATTTCAACATCGATGCTGGCAAGTCTGCTTCGGACGAGTTTGGTGAAATCAAGTCGTTTTTGTAGGCGTTGTTCGGGAAATGGCAATTTACCTTCATAAGAAAGTTGGATCTTGGTTTCAAGTGAGGAATCAAACGTCAAGAACACAACGCCGAGCCCTGAAGATGCAGATCTGAAGATCTGGTGAGTGGGAAAGTTTACCGGGGATGTTGAACTTTTTCTCAGCTCGGAAGCTGAATTTAATTTCCGAAAGCAATCTCATGTTAAGGAGGAAATGTAGCCATACAGAGTTTTTGAACTGCTCGAAAGCTGGCAGTTTGAGCTTTGAATCCCTCGTTGTGAAATCGGGAAGACAGATGCGACATGACAGCAGCCCCAGTCTCTATGAAATCTGCGAGGTTTCCATTGTCTTAATTTCGAGTAAGACGAGTTAACGTCCAGGCGAGTCAGGCTGGACAAAAGTTCTCCCTTGGATTACTTTCTATTAGCGGGTTGACTTTGTTTTCCGCCTTGTAATAGCATGGTGTGAGATTCTTGCTCATGCGCCGGAGGACATCTCAGTAAGCGGCAGTGAGGACTCACCAAGAGGTCACTCGTTGTTGCTTTCGTCTTGGAAGCTGACATGAAGCAAGTTTTCCTTAACGGAGACAGCATTTCCTGTGAGATGGTCGTGCTTACTTCTACCTTCGGTGCTTCAGCTTTCCAGGGACGTTTTCGAGGGAGAGAAGCGATCCAGGGAAGAAGACTTTTACTTTATGAGAGCCTATGATCCAAAGGAAAAAGAGCCTCGAGAAAAAGAAAAGCCCGCAGGAAGTTTACTGATAGAGAGCGCAACATAACGGTCAACGGCGTCATCTTCAGCGGCAGCATGAGGAGAAGAATTACATCCGGCGTGAGAGCACTGCAGAGGGGAACACGCATGGCAATCCCTGGTCCAGAAACACATCAGAAAGCCATGCATTGTGTGGGCATGCACCATGCCTCAACCTTTTTCCTCATCAATGGAGATTACCTGAGGTTCCAGGATTACAGATTCATCCACGCAGCCCGACTAAACCTCTACCAATCAGGGCTGGGTCCAGGATGAAACTAGAGGAACGCGCATGTCGGCGCTGCCGGACAGAAGACGAAACTTTGGCTCATATACTAAACAAATGTAGAAGGCACTTTTATCTGTCCGTTGCGTGACAAAATGCGATTCAAGAGATGATCAGCATGACTGCGGTGGATGAAGCAATTATTGTAGAATAAATTAAAATAAATAAACCTTCGTTACTACATAAAAAATAACTAATTAATCCAAACACTTATCTTAAAAATAAAACTTAAAATCTCAATCTCATTTTAATTACCACTACTTCACATGAACTATTATTAAGTATATTCCACTCATAAACACTTTATAAAACCAATATTAACTTAAAATTAAAGTCTTATAACATCTCCAAACCACACAACCCAATAATCCATTACTAAACATACTTCTTATATTTACATAACCAAATTCAACTACATTCCCTTACGCATAGCAATCATTTTATTTAAAGTGAACCCTAGTGTCTACCAACTGGAGAGCTCCAGGAACGGAATCCCTCTTGCAACCAGCCCTAGTACTGAAGAAAGCAAGTCAAACAACAGTGCTGGACGGAGGGTGCAGGAAAAGAGTTCAGAGCAGCTAGGAGGATAAAACAGGTAAAGTACAAGGAAGTAGTCCTCCAGCTAGGCAGAGGAGGGAAGCAATACAAGGTTCATGTTCTCATCGTTGGCGCTCTGGGGGTCTGGGACCCAGGTAACGGAAAGGTGCTGCAGGATCTTGGAGTTTCTAAAAAGCACTCGGAGAAGACGAGGCACCGGATGGTGGCTCCGTTCATCCGGTACTCCAGGGACATCTACGCAGCCCACGTTACGGGAGGAACAACGAGACCGAAACTCAGACACAGCGGTCAACTCTCGCGAGACGAAGGACAAGACACTCAGGAAGCCACAGACTGAAGAACGACGAGCTCCCGAGATGGAAACATGAGGAACCTCGGAAGAATGTGAAGAGTTTCCTCCTGTAACGAGATGTTAAATTGTAAATTTAAGCAATAAAAATTCGCTGCCTGGCAACAAAAAGGAAAGCAGAATTTTACAATTCCTATCCTTTTGCACGAAGTGCTTCCGAAGGCAGAAATTCACCTTATAACACGACCACGTTGTTTTTGTCTGTTTTTGGAGGTTGGAAGGAACGCTGCGAGCTTAGCTGTGATTTCAGAGAAAGGCGTCGAAGACTGACTCTGCATCAGCTCGACACCCAAGCGCATGAGAAGTGCCATGGATGGGCTCTCAAGATCTGGCATTCTTAGCGGTCTTGGATACTTCACTTTCCAAAGTCCAAAAACACCGTATGTTAAGCAAAAATGCGCAGAAGGATAAGGATCTTTAAACATCACTTCAAAGAAATGAAATTTCGCTGCCAAGATGCGTGAGTACACTAAAGAACCTCACTAAAGGGGTTTTGGACTTTTTTTTTTTTAATTTCTAGGAACCCCCAAGGCAGACCACGGATCTCCTTTCTCCCAAGAAAAACCAAGAGCTTCTGAGAGGACCTGTTCCTCAAGATAGGCTGCATTGGTGATAGCATGAACCTCACCCAGATTTAAGCTACACCTTGAAATTGGGCTTCTAGCGAAGAAGAATGCTAAGTGCATGAAAAGTGTTAGTGTCAAGTGTTCCAAGCGTCGATGCTGCTATGGAAGTCCCTGCCATGTGCACTGAGGGAGATGGGGAAAACGAGTGCATTTGGTGCTCTGTGAGACCAAAGTAAATGACGGTGCCCGGGTGCATGATTCCTGATGCTCATGAGTAGGACAGTGTGCTTTAGAAAGGAAGCAAAGTCAAATGCGCTGACAGGCACCAAATTTGCAGAAAACGCTCTGCCCATGTCCGCATCGGGGTGATATACGCAGATGCTGTACATTAGGCAGCAACATTGAACTGATTTTGATCTCGTTGTCTGCAACGCATTTCGGAAAACGTACCTGATGAAGGAAGAATTCCCGCGACCTTTTCCCAACGAGTCATCAGGAAGGAGACACAGAAATTGAACGAACTGTGGAAGAACGGTCTTCTTCCTAAGCATGCGTCACAGGATACGGAATAGTTGGAGGGGATTTTGCTTCCCAAATTTCTTCCCAAAGAGAGAAAGAAGGAAAATTTGACCACCTGGAATAGAGCAGAAGAAGTATCCTGGGAACGCCTTCACCAAATCGACTGCCCCAGCAACCTTGGTGCATCCTGCCTCTCTCTGCTTCTTGCCTGCTAGAAGCGGGCAAGAACTGATCTGCACTTGCACACATCAATGCACATTTCGTGAGAGGAAGAACCGGAATCGGTAGAGGAACGAAGCACAGGAAAGGTGATTACGGTAAGCAAAGCAGTCAGGCTAGAGGACTAAACATACAACATGGCGTCTTAATGAATGAGATGAGGACGTGAATTAGTGCACACCTATAAATAATGGATTAGCTGAATCTTCCCTTAGGAAAATAACGTTACTCACGTTTATCGATATGGAGCGATTCCCTGGTCACATCTTTCCGTATGACGTCACCACCATACTTTGCCAGTAGCAGCCTACACTGAAGTGGGGCGACAACTTTTCTGTCGGATTAAGAGGCACGGGAAGAAGTCGAGAACGGAAGATCTCATAATTACTGCCTCGCAATCAAATTATCCAAGACGCGTGTCTGTTTGCTTTTTACGGAAAAAAATGATGAAATCTTGGTATGCAGTACTGAGATCACCTTCTTAAATGAGCACTGCTGTTCCCGAACGGATCAGTTTGAGATCGTTGAAACCAGGACGGCCCTTTCGTCTTTCCGTATGCTGCCAATGTAGGATATCGACTTATAACCCCCCCCCAAAAGTTCTGGTCAATCGAATCCTTAATCTGTGGCATTTACTCTGGTCCCTTTTACAGATCCATCTTCTGAGAGTGAGACTGATCCTCATACACTCCTGCTGAGTTTTTTCTATTTCTTCATATGAATTTTTTTCCCTGGTAATTAACTTGATTTCATCAGGAGAGGAATGTTTCCGTATGATTTTTTTTTTTTGATCTATCAAATAATTCATTGATATGAAAATTGGTGTCCATGATCTGTTTGGTGCTATGGCATGAAATCATTGATGCATCATTTTCAGAAGACATACTACAAGAATATCCCCACTGCTTCATACACTCCAGTTGGAAAACGTAGATCCTTTTCCACCAAAGCAACCGGGATCAGCGTATCCTACACATGCAGATCCCAATGTTCCAACATATCCTGTGCAACCTGGAATGAACACTCCTTATTTCCGTCCACTTGCAGGAGGTCCAATTTACCCCACCCCACAGAGTTCAGGAGGTGAACCATTCCATCAACAGTAAGCTCCGGATTGAGTAATGACCTATGCTTAAGACTTCGTGAAAAGCTATCAAGAAGAGCTCTCGGCATCCGTAGATATTCAGAGTACTGAAAAATCTGGCAGTTGAACAAACAAGCTATACGGAGTGTACTGTATTCAGCAGCAGGAGACAGGGTTCTGGTTCAGGAGCTTCCACAAATCAATGACGACGCTCTTGGTTTGCAAGGTTTAGGTTTGCAATGCTCTTGGTTAAGAAGGGCAGGACTTCAATCAGGAGCATAGAGAAATCAGCATGGCTGCGGTGGATGAGGCAAAGTGCACCCTTGTGTTTACTTGCCAGAGAGCACCATCAGTGAACGGCTTCTCCCTTAAGACCGGACCTAATGATGAGGAAAGGAAATAGGATAATGGTGTTGGACACCTGCTGCCTACGAAGGTGGAAGAGAAGTGTTCAGCACAGCTAGGAGGAAGAAAACAGGAAAGCTATGTGAAGTATATCGCTCCTGTTTACTTCTTTGAAGAGAATTCCGAAGGGATGCTTCCGAAATTCCTCGAAGTAAAGCGTGCCGCAGGAGAGATATCATCATTCCACCAGCTCCGTGGTACGAGACGGAGGGTCCCCCTTGAAGGAAAGACGGAGAAGGGGGGGATCCGCTCTTTCGCACAACCGGAGGGGAAACCCCAAGGGAACAGCCCTTTTTGATTCTGTTTCCTGGAAGGATCAGGTGGTCCACTTCCAATTCCGGCCACTCATCTGGGCATCCGGTTTTAACCGTTACCAGTGCCGCATCCGAATGTAGTGCTGGGTTTCAGTACACCTGAAATCCAGCTCTTGAAGAGGAAGTGACAAGTGAGAGGCCACGATGTCATTTGCTTATGCATGGAAGCTGCTGTTTCGATGAAGGGGCATGAATCTGCCAAATATCCTATGGTGTGGTTCCAAATATTCTTGTGGTACCTCTTGCCTCCGAGAAGCAACGTGCAATTATATCAGCTTCTTCGTGCCCACGTCTCAGAAAAGCAGTCGGCTCTTTCTGCATCGGCTGGAGGCTCGTGCAGAGAGGATTCGGTGTTCACCTCCAACGGTAGATCTGCCATTTTGCATTTGGTCACTTTGTTACTCATTGTTTCTCCGCAAAAACGCCTTGAGGATACCTTGGTACGACCTAACCTGAGGAGTCGAAAAGGTCTTTGAGCTTCTAGATGCCCCCAATTTTGAACTCCAACTTTCCCGATTCTTCTTTTTCGAACTGCTACGTCCAAGTCTGCACAATCTTTTATTGATTCGTTCCAGGTGATGCGCTTTCTGGTTTCTAGGAGCATACCTTTCTAGATACATGGTCAGTTCTGTGGGGTTGCTGGAGTGCAGCTGGAAAACGGATCGACTTGTCTTCAAAGTGGACAGCTGACCTTCGGTCGGAGAACGCTGATTTTCCATCGAGACGGACACACCTCGCCATGCTCGGCATTTATTTCAGATGACCATGAAGGGTTTGTTGAACGCTCCGAAGATGAGAAACAATTCCAAGTAATTGCCTCTTCTCGGTTTTCCTTCTTCGTCCTGGTTTCAAATCAATCTTCGAGAACGTGCTAGAGACGAGTGCAGTATGCTTTTTTTTGGTACTCCGGGATGCTTTGTCTTCCAGAAAACTGAACCGTGCACCGCCTTAGAAAACAGACTTCTTGCTTCTTGCAGCTCATCGTAAAACTGCCCTGCTTTTCGCTGTCCTTGGTGTATTTTTTTTTATACACCCTTTCTGGAGACTGCAGTGGTCAAATATTGGCCACTCACAACATGGCTACTTTGGAAAAGAATAGTCGCTCAACTCAGATTATCCGGAGTATACTGAGAAGCAGTTGGAGAGGGGGAAAATAAAAAAATAGGCAAAAGCATTTGCCTTTGCCTATTAACCTAAGAGTGAACGTCGAGCCACCTTTATTCGAACATCTGATGCCTTCCCAAAGCAGCAACAACAACATATGTGGAGCTGTAATTTCAAGTATTTGTGATTCTTCTGATTTTCTGATTATTTCTTTCTCTTTTTTTTCCATAAGAAAACGGCAAACTTACCTGCCCACCCATATATCTGATAGATGGAAGTCTATAGAGAATAGAATCTTAAAAACATTGCGTTCAATCAGGTAATCTTTAAATAAAAGATAATAATCTTTAAATAAATTAGCAGCATCCTTATATTCTCTTACTAGGTTTTCAAGCATTTCTTTTGGAAGGCTATTACTAGCAGCGGAGCATAAGTAATTGAACAAATCTTCTAGTCTTGATATGTTGTTTTTCTTGGAGGCATTCCTTGGTTTCCTTCCTTGGCACCTTAGCTTCGCTCCTCTCTAGCAAAAGCTGTTTAGAAAACCGCAGCATCACATCTTGATATGAAGTGGCGAGTAGTAATACTAATGCGGGAAGCTGCTTTGTGCTCCTGTCAGATGTCCTTTTCCTTTTCTCCCAGCATGGAGGATAAAGTGAGGGATGCTGAAGCAGCATCTTCTGTGGAATTTTCCTCCTGAAAGATCGCGGTTCGCCGCTCAAGAGTCCAGGAATCCGGCAAGTTCGATATTCTTCGACCCTAGCCGATCGAGGAGCGAATTTTTCCGTGTTGTCTGAGAGGATGTGAAAGTTTTCTCATCCATTCATCTTATCAACCACTACGGCTTATTAACACTGGGATGCTGCAGTCACACCAAAGTCATCGTATCACCATTGTGCTGCGTGATCTTGTGAAGCAAGCACGCTCGAGAGGAGTGGAGAACAGCAGCATCAGAGTGGAGGAGAACTTCGGGCGGAAGTAGAGCTCGCAGGGAACCCCTGGCGAGGCAGACGATGGGAGGGATCGCAGTCTGAACTGGTGCAGAGTGGAGGAAGCTGCAACGAAATTACCTGATGCGAGGGATCTCGAAGAGTTCAGTCGGTTTGGGTGAGTAGCCCATCACCTGAAGAGAATGTCAGTCTGCGGTGGGTTTCATCGCCTGTTACTGCGAAGAGATGCTTTCGGAGGAAGGAAAGCACACAAAAGCACACCCTGAAGTCGCGCTGGACCACGTGAGAAGATGGTAAGGAACGGATCAGAAGCGGCACGGAAGACGGCAGCTTTGATTGCCTTCAGCAGCAAATTTTCAGGATCTCCCGAAAGCTAACAAAGTGCCATCTCGTTCGCTTCTACCATGCAGTGAGGCTGAAGGAGGAGAAGGAAGAGGGAAGGAAGGGAAGAAGAGAAGGAGAGGGAAGGGAGGGAGGGAGGAGCAGGGCAGTTCTCCCCTCGGACCAGACGTGGCGGATGCTTGAGCGATCGAATTTCGGCACCTCACAGTCCATCCTTCGCTCTGTTGCATAAGGAAAGCTCAATGAAAAATTGGAAAAGGGATGGTCGGCGAATGCAGTCCGCTCTGAGGCTGAGCATCCTTCATAACCAGTCTCTCAGGCCAATCGCCTGTCCCTACATAAAATGAAAAAAAGACACTCTCCGGAGATGCTGGACCTGCCAGTCTCGCCAAGGGAGAGCGTTCTGCCTGTGAGGCATCAGCTGTTGGTCTCATTTCCTTTCCCTTCGAGAAGCTTGGAATCAAGCTAGGTTCAGGTCCGGATGCCGTCTCCCTCGCAACAGATCTCTGCGTCGCGTCCCCTCTCCCTACTTTTGCAACTTCCCGACGCGGATTGCCGGTGGTTGGGAGCAGAGTACTACGTGTTGGGTGGCGTAGCTCCCTTCTGAGGTGCTACGCGCCGACCACTCGCCGAGGACCACTGCGGATCTCAGGATTTGCCTAGAGTCAAGCGGGGCGAAGTTGCAGGGTGCCCTCTCTGGAATTTGGAGCGAAACAGCGACGGAGGATCGCAGCGTCCTCTGCAAGTCACCGCTGAAAGGAGTGGGGAAAACAGCGACCGTAGCCACTCAGCGAGAGCACTCCTTCCAGGACCTTGAGGACTGACTCCGAAGAACGAGAGGCTGACCCGGAATCCCCTCGGCAGATGTTCCCTTGATGGAAAAATCTCCCTGGAAACGCAAACAGGATGTTTTGGATGTGCCTCATCTCTGTAGCCGCGGCTTCTGGATGCGCGCTCGGGAAGGCGCCGGCAGGTAGCTCGCGTTGGTGACGGCTTCGGGCTGCTGCTCCATCACATGCTGGCAATTCTTCCTAGCAAGGGCTCTTGCTCTTTTTTTCCTCCTCCTTCTCTCCTCTTTTTCTTGTCCCCTTCTTCATACTGGAACCGCACATCGTATCGTATCCTCCTTGGCACCTTCTGACACATAAATCCATCCCGAATTTCATCTACGAGAAGATGAGACTTTTGTATTTTTTGTATCCGAACCCGCCAACATCTGAAGCGACAGAAAAACAGGGCGATGGGTACCGGGCGCTTCCTCTCGCAGGAAGAGGAGGCGCTCCAGTTCCTCCGTTTCCTTGTCGAGGAGAGAGATGGCGGAGCGTGGGTGCGGCAGCGCGTGCGCCGCGCGTCTCCAAGGCGATGCCGCCCCCCTCGTTCCCACCAGCTCGCGTGGCAGTTCCCGTGCGGCGCCGGCGGTTGCCCACTACCGGGCATCTATGGCGACGCAGGTGCAGTTGCGGGCGCCCGCACTGGAAGGCGACCGCTGTCCGCGCGCGGGCCAGAGGCAGTGGTTACCGCAGACCCGAAGAGCCATTGCCTCGGGAGGAGGGCATGGAGACCTTTTCCGCGCCTTCAGGGGGTGAGGACGAGCACCGCCCGCTGGTCGGATCTGGAGGAGTCTCCCCACCGTTCTCTAGAGGCGTCTCGTCCTTGGCTTCCGGCTACCAAGGAGACGAGTCGGCAGCGCGGCACCGGGCGCTCATCAGGCGGTCCTTCCCCTCTCCTTCCTCACCCCGGCGCGGATCAGCGCTCGATGTGCCCTCGGGGACGTCCCCGGGAGAGAACAAGCCCCGTCGCAGGTGGATGCGCCGAGGCTGGGATGCGTGAACCTCGGGTTCCAGCTCGCGCGAGCCACTGGCCGGCGAGAAAATCCTCTTCCGCCCTCTTCTGGTTGCTTCGCTCCCTGAAGGATGGCTCCACCTGTGGCGGTGCGATCAGCCCTAGAGGGGAGCGGGGAGATGCGGGAGAGTCTCCCTCTCGCTGGGAGGGCCGCCTCGGATGTCCCCGAGGAGGCTGCAGAATGCACTGTGTCCCTTGCCCTAGGGGGAGTGGGTCCCTCTCGCCCTCCGCGTGGCTGTCGGGGGAGGCAGGTCCGATCCTATCCCCCTCCTCCCCTCTATCTTGACCCCGGCGGAGGGGGTGCATCACCCGCCTTCCTTCCCGCCGGGCACTCCACCGGATGGATTTCCTCAGAGGTTGCGCTCGTCGATCATCGCCTGTTCTCTGCTCCAAGGGGGGCGCGGCGGGCGGCCGGGACCCCGCGCGCCCGAGAGCGCAACCGCCAGGGAAAGGCCGCTGCTCCCCCCTTTTGTTCCCGTCACGCGCGGGCGCTACGCGCGGCTTTCGGGGTCGACCGGGCGCGACCTTACGGCCCCTTGGGTCACACCCGCCCCTCTCGGAACGCGGCAGGCGGGGACGCCTCGCCACCTTCAACCCCTTCCCTCTATCCCCACTTTCCCTCCTTCGGGAAGACGGTGGCCGCCGCCATCTTGGCCTCCCTCCCTCCTCTCATCCGCCCGCCCGAGGGGAAGGAGGGGACCAGGAGCGCGAAAACCTTTCCGGCCCCTTTCCGACCGGGGACGAGAAGGGAGCCCGCCGCGGGCCTCTTCCCGGCGGGAGAGGGAAGCGGGGAGGAGGCAGGGTGCCCCTCGCTGCCGCTCGCCGCTCCTTGGCAGCCAGCTATCGCTGCCGCCCACTGCGCGTCCGGTTTCACTCCACCGCGATGGGGCGAGGGCGGGCACCTTTCCCTTCCCGTCCCCCGGACGAGGAGGTGTGGAGGAAGGCGGGTGAAACCCCCGCTAAAGGGCGGGAGAGACGCGAGGTGGCAGCGGAAGAGCGCAGGCGCGCGCCGCCGCCACGGGTAGGCGGTGACGGCGGCTACTGCTGCTGCGGCTGCTGCTGGTTGCCAGAGAGCGTCCGCAGCCCCGCCCCGTGGCCCCGCCCTCGCCCGACCGCCCGACCGCTCGGCGGCGCTCGCGCGGGCGGCAGTTGGCCGCCAGCGACGGCAGCGGCGGGAGGAACGACGCAGACGCAGCCTTGCGGCCGGAGATGCGCGCTGCGCTGCGCAAGGAGGGGCCGCTGCCCTTCTCGATCGAGTCGCTGATCGCGCGGCGGAGCCCCGGGCGGGGTCCTCCCCTGCAGGAGTGGGCTGCGGCCCCTGCGGCGACGGCGCCTCGCCCGCCCGTCCCTCTTCAGTGCACCCCTGCCGCTGTGGCCCCTGGGTGGACCTGCTGCCCCGCCCCCGAACCCGTCCGGAGGAGCCCGGCCCGCTGCTACTTCGAGCTGGAGGGACGCGACCCGGAGGCGGGGGCCCTGCCGCCTCCAGGGGTCGCCCCCCCTCGTGGGGAAGATACAGGTCAGTTCGCCCCCGGGCAAGAAAGATGCGGGCGCGGGAAGGAGAGGCGGGGGATCGGCTGTTGTCCGCGCGGGGGTCCCTAGTGCAGACCGGTCCTTTCCGCTATCCGAAAGTGGCAAGAGGGGCGGACGCTGAAAGGAATGGACGGGGAAGGATCATCCCCACGGGATCTTCAGTCCTCCGCGTCCTTGGTTCCCCTATGGGAATGGAAAAATTACTGCGACCCCGCTTCTCGGCCCGACGTCTTCCGGAAGAGAGCTGGGTGGTCAGAGAGAGGTCGATGCAGGGGAACGCGCGGAGGAAGGGACAGAGCGAGGAGAGGGGAGGGATCCTTCTCTTCTTACTGACCTCCTGACGCTGCGCCCTTGGCTCCCCTCGTCCCCCACGCTCCCCTGGCTCCAGGGATTGGGTAAATAACTGCAACCTCTCTTCTCGTCCCGGGATCCGAAACCGGTGCTCTGAGAGGTCAGAAGGTGCAGTGGGGGCAGATGCTTCCTGCCGGGGACGGGGGTCAGGAGCAGGGAAGGGTCTTCCCCACGGGATCTTCGGTCCGCCGCGCCCTTTGCTCCCTTTGAGGTTGGGGAAAATTCCTGAGATCCTTATTCCTGGTTCGGGGCCCGCCGGCAGAGCGCGGGTTGGTCAGAGGTTATAGGGGTGGAGGATGCTTCCCGGGAGTACGGGCTTAGGAGCGTGGAAGGGTCCGCCGGTCTGCCGCGTCCTTTGCGCTTCTGCGAGCTTCCGAGGCGGTCGACGGGGATCCGCGTCGCAACAGGGGCGGGGCGGGAGGGGTGGATGTAGCGAGGGGCGGAACAGGTTCTCTCGCGAGGAAGGGGCGCCCATTGAAAGGGCTGCTGCTGTGGGCGGGCGACCTTCCGGGAGCGCCTTTTTTCCCCGTCCCTGCGGGTTCCCAGTGCGGATGGGCGTGATGGATGGATGGGTTGATGGCGCGGCGACGACGGCCCCTCGGGCGGCCCACCTGCCCCTCCGGGTGCTCACCTGCCCCCCCTCCCGTGTCTTTGCAGCGGCGCTGGCCGGCCGGCTGCGGAGTGAGGAAGAGGAGGAGGAGGAGGCGCCCCCCGGCGGAGTCGGGAGCGCGCCCTGTCCCGCGGGCGCTCCCCGGGGCCGGCGCCGGCGCACCGCCTTTACCAGCGAGCAGCTGTTGGAGCTGGAGCGCGAGTTCCACGCCAAGAAGTACCTCAGCCTCACGGAGCGCTCACAGATCGCCCGCGCCCTGCGGCTGACCGAGATGCAGGTCAAGATCTGGTTCCAGAACCGCCGGGCCAAGTGGAAGCGGGTCAAGGCGGGAGCGGCTCCCGGCGGCAGTGGGGGTGGAGGGAAGGGCGCCATCGACGGGAGCGGTGCTGCCCGCATCGTCGTACCCATCCCCGTCCACGTGGACCGCTTCGCCGTCCGCAGCCACCACCAGCGGCTGGAGAAGGCCGCGGCTGCTGTAGCGCGCGCCACGCCCCCCTCAACCCCCCCAAGGGACCGTTGCTGCGGAGGCTCTTTGCTCTGCGCCGTCCCCGACCCGCAGCCCCTCTTCCGCCCCGACTTCCGGCACCTACTGCAGCGCACCTGAGCACGGCGGAGGCACCACTGCCCACGTCGTCGAAGACCTCGGTAGCGGCGGCGGTAGCAACAGCAGCCTCTCCCACCCACCCTCCCTTCCTCCCTCCCTCCCTGCGACCGCCGCGTTCAAGCCCCTAGCCCTCTTCCCCCTCGGGCCATGTCGCCGTCGTCGCCGCCTCCACGAGGCGCCGTTCCGTTGACCAATAAAAAAAAAGGCGAGCGGAAGCTTCCGCTCCATGAAGAGGTACCTTCGTTCTTACTTCTCTACTTTCCCTTCCCCTTATTCCCCTCCCGTTCCCTGGTCAGACCCGCCACTTCTACGCCCTTGCCTGAGACGGTCCGGGAGCAAACGGAGAAACACTCGCTGCTCGAGGACCGGAGATCGGGAGGAAACGCAACCATGGAAACCGACTGGGCTGCTTTCCGCCGCTCCCCTATTCCATTCCATCCTGGCATCCCCCACGCGAGGATCGGGCGGGAGCGTCTCCGGGAAGAAGTCTCGACACTCCCGAAGGAGCGCCAAAAGGTACGCGTGGAGCGCTCCCACCCCTTCCCTGGTGCGGCCCGAACGACTCTTGCAGAGGAGGAGGAATTGCCAGTCCTCAGCCCCCCTTGCCCCTTGCCTCCCAGAGAAGGGCAGAGTCCGCCGCTGCCTATGTGCCGCTGAGGTGAGCTGCTGCCCCCCGCTGGCTCTTCCTGAGTGCGAGAGAGAATGGCGGAGGAAGTCCCTTCGGAAAGTGGTCGGCGGACCCGGGGTCGACACGGCAGGTGAGGAGCAGGAGGGGAGACCCCACCCGCTCTGAACTGCGAGAGGGGTCCCACCCCTGCTTCGTCCCGCCCCGCGCTCTCCGCTCTCCACCTTCTAGGTGGGGAAAAAGGGGAAGCATACTGTCAGGTTGGCTCGGGTCGGTCACGGGGTCGCAGTCCCGCAAGACCGCCGACCTTGTTGGCCGACCACCAGAGCCTTAAGGGAGAGGAGGAACGGGTCTGCTGCTTCTGCGATTGAACCCCCCATTCTCCTTGGACCTCTTCGGGAGAAGACGGGGTTCTCCCGCCCGGCAGCTCCGAGGTCAAATGAACCCCCGGCATCGATGCCCCGTGGCGTGATCTGGCGCGGGATCCCGGGGAACTCTATCCTCAAAGGGAAAGAAGCGGGTGCGAGAGTTCACGCTTCCCCGGCGAGGGTGCGACTCGAGCGGATGACCATTCCCGCCGGCTTCCGCCTGCGGGGTACCTCATGGTAAGCAGGGCCCGGAGACAGCAGCGACAAGACGACGACGACCTGGAAGACTGCGCTGGAGCCTAACCTTCCCCCCTTAGCATGCGCTTGCTCGCGCTCCACCGGGCACAATCAAGGCAGTGTTGTCCCCTGAGACATCCCCCAGAACAGGCAAGCGGCACGAAGCGGGCGAGAGTGACGCCATCTCCATCTTCGTCCAGAGGGAATGGAAGAGGGAGTGTGGTGGGGAAGGGGTGGCCTGGTTCGGACGTCTTTCAGCCGGGAAAAGTCTAGTCGGGCTCTTCCCCAGCTGGTGAGGAGGCTTCTGAAGCCTCCAGCCCCGTAGGTTGCCAGGCAGCGAACGCCGAGCGCCGGACGCTCCGGGCGGATGACGCGTGTCCGCGAGGCAGACATCGGAAAGGTTGAGCCTAAAAGCTGCGAGGCATGGACCGCGGAACCTGGGCCTTTCTGTTCTCCCTGAACGGCATCACTCACAGTGCGGGAGAAGACTGCCCCGGGCTTTCCGTGGACGCGGGAAAGAACCCGAGATCGGCGGCGGTTTCTCCCTCCCGGATTGGCAGGGCGTGAGGACCGCTCGTCTGCGCGCTCGTGAGGGCCCGCGCCTCTGAGCACGGTCATTGCGAGTGCTTTCGAAGCCATCAGCCCACAGGGTGCCGCCGCAGTCGCTCGCCGGTGGGAAGGGGACTGCGGCGGACCAGGCAGGAGGCCCGAGAGAGAAGAGGCAGGGAGGACGCGTCTCGACGGACGGTGCGACAATGGCGCACCCACCGACTTAGGCCGGAACGAGAACGGGTTCCGGAAGCCTCTTTCTTCGAGTGCCTTTGGACGCTGGCAGTCGAGAAAGGAAGCGTCCCTCGCCAGTAGAGCCTCGGCCTGGGCAAGTCTTTGCTCCGCTGCCTTCATCTGACGCTACCGGCTGACCTTAGCACCACCCGGACGGAATGTCTCCCCCCGTCCGGGTGGTTCCCGGAAACTGACTGTCGTTCTTCCCCCGGATGAATGCGACCCGGCCGAGGAGCTGGCGAGGTGCAGCTCCTCTCAGTGCCTTGCCTTCCCCTCGCCAGCTTGAGATGCGGTCGCGGCGGCAACGCGAGCCCAGTCGATTCCGCGACGGGCTCCATGACGGCTGCAGGCTGATTCCTCGGCCCTACGCCGAAGGGGATTCCCTCCCCTTCCTCCTTCAACCTCTCTCCTGCTTGTGAATAGCACCCCTTTGGAGAAGACCTCAGCACTTCCTCCTCGAAACCTCGGCACAGTTTGTGTGGACTCGGCTTCCTGGAAGAGTGCGAGAGGCAAAGTCTCCCCCTGATCCTGGAGGCGGCGACCTGCATTAGCTACGTGGCTGGAGTCCCTCATTTCGCGGTTCTCGCCAGGAGTAAGATGCAGAAAAAAAAATAAGGATCCCGATAGATCCGGCGGGAAATCCGCGGACGACACTACGCAGAGGACGAGGCTGAGGGGACGTCCTCTTCTACGGGCCCCTGCGCAGGACGAGGCGGAAGGAAACTGAGGGATTCGCCCGCCGGCAAGGCGGGGAGCTCGCAGGAAGGGCTTTTTCCCTCCCTGCACCTCGCCCGGGAGAACTCCCATGCACGTTTAATGGAGATCACAGTAATTTCTGAATTATAAAAGTCAGCTGCTCCCGCTGCACCCGTGGCGGGACCCAATCCGGCGAGGCGCTCTCGAGTCCCCACTTGGCGCCCTCGACGATAGGAATTGCGTCCCTGATTTGCCAGCCCATTTCGCCTGCGGGAGCAGCCCTCGGACTAAGCACGGAAACGCTCCCTGCTTGCGCGGGAGCGTTCCGCACGCGAAACCCCTTCTTCTCCCTTCCCCTTCTGCGTGAACAGATTCTTTTCTTCTTCCCAGTGAAATCCTCTGCAGAAGTGTGTATTTTCCTGGTACCCTCTGCTCAGGAGGCTGCGGAGATGCGCGTTCCACCCAGCATTCTCCTCCTGAGAGATTTCAGCTCACCCGAGTAGTCATGGCAAGGCAGCAATCCAGGAAAGGTTTCGGAGGAAGGTGTCCATTCCTTTCACACTTGGGAGGTCTTGATCACAATTAAGAGAGGGGACCCCGAAGGGAACCCTCGCTCTGGTTGTCTACGAAGGGAATCCCTCCCTTATTCTTTCCGGAGGGACCCTCCGGAAAAGGCTACTCCTCGTTTCTTGTCTGAAGGATATCCGGAATCTATGCGATCCTAAATTCCTTTTCTGGAGAAGAAACTGCAAGGGGATCTCTCCTTGCTTCCTCCTTTGAGGAGAACCCCAAAGGTAGCTGCGAGCTTCTGACACTCTGGGGAGGCGACCTCCCGAGGGAGGTATCAACCAGCTCCGTGGTGCAGCTCCATTTTCACAACCGGAGGGGGACCTCGAAGGGAACAGGTGCTCCTTGATCCCTGGGAGGACTCCAGAGGGTCATCTTCCGATCCCGACCAGTCGAAGGGGGGGTGGCATGCAGGGGTTTCTGGTTTCCAGCAGTGCCGCACCCGAAGTCCATGGACCAACCAGCGTCACTTCGGGGGGGTTCTCGAAACCCACGACCCCTTCCTCATTTCTCTGGAGTCGATCCTTCTCCGGCTGGGATTCGAATCCGCGCAACGTGTGGTGCCACATGCGGAGACCGCAGTCGCACGACTGCCAACGCGTGCTCTTCCTTGCTATCTTCAGCCTTCGGAAGAGTCCAAACCCCTATGGAATGCTTGGAGTGATCACCAGCGCGTTTCCAGTTCGCTAGCATCTGGTGGACTCTTGAAAACGAATCTACATTCATTTCTGCAAGAAGAAATGATCTCCGGTGGCGGCAGCGTGTCTTGTCTTTCCTCCCAGGTTACCCTGGAATCGCTCCCTTTCTCTTGCACAACCGTCTCCCGTCTTGCAGAAGATTGGAGCCAACTCATTTGTCTCGAACACTCGAGCACCCTGCGATTCTCCCAGTTCCGTGCACCTGTCTCCGTTCCCGGTGTCTGGAACGTGCTGGTTGCTCGGTGACCATTTCGCTGCATCTCTCGGAGGACCAAACTGCGCAGGAATCCTTTTAAACCCTTCCCTCTTCTCCCTCACTCCATGCTCCAGCGAGGTTGCCTTGATGCCCCTTTTTTCCAGTTCAACTGAATCCAAAAAGATGACATGACTGTTCCCTCGAGCTGCCCAGCATCCCCTTCAGAACGTCCACGCCTTTTCGCCGTCCTCCGCTGCAGCGAGCTCCACCGTGTGCGGAAGAATCATTTCACCGTCTGTTAGAAGAGTCGCACTTCTGCGAAACCCGAACGATGCTCTTTCTTGGCTTCTCGAAACCATCCCGAGACAGGTCGTTGCCATTCTCAATTGGGAGGCGAGGGAGGAGGGGGAATTTCCTCAGCCAATAGAAAGGCATGCCAGTTTGGAACTCTCGCCCGCCTGTCATCCGAGCGTCCAAGATCAGCGTATCAATTAGAAAGATGCTGCATTTATCGACAGTTCCATGCACCCTCCGGTGTGCTGGTAACCGCGATGCCGCGTTGCTTCGGTTCTTCTCCACCGCCTCTCTCGGCGCGTGGCCATCGCGTGCATCTGACTGCTCCGCAAGACAAACGCTCGCTGCTGTTTCCTCGCGACGTTCGCTCTTTGAGCTAATTTGAAGAAGCGATTTGAAGATGCAGGTCGCAGTCTGGAGTGTGGAGGGACGTTGCAGAGATCACTTGGGAAAGGGATTATCCAGATGCGTCTGAAAAGTGGGAGAGGCTGGAAGAAATGGAGAATGAAGAAAGGTGTTTAGCGCCTTGCCTCGCTTCCATCGTGCACGATGGAGATACAGAAAACATCGTCTCCGTGGAAACGGAACACGTCTTCCTAAGGAGGAGGGCATGCTCTTTCGAGGAGCTAGGTCGCCTCCAAGAGGCTCCGTTCTGAAGTACTTGGCTTCCTGGAAGAGTGCAGGAGGCAAAGCATGTCCCAGGTGTCAGCTTCCACAATGTTCCGAGGTCAATGGGCTTCTTGAAACACGGGGGAGGAGAGAAAACACGATTCCCTGTCTTCCATGTATCTCAGACACTGCCTGGGGGCATTTTTTGCCTGTCCGGATGTTCGACCCACGTAGCTTCTCAAGCACACCAGAGCGATGCACCGGAGCTGCCACGAGAGGGAATAACTCCAGATTTATGTGAAGAGGAAGAAGAGACACCGGGTGCCGCTGCTTCCGTGACACGAAAGATTTCCACAGAATCAAAAAATGCAGTTCCACGCTTGACCCGAGCAGCGAGCTTTACAGTTGAATTTAATCAGTCGCTCTGGAAGCCTTTGCTACAAGTCTTCGATAAGTCCACCGGAGAGACTTTTCTGGATGCAGACGCGCCTCTTAAGTTTTGCTCTTGAAACATTGGATGATGTGAAAAGATTACCATGGAGCCAATGAAGATCAGGAGGCCATGTGCGCAAACCACCTAGTAGAGGCCACTCTAGCATCGGGTCATCTCGATTCTTCACGGAGTTGCCACGATGAAGCAAGTCGGGAATCGTGGGGTGCAAATCGAAGTGATTTTACTTACCGAATTTCTGTCAACACGGCCTTGTTCTTGGAGAACAGGTTGCCATGGCATCGTAGCAATCACTGGACCAGACCTGCTTTGTCCCGACAGAAAGCAAATTTCGCCAGTACACCACCGCCCTTCCCCATTTTCGCGTCCTCGACTCTTATTCATCTGTGGACCGGCAATTTGCCGGTTTTTTGTAAGCAGCGATTCATGGGTTCGTGTTCCCCTCTCTTTCATGGATCTGGTTTCATCATCTTCCCGAGAGAATACCGCGCTCCGGAACCTCTGCCACTTCAGTTTCCATTCGGCGCCCCTATCCTGTGCTCACGAACTGTGCCTTCACACCCCAGACCAGGTGACGGCGTCATGCACTGATGAGGACGACAGCATCTTTCAATACTTGAAGAGAAAATTACCATTCGCAGCTCCGGGAAATGGCTGTAATGACGGCAGATTTGATATAAAGAGAGACGCTCTCCGCTGCCACACTCCTGCGCAGCTTTCGTGATGCAGTCTCATTGATGCTGAAAGCGAATGCTGCGAAGATGAAAGGATATCGTTTAACCCGAAAAAGCGCCCGCCCTTAGGAATTCACATCCTCAACAACCAAGTACTTGCAACCCAGACACAATGAGGGATCTCGGCCAGGGTCACCAGATGGAAATTTTCCAAGATTCCGGCATCTTTGTCTCTTCGGGTTTTAGAAGCTCCTGCATAAATCTTTGCTTAGTCTTCAGGTTTTCAGGTAGAAGAAAATTTTCCTTTCTAAATCACTTGAATCAAGAATCTTCTACCACTGGTTTGCCGCAAACAATTCTGGTCCAGACACCTGGTAACCGTGGGCATACTCGGTTATCTTGCTGCGGAAACGAGAATTCCATTCGTCAGAAAACACCTGGTCTCTTCATTGCGTAATCGACTGCAATCTTTAGCAGGCTGCTGCTGAATTCTTCTTTTCGAATCTGAGACAGTTTCCGAAATCTACCGGAAACGGTTGCCTTGATTCCCCGACGACACCCACGGGACCCGCAGACGCTGTCTTCACCAAAGTGATTTTGCATCAATTGCACCATTCGCAAGAGTTCGCAGTTAAGATCCTCAGGCAGGTAGGTGACCATCGACGAGACCGGCCACCTTGTTTGGGTGCTCTTGTCTGATGCCGTTTTACCAATCCCCCATGAATTTCAGTGATAAAGACCGAATCGCGTGCGAAACCCGATCCTTTTGATGCTGGAAGACATTTCAAAACCGCGACTTTCGATCCTGCCTCCAGAAAATCACGGGAATCTCTAAAGGATCAGGAATCCACACGCTGCTGCTCTTCGAGGTCTTGCGGAAGCAGGAAGCATCGCGTGGGTAGAAGTCGACTCGTCTTCGCTGCAGCACTCTTCCGCTGCTTTTTACGGAGAGGCGAAGCTCCCAAGCATCACAAGAAGGGAACTTCTTCCCCCTTTCCCATTGGGATTTTCCGCATTGTGCTTACAATGACGACATGGAAGCCTCCAGCTTCGCACTCATCCTCCTGCATTTTGTCCTTACAGACAGCATGGTTTTCAGCTTAGGAAAGGAAGAGCAGCTCTTAATGCCGCTGCCAAATTCCATCTCCAGCGAGAAGAACCAAGCTATTTTAATAGCATGGGATTTCTTAGATGCCGTTTAAGAAAGCACCTGCTACCACGCGCGGAGACCGTCGCCCTAACGGAAGCCAACGCGTGCATGGAAGTTCTAAAGCTCTAAGAAAGAGCAACTTCGTTCTGACTGCCGTAAGATGCCGTGACCTCTAGACTGGGTCTTCTTGGCTTCTTGACGGTTAAGAATCCCATGGACATTGTCAGATGAGATAGACAGTACCTTGGAGGATGCAAGAATAAAGACTATGGGAAAGCACCTGAACGTCGCAGAGCATGCTTAGTGCGCGATTCCTGAAGCCAACAAGGATGCTTTCTCTTGTACCCTCAGAACACTTGAGCAGTACCAGCTTCAAACGGTGGTTTGGTTTCTTCGTCCTCGGACTCCAGAATTTAACAGATGAGGCGTCCGGCACGGGAAGCGCAACACCTTTGCTGGTGAATAGCAGAAAGCCACGGTCGATCCTTTAGCGGAAGGAATTTGCTGTAACCCTCTTCAAGAGTAGCTTCTGATTACTCCATGATCTTACGACCGACCCGGCCTTGCGCGCCGCCCTTGAAGTTCCTGCGAAGAAGATCCGTGAGTGCGCCTTCTAGCAAGCGCGTGAAGCCCGGAAGAAGAAGGCAGAAATTCGGAAAGTTTCCTAGGGACCGGCCGCTCGTCGACTCATTCGGCTCTCTCTTCCCGTCCGCGGCGGCGCCTGTGATTTCGCCGAGGGCTCGGTGTCTCGCGAACGGAGGTCTCGGAGAGACCTGCGTCACTTAACGACGATTAATCTCGAGCTCCCTTGGTGATCGGTTTCACGTTGCGCCAGGCGCGTGTGGACGCCGCTCGAACCGAACAGGAAAAAAAAAAAGGCAGCGACGAGTGCATCCCCAGAGATGGTCGCAAGCCATCCGAGGCGCGGCAGACAAAGCGTGCTCGTTTTGTTCGCTCATTTGCCTCTCTCCCTGTCACAGATGCGTGCCCTCTACGCAGTCTCGTTCTTCGAATTTGCTGGAGGAAAGATTGAATTCGAACGCGTTCCCTGGCGCTCGGCTCCGCTGGGTTCCGAGCAAAATATTGTTCCACTCGCCCGCCACTCATCTGGAACGGAGGGGGGTATCGTTTGATCACACTTGTGTGCTTTCGCGAGCATAAATCATTTCATCATTTAATGGCATAAACGCGCGAACCTGCCGGCATTTTCACAACACTTGGTAATAATTCCTCAGTGGTATTCGCTGCTGCCTCTGATATCATTTGTCGAAAAATAATTTTTTCCCCATTCTGCTGTCTTATTATTATCTCTTTCTTCCACTCAACACGTTGTTTTGCTTGCTTTTCAGCTGCGAAGCTTTGCCGAGCGTCTTTGGGTTTTTCGTTCCCCACAGGATGTTTGCAAAGGTTTTTTTTTTTTTTTGCCCCGCAACGCACGCGTAGTCTTTCTGTTTTATTTTTTTATTTTTTTGGTTTCTTGTTCTCTCTCTCTCTCTCTTTTTTTTTTCTTTCCTTTTTGGTCCTCGTTGCATTTTTCTGCCTCATTTCAGATGGCGCTGCTGAGGAGGCATTCTCGAACGGAGCCATGCCTTTACCAAACTGGCTTTTGGCGCTCTCTTTCGATAGGACCGGACACGGAGCCTCTGCACAGCGATCTTTGGTGGCCTGACTGCTTCTGCAATGTTTTCAGTGGACCATGAAACTTCGAGGTCTTCAAGGCTATGGGAGTCTGGCCACTTTCTTTGTATTACATTCCAGCCTTTCGGATTCGCTCCCTTGGCGTCTCCCCAGGGCTCTTCTCACTTTGAGGCAACACACTGGAAAGTGAGAGAGCACGGATAACATCTGACAAGATGAGTGTTAGGAGGAGGAAGCGCCATCAACGAATACGAGCCTCGAAGACCTTCCAATTCCTTGCAATACCTTTTTCCTCCTGTCCGTGGTGGACTGGTGGAAACAATTTGGCCACGCCTTTCAAGCCTATTCAAAGTCAAGACCTAGAATTCGTGCTGCACATCCTCTAGTGAACCTCTAAGTCGACCATGTCAATGGCACTAAATCATAAACTGTGCAATGAACTGGTGCTCCGAGGTTGGCAGCCATCCTTTGGGTATTTTCTTTTTCCAAGCTAATCTTTAATGAGTTGATGGCGACCTTGGTGCTGAGCACCAGCTCTTCTCTTCCTCTGTTCCACAGCTACCCTCCCATGGACTGCATCGAATACTATTCCATCTTACTCGCATTCAAGAAAATGAGTTACCAGAAATTTTTCCGAGACTCAGGTGCTCGATTCCGCTCGGTCTTCGCCTCTTTCGTAACTGCTTGCAAATACACAATGCCAACGCTCGCCTTTTCTGTGTCTGAATTGGCTCTGGTATTGATGTTTCATTGGTCGAATGGAGACTTGAAACTGTTGGCCAATTTCCGATTTCGAGGTCAGTGCTTTTCTTCTCATCGTGAGCATGCTTTCAAACAACCGATGCATCTTCCTCGTGGCTTGGTGTCTACTCCTCCAAGGCCCTGGTTCCCAGTGAGCTATCTGACACGATCCTCTTCTCTTTCCAAATGAACCTCGCCTTCTTCGTTTCTGGTATCCTGCCTCATCTCGTCTCCTTTGATTCTGCTTCATGGGAAATTTCCTTGATGACATCCGCGGCCCGTTTCGGCCATCTCGCTTTCACCCTGCCCCGGATCTTCAAGCAATCACAATGAATCGTGTGCCAGGAGCTCCCACAATTCACCTTAAACTGTTCCTGTTTAGCAGCTGGAGAAGCAATCTCCACTCGGAGCATCCTCGTGGAGTGGTAGTCATTGTGACCTATCAGGGTCTGCACTTGCACTTACGCGCACACGAGAGTGCGCGGAGCTTGTGACTGGACGCAACGGGCACCAGTTCTTCTAGATGGGGGCCAAACGCGGGCTCCACACGGGTGGGAATCAAACGCTCCGAAGCACTCTGGAGGAAGGACCAGTCACAGATTTTTGAGAGAGCTACCACAGGCTTTCATGAGAAGCGCCAAATGTCGACAACGTCCGAGTTGGCATTTTAGGTTCGACCTCTCTTTTCCGTCCTAAGATTTTCCTTTATGCTGACCCACAAGTCAGTGTTCTCAAACGTGAGATGGGTGACTGGGAGTAAGCTCAAGCGATAAGGCTCGTGGAACAGCTCAGGAAGTGGAGTCACCATTTGAGTGAAAGTGGAAGCTGACTTCTGCCATGATGCGGCGTGCATTCCCATCTGATCGGATGCACGAATGCCCATGCCATTCGCATTGGAGAGAAATTCCTTCGATGCAAGTTCGGGTGATGGAAAGAAAGAAATCGCAGACAGAGGACGAATGCCACGAAAAACCAACACTTCACATTCTGACGTATGCTTTCTTGTGATCTCGGATTTTCAAAATAGGTTCCAGTTCTTTCGAAGTTATGAGCAGTCGTCAGTGAAACAAACCCCTTTGTCATGTCTGAGAAGGAAGTGCCATCAGCTACCCAAACTATGAAACTAGGAGACTTTTCAGTGGACTCCGCCCTCCTCTGGAAACAGTCCTTCTATTAGAAGTACTCGGGGACGATGTGAAGTACTGATCTTGTTCTCAACAACCCAAACAGGGAAAACTCATGAAGGAATGATGGCAGTAAAAAATTTATGGCAAAGAATTGTGATATGCTCGTTGTGAAGTGTGACAGAATCGAGGTCGTTCTTCCTGATTCGTCCTTTTGTTGTACTCGTATCAGCATGTGTGAAGAAAAAAAAATGCATTCAGAGTTTCGAGTGCTGGAGGCGGTGCCCAGGTAGAACGCAGGTTTCGTTCAGGAATGCAAGATCTTTTTCGATTTTTCCCAGGCTGAATTTTTGGCACCAACAAGCCGAGTGGCCGTCGTGCAAAACGTCCAAGAATCAGTTGCTTTCCAGAGGAGCAGTCTCGCCCTCTCTAGAAAAGAAAAAGAGTTTTTTTTCTCTCTTGCGCATTGGACTACGCTGGCACGATGTGGATGGGGAGGATACTGGATGCGTGTGATTTTTGCATGGCTTCTACCTGACTCAAGAGTGCTAGGGTCGTCACTTGTCACGCTTTGAACACGCCCAATTACCTACTGGTTGTTGCGCTTCTCTTTCTGAGAAAACGGAGGAAACTGTCTGGAACTGCTGCTTCTCCGGAATGCTCGAAGGCTTATAGTCAGCTGATGCTGCGGAGAAAAATTCTGGTTCTCATCACACGGTGGAAGAGCATTAAAAACAGAAATGCGCACGCTACGCCCAAGCACACGGAAATTCTGGAAAGTAGATCGCACACATCGACTTACTTCTGCGAAAATTTGGAACCCAAATGAATGAGGGAGACCTTCTGGGGTTCTTTTGTTTTCACCTCTTTTCTTCAAGCTCTTTTTTTCGGTTTCCCAAGTGCTGAAGAACCCTTCATCTCCTTAGGACGAGCTCACGAAGCTCTTTAGCACTGTCCACGCCACTCGACAATGTATGCAAGTCTGCAAGCTAGACGGTAACCCCGTAGGGACCACCCTATGAATCCAGCAGAAGGCTCCGAAGGAAGGACTCCGTTCCTCTTACGCTTGGGAGGGAATCTCGAAGAAACCTTCTTCCTCGTTCTCTCCTGAGGGAATCTTCCGGAACGGGTCCTCGTTTCTTCTCCAAGGGGGACCTGGAAAAAAGACCCTATCCCGAATTTCTTCTCCAGAAGGACCCTCCGGAAAGCATCCGCTCTTGGAATTTCTTCTCCGGAGGCAACCCCGAAGGGACGCCTCCAAATTTCTCTGAAGGGTGCTTTCTCGAAAGGAGCGGTTCACTGCTTACACCCGGAAGAGGCAACTGCTGAGGGGGGTGTCAACCAGCTCCACATGGTGCGGTTCCATTTTCACAACCGGAGGGAGACTTCCGTAGAGAACCGTCTCTTTGGTTCCTAGAAGGACCTCGGAGGGTCAACTTCCACTCCCGGCTATTAAACGGGGGCATCTGGCTTCAGGCTTCTACCTGTGTTGCACCCGAAACCTGAAGGCTACCCAGAGTCATCCTGCTGTGTGGGGTGGGAGTGGGGGGATCGAGACCCTCGACTCACCCTCCATTCCAGGCGTTGATCCTTCCTCGGGGGGGGGGGGGATTCGAACCCACAGCACCTGGTATCACCACGCTCTGAGACAGCAGCCGTACGGTGGGCCAGCGCGGGCTCCATTTCCGATCAGAGACTTTACGAGATTCTCGTCTGCTTCTTTGCCTCACGAATTGTCCCGATGAGGCTCTGTCGTCATGTGATGCGGTCGGTAAGGCCAAGGTCGGTTTGTTACATCATGTGGTGAAGTCCAACGGCGGCACGTTTCCCACGAAAGGCAATCCAACGCTCTCTGCTCGCCCTTCATGGGGCCTTTTCAAGAACGCATGATTGCGAGCTCGCCTTTCACACTCAGTTCCTGGTTTGCCGCTTGGAGTCCTCGTCTCCTAAGAGGCGAAGAGCACTCTTGCCGCCTTCCGGGAAAGCCACCATTCGTATTTCTGAGAACTCGTGCATGACTTTCGCCAGACTGTCGTCAGCACGGACAACAGAATCCATCAGAGGATGCCAACGAACCGATTTGACTGTCCGGAGGAAGCCTAATTCCGAAACCATCCTCTTCAACATCCCACTTCTACTGGAGTAGCAGAGGTCTTATCGAAGACCAACCGGAGTTCATGTTTGAAAAAGAAAAAAAAAAAAATGCGGAGGATTCGTGGAGCACAGAGCGACCGAAGGAAACGCTGCGGAAACGCTCGGAACAAACCGAATGCCATATACCAAAGAACCACTGAGCTGGAGCAGAGAACTTTTAAGTGCGGACGACGACGCTGCCCTATTGGCCGCCAGAGAATGGCAGCCACCTCATAGCGTAATGGACCACTCCCCCACCGAGATGAAAGAATCGGTGTCCTTCTATATGCTTGGCAGCGAAAAATATAAGCAACGCAGGTTACACATCCCGACAAAATCCTTTTGGGGAAGGGGGGAATCCTTGTGCTGCCGTGTCCTTTTTTCAAATTCCCGCTCTCCTGCTACTTTCGATTTTTTGCTTTCCTTTTGGCCTTCTTCCACGAGTCGCTTCCTGGGCTTCGCTTCCAGTTGGGGGATAGCGGCGGCAGGAGATCCTGGTATCCGATTTCCAGATAGTCAGTTTCCTCGCTGTTCTTCCTCATCTCGGTACATTTAGTCGGCTACTGATCGTGCATTAATCATATGCTCGGCTTTCATATTAGCAGCCACCAGGTTCGAATTACTTTAATAGGCAGGCGCGCTGATCTCTGAGGTACGACGATAAAGCGGTACCAAGAATCGATTTCCAATTATCATTGAGGTTGCTTCCCATGGGAATTTTAGACGAATGATTTTGGATTTCGAAGACAGAAATGAGGAACAGGATGCATTCGTTTTCAGGGATTAGAATCGACGTTTGAGAGTTTCGTTGCAAATCTCTGACGCGCTTTCCCAAGAGTCAAAGAACTTTTCGTATCCTTCCCACTCTTGTCCGTCCTTCGCTCGTCTTCCGCTCTTGCTCACCATCGTGTGTCCATCCCAGATTAAGTCTTGAGCTGCCTCCGTCCGATGAGTGTGCACGTGAATCAACGTAGACCAAGTCACGGCTGGTAAGGCAGCCAGCCTTTCAGACTCAGACACTGATAGCTTCCAGCTCTTGCTGAACCGCCAAGCAGCCTTTGAGTGAGCCGCAGTTTAATCTGCTTGTGATGGCCGCTAGCCAAACGGCGAGAGCAATGGTGCCCCTCCTCTCCCCCTCTTGGCCTCTTGCTTTTTCTAGGCTTATTCTACTATTTTGGAAAGCTCATCCTGTACTTGATGTTTTGAGAACGGAAACGTTCTTGTGAACGGAAATGATTCGTGGGGACGGCAATTCATCCTGATCTTCCCAGCAAGCAAAACAAAGCATGATCTCGGAAATTCAATGGAACAGTTCCGTAGAGGACACTAAACACGATCCAAAGCCGTCTACAACTCATGTTAGCGGAGGGTTGCTCCTCACTTGTGTGTCCCGAGCCGGAAGCCGTGTGGTCACGGTCCCTGTCGCTGTCATCTCTTGCCCTGAGGGAAGACAGCTCTGCGGCGAGGGGTGTGTAGGCCAGGGTTGAAAACTTCACCGCGTCCTGTATTACCCCTCCCAGTGGTCGAGGTAGGAGATGTCGCAGGAGACAAAGATCTTCAGGGCGAATTCCCTGAAACGCAGCCCAAGACTCAACAGTCTCCTGCCGCCAAGGGTTGTAGTTTATTGGGCGGCAGATGATCCACGAATGGGCTTCCAGTTGTCAGGCGAGTTGCCTCAGGGGGAAGCCGAATCCTTGCATCCTGTAATGGGTGCAGCACTGGTAAAAGCCGGGAACCGGATGCTCCCCTGAAGGGTTGTCTCCCCAGAGTGTCAGAAGAGCTCTGCTTCGTGGAGCGCCCTTCAGAGAAATTGGAAGCGTTCCTTCAGGGTTCTCTTCAGGAGTGGAGGAAACCGGGAGAGGTTGTCTGACAGGTTCCCTCCGGAGAAGAAATAATGGAGCGGCCTCCTCGAGAGAGAACAAGGAAGAGATTCCCTTCGGAACTCCCAACCAAGTGTGAGAAGGGAATTGACTCCTTCCTCTGGAGCCTTCCTGAATTCAAAGAGTGGTCCCTTAAGGGTTGCCCCATAACTTGAAGAGTCACACGCCCCCTCGGATAGCGTGGACCGTGTCAAAGAGCTTCGTGAACCTCCAGGTGAACGGTTCTTGAATACTTAGCGGACAACAACAACAACAAATAAACCCCTATTTCCTCCCTCTTCTCTCCCTTTTCCCAAAAAAAGGCTGGAAGGAAATGGCGATCGGGAGAAAGGAAAGAAGCAGTGAGATTCCCGCGAGGATTTTGCATGAAAGGTTCATCACACAGATGCAGCAACGAAAAATTTCCAAGCTGATATGTGGTAAGCGCAGTTCCTCTTTGACCACTTGAGGGAGCATCCAGCTCACCCACCCACCTCACCGACTCGTTTCCTCCTTGAAAACCCGGAACGGGAATGGAGCTGTTCCTAAAGTGCCTGCAATCAGCGAACAGATTACCTCAAGGGATGAGACAGGCGTAGACCTGAAGGATACTGAGGCGGAGACTCCGCAACTCTACGTGCCAAAGCGAGATGCGGACGTTCATTTTGCTCTTTCCCAGTAATGGAGATGCACAGCACCTTGGCAGCGATAGAGACGATCGTTTGCAAGAAGCCCAAGAAGAAATCCTGGAAACAAACCGGAAAGAGCGGCGCTACGCTTTCCGTTTCTGCATCGATTGGCAAAAGAGCTCTTTTACGGAACTCGAGTGCTAAAAGAAGGGGTTGGTTAGAGAGGATTCCCCATGTGGAGTGTTTCACACGACTGACTGGGAATCGGTTCCAGTAGAAACTCCTTGCCTCACTCGCTGCAGGTTCCTCCGTCCCGCATCACCCTTGCAAGAACCCCTCTGCTCACCTTAACTTCTTCCGGTCCGACCAGATACTTCTCTTGCAGCAAGGCTGTCTGCCACTAAGAGCAAACAAGGGAGGCAGCCAACCCAGGGGTGGGGCAGGAGCGGACGCTCGCGGGACTCGCGCAACTTCCGGACTGCTGGAAGATGAGCGAGCAGGGAGCCAACCCGGCGCCAAGCCTAGTCTCCGAGGAGTTGAGTCCCCGCACTGCTGCAGGTTAGCGGGACGACCGAGCCGAGGACACCGCCAAGGAGCTGCTGCGGCGATTCCTAGCTCGAAGAGGACTCCCGGCAACAGCTCGCTTCATCTGGGCCGCCGTCGCAGCCTACCTGCCGCGTTCCGGAGTCTCCGGCGCAGAGGTCTGCACCCAGTCACTCCGGGACGTTCATTCCAAAAATAAACAGAGAGGAACGGCGTCCCCTGAGTACAAGAGATGCCAAAAAAAACAGAAGTTCATTGGGAATGACCATCGACACGCAGACTGGCTTCTAAAAAAGTAGGGAATGGAGGGAGGGGACAATAAATAAATAAGAAAAGACAAAAGGGTAGGGACAGGGGTCTTTGGTTTTATTCGTTCCTTTTTTTCTAGAAGCGTCTATGCATGCTCGTGATCTCACTGATGACTTCTGGCAGGTGAGGCCAACTTGCAGCCGTCCTCATGAAGGTGGCTGTCATGTTGGTAGCCTCCCTTGCTGCCAGCGAGACTCCAACACATGTTTCTATGGGACGGATGCAACAGGTATTTGCCATCACCGCGCCCATCTTGAGCTCGCATTGAGTGAAGAAGAACTGCAGCAAGTCGGAAGCCGGGTGGTCCTGCGGTCGATGGAGCTCCGAAGGGAATCTCCGCCACATGTCCTCTAGGGCACTGCAGGCCAACAGAAGGTACGGGAACGATTCCATCGCTTCGCATCCAGAACAGTTCGGGGAAGCAACTCACTCAAAAACCGTGTGTCTGCGCTAACTGCACTGGAATTCCCAGTGTAGAAACAGCAGAAAATCCCGTTTTCAAGGGAACGGGAACACGGAAGCTTCCGCTCACAGGGCACGAACCGCGAGTTCTTCGGATGGCATACCGAGCAGGTCACTCCATCGAAGGAGTCCCTTCGTCCGGGAACAAGGAGTGGCGTCTTCCATCAGCTCTTTCGTCTTGCAGCCTTCGAGGAGTTTCTCGACTCCTGAAATGTTGCAGGACAACTCCCACCTTGCCGGTTGGCTGCTGTCACAGTTTGCCCTGAGGGCAAATCGTGCTATGGCAAGGAGTGTGATGGCTATCCGGAATCTCTGCGTCGAGTCCTGAATAAGATCTCCCAGTAGCTTTTATAGAAGTTTCCTCAGCAGAGGCAGTTCCTCTGGTCGCACTTCCACAGTGGCCACTCAGGAGACTCCAAAGCCTCCTGCCTCCAGGCGTTCTAGTTTTTAGGGCAGCAGGAGATCCACAGATGAGCTGCCAGAAGTAAGGACAGATACCTCAGGGGGTAGCCAAATCCACTCCCTCTATGCCGGCTGTGAGGCAGCAGGGAAAGAAGGCCTGCTCATCGCCGGAGGGTGTGGCATTCCGGAGCACACCAAGGACAAGTCCACAATTCGGCACAAAGGATCAAAAGTCGGAACTGCACCAGCAGTACGATCTTGTGGATGGTCAAGATGCCCAACACGGCATCCTGGGGTCGTGTCATCAAGTCTTTCAGCCGGATCCGGAACCTTGGAGCGTCCCACAGGGCTTTTCTCAGAAAGGGAGGTCACCCGTACGGCAGCCGCGCACATGACGACGGCTGACAGGTAACTCCACCTGGGAAGAGTCGGATATCCTACATCGGTAGTGATCCAGAAGCAACGTCCAAGACCGAGTATACCACTCTCTATCCTCCTTTTATTTATTTATTTGCTGTCCCCTTCCCTTCCGTACCTCCCCGGCGAACGGCCTGCGTGTCGGTGGGCCTTATTCCCCTGAACTTCTTGTTTTTGCCTTATTTGGGAACTGCGCTCCCGGCTTGTTGTTTCTTTCACGTCCCGAGCGTGACCGGATGGAATACGAAGTGCTTCCTACCCCCAAAGGGACGCAACTGGGAGACTACGCCCTTTGCGAGCGTTTCTCCAGTGGCTCCCTTCCCTTCAGCTTTTGCCAAAATCCGAAAGGATTCTTGCAGGTTATCTCGAAGCGATTTTTCCCCCTTCCATTCTTCTCTAAAGCATCCCCCTGATTCCTGGCGTCGGAGTCTTCTCTGACCCTGGCGGTGGGAACGCTCTGGAGAGACACCGCACGCACGTGGCACGGGCGCTTCCCACCTGCCGATCCCGTCGACTGCTTCCTGGAGGCATTTGAGCGGGACATGAGCCTCTTTGGATATCCCCGGTCGGCGCTGTGGCGAAACGGCTTGAACGTTCGAGCGGCGGTGACCTTGAAGCAGCGGCGGGTACTCTGCAAAAAAAAAAAATTCTCAGTTTTCGTGTTCCTGTTGTAGTTCGTCGCTTTCCGTGCCATTAGGGTGTTTCGAAGAGTGCTTTGGAGCACTCTCGCGTTAAATCAGACGTGTCGGTGACGTCATTTGTCACTTTCCGCATTACTGGTTTGCGGCTTGTTCCTCCCCAGGGCGAGATCGAAAACAAAGCCCTCTCCACCTTCGTCTGTGCTCCGCACACTCGAGCATTTCGACCAGCAGAGAAGAGCAAATCATGAATGGCTCTGCCCATTAACCATCGTGTCATCATCACGATTTTTAACGGGGAGGGGGGGAGGAGCGTAGGTAAGCAGCCATATTTAACTGTCATCTCGCTCCTAATTTTTGATTCCGCCCGTCGAGCAGTGGATGGTGGACACCACTCACTTTACTGCTATTAATGGAGCGGAAGGAACGAATCGAGCATGCCGCCAGAGTGGATTCTTCCTTGCGAGCTCGCGGGAAGACGAAAATGAAGGAGCTCTTTCACTCTCGTGCTTCTCTGAGTTCGCCGCCGCATTTCCGGGGTTCGCCCTCCCTACCTTGCGTCTCCCCTGTGGATATGCTCAGGATGCCTTCGGGCGGCGTCCTTTCGTCTCTTCCCCTTTCTACTGATCGAGCATTACGCGCAGGGCAGCCAGCCAGCCCTCTTTGCAGCCCCACTTCCTCCCCCTATCCGCTGCAGCAGAAGCTTCCCTCAGAAGCTCGGATGGCTCTTCAGGCGTCGCTTGGATACCCGAGCATCGTCACTCTCTTCCTCCTCCGTCGCACCAAATGGTTGGCGACCGACGGCGGATATCCGCGTCTTGTCCGTTTTCCTTCCCCGCAACCCCTCCCTGATTCTCTCGCTCATTTCCAGCCTAGTGAGAGGAAAAACAAAAAAAAGTTTCCTGCCCCGAGGGACCGCTGCTTCATCTGTTGCTCAACGGCTGAACGGGCGTAGCCCATTAGCAATCTCGGATTATAATTATCGAAAGATATCGAATAGAAATCAATCAGTCCATTTAGTGCGTGCGGTTCTCTCGCTCGCAAGGCAGCGGACCATTCCTCGGCCCGTGGGGAGCCTGCGATCAGCGAACTCTGCCCAAGTCACCTGCTCCGATCTCGGCCAATCATCTGCCTGAACCCTCCACCTGCCAGCTTCCCTTGAGCGTGCGCTTTTTTCCCCATTCGAGCCGAATCTTCCCTATGCGATCTTCGCTTCGAATAGCCGACCACTTCCCTGAAAGTCCTGTCCTTAGAAATTCTCTCCGTTTCAGCTCAAGAAAGACGCCTCTTGGCAGATTTCCCCCTTTCCCTCCTTTCCCTCGCTCTTCCTCTCTCTATCCCTCTTGACTTACTTTAGCTCCTCCAGGAAGCCGGTTGCCGTGCTAATTCCACAGCGAAAAAGCAGGCCATCGTAGGGACCAAACGGTTCGCCATTTCTTGGAGTGACCATCGGTCTTGAAACGGTTCCCTCCTCAGCAGCCTCGTCGGATGCATTGGGCAGCATGCGGCGCTTTCCGTTGCGGCACTTCGTCGTTGGCGGCTTTCATCCTGTCGCTGGTGGGCAGATGGCGCAGCAAAACTTTTCTCCTGCAAACAGATGACACCAATTCACAGCTGGTTATTTCTGATCGGCGAGCTGCAGAAACAAGGCAGTCCTCCCTCTTCCAGAGGCTGCCTCTTGGCTCAGAGAAGTGGACAGGGACGCACCATTTGATCTGCACCCAAGCCCTGCTCTCTTCTTCCGTTACGATCTTTCGATTCTTTTTGTCTCGGAAAATAAATTTCTTCTTTCTTGGTCCGCCTTTCCAAGCTGGGGGAGATCGGTTCCTTACGCTACTTAGTCGGCCCAGAATTCACCCGATTAAGTAAAAGTGGGCTTGATTTCTGAACATCTCATTTTAGCATCCAGAATCCTGTTGCCTGGAGTGATTAGAATGCCATCGGGTCAGTGACTACGGAGCACCTTTGGTCAGCGGAGAGAAGAGCAAATGTGTGGTCGCTAAGCATCCATAAAGGTGGAATCTCTCTCACGAGTCAAGCGGGAATACTTGAGTGTGGAACTATGCATTGGTCAGCGCGAAGAAGGCGAAGAATGAACGGCAGGGCAGCAACCAAAGGGCACCGCAGGGAAAGAGTTCCAGAGAACGTTTCAGCACAACCAATGTAGCTAGGACATCTACCAGGCACAGCAGCAGCTAGCACATCCTCCTCCGGACGGCGAGGAAGCCGAGGCATGCCAGAAGATGCTGCATTCTTGGACCCGCAGATCGCCGAAACTCAGCCAGAGTAGGGTGGCGAGAGCTTGCACTGCTGAGCCCAAAGCTGTGGGTTTGAGCAGCGATTGCAAAACTGTCCAGCTATCCCATCGCCTCAATGCGGAATACCCTCGGGCACATCCAGTGTTTCGTAAGAAAGAGGGCGAGGAAACGGCGCAAACGTGGAAGACCCCATCCTTCCCACTCCTTTGTGCATCATTCTGGTCTTCTGAATAGGGACGAGGTTGATGCCATTTCCTACGTGCGGATCCTCTCAGCAGTTTCATAGCGCGAAAATCCCGAGTATTACCACCCTCCCTTGCGTAGGGTGCTTGCCACAGGCAAATCTGTCCACATCTGCACGTTTCCTCCTTTCGAAACGTCTCAGAAACGAAGGCAGGTCAACAACCGTCACTGAAAAGCTCATTCCTATACATGACTCGCCGTGCGCCTGCTGTCTCAGAGGGTAGTGATACCAAGTGCTGAGGGTTCGAATCCCCCCCCCCCCCGAGGAAGGATCAACGCCTGGAATGGAGGGTGAGTCGAGGGTCTCGATCCCCCCACTCCCACCCCACACAGCAGGATGACTCTGGGTAGCCTTCAGGTTTCGGGTGCAACACAGGTAGAAGCCTGAAGCCAGATGCCCCCGTTTAATAGCCGGGAGTGGAAGTTGACCCTCCGAGGTCCTTCTAGGAACCAAAGAGACGGTTCTCTACGGAAGTCTCCCTCCGGTTGTGAAAATGGAACCGCACCATGTGGAGCTGGTTGACACCCCCCTCAGCAGTTGCCTCTTCCGGGTGTAAGCAGTGAACCGCTCCTTTCGAGAAAGCACCCTTCAGAGAAATTTGGAGGCGTCCCTTCGGGGTTGCCTCCGGAGAAGAAATTCCAAGAGCGGATGCTTTCCGGAGGGTCCTTCTGGAGAAGAAATTCGGGATAGGGTCTTTTTTCCAGGTCCCCCTTGGAGAAGAAACGAGGACCCGTTCCGGAAGATTCCCTCAGGAGAGAACGAGGAAGAAGGTCCCTTCGAGATTCCCTCCCAAGCGTAAGAGGAACGGAGTCCTTCCTTCGGAGCCTTCTGCTGGATTCATAGGGTGGTCCCTACGGGGTTACCGTCTAGCTTGCAGACTTGCATGCATTGTCGGGTGGCGTGGACAGTGCTAAAGAGCTTCGTGAGCTCGTCCTGAGGAGACGAACGGTTCTTCAGTGCTTAGAGACCCCCATGTATGACCTTCTGTAACCGCCTGCTCCAGCTCGAAGAAATTTGTGGATGCTGCTGTCGGATCTCCTGCTTCGGACAGGGAATGTACCTCCTGCACGTCACGACTCATTGTGTCCTCTTGAACTTCCCACCATGTTCTAAACACCTCGACAACCACTGAACGTGTTTCGCCTATTGAAACTCTGCCACCTTCAATCGAACCACCCTACGCAGAAGTCTCCCGTGCCCACTCCCATCACCCGAGAATTCTCTCACGTTGCCATAGGGAACCCCGTAGTATCTCTCGCTGAACGAGCGATCTTTAAGATCGCTCTCGGTCATCAAACCCTCGATCACGCTAATCGCCGACGAATCCATTTGGATTCACTCTCCAATCTCCTATTTTGATACTTCTCTTTACCTACGAAATGCTTAGATTTATTCCCGGGCCCAGGCGAGCTCCCGAACGTCGGTTCTCTTACTATTGGTATTCATCATCCCGGAAAAAGAATCTATCGAACTTTGCTGCCATCTCCGTTAGAATGAACCCGCCAATCCTTCTCATCGACCTTCTTCTTCTCAAGGCCAACATCATTGTGCTGCATTAAGCCAGGATAGCAAGAATCCCATCATCCATCAGATTCTGCGATTTTTTCTGTCCACACTGCTCAAATGACGGACTTCTTGGTTGAGAAAACCCCTTTCTTTCAGCTAAAAGGTCAGCAGAGGTCGGAAAAAGCATTCATCGTCAGATGAGCGACAAGCACTTCGAAAGCGCACCAATGTCATGATATATCCGGGGCATGCTGGGCCACCAAGCTGACGGGACCCTTTCGTTTCCGTGGCAACGACTCGTTCACTGAGCATCAAGTGCACGTGTCAGTGAAACCAAGGCCACGCTTCTGAGGGAGGTTTCTTGCTCGAGAACCCTGGAGACTTGGACTTTGGAGCGACTTGCAGCTCAGAAATGCTTCTCGCTGTCAAAGCCGCGGAGACTCAGTCGGCTGCTGCTACTCTTGCATCACGTGGTAAGGTATGCGCTGTCCAGCCGCGCAGCAGTCAAAGTAAGAAGGGCAGCGAGCGAGGACATGGGATCGAAAAACATGTTTCATTCCTCGTTTCCTCGCTTCCAGGAAACTTGGCTTTCGATGTTCTAGAAAGTTTTACACGGCGTTCTTTGGCAAGAGGAAAGACCGATTTGCTACTGGAGGCAGCTAAAGATGCACATAGCAGCGGGAGTCCCGAAACACTGGGGAATCCGTGAAGCATCTCAGGTTCTCTTGGCTTCCCATATTGGAATGAAATTCCATCGCGGATTGCCACTGCTCAATGACCCTTTCCAAATACGCAATGCGTCACATGACGGAGGTCCGCTCAAAACTCCTCCGAACGGCCTTTGGCACTCTCCAGCATTTGGCTGATGAAGACTACGGCGTACCATATCCTTCTTGGACGTTTTGCTAGCTTAGGGTCATTATAACGAACTGTAATGCGATGACTCAAGAGTACAGGGCACTCTCATTCAAACTGGGAGCAACAGGATAGCTGTTTCCCCTATGCAGGCTTTCGTGGGATTTCGCGTCCGTACTTCTCTATGCTAGGAAGCAAAGGTTTCTAACATGTTCCTTCACTCTTCCCCTTCATCTTTGTCATGTTTCCGTTACCTTGATGCGCTGCCGGCACTCTGCCTCTTGCGCTCTTCGTGGTTTCTCTTGGTGGTCTCTTCCGACTCCTCTCTACGGGCACCATGACATCCCAGGTCTACTTCCTGTGTGAGATGTCTTCGTTGCGAGCCGACGGTGATGCCTAGGAAGGCGTCCTTCCTTCGTTTCGAGTGGACCGTCAAGTTACACGGGCTCGTCAACCATTCAATATTCTCGTAGACCCTTTCGCGGCGGCGCCCGTGTTGCTTCCCTCACACCGCTCCCTTCTCGGAAGTGCCTCGCCCTTATTTCTTTGCTCAGGCAGGAAGAACGAGTTTCCACGTCGCTGAAATATTCTTGCAGGAACTGGGGGAACGGATTTGTTCCCAAAGGGCAGAGTTGACTTCCCTTGGGTGGGAATGCAGCTCCCTACAGCTGTCACAAGTGCAAGACACAAGCACAAGAGGGATTCGGTTGCCGTCGACAAATTCGAGGGCGTCTCCTGCGCCTATTGCGCGTCGGTCTGATCATTCAGACAGGAGATGCTGCAGGACCATGCCCTCTCCCCCAGGCTGGCCATCACCACTGGAGCCGATCTCGACTCCCCTCTGCTCCCACAACAAAGAGTTGCCTGACTGTTTAGGGAGGGGGAAAAGAATCAGGCAGCATCTTCTCAGCTGGAGGGAGTTTCTCTTGACGCAATGGGCTGAGGAACCAATGAAAAACTCCCCCTGCCTGTTACAATCGGCATTATGACATCATCATCATCACATCATCATCATCGTTGTTATTATGCTCGTACCATTTGCGTCAATGCAGGCGGTCTCAATACTCCTCGTGCCAATGAGGAGATCGTGCTGTGGAAAGATGCTGTGCCATTCCTTGTATCTCTTCAACAGATGAAACACTTGGTCTTCCTGCAAGGCTACTGGGCTGCTCGATGTGCGCCATCCGCATTTTATTGCGCCTTTTATTGTGCATCCCCTAGGGCTTCCGAAACACTATTTTTTTTCCCCCTCCTACTCTCTCTCAAGAGCATTTTTTTCCTCAATAAATAGGATCGATTCGTGGCTCCTCAGCAGCATCCCTGTTACTCAGCATCCGAAAAGATCTTTCTGATGCAATTGTGTAGTGAGTACAGTCGAAAATGACACGTCCTTGGCGCTGTTGTACATGTCCTTGCTGACATGGCAAATGCTCGGCGCTAAATCGCCCCGCTTTGTCATCAAGGCAACGCACCGTGACAACCCCACCCCTCGCCTGGAGCACCCTTGCGGTCGCTCTTGATCCCTTTTTCTTTTTGCTGTCGCCGAAATCACGAACGGCTCTCTGTCAATGGAAAGGTGCGAACTTTGTCCCCACCGTACCGCGCATCTGGTTTCCTCCCCCTTTTCTCCCTTCCCCTCCCTTTTCTCCCTTCCTCCTCATTTCCTCTTTCCACTCCTCCTTTCCTCCTCCGTCCCTATTCCTCCTCCACTCTTCTTCCTTTCCACTTCTTCCTCCCTTCCTCCTTTTTCGTCGGACTCACCATCATGTGTAGGTTCTCCCTGCACCCCTTCATTGTCGCAGAACAGTTCGCAGTCTCCTGGGTTGCTCTTTCTCCAGTTTGTCAGCTGCTTGCGTTGAGCCACCATGCCCTCCGGAACCGTGATAGTCGGACGTGAGCCTACGGTTCCCTCCTGGAGGCATCAGCGGATCTCTCGTGGTCCCACGGTTCAAGCCAAGACAGGATGAATTTCGAGCTCCGGGGTTCCTCCCTTGAAGAGGTTGCGAGAGAAGCCGGCAAGTCGGAGACGCTCTGGATGCTGGGAACAGTCTCGTGAGTTTCTCTTTTCCAGACAAAGAAGGGAGACGGACGCCGGCGCCTGCTTTTGTTCAAACACGCGCTCGAAGATTTTGTCCCGGGAAGTAGCCCCTAGGCGTCCACACATCCCATTCCTAGAGGAAGGTAACTCTGGAGAGGAGAGAAGATCGAAGAGGGAGACTAGGAAAGGAGACGAAGGTGAGGAAAAAACATGAGTTCTGTGGCTGGTGAGGCCATAGCCTCAGGGTAGAAAAGGTCATCAGCTGAGAGCTCCTTCCTTTGCTCCTGTGCCAAGGAAATGCCTCTGCTTGGTGCCCTCCGTCGATTCTTTGCGGTGGCTCCTAACGGGGAATGGCGAGTTCCCACTGAGGTCGGAGAAGAAGACATCGGGAGAGAGGGAAGGAAGAGGAGGAGAGGAGTTTTTTTCTGTATCCCTCGACCATCTGACCTCTGACCCTGGGGAAGAAGGAGGAGAGGAAGGACCTGTTGCGTGCAGCGATGCATCCGCACTCCGCGTGATGTCACCGAGTCAGTGTTGCTGCACCCCGACAGCAGCGCGCTAGGCGGCCGTCTCCTTCCCCGCGGGGCGGCGCTCACGCCTCGTGCCTCCCAGTGAGGGGTAGGCAGGCCTTCCACCGGTGGGGACTACACGGTTCTCCCATTCCAGACTCCTCACGGCCCCCCGCGAGCACCGCAGGAGCCGTCCGTCTTCTCACGCCCCTTTCCGCCCCCGATAAGGAACCGTTCAGCGGGCTCCAGGGAACGCCCTCTTGCTAACTGCTCTTCTGCCGGCCCTACGAGTGCTCTCTGCGAACCGCAGGCCACGTGTCCTCCGAGACCGATCCTTCCCTTGAGGCTCGGGAGAAGCTTCTGGGAAAGGAGCGAAGAAGGAGCACGATGACGATCCAGGCAGCGTCGGTGCTAGCGAGGCCCGGGAGCCATCCCACACCTCTGGAGCCACACACCGACGCCTGTGGCCGAGTGTCAGCCGGGAGGCCTCCTAGCAGACGTTCCTGAGGGAGACAACCAGAGGAGTTTCTCTCCCTCTTTTTTGTTTCCTTCTTCCGATTTTCTTGACGGGAGGGAAGGGAGTTCGCATGTATTCCGGGAAGATTCGTCTTCCCCTCCTCCCTGTCGAAAGGGAAGAACCGCCTCCTCGGGCATGCAGTGCCTACTCTTGTTGACCGCAGAGACCAGTCTCGGTAGGGGGACGCTCTCATTCCTCCGGGTCCTAGCCTCACCCTTGGACCCTCCGTGAGAGAGGCGAGGGGCGGCATCGGAACGTCGGGAAGCGCGTCGGAAGCGGGCGGGAAGGAGAGGACGATTCGTCCCTTCTTCCGGGACACAGAAACCCCGGTTCCGCCCTCCCTTCTTCCCGATCAGCGCCTTCTTCCTAGACAAAGAGCCCGCCGGGCGAAGCGGGCAGGCCACGCCTACAGGGAACGCGGGATGACGGTTTCGCCGATTTGTCTGCGTCTCCCCTTCGGACAGGAGTGCCTCCCTCTGCCGCTCGGCGCTTCCTCTGTTTCCCTGCCTGTCGACCCTTCGCCCAGAGGTGGCGATGAGCACCCGTGGGGACCGACCGCACGCGCGCGCTGATTCTGCCAAGCGCCTCCGATGCCGGCCGCAGGAGTCACACGGAAGTCCACCGCTCTTCCCTTGCAGCTGCTTTGGTCTGCCTCCTCCTCCAAGTTCTCTTCGGACCCCCTTCCTTTCCCCTCTGGACCGCGAAAGGAAGCGTGCGTTCACCTGCCTCGGGAAGGGATGCCGCTGGAAGGAAGGAAGGAGGAGGAAGGAACTTTGGCTCTGACAACTCCCTGCGTCTTCGAACTGCAAGGGGCCTCCAGGGTCCTGGGGGGAATGAAGGTTGTCGGCAAGATGCTGTTCATCGACGAGATACTGGAGAAACAGAAGCCGCTCAGCTTCCTCAAGGGGAAAGCTACTGACTCTCTGCTCCGAAGAGATGCGGACCTTCTGTAGCATGCTGACCAATTTTATCGCTACCCACAGGCTGAGTAACGACGCCAAAGATCCTCCTCCTTTTCTTCTCTTTTCCTCTCCTTCTGTTCATTTTTTCTTCCACTTCCTCCTCCTCCCTCCCTTCCTCCTCCTCTTGTTCTTCTCTCCTCCACCTCCTCCCTCCCTCCCTCCTCCTCTTGTTCTTCTCTCCTCCACCTCCTCCCTCCCTTTCTCCCCTCCTTCTCCTCTTTCTTTCTCCTCCTCTTCTTCTTACCTCCTCACCTCTTTAGAAAAGGGGTGGTCAAGAGGACATGACCTGACCACTTCCGATCTGTGAGAAAAATGAGGACGTCGAATTCCAGCACGGTGCACCCGCTCGGCACGTGGTTAGAGTGACCTGGACAAGCTGCGCTGCTTCAGGGACACCATTCGAGCGACAAGAAGCAGCGAACAGCGCGCGCTGGGATGACGGGGACTACCCCATTCGCTCCCGAACTGACCAGAGTAGACGGTCCACGGCGGTGCAACTACGATTAGGGAACCGTCGGGAAGAGGATCCTCCTCCTTTCTCTTCTCCCTACCCCGACACCATCCTGCGGAGGGCCGCGAACCCGGCACAAAATAAAATAAATAAAAGGAAGAGGAAGGGAGGGATGCGAAGTTCCTTTGCCTCGCCCTTTTCCTCCCTCTCCTTCCTCAGTACATACCGATGGAGGAAGGGCGAGCACCCTGGTGACACTTCAGCTGCAGGCGTTCCTGGCGAGAGGCACACGCGGAAGGCCGGCGAGTCCCGAGTGGGCAAGCAGGAAGGTGGCGATTACGAGCTGCCCCTGATTTTTTCTTCCCCTTTCCCTCCCCCCTGAGGCAGCACATTTTTTCCCCCTCGCCCTTCCTCCCCCTCACCGCTCGTCCCTCGGGAGCAGGGTCCCCAGTCCGCCCGCGAAAAGCGGACGGACGACGCATGGCTCCCTGGGTCGGGGAATCCCAGCTGTGCTCGAGAGTCCAGAACAGAGAGGTTGGGGTTGACCTCGGTCGTGGAATGAGAGGGCACATCCCCTGTTTCCGGTCCGGTACGAAGCCAAAGGCGCTCAGTCCTTCTCGAGTGGAGACCTCCCCCAGGGCAGGGGAGGTGGAATGGGCGTAGAGAAGCTGGAGAGGAAGAGCTGCTCATCTTGAAGGGTCATATCTGTCCCACGCCTGGAGCTCCCGTGCCAAAAGTGTCCTCTATCAGACGAGCCACCTTTCATCTGAGGGATAGACAAAGAACCCCACCCTTCTCTTCCCTTCTTCTTCGAGTGAGACCCTGAACTGATGCGACACTGACCTCCCTGGCATCTTCTTTGAGCCAGCGACAAGAGGAATGAAGGTGAAGGAGAGCGGAGGCTATCTTGATGTTTCTTTTCTCTCTTTTCTCTCTGAGGCAGAGGAGACGCTGAGGATTTCCAGGAAAGAACGCTTCCGTCAATCCTCTCCTTTTTCTTCCTTCTCCTCCTCTCCTCTTCTTTCTCCTCCTCTACCTCCCTTTCTTCTCTACCTCTTCCTCCTTTCCTTCGGCTCGTTCCTCCCTCCTCCCTAGAAGCAAGTGTATTCTCCTTCCTTCCGCTGCAGCAGTATAGCTTTTCCCAGAGCAGATTATGGGAAAAAGACGGTGACCCAGAGGGTCTTCATGGAGTCGAAGATTGCCCTTTCTCTGCCTCTCTGCCACCTCCTTTAGACAGGCGCCCCAGGAAGGGCATCAAGCTCACAGATGCTCTTCTGACCTATCTCCTTCTCCCCACCCTTAAGCAGATTTCGCTGTCCTAGGGGGAAGGAAATTCGCCTTCGGGATTCCAGTCCATAATCCTTCTCCGAGACACCAAATAGGACCACCGTCGTTCACGCAAACCTCGTGTCACGTGACTTACTCTTTCCCTGCCCTGCTTCCTCGCCTCTGATGGCTGGAGGGCGACTCTTCACGGGAGTCATGGAAACGCTCGTCCATCTCTCCCCAGTGGTTAGAAGGCAGCGCGGTCCACCGAGCTACGTCCGGATCGTTCCCAGCATCCCTGCTCCTGTTCCTCCTTTCCCCCATTCCGTAGCAGGGGGAAGGAAGCAAAGAGTCGATGGAGAGAACCCGAAAGGGGGGATTGGCGCTTCGAGAGTGGATGGAGACTTCCCCGGGGTTCCCACAACCGTATCTTCCCATCGCTCTTTTCCCCCTTCCTAGCGAGGGAGGGAGAAAACGTCACTCCCTTTCCCTGGCGGTCTCCTCCCCCTTCCGAGCCCGGGAGGCGTCCCTGGGAAGTGAAGTCTCGCGCGCAAGCCGGTGGCTCTCTCCTATGGTCTACCTCCTGCATCCCGACGGGATCCCCGGGTTCCCCCTCGACTTCCTGACCTCCCCATCAATCGCGCGGCACGGGGAGAGGAAGCAATGAGAAGACTCTTCTTCCTTCTAACCTTTCTTCCCGCTGCCATCCTGCTTCCGGAAGACCAGGGGTCGAGTCGCTGCTAGAGAGGCTCCGGGAGGAATGCGAAGACCCCACTCTCCCAGGAGCTCTCCGGGAAGGGGAGTGACCCTGGTGCGGGAAGGTCGCAGACGGCTCCGTGTGCGGAGAAGTCATAGAGAGAAAAGGAGTGATCAGGAAGACATGACCTGTCCAGCCTCCAGGTCACTAAGCAAGTGCTCCCGTGCAGCGCCTTCTCAGTGCCCCTCCGGACTCAGAGGGCGGCTGGGCCGGAAGGAGAGAGTCACCCTCCAAAGAGAAGCGTCCCGCAGCGGGGAGGCGCGATCGATTCCCGACTTCTGGCTGATGGGGAGGGATAATCGCTGGGCGGGAGGTCCCCCTGGCCGACATTTGCCCGCCACCTGCGGCCTCGGGAAGGGGCTGTCGCCCGCCCGCTCTCCGCGGAGGTCGCATGTCAATCAAACTTGGGTTGCCTCCGCCGCTCCGGGCGCTTTTCGGCTCTCCAGCTTGCGAGCTCTGGAAAAGTCGTCGGGGTCGCGCATTCCTGGAGAGCGAACGGGAGAGAGCGTCTCTCTCCTGCCTGCTCTCGGAGGAATGCCGGAAGCGTCCCTCCTCCCTTCCTTCTCCCATCCTCCTCTTCTTCCCTTCTCCAATCCTTCCTTTCCTTCCCCCTCCACCTCTCCCCCCTCCTTTTTTCTTTGCTTCTCGTGCAAGATCGGGGAGGGAGGGAACGACATGCATTCCTCCTCTGCACCTCTTTACCACTTCTCTACCGTTGATGCAAGGCACTGCTCTCCCCGGGAGCAGTGGGGATCCGGAGCAGCGCGCACGGTTCCCTCTTTTGCATCTGGCGACGCTGACGCGCGTCCTGGTGGGCGGGAGAGCCGATCCTCTTTCCGGGACAGCGGGGAAATACCACCGTTCCGAGAGACGGGCGGCAGCAAGCGAGGAGCATCGGGGTGCCTCATCCAGCCGTTTCAGATAGGAATCCTTGCGCATGAGTCCTGGTGCTCCCAGTAGGGAGCGACGTCCTTACCGTTTCGCGGGCAGCGCGTGGACTTTCGGGCTCCGACGGGATCCCTGGAGCTCGCCCGCTGGCTACCCGCGAAGGCTTGTGACCCGCCAGCGCACGAAGGGCAGCAGCCACAAGGAAGGGCGAGCGCTTCCCTGCATCCAGGAGAAAGGGTCCGTGCGAGTTGCCGCACCTGGCGCAGCCTTCTACTCGGAGCTTGCGGAGTCAGGGACACGGGTGGTCGCTCAGTTCCCGCTCCTCGGCTTTGGGGAATGGGTTTGCCTTCAGGACATTTCCTGCTGACCACGATGGAAGGATTGAGACTGCGTCCTCGAAGGTCATCCAGCCGCTTGCAGACTTCCCTGAACCCGTCTCTGCCATCTACCTGCTGAGCGGAGACGAACCACGGTCCCGGGCCGCTCTCGCAAAGCGGCGGTGGACTCTCCTTTCGGATGCGGTCAGCCCCTGACGGTCGCATCCTCCCGTAGGTGCGACCTCTCCGTGGTCCCTCGGAGCGCCTGGCCGCATTGTTTCCGATTTCAGGCGGCCCTCCGGGAAAGCACGAAGGAAGGAGGGGGAGAAGCGAGAGGGATAACGGATGGCACCGCCCTGCTTCCGGAAACGCTCCTTCGACCATTTCCATTTGCTCCTTTTCCCGGTCGCGGCTGAATTGTGCGTGGAGGACCGGCGTCCCTTTCGCACGAGCTCGCCTACACCCCACCCGCAAGAAGGGGTTATTCCTAACCCTCTCTTCCGGGTGGAGTGTATTGACTGCTCTTTCCCTCCCCCCTTTCAACTTCTCTTGCTCCCTTCCTCTAGGCGCAGGGGCGCCTGGCGAGAAGGGAACCCGGGAAGGGGTGCGAGCGTCCTAGAGACGGGAGAGAGCGGGAGGAAACGGCGTCGGCTGCGCTCCCTGGGAACGCCGTGGCGCGCCGCGGCGTCCCAGAGCAAATGGTCCGTGAATTTTTGGGAGCACCTCGTTGCCGCTCCCGCCCGCTTCCCCTTTTTCGGAGAGGAACGAAGACGAGGGGGAAGAGAAGAGCGGGCGGGGAACGCGAACCCAATTTGAACGCGCCCCTGCCCTTCTCACTTCCATCCTGTTGCCCCTCTCTTTCTCTCTGAACAGCAAGAGCTCCTGACAGATATGGCGAAGGAAATCGAGGCTTCGGAAGAGCAAGGAAAGGAGAGGAAAAGGGTGGGGCATGGCAGAAGAAGGATGGTGCCTGTTCCCCACTCCTGCTGACCACTTTCCGCCTACCCCCTCTCTTTTCCCCGAGGAGGAAGAAGGAAACAGTCTGCCACGCTCACGCTCTTCCGGAATTTTGCTGCTTCCGGAGAGCGGCGCCTCCTGTGGACGGTGAGGAAAGCGCAGTTAGATAAAGGAGGAGCGGAGGAAGATTTCATTTTGTCCCCTCGCTTCCCATTCGGCAGAGGAAGAACCAGGAATGGGTAAGGAAGAACGGAGGAAAGAAGTGGAATAGGAAGGGAGAAAGAAAAGAAAAGGAAGAGGAGGAGGAGGAGATGCAGAGGAGCCGTCAGTGGTGCTTCTCTACAGCTTTCCTTTTCAATGGACAGTTGTAAACCACAGCATCCAGAGTGCAGTCCCATCTTCTGTCATCCTCTACCGAGGTTCAAACAGCCATCAGCATGATGGACTCTCGGCTGCCTCATCTGCTAGCCATTCGCTCGACATCTTCGTCTTTGGAACTTGGAGCGAATGCACCATCGTTTGGGCTACAGCATCTTCCCACCTCAGCTTTGGGTATCCGTCTTACCCAACTAGCATCTTACCGGGGGTGGTTCCGCTCCTTCGATTTGTTTTCTCTTGCGTACCCAGAAGCGATGCACGGGTAGGGGTCGATTGCCCACGAAGAGGAACCTGGCCATCCAGAGCGTTGACGGAGCCACTTCTTCGGTGACCTCGCTGCTTTCTGCAGGCTGAAGCGCCCGAGAAGCGAATCTTCCTTTAGAGTGCCCAGTGCTGAGGCGTCAGAGGTGCTGAGGTCCCGTTCTTTCCTTACTGCAAGCGGAAGCTGCTCGACGGCTCAGCCTCGAAAGGAAAAAAAAAAGACAGAGAGGGAGGGGAGAGCGGGCGGGCGGTTGCCAGGGATCGGACGAACCCGCGGAGTGCGGCGGCATGCACATCGTGAATCATCAGCACCCGTCGCGCCTGCTCCTCGCTTGCTCTTGAGGGCGGCAGATCCTGACTTTCCTCTCCCGTGAAGGATCTGTTTTTCCCGTAACCTGCGAGAGCGGAACCGACATCGCAGGAGATGATTAACAGCGCGGTCGCATCATATGCGCCCGTGGAAAGGCAGAGCACAATAGTTTGGGGGGCCTGCCGCATCCAGGTGACACGTGACCTCCTGTCAGCGATCAATATTATGAATGGATAATTACATCCATTAAGGTTATTAATGGAAGGTCGAATTTCCCGTTTCCAGCTCTCCTCGCTCCTTGAAATTCGAGACGTCCCCGGGTGCTTTCGCAAGACCTCGTGAGCCAGTCACCTCAATTTGCTTCGTCTTTGGTCAACGACGTGATTTTAGCGTGAGTGCAAAGATGCCCCCTCCGGGCCCCTATTCATTCCCTAGGCTATCTGTTGTCAAACAGCAGTTTGTCCGTTTCCTGCTTGACTTTTCCTTTTTTTTTCTCTTCTCGGAGGCACTTGGGGAAAACAGGAGAGAATCCAGGTCACCACTTCTGGAACTCTTCCGTGAAGGCCGAAACTTCCTGTCCCTGTGACCTTGCGGTCACCGACGAGAAAGCTCTTGGCACGAAGGCAAACGAGATCGGATTCCTCCTCCCGGTTCCACTCCTGGCTGCGGCTTGTCTCCCGCAAACATGTGGTCTTCCCGGAGCGCCGTTCGCAGCTGCATGCCGCGCTCCCGGGGAGGAAAATTCGAACGGAACGCTGCGAGGGAAAAACAAAGGGAACTTCTTTCTCTCATGGTCGGGCTGGCGAGCCGAGATGGAAGTTCAGTGACTTCATCAATCACTAAGAATCACCCGTTCCGGAGCTTTCAGATGGGGCGAACAGTGGCCGGAAATGTTTAGACTCTGAGGCCTCCTTTGGCGGGGATAGGATTAGGTTGTCGGAGCAACGGAAAGCTGGCATAGCGAAGATTGGATCGTGAGGCGCGGAATCGAATCGCCTTTTTCCGAAGTGGCGCTCAGCGGTTCATCGGCTGTTTTTCCCCTTCCGCCTTGCGGCTTTTCGACCCATTCCCATCGCAACCTCCTTGCACCATCCTCGCGTCCGGTGCGTGGCCTTTACGGCCAGACGCGTGTCTTCTTTTCCTAGCTTCAGGGCAAGCGAGGAAGGAACGTTCTCCGATGCACACGAGGAATGTTCTCGAGTAGTCTGACCGATCACTCCCTGCACAATCCGAAAGTTAGCAGTGCCTTGTAGATTTCTCGAAGGAATGATTCCGGCAGTGCTTCTTGCTCCGTGCCCAACGCGGATGAAGGACCACGCGTCTTCGGATAGATGAATGCGCCTCCAAACAGCCACTTGCCTGCTCTCACTGACATTCAAGGTCCCTTCCGATATGCGGCCTCAAGCACAAGTGGAAGGGATCGTCTTGCGGATGAAACGCGAGCGTCTTCTCTTAAGTCCAATTTTTTTTTACTTCATCCAAGCGAGACGGTTGGTAGAACGAATAATCTGCATCTTCATCTCGTTCTGCGTATGTTTTTCTTTTGATGTTGTCGACAGAAAGGACCACCACCACCTTCATAAAGAATCGTCCTTGCTCGTGTGATTGGATTCCACCCCCACACCTTTTCCAAGCTCTTCTAGCTAGAATTTTAGTTTCGTAAGCAAACAGAGAATGTCTGCAGCAGGACCGACTAGACCACGCTCAGATGGTCCCTCCTCGGATCAGGGTCTCACGGAGTGAGACCTCACGAAGGTGTACCTCTCCGGGCGAGCTTCCCGCACCGTCACGATCCTCTGACTCCACAATACCGAGGGTCCTCGAAGAGAGATCATACATACCAAAGTCCTACGGAGTGAAGCAGACGGTGCGAAGTTTTCTCATGAAGCTAGTGTCTGCCCCAGGGTTGGGTAGCTGCTTGGAATTAGCTACTCCAGCAGGTGAGCCGTTACCCTTGGTAACGGCTCACTGTTTCCCAGCGGAATCGACTCCCCTGGCCACCGTCCTTCTGTCCTTCAAGTAGCCAGCACCTTCCACAAGATACGATAGACGCCACGTCTGGTTCATGCCGCAGCTGTGATTCTGTTGGTCTTCGCCAAAACTGGCCCACAGGACTCTTAGATGGCACAGTTTGGACTTTCGCGTCCAAGCATCACAAGAGTCCCCGCTCGCTGAAGGTTTGCGAATAGGTTGAGGTCATGCCGACCCAAAGCCCCTGACTATTGGCACATTCTTCAACCATGAACCCCAGCTATCCCGAGGGAAACTTTGGAGGCAACCACGTGCTAGATGGTTCGATTCGTCTTGCTTTGCTATCCCAACCTTTTGCTACCAACTCACTTGCTGGGATCGTGTTGGACATCCTACTAGAGGGTTTTCGAGATTTCTGACACATGGAGCTCATAGCATGCTTCTTAAGCACTACATGTCGTGCAGCATCTGTTGCAACCGCGATTCCTTGAGTCCGAAAGAGGTGAAAACGTGAGTGACAACCATCCCATTCAGAATGGAATCACTCGAGTGATGCGCGATCCTGCAGGAACACCGAGGCGAGTTTACCACATTGCTGCTGCCTTTTCCCCAAAGCCTGTTCTGGGGTTTTGGAAAACTGGGAGCAGCTGGACCGAGAGTCGGACGTCGGGTGACCATGGGCGACGGAGACTTCAACACCGGGAATCCTTCTTCCGAGAAGAAGGCATCGATTTGCGCTGCTGGGGTGAGTCCTTGAGCACCACGAAAGCGCAGAGCGAAAGCGCGAGCTTTCCCACAGCCTCTGGACCGGAGCAAGGTGGACCTTGCATAGATGCGCGCTTTTCTTTGCAACAGGAATTCAGGGGAGCACGAAGCATCAGGTCTTCTCGTTCTAAAGTGCCGGGTTGACTTATTTACGGGGAATGAATGGAAATTCTCAAAGGGATCGGACTTCCTGTAGCGCCAACCCGCAAGGAGCAAGTTGGGAGGGAGTGGAGGGTAGAGGAAGGGGAAGGAGCGAACGAATCACGAACTCAACAAACCTGTCCTCCCGTTCCTGCGTATTCCCCAACGACGAAGCTGGATGGGGCCGTTGCGGGGCGAGAAGTCCAGCAGCCCAATCAGATGGATCTGGGAGCTTTGAGTGGCTCTCATAGGCTAACTGATGAACCTGGGCCGCTTCACTCCACTCTGCAAGCAGGTCTCTAGCCACAAGGCCGGCCGCGTTAGCGGAAGTGTGGCACCAAGAGTTGCGGGTTCGAATTCCTCCCGAAGGAGGATGGACGCCGAGAACGGAGATCGCGTCGTGGGATTCGATTCTCCTTCTTCCTGCAGGATGGCGCTGGTTAGTCTTGGTTGGCTTCAGGTGCGGCACTGGTTGACACACGGTCACGCCGGGGTGTTTATTTATAAAATAAACCCACATGTCTGTGGCAGGACGTTTGATCCTGCAGCATTATGTATGAATACGAAAAGGAACCTGCCGGGATCTGGCACGCAGGCCAGCAGGGTTCTCCTCGGTAGCACAGGGGAAGGTGGGCCTCTCGACAAACAAAGAAAAAAACAAAGCGAGAAGTGCACTCAAAAAATGGGGGATGGGATCACCGTGTTCTGGAAAGCGTCCTCTGCATCCTTGTAAGGATGTCGACAAGTTCCTGTTTCAAGACTCCCAGATGGGGCCAGTTTGACGCTGCCCTCATAAAGAGGACAGCAGAATGGATGGCGTCCGTCATTCTGGACTCCTCTTGCGTTGCTCCATGCAGCCATGATCCCTCCGCGTGGGCAGAGCAGTGCTGCTGGGGATGCGACCGGTGTGAGAACGTCTCTCAGGAACAGGCACTTTACAACGTCTCTGGCGTTGCCGCGGGGGGTTCCAAGGGTGCAGCACTGATAGAAACCGCTTCCATTGACTGGCCAGGATTGGAACTTGATCCTCCAGGGTCCTTCCAGGAAACAAGGAGCCGGTCCCCTTCGGAGTTCCCTCCAGTTATGAAAATGGAATCGTACCATGGAGCTGGTTGATATTTCCCTCGAGGGGTTGCCTCTCAACAGTGTAAAAAGCGCGCTGCGCCCTTCGGGAAAGTGCCCTTTAGAGAAATTGGGATGAATCCCTTCGGGGTTGCCTCCGAAGAAGGAATTCCAGGAGCGATTCCTTTCCGGGTTCCCTTCGGAGAAGAAACGAGGAGTCTCTCCCCTCTGGATGATCCCTCCGGAGACCACCAGGGCTAAAGTTCTCTTCGGGATTTCCTCCCAAGCGTAAGAGGAGGTCATTCCTTCCTCCGAAGCCTTTCTTGATTCATAGGGTGTCCCTCCGGTGTTGCTTCCTAGCATGAAAAGTCACACGCACCCTCGGGTCACACCACACCTTCCTCAGAAAGCTTCGTGAGATCATAGGGCAAACAGTTCTTCGACACTTGGTGAACCAAAAAAAGGTCGTCTGGGTTCTCCCGTCGTTCTCGGGGCCACCACAGCCGGCACTCCCACGGGACACAGCTGCCATGGGCAGTTCTAGCGCGACCAAGGTGCTTTGCATCGGGATCGAGTCAGACGTATCCCTCTGTTTGGAAGGGGCTTCCAGGTCCATACATATTGCAATGAGCACGGAGAGCGAAGCGGTACCGGACGCCAGCAAGAGCTGGGATCACATGGGGTGAAGTGTTCCGCTCTTCTTTCGCCTTCTGCTACCCTCAGCTGACCACCGATTTTTCGGAGGGATGCGGAAATAGACGACGGTCTCCGTGCTCTCCCTGCGGTGAGCACGGATCGTCGTTGATTTCGAGATCGAATGAAGAAGGCACATACAAAGACGTGCTCTCACTCTGCAACTGCAGAGGCGCAAATGTGGCAAAGGTCCAGATGCGATGCAGCAGCGTAAACTGGTCCGGAACCTGTCCATCCAAGGTTGATCTGACGCGTCCCGGAGGTCTCTATGACAATGGGCGCCCGGATCTTTCCTTACAAGGGTTCCAAGAGGTAGTCTTGGAATTATGAAAGGGACGGGTGAAGTCAAATTGTAGGCGGACGGTGAGGTGGTCCGAGCTCCAGAGTCCCATGACAACAAAGAGGGAAGAAGAAGGAGAACTCTGGGTCATTGGCTCGCTTTGCCCAACGGTGGCCGGGCCGCTGCAGTCTCCCCGCGATGCCATGCGTGCTGCAGAGGATAGCTGCTGCTGTTATGAGAAAGCATCACAGCCTCGAAGTCAAGAAGAGTCTTATTAAATAGTCGGAGAGAAGGGTCGTCATTTGGAAGGTAGGAAAGCTCACGCGATCTTTCCGCCAGTAGATGCCCGCCTGCCATACTGCATTAGTTGACGAGGAATGCTTTCCAACCGAGCCTGCGGAGTCCTTGGGAAATGATCCCCTCCTGCAGGCGAAGGGGATTTTCCCGCAGCAAGAACCAGGAGCACCCTTTTTTTGTCGTCCCCGAGAGAAACAGAAATACAGATCACTCGGCGTGAGGATGGATGCAGAAGAGTGGGGTTGGAGAAGAAATGGTGCTGTTTCCCCGGGCACATCAGTCCGTGGGCTCCTGCTTGAAGCTGTCTTATCCTTCAGCAGAGAAGTCCTCTACTGTTAGGAATCAGGCGTGGATTTCTCCACCTGGCCTCAGAAACCTCCCCTACGCCGCTAGCAGCCGCTGACGACCTACCGGAGAGTACTCGAAACACGTTGAGACCAGCATCTCGTCTGTCTCGGGTCCTTTGCACGTGTCCGTTTACGTTGTTCTCCTTTCTCACTGTTGCTTCGTTTTTTTTCTTCCCCATTTTCCTTCGAAATCGGCGGTTCGTCTTACCCAGTCAATTCCCACTCAGCATCCCAGTCTGATTGTTCTCGTGACAGGAGGCCTAGTCGCAACCATCACTCACCCGCAGCTCCAGATTCGACTTTCAAAGCCCGGAAACCCTCCCACAAAGAACGCTGGCTCGGTTGTAGAGAAGGTAGGAGGTGGAAGAGGAAGAAAGGAAGAGGAGGAAGTGAAATTGTTAAAAGGAATAGGAAGGGAAGGAGGGAAGAGGAAGAAGGAAGGAGATCCGACAGATGTGAGGGTGAAATTCTCTGCACGCTCCTATAGTGAATATCTCTTCGAGAGACCACTGTCCACCATTTTGGCAGACCCCTCAGAGGACTACTGCTGCTTCTGCTGCTGCTCTCGGGTTCTTCAGCTTTCCGCACTGGAACGCTAAGATGTCGAGTCCGCCAAAGAAGAGCGTCCTCCTTTATCTGTTTTGCTCCTGCTTCCTTTTTTCATTCTTTCGCAGCCTCCTCAATAGCCACCTCTCTTGCTATTCGGAGTCCACTCCATTGTAGTCGTTGCTCAAAAGCTCTTCTATCTTTAGGAGGCAGTGCATCCTGCCTTCTAAAGACCCTGCTCTCTTGCCTCGCCGAGCAAGTTGCAGCTGTCTCTTCAGCCTCTCGCCTGCGTGAGTTCTTCTTTCGCTTCTGCTGGAATAGAAAAGAACATTTGCATAGTTCTCCTCCTATCGAACCTTCTGGAGCGGCGCTGCTGATTCGAGAGGTTTTCCGGAAGTCCTGGCAACTTCCTTGCGGTCGGAGAAGCTTCGCAGCTGCATTCCATGTTCGACCGATTGCCTAGAGGCAGTCTCAAAATCTTGTAACGACACTCCGCTCGCTCTTTCCTGGAGGAGTCTTCCTCTATTGACTACCAGCCCGACCTGGAAGAACCCGCAAGCAGCGTCTACGGAGGGTAGGAGGGCAGCCTTCGTTGAGTTCCTCTTCCCATTGCCCTGCAGCGTTTCTCGAAAGATTCCTCTGCTGCCCTCCTCCTTCCACGTCTCTTTCTTCGGTACACTTTCCAGGAACCTTCATGGCGCGGTCATGCGGTACCGTGCGAGCCTCCAGTGGCTTCGAAAGCTCTGAGGAACTGTCCCTATCCTTTTGCAATAGAGATCCATCGCAGAGCTTTGAAAGCTGGTTGCAGCGGATGCCAACGCTCTTCTGGTCAATGACATATCTCTTCCTGCATCTATCTTGACCTCGGATCAGTGTGTTCCGGATTGACGTCTTCGTGATTTCCCTAGGGCTTTCTCTTCCGGTAAGGGAGAGATCATAGCCGAGAGATTGGCCATCCTCCTCCACCTCAAAGATGACTAGGAAGGTCTCGAGGCAAGGATCGTCTCGCATTGACCACCAGTTAGGTAGATTAGGTTGGTTAGGCACGGTGGTGCCGGTGGTGGTGGTGGTGGTGCCACGGCTTTTCCCAGTAAAAGATTTCAAAAGCTTGCATGAGGCCGGGAAGAATCCAGGTCTTTTCTTTCTTGATACTCAGGCAGAAGGGAGGTGGAAGAGGAAGACCTGCCGACCTCGAGGGAAGGCAGGCGGTATCTTGCGGCTCCTCTTCTGCTGCTGCTTCCTGCTCAAGCCAGTGGGCTGTGGATCTCTCTGCAGTCTCTGTCCCGACGCGGCCTTCCGACCGAGAGCGAAACTGCAGCGTCGCGGGACAGCCCGACCGCCGACGCGGCTCGCCCGGTCGGGGGCGATCTTCAAGGAGCGACTTCGGGAGTAAGGACCATTCGTTCGGGGAAGTGAGCGCCGGAGGGTTCCTTTCCTTCATTCTCCTCCTCCTCGCAGCAAGCCCCTTTCTTTCACATACTCCCCTCCTTCCCTCCCTCCCTCTCCCTCCCGAAAAAACAAAAACGCTCGAAAAGGGAGAGGCACGGGCGCTGCTGCAGGGCGGGAGTTTTCCACGGTATCTATCGGGGACGCACACGCTCGGGTCACGTGGCGGCAGTGTGAGGGGAGCGCCATCTGCCGTCGTCCCGCTTTTTTGACTTTTTTTTCTGGTTCCTCCCCCCACCCTTGCACGCACCTGGACGGCTCCTCCGGGACGACGGGTACCGGGCTTCCGCGCGCGGGAAGGAGGGAAAGTCAGGGGGAGACGGGACAGGGCGGAGGGGGGCTGGAAGGGACGACCCCCGCTGCAGGAGCCAGCCGGAATCGCTCTTGTAAGCGCTCTTCTCACAGCGGCCACAGCTCCAGCGGGAGAGGGTAGGACGAGAACCCGAAAAGACACCCGAGAGAGAGGGAAAGCTCCCATCGGTGTCCCTCCGGCTGTTGCTCGCTGGGAGCCATGGGGGAGGGGCTGATTACCGTAGGGGGTGCCGCTGTGACCACGTCGGTGGCGGGAGGGGTCGTTAGAGGAGGAGGGGGAGGGAGTGCGCGTTTTCCTCTAGGACTCGGCTGATTTACGGGGCCCTTCCCGTCCCTCCCCTCCCATCTAATGGCCCATAGTGCCCGCGGCGACGGCCGAGGCAATGAAAGGGCGGCAGCGGCGCGTCCCTCAGTCTGCTGCTAGAGGAGGAGGAGGAGAGGCGAGCAGGGAGCTCCCTTAATCGCTCCCCAGATGCCTGCCTGGGGGAAAAAACAGGTCGGAGGGGGAGGAGGTGGCGAGGGCGAGCGTCCGGTTTCCCGTCGCCTCCTCCGGAAGGAGAGGAGGAAAGGGAAGGGGTCCTCCGGAGCAGCAAGGGGGAAGTGGCAAGAATTCTACAGGAGGTGGCAGCAGCAGCTCACCTCCCCACTCCCGTTTTCGGAGCGTGGGGGAGCACCCCCCCTCGGCATCCCCTTTGCGGTCGCGCGTGTCCTCGCGGACCCATAAATCCTCCATTGATGGGTTGCTGAGCCGAGGGCGCGCCCCCTTGCTGGTGCCGCTGTAACTCCCGAGGGGAAACCGCAAGCCTCTGCGGCTGGGGTGGGGAGGAGCGGGGAGACGACAGCGCTGCCCCGCACCGACGCCCCGCCTTTTCGTCTCTTCTTTTCCCGCCGGTTTTCCTTTCTCTCTTTTTTTTTCTTTTTGGATTTTTGTGCTGCTGTTGCTTTTCCCTTCCTCCTTTCCTCTTCCTGGGCCTTGGAGCCATGCCGCAGTGCTCGTTTCGACCCCATGCCAGCGACCCTTGCGAAGGCACCTCTCTGCGTGATGCATCGCTGCGCCTCGGTTGCCAAGGTGTGGAGCAGCAATCCACTGGAGCAGCGTGGCCTCGACTCTCTGCAGAAAGTCTGTGGTCCGTGATCTTCACTTCACGAGTGCAGGACTCGCTTCCCTTCTAGATGCCCTGGATTCCACGCCCCTGGTTACAGTGACCGCACGCAGCGACCGTCTGACTTCGAGAGTTCAGATGCCCGCCGCCGCCGAGGGAAAGACCGATGCTCTCAGGGCCAACTGGCTGCACTGCATGGGGTCTCCTCCGCAAGTCAGGTCCCGTGCACCACTCCCGCTCGCAAGCATCAGGGAAGAGAGACGTCCTCTCTTCCACTCCTCCTCTCCGGGGAAGCCTCTCGATTCTCCCTTTCTTGTTAACCCGAGGGACTTTGCCTCCCCGAGTTTTCCCCCTTGGGGCAGCCGGGTTAACGCGAGAACCAGTCCTGAACAGCCGGGTGAGCCCCCCGGGCTGTTCCAACGCCGTCGCGCCAGCCGCGCCAGCCTACCAAGGATCAGTCGCTTCTCCCCTCCTCCTGCGGACGCCCTGCGCTCCTCCCCCTCATCCTTCCCTCTGTTCGTTCCGCGGGAGCGACTTGGACGCGGTCCAAGTGCACGGGACCGGCAAGCGGCGCAGAAGGGCTGGCCATCACTCATTCTCGTCTGGAGTCTGCTGCGGCTCGCGGGAGCTGCAGGATAGATGCTCCCGCTTCGCGGCGCAAAGCCACCACCCACTCTCCCCACGATGCGCTCAAGAGCGCACTCGAACTTCCCCGGATGGCTGCCGGAGCTTCCTCGAGCTCTTCGGCGTGGCTCCCCCCCGGATGTGGATCACAGGAGCCCATGGAGGAGGGTTGAGGGCTGCAGCCAATCCTGGCGTCGGCGTTGATTGGGGTGCCCCGCCGTCCACGTCGCCCGGGGCAACTCCAGCCGTCCCAAGAGCGACCGGAACAAATCCCTCGGCTTAGATCGATGCCGCAGTAGGTCCCACCTCCCGCCTGCCACCGGGGCCGACATGTATCTTTCCGGACCGGCGGTCTCCGCCCTGGAGCGTCTGCTGCTGCTGCTGCTGGCGATGCAGACCGCTCCTCGCACCCGCTCGCCGCCCATGCGAGCGTCAGCTGATTCCATCCGACCCTTTTACCGGATAGCGTCCCTCCCCCTCGCCGCAACTCGCCATTCATTTTGGCAGGAGTTGCCTCCTTGTCAGCGGAGCACGCGCAAGAAAGAAACGCCTTCCCGGGCTAGCGCGCACTCTGCCTAGGAGAAGTGGCGCGGGTCAGCCTCTCAGGGAGGAAAGCGTGCTCCAGAAGCACCAGGTGATCCTCTGGTTTATCCGGGAAGCCGATGCGGGTCAGTCGGTCTCACTATCGGTGCCCGTGTCCCTACCACACGTTCTCCTCGGGTCAATCGCATCATGAGGGGTCTTTCGCCCTTGGGGTGTTGCCTCGATCAGTCATCTCGAGGAGGACACCCGTGGGAGATGGGAGACCCTTGGCTGCAGCCAAAGGACAGTGTGCGGGAAGCGTTCCCGGAGGCGCGTAGCAGCAAAGAAGGAAGATACCACCTCCTCTCCCTTTGGCCTCGGCAATCCAAGAGTCATCTCTCGCTATCATCGACAGCGGGACCTCGGGGACGGAGACGCTCCGCAGAGCTCGTTGTCCTGGCCATCTTCCTGTTATGTCCGCATGAGGTGTGGTGGCGCTGCTTTCGAAGATCCTGCACTCGCATCCGCGACGGCTGAAGGCCGTTGCTCTTTCTTGCACGTTAGTGTTCCAGGGGATTTTTCTCTTCATTGAGGTGGTGGCCCCAACCGGTGGCCCATTGAGGTGTGACGTCGTCCTCTGTGTGGGATGTCAAGGTAAATCATACGCTGCCTCATTGATCTAGCGTGACCGATGAATCCAGCTCTCCCATTCACTCTTCACCACAGAGATTTCGGAACCGTAGGGAGCCGACCACCTGATGGTCCATCGTCTACGAGGAGGCAGCGATGTCTTTGTCTTTGATATCTCCCTTCGCCTCGAGCAATTGGTTTCCTTTCTGACCGCCCCTGAGGCAATCAGGAAAGAATAGGCAACGTCTGGGACGCCCGTTCTCTTCTCCCTGTGCGATGCCAGATCCAGACGGAGACCTGCACCCACTTTAGGGATGAATTTTGTCTCCCTTCCGTTGTCACCTCCGAACGACGGAGTAGAGCGTCGAGTCCTCCAGGTGACGCAAACAGCAACTCAGCACTCTAAGCGGGGTCTCACCTCAGACTTGGCATCTTCCCGGCCTTATTTGAGCTTTGCAGTCCCCTCTGCCGGAAGGACAGAGGGGACTGCAAGCCTCAAGACGGCGAGCCAGCGTCGTCGACAGATGGGCAATTCCTCCCCCCCCCTCCGGATGGGGGAGCTCGAAGACATGGAAATACCTGCGACTCGGCATCTACGCCCTCTGCTCTCTGCGGAAGATCCTGGAGAGTCCCAGCATGAGCAAGTGGAGCTAAGCTGACTTCCCTTGCTGCAAATGCTATCCTCTCTGAGGAAGGCAATTGGCAACAGCCAAAAGAGGAGTTGGGAAGTCCCCTGCGAGCTCGCAGGCAGGAGAATGTTGATAAATGGATGGACCATGGGCAGCTGGAGGACGCTGCGATCCCAAGTGCACCTTCACGATGACTTTAACGCTGAGGCGAGCTGCTGGGAATTCCTAGAGAAGACCTGAAGCGGACCCTGGAGTTCGCACCTGCCTGTGGACTATGTTGCCCTCCGGCCCCTGTGGGAACGGTTTTGGGACGATCCTGAGGACCTCCGTTGACAACTGCAGAGACGTTTTACGCCCCTTCTTCGTACGGGCTTACCTACCACCAGTCTCATCCCTAGCAGCTCCTTGATGCTTCCATAGGATTGTGGCGGCCTGGAACAACTCTGAAACGGAAGCAAACGAGAGGGAAGCCATCGACTATGCGCTCCGCTTTCTGCTGATAGCAGCCAGATGGACTCACCTGGAAGCTATCCAGACGGACTTAGCTGGCATCCTAGAAAGGATGAAGAGGACTCCCTCCAGCGGGCCGTGACTCCTTCAGGCCTCCATGGTATTTTTATGTATTTATTTGTTTATATTCCTATATTTTATTTTCTTCTTGTTTTCTCCGTTCCCCACTGCTGCTGAGGCGAACCTCGCCGGTCTGCTTATCGACAACCCGACAGGTGCTTCGCGGAGTTGGACGTGGGGGGGTATGTGCCCTACCACAATAGTTGTTTATTGTTGTTTCAATAAATGACTCGGCGTGACCGGATAGCAACTCCGCATAGGGCTTATCCCCCTAAAGGGAGAAAGTGGGTCATTTAGCGTCACGTGCGGCATAGCTTCCCCTGGTCCCTGTGGTTTTCGAGCAGTTTGGAGACTGGGGTCACCTGATGCAAACTTTCCTCCTCGCGGTCCATCGGACTGCGTGGCCCCGACGACGATCTCTGCTTTCGATCCCCGGATTCCATCTTGCACCCATGCGCGGCGGCCCCTTGCCTTCCTGGCACCCGTAAGCTCCGTATGTCTGCGCTACTTCTTTGGAATCGGGCATCCTCCGACATTCGGCAGAGCCATGACGTGCACTGGGCGGGCATCTTTCGTGAGAGACCCCAGAAGGTTCCAGAAAACGATGCGCCTGCGCATAGCCGGGATGCAAGCGAGCAGAGCCTGGAGCGAAGAAAACGCCGGTGCCCAGCAGCTCGGACCTAGGAATAACTCTGTCTCCTTATGGAGGAAAGTCGCCACCTCTCGAACATCCATAGCACTCTAGTCCCTCGTTGACAGAAGGGGACCACTGCTCCAGGAGGGATTAGGAGGATGTGAGAAGAAATCTGATCCACATATCCGCTCTTCGGACATCAAGAGATAGCCGAATCGTCCCAGAGTCAGCTCCCCAGAAGAGACCTTCTTTGCAGCTCTCCACGAGGCAGTTTCGTGGAAGATTCAGCAGTCATTTTCGATTGCCTGATCCTCTTCTCATTACCCCTGAGGGCAAAAGAGAAAAGCCTGGAAAGTCAGGGGAAAGTCGGCCGGCCATCCTGACTCGTCTGATGTCTGTTAGCTTTCTGGGCCTTCCGATCGCTTGTCGCTCTCGTGGCGGCGTCGACTTCACTCCCTGAAATGAGCTGGTCGCTTGGGGCATTTCGATGCGTCCTTGGGAGACGACTGGAATTCTTAGCCAGGCAGCGTGAAAGCCACGCCTCTGCTGAGACGGGTAGATGATGAGAGTCGCCAAATGTCATCCACCAAAAGGAAAATCCTCTTTTCTGAGGAACCAGGAGATTCTCCTTCTACCCGTCTTCCTCCTCCTGGAGGACAAAGCTCGCATGACTGCGGAGGACCGAGGTAAACCGAGAACTTCAGCATTTTTTTTTCCTTTTTTCTGTCTGCTGCTGGCTGGGTTTTTCCCAGCCAGCTGGGAAAAACCCAGCCGGCAACAGAGGAAGTTTGCTAAAAGCACCCAGTCAGAACGAGTTCTGGGATCTTCCGGAAGCCCAGTGACATCCCGCCAACAGCCACTCCCGGATGAGTTCCCGCCGAGAGCATTCCGGGAAACCAGAAATCTTGAACGGCTTCATTCTCTCAGCCGCTCGCGGTTTTCGAGCGAGAGACCCCGGAAAAAAATTCCTTGATCCCTCTTCCTCCAAAAACAAAAAAATTCTCCTGTCACGAATCGGAGGGTGCACATGGCGGCGGCAGCCGATGTAATGTGTATCTCGGGATGCGATCGAATGCAAGCAAAGTCATTTCGGCTCTGTAGAGTTTCTCTTTCCATGGAGACTTCTCGGAGCCCGAAATGGCATTCAGGATGTTCACACGTCTGCTAGGAAGACAATTTTTCGCACTGCCGCTGGAGACAGATTTGACCTCGGCGTTGCCACTCCGGTAAAGGAGCAGGAAATTACGGTGGGAAACGGACTAGATCTAACGGCCAGCTTCCCTTTCTTTATTGCGGCAAAACAAGTACGGAACGCGCTCGCGGAAGAAAGGATCCCATGTCACCTGGGAAACGCGCGCCTTTCCTCAGCACATTCTTCTGTTGTTTCGGCTGGCGCCTGGACCACGCTCGAGCAGCTAGAACCGAAAGTCGGTCTTGCCGCTACCAGTTCCCGTGCAAAAAAGAAAGCGGACGAAATTTTCCGTCCGAGCACGTAGCCTTTTTCGTGCCATGGGGTCAGTTTTCTTCAGGGGTTGAGGCGCTTTTCGTGACCTGAGGGGCTTTCCTCACCTCTCAGAAGGGTCAAAGGTTTTTTGGTTGTTTTTTTTCGGAAGCTGGAGATCTCCTCCTCCCTTGGCACCGGTGTCTCTTTAAAATCCAAGTCCTCTACGCACATAAGGATCGCGACTCGTCCGTCAACCTGACCTCGAAGCGAGAAGGCGTGATCAGCTTGGGCGAATTCGCCAAAGCAGCAGCGTGGGGTTCCCCTCTGGGCAAGTTCAGAGTTCCCCTCTGCCTGAGTCTTTGTGGATCCCGAACTTTTCAGCAACAGGGCAAACCCGCGATGACAACCGTATGGTCACCGCGCTGGGTGCCAAACGTCGCGGGTCCGAATCCTGTTCGAGAAAAGGTCGACGCCGAGAAATGGGTGAGTCATGGCTTTCGAGTCTCCCCTCAGGATGATGCTGAGCACTGGCGGAAGCCGGAAACCCCTCCATGCCCCCGTCGACTGACCGGAATGGGAAGTCGGCCCTCTGGAGTGCTTCCAGGAAGCAAGGAACCGGTTCCCTTCGGGAATCCTTCCGGTTATGAAAATGGGGTCGTACCATGGAGCTGGTTGATATTCCCCTCGAGGGGTTGCCTCTCACAGAGTGTAAGAAGCGCGCTGCTCCCTTCGGGGAGCGTCCTTCAGAGAAATTGGGATGAATCCCTTCGGGATTCCCTTAGGAGCAGAAACGAGCAACGACCCTTCCCTCTGGGTCCCACCCTCCGGAGACAACCAGGGCGAGAGTTCCCTTCGGGGTTCCCTCCGAAGCGTACTTGTAGCAGTTGAGACTCCCCTCAGAGAGTTGCCTCTCCAGAGTATTAAGAAGTGCTGCTCCCTTCGGGGTTCTCTTCAGAGGAGGAAACAAGGAGCAATTCACTCTGGAGAAGTGGGGAATGCCCCCCCTTCAGGGGTCTGTTGGGAGAGAATAAGGGAAAGGTTTCCTTCGCGACTCCTTCCCAAGCATAAGAGGAAATGGATCCTCCTTCCTCTGGAAGTCTCCCTGAATTCACAGGGTGGTCCCCTCCCGGGGCACCCCGTAACTTGAAGAGTTATTGTCAGTTTTCTCTCGGAGCGCCCTAGCTTCACCTTGTGAACACACGCGTTTCCGGAACGGATGCCCGCTGCCGTCATGGCAACCATATGAAGTGCGCTCACGCTGATTGCAAGCAACATCCCAAAAATCCTCAAAGGCGATTGCATGCAGACGTCACTTCGAGGCTGTTCAGCCAGTCCTCTACCAAATTTGCACTTCCCGAATGGAGCTCTCTGGGAGCAAGCTGGATTTTTGAAGAGAAATTCGCTCCTCAAAACCATCCGAAGCGTGTGGGTTTGCCCTCAGGAGCAATTGCTTCACAAAAGAAGCTAAGCATGATTGATATGATGGCTGGAGTTATTCCTCAGAACTCGGGAAACAACGAAGAGAGAAATTCGCCCTCGGGCGATGGATTGGTGAGTGCCTGTTGTGAAGAAATGGTGATAACATCGTGAGCCCAGTGGACACGAGGTACAAAGCGAGACCACGCAAAGATGAGACGAAGTAAATTCCGGAAAAGCGCGGAGTCTTCTAGCGACAAGCAAGAGGTCTTGCTGAGCGCCAGAACTCCTATTCGTCGCTAAATCTCCGCGCTAAGGGCAGGCAACCCAGTCCGGCGTCTGCTGTGATGTTCCAACAGCATCAGATGGTTTTACTTGGCGTCGAAGGAAAAATTGGACGCACCACCATCCCACTTTGCCAAAGAGGACTGGTCGAACAACCCGACGTGGGGGACATGACGGGAAGATGGGGAACCTAACTTACAGTTCCTAATGTTGAGCGAAAAGATGCGTCATCCTTTGCTGCAGTTAGAATGACACCTCGAGGAAACCTCCAGAGAGCTAGGTCACCGAAAAGTGGTCACCGAAGCAATATCCTGGCTAAGAAAGCAGCAAGGAGGACTTCAGAGTGATTCCTCTCGTTCTTAACACGGACGGGGCCTCTGAGAAATTCTCTGAAAGCAGAGGAAGATTCCACTGCGTCGCTTGCGTCGAGGACACTGAGTTCGTCGCTTTGCGTCGAGAACACTTCTGTCCTCTCCCTGTTTCTCTGGGAAAACTCTGCGGCTTTGGAGTTGCTGTTTTTGTTGGTTCTTCTTTTAGCGTCTCCCTTGGATCTCGCAATCCAGCGATTCGACTGAGATGTCTTTGATCGCCACCCTGCGAGAGCCGCGCTGCCGGTTCCCATCCCAAGGATCAGTTGATGTGTGTGGTGCGACCCAGATGAAGGTCCAGCCTGCGCCAGCTCGGCTCCGAGGCGCGCCTCGGAGCTGAGCTGGTGTGGTTTCCTCCCTACTGGCGCGGTTTCCTCCCTCCCTTGGAGAAGAGTTCCTGCAGCCGCCAGATGTGAGAAATGACTCCAGGCGATCCTTGGGAAATTTCCGCCCTCGGGAGTTTCCTTCGGATTTTGGCGCTTCGGCCTTCGTGACTCCCCTCCACACCATAGTGACGGGGCCCGGAGCTCATCCTCACTGCTCCCGCTCGCCCTCGCCCTATGCCTGACGCGTGAAAGCAGCACTGGGATCCGCGCACATCGCTCTCTAGATCCCAGAGATCTGAGCCTCATTCTGGCACGAGGTCCACTACCTAACCTCGGGAGCATCTTTGGGAGGCTGATGCCTCCTTCCCTAGAGAGCTCTCACCAGCATGGACAGCCCTCACCAGTTCCTATTACCAGCATGGACCACTGAGCCTAGAAGATCAGAATTCGGGATCACCTCCCGCAGGAGACAGCCCACGGGAGTGCACCCAAGAAGCGATCTTTCTGTCATAGAGTGCCCGGAGATGCAGACTCCTACGTCACTTGGTGCGTGCGGATTTCTCGAAGTGTGATGCTCCCGAACAAGCCTGGAAGCCCGCGCTGGCGGTCCGTGGGGCTGTGGTGTCCCCTCATTGAGGTACCAGGCGTCGCGGGTTCGAATTCCATCCGGGGAAGGGTCGATGCCGAGAAACGAGGGGTGCGTGCTGGGTTTCGAGTTCCTCCCGCACGATGACGCTGGTTGGCCTGTAGGGTTCGGGTGCGGCACCGGATGTCCTCGTCGACCGGGGCTGGAATGTGACCTCCGAGGTCCTTCCAAAAACCAAGAAGCACTTGTTCCCTTTAGATCTCCCCTCCGGTTGTGAAAACTGAGCCGCCTCCTTCCTCAGGAGGTGGTCCTCCATCCAGCACCATCGAGCGGGAGAGGCATCCCCCTCGGGGGTTGTCTCTCCAGAGAGTAAGTGCGCTGTTCCCGCCGGATTTGTCTTCAAAGGAGCTGTTTTCTTGTGAGTGCTCACCGGCGAAGACAATCAGGAGAGGATCTTTCCCGGTTTCCCTTCGGAGGAGAGTGAAGAGTGGCTTCTTTCGGGTCCCCCCTCTAGTAGATAGCAGCAAAATGGCCTCACCTGGGTGCCATCAGAACGGACCTAGCCGGTATCCTGGAGAAGATGCAAAGGACTCCCACCAGCAGGCATCCCTTTCCAACCCTCCATTTTTTTTTTTTTTAATCCATTTCATCAGGTTTGTTTCATTTTTATTTTTTTCTCGCTTTCCTCCTGCCCTCTGCTGCCGAAACGAACCTCCCGGTCTGCGGACTGGCGACCCGGCAGGTCCCTTGTCAATTTGAGCGTCGTGAGACCACGCGTCCTACAACAAAGCTGTGGGTTTTATTGTCTGTTTCAATAAACGCCCCGGTGTGACCGTGTGGCAATCCAAGCGTGAGAGGAATGGACTCCTTCTTCCGCAGCCTACCGGGATTCATAGGGTCGTCCCTCAGGGGTTACCCCTATAACTTGAAGAGGTACACACGTGTGGCGTGAACAGCGTTAAAGAGATTTGTGAGTCCCTCCTACGGAGGCGAGCGGTTCTTCAGCACTGCTTGAAAACCAAAAAAAAAAAAATGAATGGAAACCCGGAAGGAAAAAAAGCTGGAAGGAAAGCGGTGAAGATAAATAAGACGACATGACCGTTTTCAGAAGATTCGAGAGCCATGAGGGATGCTGGAGAGCACCCGAAACGGGAGCGAAGGAAAGCGGCGGAACGGCCTTGCGCGTGCCCATTAACGTCGCGTAGCCACAAATTACTCCTTGAATATTCCGTGGGCGCCCGCAAGAAATGGGAGCTAGGAATCGCGTTGATTAGGGCGACCTCGCGTCGATCTTGCGTCAGACGGGGCGAGTGAAGTCGAAAGGATCCCTCGCTCCCACGCAGCCGTCGGCCAAAGAGAGAGAGATGTGCCGCTCTTGGGCGTCTTGCTACAAGCAAGCCCTCTCCCATGCAGCATGGCTGCATCTCCTCCTGCGCAAAAAGAAAGGAGAGTAAGAGGAAGAAGAAGGAGGAAGCACTAGCAGAAATCGCTCTTCGGCTTCCTCTCGGAAGCAGAGTGGAGATCCGTCCGGCGCGGTGGTCTCTGCTCGTCAGCCACCTTTTCGTGCAGCTCTTGCAGACACGAGAATCCTTTGGGATAGGAACGAATTCAAGGAGGCCTCCGGCGGGGAACTGTAATTCCGTCTCGACGGTCCACCCTTCAGCAGCCTTTGATTATCTTGCCGTCCTTCTTCACATGTACAGAACAGCATTCTCTATGCGCGTTCTCTAAGGCTGGCTAAGGGAGGAGCTTCAGTGGACAGTATGGATTCCCTAATCCTCCCTTGCACGCCACTGCATCCAGCACTCAACTCCCTCTCCACCCAACGTCGCCCTGTTGCGTTTGCAGAATCTGCGGTGCATCGGCTTTGATCGCTGAGATGCCCGTGCGATGTATGGGAGCTCATGCAGACGTCTGGTGACGCCCCCATCTACAGACATTCTTGTTGGAATCTCACGTCTCCCCTCGTCGCATGGAGTTACTCGCCCTCATCCCAGCTTCCACTGGAGTCCGAATCAACTCCTTCTCCACTTTCGATGCCCCACTTTTCTCCTTTTTCTTCTTCTTCTTCTTCCTCTTCTGCCTCTTTCTTCTTCCTCATCTTCCTCATTCTTCTATTTCTTCTTCTCCTTGTGGGAAAGGGAGAGGAATAACAATTCTCCTTACATCGAGGCGACTCTCGACTTCGCGTGGTCGTGAGTCTTTCATGATCCCGATCTTCGGCATCCCTCATTGCCATCTCCAACATCAGTATTCACCATTCTCTGCTCTAGTTCTACTCGATCCCGGTTCATATCCGGAGGCTCGGCACGTTAAGGAAGGAGGATCAAATCTTTTGAGCGGGGAAAAAAAACCTTGGCAGCCTCTCCGGGAACATCTCGACCAGCCGAGCTGGACGGCAGCACTTGATCCTTTCGAATGACCAAAGAGATGTATTGCTCTAGTCAGCTCAGGCTGAGTGAGGTCCCAGCAGCTCTGCCTTCATCGTTTGTGTCTTCAAACTGTTAATTTCAAAACCTCAATTTCGCTCCCTCGGCTGAACGACCGGAAGGACTGACTGTGAAGACCGTGAAGACAGACCAGTCAGCAGTCATTGTACGAGAACGAAGAGGTGCATTCTGATAGATCCTTCATGAACCCCGGCTTTGGATTGGTTGGTGAAGATGTACATGAAAAATTCCCTTTCTCTGAATACTCTGAAAGCTCTCTAAACCCGTTCTCTCCGCTCTCCTGGATGTAGATAAACTTCCGCACTCGGATCTTCTCAGCAGCCTTTCGAAAAGAGTCGGATGGCTGAAGAAAGAGATGGCTTTCTTCGAGTATCCCATCCTGGAGTCCTGTTCGGAACGCCAGCCTCCTACTTCGAGATTCGATTTTCCCTCCACCCAGAGATCTTGTTTCCTGGAAAACAGCGGTGGATTCTCGGAGATGCTCCTGAGGGTCAGGGAGTCAGTTTCCTTGCCTGAAGGAGGTGCAGCTGTCGGAAGAAAACTCACGTCTTTATTTATTTATTTTTTTCCGAGGGCGGAGCAGGTGCGTTGCTAGGATAGTACGTCCATCGACCAATTGTCTTTTGATGTGAGGCGAGCGAAGGTGCCGTGGTCTCTCTCCCCTTCAAGGGGGTTAAATCCTCATTCTCCACGGATGCAAGGTACCACCCGTCCAGGGAAAACGAGCATTCACGAAAGATAGCGCACCTTGCTCTGAGCCGACTGGGAAGAGCGGTTCTGTGGAACATCCCTTACCGACGATCTGCAGATCTGCAATCGGAGGGGAACCCCAAAGGGGCTTCTTGATTCATGGAAGGGTCCCGGAAGGGCCATTTCCCGTCCCGGCCAGTCAACGGGGGCATCCGGATTCTACCAGTGCCACACCCGAAGCCAACCGAGTCCAACCAGCGTCGTCCCGCAGGAGGGACTCGAAACCCACCACGCACTCCCTGTTCTCGGCGTCGATCCTTCCTCAGGCAGGACTCGGACCCACAACGCTTGGTACCACGGCCGGAGGCCCTAGCCATATAGCCTTTCTGTGGCTATGGTATACAGGATTGTTCTATTGGTACAGCAAGCGTTTATTTCGAGGGTCCCTCTTTCGAGGCGATGACCTCCTGTTCCAGAACATGAGAAGGTTCTAAAACAGGGAAAATCGAGGAGCGTTCCTTCAAACGCAGGTGGGGTAGTGTCCTACAGAGATGGGACTGTTAGAACCCCGGAACGATGTCTGATGAGGTTCGGCCTCCTCTTTCATCCTACCCGTGGATTATTTTAGGAACAGGTAGTATCTAGCTCCCTGGTGGGGGATGCACGACCCCCCCCCCCCCCTCACACACACACCAACTCAAAGCATAGATTTGTAGCGGCGGAAGCCCTAAATCACGCCCCAAGCACCTCCCGGAAATGAAACCCCGAAAACAAGCACGCAGAGCTTTCCGGGTGAATCCCACCCTTCGTTCCTTCCCTTGGACTGCTTTCCTCCCAGCCTGAATTGAAACGCAGCACTGGGAGCATCCTATGTCTGCAGAGAGGAGATGGATGTTGGTTTGCGAAGGAAGGCAGCAGCTCGAAAATTGCCTTAAGACTTTCCATGCTTTCTGGAGGTGCAGAGACGAAGCCAATGGTTTCCTGCATGCCCCACTTCTCGGTACGTCTCTCCCCATTCTTACGGGTTTTATGATCGAAATTTTCGCTTTTGAATTCGCCTGCGTACCTTCTGGAGTGAAGGAACGCTCATCCTTTTCTAATGGGTTCAACAGACGTTCTTCTGAAATGCTGCAGCACAAGAAAACAAAAGAGACTTCTTGTCCTATGAAAATTACCTGCTATTTTACTTTCCAGATCCGTTGTTTATGAAACTCAGACGCGAATTCTAATTAACCGTCACAGTAGGCAACCTGGGGTTGACTAGGTTGCATTGGACGCCTTTGTTCCACTTTGATAAGGAGTTTTCCGGGTCAGCCAGCCCTTGCTCTCATTGGCGTGTCTTCTCCGCGGACGTTGCCGCGCTACAACTCCTTTGTCGTGTTCACTCCTCCATCGGTTATTCAGCCTCTTCTCCTCCAGAAGCCTGGGCTATCCATGACATCTCTCCTTACTTTGCAGAAATTCCTTCTGGGATAGCTGGATGGTTGTGCGTTGAAAGCTTCTACGTCTCCCGAAATGCTCTCCATCCTTGCGGACACCTTCCTCCTGACGCATGCAAGCGACGCAAGCGACACATACAAAGCGAACGCGCTCAGGTGGAATCTTCACGTCTCGCCACACATCTGCCCCCATAGGGGCACTGCTCACATTTTCGGTACCTAACGAACTGTGGCGTTCCCCTTCCCCTGTAAATCTCAAACCGTCTCTTCGAACGTTGGAGAAACTCATCCTACTTTCCTTAAGAACTTCTATCAGGAACTCTCTTTGTCGGTGTTTTCTTCTATGCTTCGAAACCAGAACGAGGTGACGTATTTAGCGTTTGAAAAACTTGGAATGGAAAGTTCCAAGCTTCCAAGGTTTTTATTTGTCTTTTTCCTACATAGAGCAGTGAATTTTTTTCTCAAAATAAAGAACAGAAAATGTGGGTGCGGATTTTTCTGCTTCCCCTAGAATTTGAAGCCATCTGTTATGAAGCCTCTTTTTGGTTCTTTGAAACGTCTGAACCTCTTACCTCCGAATTTTCTCTTCTGCTTTGCAGTCTCCTAATTGCATGCTTTATCCAGATGACGAGGATGGATCAAAGTACATTTGTTTCATGACGTCATGAAAACGAATTTATAAAAACACAGCGCCACTGCCCAACATGGTCCCTTTTCTTCTCTTATCACTCCCCACATCTTTCTGCAAACTTCTTGATGCCTTCCAAGAAACCAATCCGGAACAAAGCACTTGGGCATGGATTCCCCAGCTCCATCACGGTTCGAAAATCGAGTCCAATTAAACATTCTCCTGACTAGCGCATTCCTGTAACCGGACTGCGTCGTAGAGGAAAGAGGTAGGTACCCTCAAATTCTTGAAGCACGTTTTTATGGTTACATTCACTAAATGGCGCCGAGGATCATCACGCTGGAGAGGAGGAAGCATGCAGAACAAGGAATCCTCTATCCAACGGAAAACACCTGCTTGAGCAGGCATTGCTCACCAGAGACGGTGCTGATCATCTATATATAGGAAGCTGATGATAAGAGGACGCTCTGGACCACACCGTCTGCAGGTGCGTCAGCAACCGGACATGATTGCAGGGAGTCATGATGGGCAGGCGATCCAAGCCGGGAAGGCTACCTCGAAACACTGGAAGTTGGCAACTTCCAACCAATGTTCTGGTGACAGATCGGATGCCAAAGCTGCATCTACTGCTGCACGGAGACGGGGTAACAATCACAGTGGATGTGGCTTGCCCCCCATCCATCAAGAGCTCTGGAGGAAGCAGGAACCCCCCCACACCAGGGGGATTCCTCCGGTTCATTCAGATGGAGTAGGTGCGTTTGAAGACACCTCTCCAGATGTTGCTAAAGGAGAGAGTCCCCCCTCCATTGAGGGGAGGGACCCTCCGAGTCGTGCTGACGGAGCAGGTGCGTCGCCACCTCTCCAGAGAGTGCAAGGAAGCGAGAGCGATCGATCCACCCGGAAAAGCAGAGCCCCTTCTGAATTTCGGAAGCGTCCGTTCTCTTCAGAGGAGTGAACAGGAGCAACTCCCTTGCAGGTTCCCTCCAGAGAAGAGGAGAGGAAATTCGAAATCGCTTCTCGGCCTTTTGGCTGAGATCAAAGTGTAGAAATTTTTCATTTTTATTCTCACGTTAAAGCCCTCCTGTAAAATATTTTGTGATGTTCTTGTATTCTTGAAATAAATTCCTACTAGCGGATCCTTTCCGGTTCCCTTCGGAAAAGAGGAAATGGAGCGGATCATCCCCCTCCAGGGAGGTGTCCCTTCAGAGATAATGAGGAAGGAGATTCCCTTCGGGATTCCCTTTCGGAGACAAACAGGGTGAAGGTGCGATCCCCCCGGAGGATTTCCTTCCCCAGGCGTAAGAGAAACGGACTCCGAGCCCTTCTTGGATTCATAGGGAGGATCCCTTCCCGGGGTATCTCCTATCTTGAAGAAATCCGAGATAGTGTGAGCTCAGAGATAGAGAATTACCAAAGAAGTTTTCAAAAGGGTACACGCTATTGCAAGAGCGATTGTATTGACACCTCCAGGATCTTGGAGTCCGAGAAACTGAAAATTCCCAAGAAGCAGACGGAGTGCACATTAGGAAGAGAAAGGTGGTATGCACGTTCATATGGCATTCCCGAGGTGCGTACTGGAAACACCGGGTGTATTGATGTCTGTAATGGATGAACAAAATTCAAGGAAGTGTGGAGATCAATTGGCAGAAGAGGGAGATGGTGCGAAATTGCCCCTTTATCTGTTATTCTTTGTTTTTAACATCAAATCATTTACTAAAGAGCAGCAGAAGATCTCTTTTTCTCAGCAGCATCTGAGCTCGCCGTAAACCAGTTCCTTCAGGCGGCAGTGTCCTACAGAGATGGAACTGTTAGAATCCCGGAACGATGTCTGATGGAAGGAGGATGCATCCAAGGGTGTATCTTCCTTCCATCCTTTCTTTGGATGAGCGAGGAAATATGTGCTCCTTCACCTTCCTTCTGGTATGCATCTCGTGCGTTGTATCTTCCATGAGCAATCGTTGTGAGACAGAGCCTCCCCCTCGCCGCGTTACCTTTGCATCCCCTTCCGTGAGAAAGTTGGAGGAAGAGCGTAAAAAACTTGCATAGCTTGGAGACTTTGGCGTGCGCATCTCGCGTCATCAAATGGTCAGATGTGCAGCCGAGAGCCGGGAGCCTCTCTGTGCCGGTGAGCAAGTACCGAGGAGTCTCTTTCCTTGGGCGGGAACATCGGCTTGGCTTCTCCACCGCTGCCGAAGCTGCTGAACAGTCTGAGAGGTGTTTGTCAGCGAAATCCATTCTTCCGAACGTTCCCATATGCTGGTACATCCTTCATCGTCTCTTGCATGCACTTTCTGCTCGCTGCGCTTGCATCCTCCCGCGGAGGGAACTTGTTCTCCTGATCACGAAAATCCGATTGTAGTTGCTTTCGTAGACGGTCGAAGTGTGAAAGAAAAGGTGCAGACATACGGGAGCATCTCAGCCGCACAAAGCAAAACCAGCTCACGGAGCTACCAGAAACTAGACATCCCGGCTTGCTGGACAGCACGGCGGGAACCTGGATTCTGGTGCTACCAACCAGTCCTCTTCGCTTCACAGTACGTCCCGTTGAACCCGTGTTGGCGGCCATGTAGTTGTCATCTCCACGCGTGGTCCAAGCGTTGCGGGTTCGAATTCTGTCCGGAGTAGGGACCACGCCGAGAAACGGGTGCGTCGGGGGTTTCGAGTCCCCCCCTCCCCGTAGGATGACTTTGGTTAGCCTGTAGGCTTCGGGTGCTGCACTGATGGAAGCCAGGTGCTCCCGTCTACGTTGGAAGTCGACCCTCCGGGGTCCTCCCAGGACTCAAACAGCCTCTTCCTATCGACTCGGCTCCCCTTCAGTTGTGAAAATGGAGTCGTACCACAGAGCGTACCATGGAACTGGTTGATCCCCCATCGGGGGGTTGTTTCCCCAGAGCGTAAGAAGCGGGCTGCTCCCTTCTTCAAAGGAGGGAACAAGGAGTTTGGCGTCCTTCCGGGTTCCCTTTGGAGAAGAAACGAGGAGTGGCTCCCTCCGGGGGACCCCTTCCATTGGGGAGAAGTGGAAGAGGATCCCTCCAGGGTTCCCTTTGGAGACACTCAGGGCGATGGTTCCCTTCGGGGTTTCCTCCCAAGCGTAAGAGAAACGGACTCCTTCCTCCGGAGCCTTCCTGGATTTATAGGGTGGTCCCTCCGGGATTATCCTCCAACTTGAAGAGTGGCACGCACTCGCGGGTAGCGCTTAAGGTGGTGAACGGTTCTTCAGTACTCAGTCTGTCTTCATATGGCGCTATATCCGTGCTGCACTATGTCCTGTTATCTGAATGGCCGCAGTACAAACCGAGATCACAGAAGGAGAACAAAAGAAGGCGAAACATACGCTCCCACCTACACTGCGGGCTTTTTGGAGTCACCTACTATTCTTGTTTATCAGCTCTTTCCTTATCTCTGAGCTCACTATTCAGGTTAAAGCAGTCTTCTAAGGGGAGTGCATATTCCGTGTCAAAGACCTCCATTTCCATTAGATGTCTTCCATCGTAGTTGTCGAAAGATGAGGAGAAATGCTGTCCTCATCTTTCTACCTCCCCAGCCCATGTCATACGGAAATCTCGGAATGGTCTTCTGTTGTTTTAGTATCATCACTTATATCAGGTGTACTCTAAGAAATTTGCATAGCCACTCTTCCTCACCTCCTAGAAAGTTTCCTTCCAAGAATGGTCAGCCTGCCGGAGGCCTCCTGGGTTGCCTGTGTGCTTTTCTCGAGCGGCTCTTTCTGCTTGACCTTTCACGAGACGACGGACTTCATTCGTGCCGTCCGTGAATAGCGGACTAGTTGAACAACAGCACGAAAGATACCGTTCTTCTGGTTCTGGAGTTAAGCGTGCAGGGGCGTATGCGGAGACCACGGTGACAGGAGGCTGCGAAACAAACGCGGAAAAAAAATACTCATCTTTTAAAAGATGCTACCTTCCGAAGACTTGGGTGGAAACTCCGCTTTTCTCGACCGTCTCTTTGGTGGACCATCTGCGAACTTCTAGAGAGGAAGTTTGGTCTTCTCGGAATACTCCGTGTTCGTGTAGTCTTCGAGCCGAAACGAAGAGTGAGATGTAATAATTATGTCCCCCGATCTTCTGCAACAGATCTTTAGTCAAGGGGGAAAAAAAAATCTCCATGGAAACCCCTCAGTTGTTGATTCTTCTTTTTTTATTTGAATTTCTCTTTTTATTTAGATTGCTTGGCATGCCTGGTGGTCCCGAAAAGCCTTTTCGTATGTGCGTTGCATCTTCCCTTGTTCTTCCGAAAGCTTGGGTTTGACTATGGCTATCAGGACCGAAGGACCCAGTGCGGCATGACTGCTTCCGCAGGTACGCTGGTGACGAGTTGTTGCCTCGTAATGCTCAATCTTGTCTTTACTTGTCACTCGTTGAGACGGGAAGCGACACGCTTCCCTGTCTTTGAAGCTACCGTCCAGGACAGCATGCAACATTGTCTGACGCTGTCTTCCGAGTGCCACGGAGCACTCATTTGTTCCCGTAAAACTGGGTTTTACACTTCATGACTTGAACCTGGAAAACGCGAGTCCAGGGACGAATGTCCCACAGAAGAATCGGGTTGCAAAAATACGTCTCTAATGGCAAGAACTTTGCAACGCTTCACTTTGCATTCTGCAAGTCACGCGTCATTCTTCTGGATTTCCTTCCACCGGATTGTGATGCATCATTTTTTTTTTTTTTGTTTCTAGCTAACAGCACGTCTTTCTGTGTGGAGCAGCTGAGTGGCGCATTCGGTGAAATAGCTGTGATGAAACGCACAGTTTCGTTCCAGAGGGAAGCTGCTTTCCTTCGACGGCAACCGCTGAGTGCGGTAAAAAAAATAAAAATAAAAAAGGATGTTTCGGAAAGTTCCATGCAGTCGGGCGCGAGTGCGCATGGTCTTCTGACACGACCTCTGTTCCGACCTTTCCGGCTTGGAACGATCCATTGGTTTTGTGGAACCCCGAGTTCCCGAGGAAATGCAGTCTTCCCTCCGGTGAACCAGCAGCTTTTTCAACTGAAAGGGAGGAACGTCCAGCACGCAGGTGCTCGCTTCTGCCGACATCAGCATCGGGACGTGTGTCTTTCGAGGTACTGGGATGTGTCCTGGCAACGTTCAATGTGCCCTGCCAGTCCTGTCGTGTCACTGAGCCCAACAAAGACTTCCCTACAAAAAAAAAAACGCTCCCCTGCTCATTTTCCTTTCCAGGAAATCTCTGATCTGCTACGCCACTAGCAACGCATGTGAGGTTTGGAAGGATGGTTCGAGGTGTTTTTATCTCAGAGGCCATCCAGCTTTCGTGGCCTTCTCGTAGGGGATTCGGCGAACTATTCGTGGGCGACTAGCAAAGCAGCCCGGCTGCTGCAGCACCTCAGATGCACTCAGGCCTCCGAGGGCTGCAGGAATGGTGAGAAAATATATATATATACATATATATTTCGAAAACTGAGAAAAATCTCAGGTTCTGTTCGGGACTCAACCGCTTTCGACGTCCCGGTAAGGATAGGCGATGCTTCCCGATCCGACAAAAGCTACGTGGCTCACTCCTCATCCTCCCGTTTGCAAAAATTGCATTCGCCGTCGTAACGATTGAGAAGCATCTCGCAACCAAATCCTATCTGCCTACTCACGGAAGAACTAATAGCAGCAATTTACGACGCGGGATGGAGATGTTTGTTGACAACTCAATTTTCTGCATGTTTGATAGTTTAAGAAACGGCTGTTTGACCTTGTGACTCGGAACACGGGATCACTTGCGGGCGCGCAGGCTGGGTGAGATCAAAATTGGATCCGCGCGAGATGCAAATGGCAGTTGGCGTGGATTCTTCTTGGGTGAGCGTGGAGGGAGCTTCCGCGCCCGTGGCAGTCGGGTGAGAGACCCAGGGAATTTTTTCGCCTCTGTGGTTTACCGCTGCGCCCTTTCAGCCTTCCGGGGATACCTCTTGCATTCAGCACGTACTGATTGCGGGATCTTATTTGAAAAGCGGTCTCCTAGTGATTCCAACGTGTAATGGATCCGCCCTCCATTTGCAGTTTTCAGGGTCTTTAGTTTCCTGAGTAGTTGTCTTTTTTCCTTTCTGTGTCTTATTCCCGAAAAAAAAAAAAAAAAAAAATCTATGGAACATTTCCTGCAGTTCCTATTTCCAATCTTGCCTTGACGACAGCTTCAATGTGGCTGCCAGGAAATTCACGGACACGTAACCTTTCACTTACTGCAATTATGCCTTGAAGGATAACCGATGTTAATTACGTCAATCAAGGAAATGATTAGGGGTTCATTGTTGGAAGCGTGAAGAGTAATTGACAACCCGGAACTCCCGATGTCTGCAGCATTTGAGCAGCGTCCCGGCTAATTCATCCTGCCTACTCCTCAGTCGTTTACCGGCTTCAGTCAGGCGCCTTTCGGGTGGACTTGCAGGACGTTCATCTGCACAGGAGACAGTTCTCCTCCCCTCAAGTGGCCCGGGCATGCACTCTTCCCTGGTTCCTGCACCTTGAGCCTATGCTTTGTGCTCCACAGTCCACAGTGGTCTCCTTCGGTCCTCTTTTTCTTGCTTGAAGTTCGCTTTCGAAAAGAGCTTTCTCCATTTACTCGTTCCTTGGAGGATCCTACGCTTGCGCGCTGCTTGCCATCAATAACTTGACTGCAGATCTAATCTTATGCGCACTCTCGTGTCTTTGGTTATCAGCAAAGGACTTGTGGTTTGGGGGATTTTTATAGAACGGAGGAGCAGGAAAACCATCCGCAAAAAGTGTTTCTCGCGCGAAAGGTGTTTTCACTTTTACTTTTTGGTTTTCATGCACTGCTATGACTTGCCATTTCACTCTCACCGAATCGTCCCTCGTGGCCTTTCCCGATTATTGGTTGCAAGTGTAGCCGCTTTGGGGGGAGCAAGAGGGAGAAGGGGATTCCTCGATTCTCGAGCATACCCTGCGGCAACTTCTCCCCGTATGCACCTCGCACACTCTTGGTTTCTTGTTTAACCAGCTGAGATCATGAATCTTCGGCAGCGTTTAGATGAAGGTGTGGCGTGGGATCCAAAGGACATAACCAGAGACGATTATCGCCTTGCTCTTCCTAACTCGCCCGTACCTCGTTATGGTTTCCATGGCTGCGGGTGCTTAACCAAGATGATCTTTTCCATGATTTTTAAGAGGAGGAAACCTCTCCGTTCCTTTTCAGCGTCATCCACCTGAGAATATTTGCCGTAAGTTACCTGCGGCGAGCGTTCCAACAACATATAAACGGAAGATCGTAGAAATTAGAAACGAATGTGGAAAATGAGGCATTTTTTTCCCCATACTTTTCCAGAAATTTTGGTATCAAGTGCTACGGGTTTGAATCCCCCCCGACGAAGGGTCGGCACCGAGAAGGGGAGTGAGTCGTGAATTCCGAGTCCCCGCCGCAGGATGACGCTGGCTGGCCCACGGACTTCGGGTGCGGCACTAGTGGAAGTTGGATGCTTCCGCTGAGTGGCCGGGATTGGAAGTTGACCCTCCAGGGTCCTTCCAGGAATCAAGTGACCGGTTCCCTGCGGGGCTCCTCTCCGGTTGTGAAAATGGAACCGTACAACGGAGCGTACCATGGAGCTGATTGATGTCCCCCTTGGGGAGGTCACCTCTCCAGAGTGTTATGAAGCGCGCTACTCCCTTCAGGGAGCGCCCTTTAGAGAAAATTCGAAGCATCCCTTAGTTGAAGACAAGCGGATGCTTTCTGGGTTTCCTTCGGAGAATGGACTCCCTCCTTCCGTAGGGTTCCTACGGAAAGAGTAAGGAAGAGGTTTCCTTTGGAGGCAACCAGGACGAGGCTCCCCTACCAAGCGTGAGAGGAACGGACTGCTTCCCCCGGAGCCTTCCTGGATTCATAGAGCGGGTACCCCCTAACTTCAGGAGTTGATACGCACCCTCGGGTGGCGTGGACAGTTCTAGAGAGCTTCGTGAGCCGTCAAGCGAACCCTTCCTGTGTACTTAGCAAAACAAAAGAAGGAAAGCGACGAAACAGAAAAGAACCCCAAATGATTTCCATCAACAAGAAATTCTTTTTGCCCCGGCATGACTGAGTGAAAATTAACAAGAAATTCTTTTCTATTGTTTTTGGAGAACTTTCTCATGTAATCATCAATCCAGAGCGCATCCCCAGAAAAGATTGATCTGTTACACAAACATTTATTGTCCGTGGATCGACCCTCGCAGCTCCCGTGAAGAGGCGAGTTCTCGCTGAGCCAGGAGTGGTTCCTCCGTTTCTTTGCTCAAGAACGTTTCCATCCTGTCGAGGAGGGTGCCCTGGCGCCCTAGAGTTTTGAAGGTATCACACGATTCCACCATTTCTTTCCCGTTGTGACTGATGGATTCTCTTCCTTGATAGTTCCATTTCTCAAGATTGACAACAGGCGACAGCGAGCAGTTCTCCCGTCTTCATCTCATCATCACGGAATTATTTTCTCACCAAGCACCAGTGACCAAAGTGTAAAACCCTGACACAGTAGACGAAACGGCGGCCCTGCTGCTCGACGCAGAGACCAATTCGTACCGCACGGATCACCAGCTGTCGCTCGTTGTGCGACCGCAGAAGAACGAGGGCCTCCGGTCACGTAAACGGGAAGCTGGGAGGAATCACTGGAAGCAGCTGGAAACTACGTCTGCTGCTCCTTTCCACGGGACCATCGACCCTCGCTCTGTGTCTCGCGAAACAAGAACGAAGAAGATGCAGTTTTATTCAGCCGCAGAGCTCGCCTGTAAGTCCACGTATAACTCCCGCGCCATTGTTTCGCGTCAGCACTGCCCTCGGTTTTTCTTAAACAGGAATTTCTGTGTTGAAAGTGATCACGAAGACGCAGGGGAAGACACACTCTGCACAAAAGGAGCACGCAGCAGCCACGGCGCGGATCCGTTCTTCAGGAAGGATCCTCTGTCTCCTGACTGCGAGACCTCACTGACTCGCTTCTTGCAGACACATTCTTCCAAGGAGCGCTTATCCATGCCTTTCGTTCTTCTTCGGTTTTGCGATGCCTGTGCCGTCCGTCTCTCCTTGCTCCAGTCCGGTCTCGCGATCCGATCGGGGGCACGTTTTTAGCCCTGGAGGGCACGAGAGATAATCTCCTGCCAAGCTTCCGCGTTTCGTTTTCTTTCGTGCAGGCAAGGAGGCGCGTGCTGTTTTCACAGGCAGAGTCAAAAGTCCCGATCTTCTGGTCAAGAACGGAAGGACAAGACATCACCCCCCCTTCCTCCCCAGGAAAAGTCCAGTCCGAAATGGTAAGGAGGAAAGGGGTGCGCTGCGAAAGAACCCATCCTCCCTTCATCTTTCCCCCGCTCTCTCTCGGACGCGATGAAAACGACTTTTCTATGCTGGCACACGTCTCTTTGAGGATGCTGCCGGTCATCCTTCACGCATCGGCGACCTACAGGACTGTGCCTTCGGACGATGCCTCCACAAGACGAAGGCGTATCCATGGTGCGTGTGGTGGAGATGCAAAGACTGGGGACTCTCCTTCCTTTCCTTGGTATTCAAAACCGCATCGAAACTGCTCGAGGTGTCTGTACGCGACCCGAAGAGCTCTCCCTTCGCCTTGAGGTGTGTCGCATCCTTTTTGACGTCGGTGGCTCCGCCTCGTTCGACAAGCGGATCTGCTGACAGCTGGAAAAAGCGAGAGGAACGGAAAAAGGCTCCAGTTTCCTTGGCAACGGAAGGCGACGCGACCCAAATCCATCATCTCCCGAAACAGTATCGTCGCACGTCTGTCTCTTGGCTCTCGAACAGGAGACGCTCTACTCAGAGTTCGTCTTCCTCTGCCGCCCGCTGACGATCATGATGGCGCCCTCGTTGAAGACCGTACGACCATGGTCTCCGCTCGTGGCACCAAACGTCGCGGGTTCGAATCCTACCCGGGGCAAGAGCGACGCTGAGAATGGGGAGTGCGTCGTGGGTTTCGATTTTTCCCTCAGGATGATGCTGAGTGGCCCACAAGCTTCGGATGCGGCACTGGCGGAAGTCGGAGACCCCCCGTTGACTAGCCGGAATTGGAAGTCGGCCCTCCGGGGTCCTTCCAGGGATCAAGGGCCGGTTCCTTGCGGGGCTCCCCTCCGGTTTTGAAAATGGATCCGTTCTACGGAGCGCACCATGGAGCTGGTTGATATTTCCCCTAGGGTTTGCCTCTCCAGAGTGTAAGAAGCGCGCTGCCCTAGTCGGGAAATCGCCCTTAGAGGAATTAAGAAGCGTCCCTTCGAGTTTTTCTCCGAAGAAGAAATTCCAGGAGCAAATCCTTTTAGGGTTGTCTTCTGAGCAGGAACGAGGAGCGACCCTCCTTTCTGGGGGATCCCTCCGGAGACGACCAGGGCGAGGGTTCCCTTCGGGGTTCCCTCCCAAGCGTGCTGTATAGCTGGTTGATACCTTCCTCTGGGGGTTGTCTCTCCAGAGTGTCAGAAGCGCTCGGCTCCCTTTGGGGTTCTCTTCAGAGGAGGAAACAAGGAGCGATTCCCTTGCGGATTCCCTCGGTAGCAGAAAGGAGGGCTAGCATCCTCCTGGGGATTCCCCTCCGGAGAGAATAAGGGAGAGGCGGTTCCCTTCGGGGCTCTCTGCCAAGCGTAAGAGGAACGGACTCCCTCCTGCAGAGCCTTCCTGGATTCATAGGATGGTCCCTCCGTGGTTACCCCTGAGTTCGAAGAGTCACACTCATTCTCGAGTAGTGTGGACAGCATCGAAGAGCTTCGTTACCCCTCCCCCCCCTAGGGAGGCGAACTGCTCTTCTGCACTCTTGACAGCCAAAAAAAGACTTGCCGTGGACTGCGCGCAGAACTCCAGCACTTCCGGCGCTCGAATCGACTCGGATAAACAGCGACGTGTTGCTGGCGAAGGAACGGAGGCAGAAGTCGGCACGATGCTCGGGTGCCAATGCTCTTGCCATTCAGTAATGGGTTCCCCCTTTGACGATCGGACAGGGAAGGACTGCTATGGCCGATTCGCGTCCAGACTCCGTGTTGAACGGTCCCGCAGATGCCAAAGCACGCACCTCCGAGATGATTTCCTTTGTCCTCTCCCTTGGCTTCCAAAAGCAACTTTTTTTTTTACACACACATGAATGTGTATACACCTGTATATTTTCCGCTGTATCCGAAATCAGCTGCTTCAGTAGACAAAAAAAAAAAAAAAAGGGTAGGGTGCGTGGAATCATGCGGCCAGCTTCACGAGAATCCACACCGGGATTCCTCCTGCACTGAAGAATCAAGAACTTCGTCAGATGAAACGGACAATTTGAAGATGAATATTTCATGCTGTCGTCGTAAATGATGGTTGGATACTGCAGTGGGGACGGATGCCTCGTACGCGCGGGGAGCTGAAAATTCCCCATATCGTGTGACAGGAAAAAAGCCTGGAATATGATTACGATTCCCTTTTTTCTTTTTTTCCTTTTTTTTTCCTCTTTGCTCCTTCCTCTTTTGTGTCATCGATTTAATTACCCGGAAACGAAAAGACGAAAGGTGTCGTTCCAGGTGACAGTGGTCGGCAGCTAAAAGCTCCAGCAGAGGGATTACTCTCCACCTGCACGGGAACGCTGCCACCAAGTTACTAATTCGTTTTAAATTACCCGGCTTTAATTAACGCTCCGAATTTCGGAAACGCCGCGGAAAAAAAAAAAAACATGTGTGGAAAATTGCCCCGCCGGCAAAACAGGAAGGCAAAATAACAACTCGATTTGTTTTGCCTGAACAATCGATACTCGCCCTATCGATCGGCGTCGTCCGTGAGAAATTCCTGGTCTCTTGGAAACCGCTCTTTTCCCTCTCCACAGATCACTCCCGCGCCGAAATGCCGGGGCGGGGTGCGATGCAGCGGAGCGCCGGGCTGAACCTTCGGATTCGCGGGGGAAACTGCGCAAAGGAGATGGTCGAGGGAGAAGAAGGGATGCGAGCAGGAGGAGGGGGGGACCTACGACGGAAACCCGCCGCTCCCGTTCCGCGAACCGCCAGGACGCCCTCCCTCGCTTGCTTGCGACGGCCGCATGAACCCCCCCCCCCCCCGGGGTCCACGGGGCGAGCGCCCCGAGACGCACCCCGCCGCCACCACCACCCAAACACACGCACTCCCCCCCCAAACAGAGGCTCCGCGAACAGCAACACCACCAAGGAAAAAAAAAAATAAAGACATGGATACACCACGGGTACACCTCCGGCTCGAACGGATCACCACCGAACCCGCGTGCCTCGCATTCTTCATTTCATTCATCATCACGTCGCGCAAAGTTCGTCCTTTTCTTCCCTCCCGAAGAGGAAGGAAGAAGCGAAATCCCCGCGAGCAGCGCAGACGCTGTTCGAATCTACGGCCCCATTAACTGATGATTGGGGAGCATTCCTGCAGGCGGCGGACACGTGTTTTAATCGAGGTTTATCCGCTAATTGATGATTGCCAATCATCCCTTCTAGCGGATACGCTGCTCTGATCGACGGCCCCATCAATTGATGATTGCCAATCATCCCTGCGAGCGGATACGCTGTATGAGTCGACGACTCCATTAATTGATGATTGGGTCGCATCTGCGAACACGCGTTCTGATCGACGACCCCTTTAATTGATGATTCGGAATCTCCGTCGCCCGTTCGCGTTCGCTGCCAACGGCGCCGCTGCCAGAAACCAAGTTCTGCCACGTGATCGGGGATCCTCCGAAAACCGCACTCCTCACGCCCTGTCACCGGGAGGCTGCCGCGCTCCTGGAAGCCCCGCAAACGATTTGTTGATGGAGAAAGGCGAGTGGGGATGCGACGGGAAAACGCTGCCCGTCTTCGGCAGCTCCCGACTCGTGAAACCGGCAGCACGTGCCGCTGCCCTCCTCCCCATCACGGTTGTCCTTCGGCATCAATTGCTCCGACGGAAACGCGGGGCGACGGTCAAGCAATTACGACACACCGCGCGCTCTTCGGGAGGCGAGCCGGCGATCACTGTGTGAAAAACTTTCGTTCCGCTCTTCCTGCTTTGTTCCGGCTGCGTGAAGATTTTCATCTTTTTTTCTTCCTTTTCTCGGATGAATCGCGCGGGCTGCAGGGGCAGCCGGGTAAGCGATCGCGATTAGGACAAGTCGAGTCGCGCCGAACGATCGGGGAAGAAGGGGAGGAAGGGAGAGGAGGGGGGGGGGGGAAGGGAAATACAAAACTTGAAAAAACACGCGCTGCTGGGTTGACGGAGGAGGCCGCTCGCGACCGTGGCAAACAGCACCAGGCCGGCCGAGTGGGTCGGCTCGTTCGCCCGTGCTTCTTCGTTTCTTGCGCGGACAAGTTTGCTCGTTTTCCTCCCGGTTCGTTGGAAACAGCGGAGGAAGAAAAGCCGCAGCAAGCAAAGAGACTCCCAGTTCTTCACCCGCATCCTTCATCTGCTTGACAGCAGGGCTCTTGCGCCGCCTTGGATACCGTTCACAGCAGCCGCGATCCGGACGGACACAGCGCGAACCAACTGGTTTTGGCCCCTGCATCTTTCAAAGCCAGGGGCTTCGAAATCTTCGGCCCGAGCGAGGCGGTACATTACTCTGCAGGAAGAGTTTCCCATGACTCCACCTGATGCCGTCCATGGTTACCTGGAACAGATAACTCGGAAAACTTCCCCCAAGTGCACCCAAGTTGGCAGCACCTTTGAACATCTGCATCGACAGAAGGCACCCTGGAGTGCAGCTTCGCGTAGCGCATCGTGAAATCGGTTGACCACAGTAAGCAGTGTGGCAAATTCTGGGGACGCAACAGCTGAGGTCGAAGCATTTTGCCCGAGGGCGTAGGACCGACGGGAGGAATCTGCCCCTCGCACCGAAGGAACCGCTCTGCGAAAGACGCGCACTTGTAGCGTCGGCGCAAACGAGGCTTCAGGTAGAGTTGCTAATGTCAGCTACCGGCAGGAGGGACACTCCGCTTCAGATGATTCAGAGAAGTGCAGGTAAATCACCTGACGGCGTCACGGGCCAGCACAGATGATGTGTTGTGCTCCGCGGCAAACAGTCACACTAGGAGAGCCGCCATTGCTAATTAAACACAATGTGCTTGGATTCACCATTTGTGATGCTTCAGGGAAACGAATGAATGAATGGAACAGGCAGCAGCGCGGTGCCACATCCGACTGCTTTACACCGGCAGACGAGGAGTTGCGGCTGTCGGCTGCCTCTGCCCCATGGTTTACGCAGAGCTGAGCCACGGAGGAAAGAAACTGTGCAAGGGGCAACACCGGCCTCTGCTTTTCCCGTCCAAATAACGTGCAGTTGTAGCTGAGAGAGGTCACTGAACTGATCCGATGCATGCATGCAATTCCCAGGGAGCGCGCGTCAAAAGGACTTGCACGTCCCGGGACTTTGGATATCATTTGATTTGAAAAAGCAAGAACTTCTATTACTTTCATCGACATAGGCCCTTCAGCGGATTTAAGTTCGTGGTGATATTTATTTAAAAGGAGCAACTAGAGCAAGGTAGCTGCACTCTAGCAAACATGCTTCTTGTACCATTGAAACGATAGGTCTGAGTTCACCAAAGTGTCGCAGCCATCAGGAAATCCCCTTTTTCAGTACTTGTTCTGTCACAACTCCTTGTTCAAGAAAATCTTACAAGAGTGCTGAGGGATGCTCCTCTTTGGCATTTTCGCTCTGATTCGTTCCCGACTGTCCGTTTTTCCCTTCGGATAGCTCGAGTCCATGATCTCGTTGGATCTCAGTTTATGAACAGCCCGTTTCGGGGAAACGACGGATAAAGGGGGGAAAAGGTCAACCCGAATGCCATACAGAAGATGCATTCTGCATCGTTGTTTTCTGCAAAAATGAATCGCCTTACGAGATGTCATCTGTTTACTGATTCATGATCAGCACTGCAGGAGCAATCTAATGGCAGTATTCCGAATTTGCATGGCTGGGTTTTTTAAATGCTGGACTTATTTATTGCTCGAATTCATCTTGGGAAAAAAAAAAAAAGGCATATGCATTTAGATATCTTATATGGGATCTTATATAGCATGCATATCTTTAAAAGAGAGTTAAGATACACTTTTACTTCTAAATGCCATTAACGTATTGGAACGAAGATACAGTTCCCTATACACGATAAAGGTCATGGGAGAATGAGGTGAAGAACGAAAGTTAAAAGAATCATGAAAAATAAAATAGAAAGAGCAGCAGTAATTTGTATCAATAGAGGGAAGAAATTCCGATGCCTCACAGTACAAAAACTTTATCCCTAAGTGATTGATTTTGCCATCAAGAACCCGCTTATCTGACCATTCATGATGATGATGACTTTTATTTTCTCACAACAGAACGAGTTGTTGTTTTTTTTTAAACGTTTCATTTTTTATTTTTTATTTTACCCAAATAGGAATTGTAATTGACTTTCATAGTACCATAATAGTACTGTGACAAGACCATAGAAAAGGAATCAACTCTTACTATGTATTAAACATTCGAAACAAAATTAGAATGCACACAGGAAAATTCTGATGCATTGAACAGAAATGGAAACTGATCAACAGGAATGAAAAGAATTGGCGGGAACACAGAACGGTGATCTCTGAGAAATGCGAAGGGAATCCTAGAAGGCATCCATACCAATAAATAGCTCGGTAGGGCATTAAAATAATCCATACATATATGAACGGATAGAAAGAAATCTGATGTACAGTCAGTTACAATTTCAAATGCAAACTCAATTTAGCATTTATTTTTTATTTTACTTTTATTCGCTACTAAATATGGATGGAGAATGTCCAAGCATTCTACAAAAAGAGTTCTTGCACGTCCTTTATGTAGTTTCTTTTTGATTTCTTCTTCCATTTTCGTGACTTTGTGTGCAATTAGAATAGAAAGCAAGTTTGGAGTTCTACCATGATGAGACGTGATGGAAAACGGAAATGGCAATTGTCAGTGTCCATGAAGAATCAAATCATTAACGTCCCGACCAAGCAATTGAATTTATGTGTACAAGAACTTTTTTTTTCCTGAAGTAGACATATGTACGCATGCATTTGATTTTTCGGTCAGAGGAAAGTATGAGGACTTCAGCGTATTTTCTTGTAAGACTCTGTCTTTGATGTGCTAAAACGGGGACCCGCTTCTGTCAAGCAAACTTATTGATGTTTCAAACAGCTGACAACCATTATAAAGCCATCTTTCAGTAGTTGGCATCAGTTTTCGTCGAATTTAACGACTATTTACTTTCGATGATCATTTCAAACAGAACCTCTGCTGCCTGCCGATGTTCCCTGAATTTTTCGAATTCTTAGGAAAAAAATTGCTTTTGCGATGAATTTGCTTTAGCCAAATTAAAGAACGATTTCAGTGGCTTATGTCATTTGAAATCATGCTGTTTCGAGCATTCGTGTTTAACTTTCTGAAACCGTGTGCAAACAATCTCTGCTGCCTCTCTCCGAATTGGCATCAAAATTCGGCTTTCGCAATTTCACGGCTCAGTTCTCAGTGTTTCCATATCTTAATAATGCACAAATGATGGATAGCCGCTATTTCCAGCAACTGCCACGCATTCTCAATTTTCATTCCTTGCTTAATTCTTTTCGTGGGAACTCTGCAATCCAGTGATAAGATCACTTAGAACTGGCTTTTACACACTCCTGTTGCAACGAGTTACCACTTACCTTTTATTACTATTAGATGAATTATTTTACTCAGTTTTTACTACTGATATCTTGGGAGGAAAAATACTTTAGGAAACTGCAATTTATTAGTGACTGCGTAAAGTGCTCATCAAGTCCCTACTTCGCGTACGTAATTCAACAGAAACTTCGAAACAATCTGTAGTTTGCATATCATAGTCATCGGAAGAAAAAGAAAGAAAAAATCCCCGACTATCACCAAGGAGAGATGGGGTCGTCCCTTACCTACTTTTGTTATTTTGGAACCTGAGTTCCTCTTCGAGCACAGTTGTCGTTTACTGAATCTTTGAGTACTCACTAATGCAGGCGCCTTAGATGAATTGAGTTCATGATGCTAAAAGTCTGGAAAAAAAATCGAAAAGAAAATCTCTGCGTTAAAAGTTCACATTGAACAGAAATTTCTTGAAATTGGAATCGCATCTTGAATTTCTAATTTTGCATTTGGTTGATGTGCATTAATAAATTCTTTTTTGGTTCTCATAATCCTTTTGTAGTCCTCATAAGGAACAAATGTAAGGATCTAATAGAAGAAATCTATAAAACCAGTGATGTCGCCAAGCACAGCACATCCTCAAAGCTACTCGCACTGCTTCTTCTGGCCGCATAATTAGGATTTCGGTCTGAAACTTCCCATATTTACCTGTTTTTCTCCGCAGAAGCTCAACCCATTCAGATCGCGTTATTGAAGTGTATTTAAAACCTGACAAGGAAGCTAAAATTGTCATAAACGTAAAGGCGAAAATGTCACCCAACCGTTCACGGTAGTTAAATGATACTGCTGCACCGACTATTTTAGATAAAAACATTCTGTTGGAATGGCTAAACAACCAGACTTCCCTTTCGCATTTTTTTCCCTATTCTCTCCATCGAGTCATTTGTAGAATAAATCAAATAATGCATGAGATACGTTGGCAAATCAATGTTCTTGGTTACAACAGAAATACATGACCACAAGATACCCGAAAAAGAATAAAGCAAATCAGAAACACAGATGGGGAATAATTCTGATCAAATTCATTTTCAAGTAATCAATTTTGTAACCACCCATTAAACATAAAAGCTGGAAAACTTTCTGATGTTAAGACCTGATTCTCAATTCTTAGTTTTTTGATCCGGGTATTTACTGGAAAGCAGCCTGAGGACTGCATTTTTCCCCAACTTCCTCACTCCTTCTATTCACCAAAATTGTATTTAAATTTCATTTCCAATAAAGCTAAATAACATGAATACATATGCTCTTTCTTCGAAGACAAATTTTCTATTTGTAATGAGTACCAACTATCCTCACGCCTCTAATGCACATGCCATAGACCACTTAAGATAAACACCCATAACATGAAGTGGTTTTCAAAATAATACACTGTACAAAACACAATACAAGCATCTGAAAATGAGACATAAGCCTCATGGCTCTTCTTTGGTGACTGAACCACACAAAAGATCAGGAGGTTTGCGTGCAGCCTTATGCATCAAATGATAATTGGGAAGTATACGTGCTAAAGAGTCTACAAGGAGTGTTGGGGTCAAAGGTTTGTCACGTTGTGTCCTTCTGTAGTGCTGACTGCCATAAACAACAGTGTTGGCAGGAAGAATTTCTTTTGCCAAAAGTTCGCATTTACTACCTACTACACATCCTGTTGTGAGCTGGGTCAAAGGACCTACATGACCTAGCATTAACCGACATGAAAATTCCACATTAGATTGTTCACTCTTACTTTTGGCTTCAAGGATGTTGTTATCACCAATAGACATGGCTTCACTCACACATCCGACCTCAAATACATTATTAGCACCAATTCTCATGGCCTGTCCCTTTTCCTGTCCAGAACAGCCCCTAGAAAATTGGAAGAAATTTCTGAACAAATGTGATGACCATTTGACAAGTGCTTTCAATAAATAATCATCAATACTAACAACGCTACATGTTAAGGAGCGGATCTACTTCCACCATATGTTATTGTATTATTAATATTGCTTTGCCCATCAACCATAATTTAAAGAAATTCTAAAAACATCAGTTAATATCCATGTTAAGCTACAAGTCTGAACTTATTGAGCCTATAACCTAATTAATGATCCAAAACATTAACAAGAGGGAAAATGTTGGGCATCTCTCAATCAGTCTGCATGAAGATGAATATTAAGTTATGCCACATGGTGCATCTAACAGAACATGGTTTGAGCTCCTTTAAAGAAAATCCTTCCTTGGAGAAGGAACAGGTGTGTATAATAAAGGAGTTGGGCAGGAAATAATACAAAACACAAGCCACTTTCAAATCTATTCTCTTATGAATATTAACAATTAGAAACTTTTTTTAAAGGCTTGGATTGGCTTAATTATTTAGTACTTGATAAAATGTAAGCATTTTGAAAATATTCGCTTTTTATTATAACCTTGAACTTCCAAACAAAACGGATTTCAAAGAAAACGAAGGCAGTTCAGTTGATATTTCATGAATGATTTATAGCATTGACTTTCATGAATCATGGATCAGAAATTCATTACTGGATCTCCAAGACATCAATGTTTGGCATCTCACTTGCAAATGGAGAATATTCTGTGGAAGATTTTCAATTCAGCAATATTTCTTAAGTGCAATACTTTTTATTGATGCTTTTTAAGTTCAGTGTTTTTCTCTATTTAATAGTCTTTGAATACTCATGTGGACTTATCAATAATAATATGTTTTTTTTCTTCAGCACAAAAAACAATCTTCAAACAATCAATGTATAATTATTTTTATTGTTATCCCCACAGCATGTATACCAGATTATTATGTGAGAATTTAATCAACACAAACTGTGAAGCCATACAATTATTTGCATATGACAATTTCATATAACTGATTATGATTTTGAAAGTCACTGTTGTGATTTCATGATGACTAAAAAGATGCATTATCATTTGTGAATAATTAATCATGGATTCATCATTCACAAACATTGCAAGCTAGCAACACTGTTCATTGTCTACTGATTGTGTCTATACTGATCACTTTTATATTCTGCAATCTTCACTTTACGACATCAATCAACAACATCAATCTTAATTGGAATGATGCTGAAAGCTGGATCTCTGTACTGGAATATTTGAACCCTTCATAAGAATGCAGATCCATGATTAGGTCTATTTCTGAATGATGGAATGTATTTTGCTTCTCAATGGAATGCACATTTGAATGCTGCATTCTAAAGTATTGCAAATTCTAAAGTACTACCATGAATGCACAAAAAAGAAATCCCTAATTTCTGTAACATTATGCCCACTTTCAAATTTACTCAAATCAATAAATATACATACTCACAAAATCATTATTGTAAGCTACAAAATGCAAAAATAGAAATGTGCACTATAAAGATTTTTTTTTTTCTGCAATAAGTGTAAAATCAAAATGTGATCAAAAATAAATGACTAACCAGATGCTCCAAAAGAATCAAATTGATATCTGGAGGCTAATATCGTAATATTACAAACTGATGAAACTTACTCAACAAATAACTTCTCAAATGCAAAGGAATACAGTAGAAAACATGTGAAAAGTAAAACAGCACAAGTGTAAATCCACATAATTAATTTTCAATTTCACAGAACATGAAGAAATCAATCATGTAATGCAATACTAACACATTAATGATCAAAGCCTGCTCCTCAATGATGTTACATTCTCCGATAATGATTGGTCCTGACTGAGCAATAATTCTTGCATGAGGATGCACAATAGTTCGACTTCCTATGGTAATATCACCTATAAGTTCTGACTGCAAAAGTACTACTGCACCAGGTCCAAGGGTTAATCTAAAAAAATTTAATTAAAACTAGGCCATATGGTAATACAAAGAAACTAAAACAACTGTACATGAATGCTTAACAATTTTATTGCAAATTTTAAAAAATGAGACTGTACTTTAAAAAATCAATTCAATTTTTGGAAACTGAATTAGCTCGGCAGACAATATAAAAAGTTCAAGTTTATTAAAGCACAATTCTCATTTGACAAGCTTGTTAACAGGACTTGTATTCTGCCAATTAAGTCCATCAGGGCTGTTGCAACGTGCTTGCGGTATTATTTGAAACAAGTAGCAAATCCCAAACCTTTGGTGCAAACTTGGTTCGGGAATTTATTCCATGCTATACCATAACTTGTGCTTACATCTGAATGCAAGACTATTTACTTTTTCAATTCTCTTCATTAATTTCCACAATACACATTAAACGAATAATTAAGAAAACAAACATTCGGTGCGGAAACAGAAAACTGAAAGTGAAACTATCTATTGAGATATCAATGTTTTCTTGGTTTAGAAAAAATACAACAGTTTAACAAATAATTGCTTTCGGAAAAGATCCATTACTGTAATGACAATTACTTAGTTTTCAATTTTTCTGCGTTCTCTGCCTTTGCAACCATGGTAAGCTTCTTATCAAGTCACCTCAACTCACGTAACACTCACAATCAAAGAGAAATACCATGACTTGGAAATTGATGGAAAATCCCTGTAGCAATACAGTCATAGGCAAAAACTCTTAAGAATAAACTTATGAAATGCCTAAAACATTTCTTATTACTCGGAGAAAAATACTTAAAACAAAGAACACTTGAACACCTTGCATTCATCTTGTCATGTTCCAAGGTTGATCCACTCAAGTGTTTCCATTTCAACATTCGAAAATATTAGGAGAATAAAATAGTAAAATCTTAGGACTAGACGGATGACTCGTAAAGTCCTTTAGACAACAGTTTGTAACTGTAATTGATCACTTATATTTGAATTTTTCAGATTAGTCTGAATGAAACGTCACATTTGCTATAAGTGGATAAAAAGGAATAAACCAAGTCAAAGGCTTTGACATTTCTAAGAAACGTCTGTGTATAGCTACAAGGGTCGTCGGAAGAAATTTATAAATTTCATGCAATGCCTTTCCAAATGCTCATGATCTGAATTTTTGAGGTGCATTACAGTTTTGATGTTTATTATGGATGCAAAGATTCTGGATACTTTATTTGCCAAGTTAATAAATGTCTTCCATGTTTATTCATCCAAGAAAACTGCTTGAAGTTGAGGTAGTTTTGTTGGCTCAAAAGTCCGGAAAAAAAAAAACGTTTTTTTTTTTTTCAAAAAAGCTTGGTAAATAAATGTTTTCGCGAGATTAGGCAAATATTAGGTGTTTTACTTTACTTGAAACAAATAAGTTGAACAAAATAATTTCCTAATTTTTTAAGTATTTACTACATTAACCAACTTTCTGAGAATAAATAGCTTATGTTAGCTGTTCCTACATAAATATAAATTAGAAGGAAATGCTCCTGGAAATGCCAATACTTATTAAGTGTAATGCTGGGAATAAAGTAAGCTGTTGGTAATTAAAATGTTAGCATATTGTTTTAACTAATCATTCAAACAGGGTTTGATACTTGGTAAGCAGTTGTCTAGAATTTCTTGCAGAGTTCTCATTTGAAATTTCATTAATAGCATGAAACAACGATTAGTGATTAACAAATGAAGGCCGCAAATTGCAACAAGTAAACTGTAAAGTTTCATTGATACTCATGAAAAATCTATAACAGGGAATATAGTTTATACAAATATGGTGATTTTTAAAGAAACAAATGCACATATCAGTCCTATTTAATGACAGGTATAATATTTCGTGAACTCGTTCTAAAGAGTAAACATTATGAAGCAAATATGGACTTTTTCAACAAGTTTGTAATTTGGCATGCTCATTAAAAATGACACGAAGCAAATGTCAAATCATATGGCTTTGAGTAATTTAGTTCAACTGCTTTATAACAGTTGTTGCTTTTTATGGAAAAGAAATTCTCATAAGCAGTACGAATTTGCATAGACAGAATAGTTCGAATTCATATGCACATAGACAGAAAGTCAGATAAGCAGTTTTTACTGCAAAACATGAGTAAAACCTCTTTTTTTTTGTTTTTTGTTTTGGAGTTCAAAGAGTAAAAAGTAGTTAAAAAGTAAAAAAAACTTCAAGGAAAAAGCAAGAAAGAAATTAAGACTCGTCTGCCAAGTAACTGATGGTAGCCATGATGAACACCAAAGGATACATGTGCGAGAAGCTTGGAAGCTGGAGATCACGAGTATTTGCTATCGCTACTAATATGAGCCATGTTAGAAGAACTGTGTTTAACACTATTTTCTTAACATGATTACTGATTTTATAAATACATGGAGTTTGGGAAGAGAACAATTTTCTAGTTTCTGCTTAGCCATTATTCAGAGAACCCTAAAACCATGTTCAAATCATGCGTGTATTTTTTTTACTCAGATGCATGAGAGCTTGTTCTTTCTTTCCATTAAAATTACTGCCTAAGTCGACGGAAGGTGAACGGACAAGGGATAGCAAAAATGTCTGACAACGTTCACATCGCCTCTGCTAAGCATTTCTCGAATCCCAAGATACATCAAAATCACTCCACTTTGTGAAGTTCTTCCTATTCTTAGGAACTGTCAGTAATTTTGATAGCTAAATAATGCAATGGAATGAATACTTTGTTATTATACTGAGATTTAATTGCATGTTGCATGTGTTGACATCTGTGAGCAATTTATAAATTGCTACTAAGTACAAAGTATTAGTCTTGTGCTTTAAATAATTTTCTTTCTTTTACGGGAAAATTCTGAATCTCAAAAAAAAATCCATTTTTTTTATTAAAAGTAAAGTTGGAAGTGTTTAAGTTTTTAGGATATGCGACACATATAAAATCTGACCAATAAAACTGGAATCTTTTGCTCAGTGAGGAGAAAACTTGTCAATGTTGAGAGTAGCTGGTCCATATGGAATTCCAGGACTTCAAACTGAGCAGGATGTTATGTGAGTGGTCATCAAACTAATACAACGTGTCATGGGACAGGAATGGTGATGCGCAGATTTTCTGTTTGTTTAGGAGGAATGAACATGGACTTCAAGGCATCAGATAAGCAGGATAATCTCTGGAGTAATTTACTTATTTTAGGAGAGGTGGATGGAGGTATGGGATGTCTGCTTTGCATGCAAAACTAGAAAAGTTTCACTTTTACTTCAAACTACGTTTCTGGGGATGGGGTCAAGTGCGTGCCAAGTGCGTGCCCAATGCAAGCAAGCAGAGGTCTGGGAGCTTGGGCGCACATTCAGGAAAGCCAATCTTTGCCTACCTAAAGGAAAGGGAGCAATTGCATCCAGGATCATTTTCAACAGACTTTGTCTGAGAAATCAGAATGCGCCTCGCCCCATCTCAGAACCGGGAGATTATGGATGAAAACTCTTGTATGCCGCAAGAGAAAAGTGGATTTGGATTTTGGATTTCGGAAATGGATTTGATGCTTCAGGAGGAATTGTTTTGCTTGTAGGAAGGAGAACAAATAAATTCCTCGAATAAACGTGGATTTCGAAGGAAAACTGTGCTACAAGTGGAGACGCAGTATTGCCATTCATAAGATACTGATTGCTTCTTTTGGACAGCACATGTACTAGTCCGTTCATTGGAGACACAGCAAAACCGGGGAAGAGTTGCAGAGAAAAAAATAAAATAAAATAAGCATCCAGGAGAATTCAACTATTCATAGGACCAAGAGTCCCTGCAGGCTTGCGAATGATCAAGACAAAAAGTACGACGGTGTCGTGCTCACTACCGCACGACCGACGAAAGGGAAAGAGTGTACTTGCGCTGCTTGTCTTTTGCGCTGGTCTGAATCCCGGAAATTGCTGGCCTTCAACTGTTTAACAGTTTTCACATGAGCATGAGAATACATCTGGAAGTTCTTGAACAGTCAAGAAAGAGGAGTGAGATGCTTCTCATCTGGGTCCTCAGAATGGAGACTGAGGGAAAGGATACCGGAGGCGAGGATACAGCAATAAATCGACAAACAGGAGGGTTCGTATGGAACCTCTGTTACCTAGGTGGCGCTCAGAGCATGACCTCGTGTGGGAAAGGAAAGGACCCTGTTTCGCGAATGCAACCTCATCCTTGAAATAGGACAGTGACGTGAGCAGCACGTGGTGACAAGTGCTGCAGCCGTTGACAATGCCTATGGTGAGCGCAGCTTCCGCATTCCGTCTTGAGAGCCATGGGAAGACCGGCCCAGCTCTTCCACGAGACTGGCATTCGATGTGCATGACTGGAATCTCCTCCCGTCCCAGTGACCGGAGTGAGAGTGGCTCCTGGGAGTCGCGGTGTAATCAGTGTTTGCAGGCGATGCCTCTGGAGGGTTCTGTGTAGCCGCACATCAGAAGGAGGCTCTTTACCTTCCAGACCGGTAAGATGGAGTCCTCCTTAACAGATGGCCGGGCGCAGAAATGTTCCTGAGACACGCTTCAGGGCGCCCTGAAGGTCTCCGTGCCTGGCTCCTCGTAGAGAGCAGAGGATGGTGCTCTAACTTGCTTTTCTTCAAAAATAACTGGAAGATCTCTTCCTTCGAGCTTCTGTTGGTGCTGATGCTTGCAGGTGGATGCACCGCATCCTCCGTCCTGACACGTTCTCCAAGGAGAGGAGATCGAAAACGGCGATATCCTTGGGTATCTCGAGGATGAACAACAGATCCTTAATTTCTCCTGAGCACTCGAAGGAGCAGTGCGAATCCTTTCTCCGGCCGTGCTTGGTGGGACCTGGACATGGATGGTAATCTCCGGGAGAAACATTGAAGACTTTGAGGAGGTTCCGTTCAGATTTCTTGCTGGTGAGGTCTCTTGATCTGATCTCCGACTCAGCGGAGCTCCAAATGGTTGATTCCTGGAAACTGGATGCACAGAGGTCGGTATTCTGATGTCGCGGCAGAGTTGGCAGCAACTTCACCGGTATCCCACGCGGCAGTGGCCACGTGGCAGCCGACAATATTGAGTGCAGCGACGGCAACGGCGAGGCGAAGGAGTCCTTCCATGTCGAAATCCAACGGAGCCAAACGGCCCGCGGGGAAAATGGACTCCGGAATCAAGCTGATCTTCAAGGCAGAGACCGTGAGCTTCTCAAAGGTGCGAGTCATACAACGGCACTTCAAAGTACAAATGTGGACTTTACAGAAATGAAGGCGACCGTTTCATCCGCCGTCGGCTTCACGGTGTTCACCCCGGAAGAGGAGCTGTAGGAGACTCTCGCCGAGCAGGGCATCTTCCGAAACGGAAACTGCTGAGCGGGACAGAGGAAATCGCCACCACGACGCTCTCTACCTGACAGAACTGCCTCACGAGTCGGCACGACGTGTGGGATTTCCTTTCCCAATACGAAAAAGTCCGGAAGACCGCGTTTCAGAACTGCACGGATGGCTCTTTCTCCAGGAAACGGTGACCCGCATCCGGCCAAGATCTTGGGGTCATGTCGATCGGTGCCCATTACAGGCTGTTCGGGCTGCAAGCAGTTCAGGAACCGGGTCGGTGTCTGCCCTAAGGTGCACTGTTTCAAGCACGGGCAACAAAACCACCTCATTCACGAGTGTACGAGACCACCACAGTGCTACTGCTGCAAGCTCTCGGGGAACACCATGAGCTGATACTCTCTAAAGTGAACAAGAAGAAAACCCCAAGCACAGTCACTGATCCGGGATTCACTGAGATAAGAAGAGAGAGAGGACAAGAGGAAGCAAGCTGGGAAAGAGCTTCTTTTTTCCTCGGAAGTGTGGGTGGATGGCGGCGTGACCGAGGGGGGAAAGCGGCTGGCGGCTGAGGATGCGCAGGAAGTCGCCACACTCGAAGTCTGTCCGGACAAGGAGTAAACGAAGGTTTTACCCCGGATGTTCAAAGTCCAGGACACCATTGTGGAGAGGGTGACTGACAAGGAGCAGCAGCTGCATTTGCTGAAGGTCAAATTGAGGACAGGCAGCACCGGCTATGTCGAAGAGGAGAGCGTTATTGGGAGACGTGCGAACTGCAGAGAGGAGACAAATATGGTCTTCCCAAACAGAAAAGCAGAAGGTAAACCCTCCAAATGATCCTCGATGGCCTCCTCCGTCTCGTCTGTCAGAAGCCTTGAGATCTCTCTCGGATTTTCCTATATCTAATGCTTCAGAATTGAAGGTCAACGAGGAGGGATCAGAGTTCCGCTTTCTTCATCGTTTCCTCCAGAGAAAGAGTTCCTATCGAGCGATCAGAAGCAGCCCTTTCTTGGGTTTTCGGTTTCTGAACCCAAGAACCGCTTCCGCTGAGCAACGACCGGAAGATCCATCATATCTCTAGAAGTCTTTTCATGTTTGAAAGACCTTGAACAGCGGAAAGAAGCCAACAGCTGCAAAAAAATTTCTATCTAGAGAGATGTCAAGGTACTAAAGGGAAAATTACGAAGGCACCAGTTCTCGCTTTGCATTTTCTGTAAAGCTTCCTCATTTCATACTTTTATCTCCCCATCTACTATTCCAATCATAGAGAAATTTCCATTATTTAATTATTTATCCGTTTGTATGAGTGCGTGTGTGACCAGAACAGAAGTTTGGAGTTTCTCGCTCCACGCTCAAAGGTGTGTTCCCGGATAATCTACCCAGTGCGCTAAGTAAACCATGGTTGGCGCCACTGCAAGTGAGAGCTATGTCGTGTCCTAACACGTCTGTGCGTGCTAAAAAACGACTGCCAACTGCTGCCACAGCCTGCCAATCACATCAAGAAAATAATATCCTCCTGCGAAAACGCCCCCCGAATCTGCCCTTCGTTGCTTGGATTCCTGAAATCTTAGATGCGACCTGCCAAGCAGAAACAGGCCTCTGACTGCAAATCACCTGGTATTTCGCTCCGAGCAGCAAAGAGACAAGCAATCCAGTAAGCACCAGTTGGGACTATGTGGTGAAGATTTTGTGCCTGAACCGGCGTCGATCGGAATCGAATGGTGCTGGAGTCAGTTGCACTCAATTGAAGACCAAGGTCTCCAGATCGCACTTTGGAAAGCTACTTAAGGTGCGTCCACGCTCCAAACCAGCGGCTACACCTTACAGTTCGGAGCATTCTGTCCTGCGGTCTGTGCTGACCTCTCGTTGGACGAACGTGTGCATTACCAGCTGGCGTTCATCCTGCCCACCTGTATCAACCTGAAGGATGCGCCTTTTTTGGCGAACTGCTGGAGCAGCAACAGATCCCCGAGGTGAGACATTACATTCATCTCATCATGGGAGACCAGGGACTGCACGACACTACTGTGTAGCTGAATGATTGGATGCCTCTGGAAATCTTTGAAAAGTCTAAGCTTGTGTCAAATCCGCACCCTCGAGAAGTGCTAGAGACTGCCCCTCCGGAAAGAAAGTGGTAAAACTAGTAGCCCAGGGGAGCGAATTTCTTAAGATGCAGCGGTGGGTGAGTGGTCGGCGAAGTTTCGACTTCGCAGTAAGCCGGTGGGGCATTTCAGTCCTTATTTCCGCCGCTGCGTTCGGCAGAGGAGGTTGCATTCATTCCAGATGCGACCGATGTACGACCCGCGATTCCTTCTATCAAAGATTAGTGAATTCCAAATCTGCATATGCTGACAGTCAAAGAGAGCTATTTGTGAACAGTTTGCAGCAAAACAACTGTCATGAATGGTGCTCTCTTTCACTTTCGTGCTGTTTGCCATCGTGAGTCTTTCCAGCTTCCATTCGCAAGAAAAGAGATCGTTCATATAATCGCCGACGTTGAATACGAGAAGTACCGGAAGAAGTCAAACAGTGATTATACATAATTGCTGCTGCTGTATCATCTCCAGTCTCCGAAAGCGATGAACGTATCCGCCGAATCTCATCTTGAGTTCGTTTTTCCCGTTAAGTATTAAGAAATTCTGGTGACGCTGAATGGTTCTGGTTAGCAGAATGGGGAGCTTCCTAACAAACTTATACGCATACAGCATCAGCGACGGCTTGCTTTTTGTGCACTTCCAGGTGTGAAATGGAACCATGTCCATCTGATGGAAGTGAAAAGTCAATGGTCGGATAAGTCATTTTATGTTGTAGTTTACTTGACTGTCGACAGTTCCTCGTTCCTCGTAGATGAATATGCATGGGTATCTTGGAGAGTCTTCTGATTTTCTCAACACTGACCTCTTGATTGCTGAAAACAGGTGCCCGTCACAGGAGGACGGAAAAATCTGGGAATTTTCTGAACTCCTCACCAGGAACAAACTGCTTTTTGGTTCATATCCTGTGTTCCGATCCGCACTCTCGAAAAACACCTTCGGTTCCTTACTCTACAGACCACAGTCTCGAGTATTCAGATTCATAGATCAGTCCGTATAGTGCAGTTGTCTGTACAATTATCCTATAGATACAATTACAGGTTTCTCATTGAGAACCATAATGGCCTTCTGTCGCTTCCTTTCCTCTTCGGAAACTCGAGATGCCGAATCGTCGATCTGTATTCAATTGTCTCGTAGGGGATAAGTCATCCATACTTAAACTCAGGGAATGGCATTTTGTCCATTCAGGAGCACCTCTCAGAGGAAAGCAAAGGTAGGCATCGCCATCTGGGGTTCAGAAAATGAAAATTTGACTTGAGGAAGATCGAAAACAAAATTCTTCCTCCTGCTACCTTTTTGCCTTTCAAAAAATCCTCTCTGTTCTTTGCCGTGGGTTTTTTCTCTCTTTTTTCTTCTTTTTTTGATATAGGTCTGCAGTTTTGCAATTCTGCAGAAGCATCCTTGGCTCTGATCCTCTCGCGTTTTGTGATTCCGGAGACTTTTTGGCTCTATTCTTTGAGCTGCTCCTTCCTGTGCCACTTGCTCTTTTCTCAATCAGATTCCCAAAAGGCATCACCCTAAGTGCACATGGCAAGTCTTCACATAACGCGGAAAATCCGAGCGGGTTCTTCATCAGATGCTGATTTAGTTATCTTCGGTGGCACTGAAAACCAATGGAGTCTTTCGTGTCCGTTCTGCTACTGCTCCGATATCCAAAATTCCGGAATGAGAGAGGGGAGGAGGGACTACAAAAAAAAGAGGAAATCCAGAGGGATGGGTCGTTGGGTTTGCTTCGTGCACAATCAACTAGGATCAATGAATAAAAACCAGGAAAAATTCGAAGTGAAAAGGAGTGGGGAATGAGACAACCAAAAAAATCAAAAGAGAGGCTGGAGACAAGGGTCACCAATGTCCACCGTTCCTTCGCTTCAAAACCGGCTCTGGATGCAGGCGATCTCCTCCTTCACTTTCTCTTGCTGCTGAAGCCACCTTGCAGCCGTCCTCATGTAGGCGGTTGCCATTCCGGCGACCTCCCTCCACTGCGTCGTCGTCTCCAGGACATGGCGGGCCGTAGCAACGGCACTGCGATGGTTGCGATCAGCGCGCCCGTCGAAAGTCCTCCCGGAGCGGCAGATCGCGGACGGCATTCGCCTGGTGCAGTAGCGCTGACTCCAGCCTCCGTTACAGCTTCCAGAGAGCACTGTAGTCCAAAAGCAGGTGTGGGATCGACTTCTCCGATTCTCACCTGGAACAGTTCGGGGATGCAGCCTCTGCGGAAACGAGGGTGCCTGTGCTCGTTGCACTGGAATCCCACCTCAGGAAGAGCATTACAGCCTGTTTTCAGGAGAGTGGAAACACAGAAGCGTCCAGGCATTGGAGAGGGGCAGCACTCAGAAGTTCACTCCACCGAAGGGGTTTCGTCGCCAGGGTACGCAAAGTGGAAGCATCCACCAACTCGCGCATCTCCCAGCCGCCAAGGAGTTCCGTCTTTCCCTGCGATGGTGCAGGAAAACTCCAACCTCGCCAGTTGGCAGATGTCGTCACTTGTCTTCAGGGCAGACAGCGCTGCGACAAAGAGTGTGGTGGCCAGAGTCGACTACGTTAACCACTTTACTGTGTCCTGCATCACCACTTCCAAAGGTCATGAAAGTGTCGCAGGAGGCAGAGATCCTCCAGGCACATTTCCTGGAATACAGCCCAGGACTCAACAATATCCTGCCCTCAGGCATTAAACTTTATCGGGAGGCAGGAGATCCATGACTGGGCTTCCACTAGGGAGATGAGTTGCCTCAGGGGGAAACCGAATCCCCACTTCCTGTAACGGGTGCTCCGCAGCATTGAGAGCGATTCTTTGCTGCCGGCTCATCCCCAAAGGATGAGACGTGCGGGCACACAGAGCGGGGAAGTCCACAGCTTGGCACAGAGCACCAGTATTCGGAACTGCACTTGCATCCCGATTCTCTTCAGACGCAGAGGGATTGGTTGCCGATGCTCTCCTTTCCAGATCGCGGCAAAGTCGTCTTGGAAGGGCCAGATCCTTCCAGTACCGTGCATCGTTTTCGCTTTCCTCCGTCCCTCTTTCCCAAAGTGCGTTCATTCTTGCCCCGAACGAGGCTTCCTGTTTTCGTCTGTCGCTCCCAGTTCAGGGTGCTCTTAAAAGGGGAAAAAAAAGAAGCAGGCTCGGGAAACGAACTCTGTGGACGACAGGAAACGAGAATGTGCTCTTCCCGAAGCGTCCGGTCGAAGAGGGAGGCTCCGGGAAGCCTCCCGGGATATTTCCGAATCTTCGGCAGTCACGCTTCTCGCTGCTTTCCTCGTCCGCCGTGACCCACCGTTCGGCCTGATCCGATATTGTTTTGTGATTGTCTTTCGATCAACTCCATCTAGTTCAGAAGTTCAGGAACCTGTTTCTCCTGTTGTATACGACATTACAGCATGCGTGACCATTCGGCCAACACCAGCAGGTAACTAACTGTGCCTCTTTGTGCATGAAATTCTCCGTCGCATGAGGTTTGTTGCGGATTTTGGGAATCATCTGGCACTCGTTGATGCCAATGTGTCCATTAACATCGGTGAAGAGAATGCAGTGGCGAATGCTCCAGGCATCCATGAGCTGCCTCTGCGTACATTAACTGCGTACACAAGCAGTTTACGGAGGACAGTTTCGTTTCTGGGATCCCAAGTTCCCAACTCAGGACCTTGAAATCGACTCCTCCTTTGGATGGCCGATTGGCAACATCTTTGGATATTGGTATTCTTGGCGATGCTGAGGACTTCTTTTCCATTCTCGAAGGAGTGCAGCACTACCATCCTCTTGTCCTTCTGTTACACCAGATGGGTCTTCAGGGTTGAATCAAGACCAGGGACACCAGTTTCTTTGACACCACTTTCCACCTTGCCGTTTCTACCGCTGTTGCTATAATCCACGACCATATGTGAGTGATCGTGTACAGACGAGAACGTCTAATGCAGCGGTAATTCGTCAGCGTCTCGTTCCGCGGGCCACATGACAACACGAGCGATCAGCTGCTCTCCTTCTGGCAGCTCCTCTTATGGGAAGCGGATTTAGCCTTACGGCGTAGATGACTCTATGGTTCTCAAATCTCAGGTAGGTTCTCATTTGTGAGCAAATACCTTGAAGACCTATGCAGTGCGACACAGAACATGGTTTTTCCTTGATCCAGATAATTCTTTGCCAGGGATTGCCATGCTTCCTCGAGTAGCGCATCAACTCTTGCAAACGTGGAAAATTTTCTCCCCATGCAGTATTAAATTCCTTTGGTTGACTTCAATTGCCGGTTCCTTCTCCTAGAAAATTCCAAGCAGCTTCGGATCTGAACGAAGCTCGTCTTCCGGTGGTCCGTAAGCTTCGTATGTCCCCGCTTCTTCTGGAAAAATTTTCAGATGCGTCGCCCGACGTAAACTCACCAAGATCATCCTCCGTAGGTGACAAAAGAATTTTCTTCAACACTGCCTCATGGAGAGTTTCTTGGACTCATGTTTCGATGGGCACCCTCTGGTGAGGAGAATAACTAGAAGCCACTATCTGACAGCTCCATGTGACCATCTGGCAACCCGTTTTTTCTCCCTCGTAGAAGTATCCATTGGCTACCCTGGACAGGGAGTACAACAGTGTCTCGGTCATCCGTCTTATTTGCTTATCCACATTCTTCCGGTTCTCTTTCTTATGCGTTCCCTATCTCTCGTAGTGTAGAAGACTGAGGAAAAGGAGGCTTTCATAGCATGAATTTTTTTACAAGCTGAAAGGGTGCATTCGGCTTTGGCAAAAATTCCTTCCTTAGAAGGCGGAATCTCGAGCATTGCAATCCTAAACGGTCTTCCTAGATTCTTGCAGGTCTCTGATATATTGATGTTGAGAGTTGAACCACTGCTGACAGTCAAGTACAGTAATCTCACACCTCGAGGAGTCTTTCCACATTAGAAAAGACAGGAGCATTTGGAAGCATTCATTGCTAAACCAGTCCTCTCGAGCAGACTCAAAATGGCGTACACTGTTTCTTAAATTCTCTTTGGGATCCGCAGTATCCAAGTCATCGGCATATGCGCCAAAGAGACAGTCTCGCCGCAACTCTCCCTCATTACAGGCAGGATTGGTTGTGACCTGTTTCATATACCAAATTTTCTTTTTTCCTTTTTTTCATTTGTTCGTTTTTTATTTCATTATTCTTTTATAACCCGCTATTGCAGGGACCTCAGCCTTTTAAGAACTTGGATTTCATCCTCCTGCAGCGGACCATGAATGGAGAAGCCTTTGAAAGCGTAACTTGGAAATGGAGTGCTCTCAATGGAATTTAAGGAACTCGCAATAACAGATAAAAGTGTGGGCGTTGTAGGAGATGAAGCTGAAAGCTCTTTCAATCGTTAATTACCTGAGTCCTACCCTAGACGTTCATTTTTCTTTACTCGAAAGTTAATGAGCTGACGTGTTCATCCAATAGTTACTGAGGTACGATACAGTAAATGAGAATTGGCCTTTGTCAAATCAATGCAGTGACCCAGTTAGCTAAAGCCGCTTTGTCGTTGCCTAGCTACTTGAAGTCCAACCTTACTACACGTATACAGGAGAAAAAAAATAAAAGAATACAAAATGGGAGAACGACCTCCTGCAGAGCAGCTGACGACGTCCGAAAGAGATCCTCGACAGTGTAAGGATTAAGTTAAACACGACGTCCAAGGTAGGGATTCCGACCCACCGTGAGAGCTCCAGAACAGCTGAAAAGCTCAGGAAATACCAGATGACCCAGATCGGCTTTTTGAACTGTGTGGATCGAAGTCGGTGATGAATCCAGTTTGCTTGTGGAAGCACCTGGTAAGAAAGAATTCCTTTGTCTCCTAAAGAATACCAAAGTCAGACTCTCAGGGCTGGGACAAAGGTTGCACGAGCAGCGCAATCGGAAAACCTCCACGAAGATCTCCGCTTTCGCTTCAGACGCTTCAAGAAAAGGGAGGAAAAGGGGTCGGATTTCGTGTTTTCATAAGTTGCCCGCCTTACGTAACACCTCCAATCTGAGTTGGCTGCATCAAAACCCGACCTCTCATTAAAAGAGAAACTCGATTCCGCTGATGATATCGGATTTTCGACTTCGAGTTCCGAAAGTCGCAAGACCTAGAAGGAAAAGCATTCGGTTTTGCTCGGATGTAGAACAGATTTTTCCTAGACTGAGGACTGACAGATGTCACATGAGATTAGGGCTTCAAATGACAGGTACAAGACTAAAGGGAATACTGCAAACATGCCAGATTACTTCAAGCATCGGAGGCATTGCAAGAGCCTCGTGAAAAGCCACCTTGCGTGTTGAAAAGAAAAAAAACAGAACCTACCAGCACCCTTGCCCTTCAAGCAACATCGTTTCTTAAGCAGCTTTTCAGGCTGCTTGGAACCAGTAAACATGTAGAACCATCCAGATTTCTATTCAGCCTTCTAAAACATCTTGACTTCTAACGCTGACTTGTGTGAAAAGTGACCTCTACACTGCAAATAGAGATTAGTGGAGGTTCAAAGTAAACATGACGAACGTTGGTTAAAAGGCAGATTTGATGTTGTGAGGAGAGGAAGCAAAGGATGGCAGATATTTCGTGAAATCCTGCAGGGATGAAGAATAGCTTCAAAGAGAAAGAGTCAGCCAAGGGAGGACCCAAACATTTCCATTCAACCCAGAGTCCGAGCTCTTTGTAAGCTGACGGACAATAAGGACTCACTGATGGGGGTATGAACGACAGAGTGGCTGAAACAACGTGGAATAAAAGTTTATTCACCAACACGAAATGGCTAAGAGGTCACAATGATTCCGTCTGCCCCAGATGGAAATTTTGCCTGCAGATGATCCTTAGAGGGAGGATGCAGTTAGGTAGTGAGGGACTCTGACATGCTGGAGAAGCCTCTCCAGAGCAGCAGGGCCTCGAAGGCGGAGAAGCGGAATCTCAAGGACAGGAAGATTCCTGATGGAATCGATAGGGTTGCCTCTGTTTGAAAACGAGATTCCTGTTTTGATCTGGACCAAGAGAAGATTCTCTTCACCTCAAGAGTTTTGAAGTTCGGTCAGGAAGTCCTCTCGATGGACTGCGCTTTTGCAAAGTTCTCTGCGGTCTGGGATTCTTCATTGATTCCTCTCACGTGTCAGGAAGCAACCGAATGTCGCCCTTGCATGCAGCAAAGGGCCGCTTTAGATTTTCACGGATCCAAGGTATACTTTCCCGCATAGGTGAGAACCTTCTTGATGCGATGAACATCTTGAGTCATTTTTTCTCCTTTCGTTCCTACCACATTTTTTTTTTTGTAGTTCTTAAGGAGTGCTGAACGCCTCCTTAGGGGAGGTTCACGCAGCTCTTTCGACACTGTCCGCGCCGCCCGGGGGTGCGTGTGACTGTTCAAGTTATGGAGGGTAACCCCGGAGGGATCGTCCTATGAATCCAGGAAGGCTCCGGAGGAAAAAGTCCGTTCCTCTCATGCTTGGAAGGGAACCCTAGCTCTGGTTGTCTCTGAAGGGAATCTCTTCTTGATCCTCTCTGGAGGGACCATCCTAAGGAGCTACTCTTCATTTCTCTTCCAAAAAAAATCCGGAAGGAGTCGCTCCTGGAATTTCTTCTCTGGAGGTAACCTCCGGAAGGGATCCTCTCCTGGTTTCCTCCTCTGAAGAGAACCCCGAAGGGATGCTTCCCAATTTCTCTGAAGAGTCCGTTCACCGATGGGAGCAGAGCTCATCTTACACTCTGGAGAGGCAACCCCCAGATGAGGGTATCAACCAGCCCCATGGCACGCGATGGAGTGTTGCCCTCCAAAGGAGGGAGGGGGGGAGGGGGAAGATGGCTGCATTTCACAACCCTGAAAGTAACCGGCTCCTTCATTCCTAGAAGGACCTCGAGGATGAACTTCCAATCCCGGCCACTCAGTGGAAGCATTCGGCTGCCGCCTGTGCCATACCCGAAGCCTACAGGCTAATCAGCGCCATCCTGAGGGGGAGGAGAATCGAAACCCCGCGACGCACCCTCCGTTCTCGGCGTCAGTCCTTCCCCGTGAGGGATCGAACCCGCGACGCTCGATGCCATGCGCAGAGACCACAGCCACACAGCCCCTGTCCGGAGCAGGGAAATCTTGAGCCATTAGTAGCCTGGAACGACCGCATGGCAATTTTCTGTGTTGAATAGTCATTGGCAGCTCAGTTGGTAGCCTACTGTCGATGGTTTCTTGCATGAACCATTGCAGTCGTCAGCCGTACCCCGCATCGCGGAGTACTTGTTCTCTTCCTCCATCATAGTTCACATCTAGATTAAGGTTGTACTCATGCAAATAGCGGCGCTCAATCCTTGTGGCAACGCTAAGTGTTATGGTGGCGGTATCCAGGCAACTGAAAAAAAACATTCCTCCAGAAGCAGAGATCCATGTTGTGAAGGGCAACTCAGCCTGGAGAGAAGACTGGACAACGCATTGGGGCTGTGGAGAGTAGCGAACCCGTGCTTGGAACAGTTCGCATCTGTAAGACAAGCTATGCAAAGTTGCAACGGTTCTGGACCGGAATGCAAGTGTACAGATGAGCAGCCAAGATCATGGATGAAAAGCTTGGAATTAGAATCAGATGTTCGAATCAGCGAAATGCACCCCTTGCCTTCCTGCCTAAACGAGAGAGCATCACCTTGAATGAACGGTGATCTCAAAGCTTCCAAGGATGGAAACGAACTCTGCTCCGGTGAGCCACGTGTGATTCGAGAAGAGAGCCCCTAAGCTTCACAGAAGGCGGCCGCGAGCTTTCCAGGCTATTCAAGCGGAATAGTCGAGTAGAAGCGTCTCGAATGAAGAAACCTTTCAACGTATTGGACCAGATCCATCGGAAGATCACACTGAACCTAAAATGTACAAATCTAATTCGTAGGGATGAACACGATAACGGAAGGATTGCGTTATGAAAAAAACCGTTTTCCGTCTGCCAAAAGTGAAAGGAATGCCTGGATTCTTCGTGATAGAAATCACTTCTTATACAAATACATGCTTCTTTTTTTTATCACTGGAGGAATTAGAAGGCCAGCAATGACGAACTTTTATACACAACCACAGTTGAAAGGAATTTTTGTGCGAGTGACCAAAAAGTGGCATAAAGCGTGAATAACTGTCAATAATAACTAAAAACTGCCTAAACTAAAAACCGTCAATAGATGACGGATCCAAAATGAACGTACAGCAAATCAAGTGTATACATAAGCCTGTTGATGGGTTCTGGTCACCTTGCCTCTAATTTTGACCTGACGAAGTCTACAAGAAGCCAAGTTCGCACCTCGGCAAGGAAACGCCGTCAGACTTTTCGTTTCCTGTGCAAGAATCAGGAAACCGAGTATCAAACGGAGTTTCATTTCCATTTGGCAACGATGGAACCTATGAGGGGAGGGCGTTAGTCTTCCCCCAGGTACGCAATGTACCCTACACAGCTTAGGACTGATGGGATTCAAGCATCTCCAAAAGAGGAAAGACATTCCGGTGCGCTCGTTCGGAAGCAGGAAAACATTCTCACAGAGTCTTATGCTGACGTTCGCCGGCTAGTTTTCTCATGTTACTCTGCTTTTCGTCGCGCACAGAGGTCAGTCATGCCCCAACATTTTGCATCACTAGGTGACCTACTGAAACTCCATAAGTTACGTTTGAGAATCTTAGCAAACCTTTCCTTCGGTCTAATAATTAGCCTGCGACAGTTGAAATTCAAAGATATGTGAATTTTTCTTCGAAACACTGACCAGTCCAGTGACTGATCGATGCTGAATGATCTCTAGAGCTGCTCTAACCAGAGGCATTCTGAGAGCTGCCTGAGAAGGTGGCTGAGCACGAACCGCTGCAACCATTTTGATGCAGAGTATTTTTTCTGGGAGTTTCCGTTTCATCGTAAGTTTTTCAACAGTATCAAAGTCGCCATAACAAGCCTATTTTCCCAATGAATCACCCTATTTCGGAGCCTAAACTCTTCCTAATTGTATCAAAATGTCAAAGGTGAAACCTTCTGTTTGAGAATTTCCTTGTATACCTGACCGATTTTCTCTCTTTGTCAACCGTCGAATTAGAAGAGAGAAATCACTGAAGACAGGGTATGCTACTACACCGATAGGTTCGTGTGGAAGCTGTCTGATACTCTTCAAACGCTTTTGTCCTCTTTACTAACACCATGAAACTTAAATAAATTTGAACGCTCGTTGAAAACAGATCTTGCAGGAGCCCGCGTACAGCATCCTGCTCACCAAAATGGGGCGGGTGCTGCCCCTGCTTGCCATCTTACTGACGATGCTCGTCGTCCCTCAGGAGCAGCTGGGTTACATCGTGTTCTCGTCCATCCGCAGAATGAACTGCGTGCAAGGGCTGCGCGTCTCCATTCAATCGGACAAGGATGCGGCTTTCCTGGACCGACGGATCCAATACTTCTGGCGATGGTTCCAAGTAGGCTCGGCGGCGGTCCTGCGCGTCCACGACTTCGTTCTTTCCGCAAGAGGTACCTCCGGAACATGTCGGAGGAGGAGTTTGCAAATCGCGAGGTCGCGCTGCGGAAGCTGCTTCTGAGGAAGCCCAAGAATCTGGTCGAGAGGGCCGGCAAGCTGTGGACGGAAATCGCGAACCGCGAGTACAAGTCCGACCGCGACACCGTGGAAAGAGCCGCCGACCTGGGCGCGTTGGCCCACCCGCCTTCCACGCTCCACTTGAAATCGTTCTGCTTTTTCCACATCCCTTTCTTCTAGTAAAAATTTCATTTATTTTCATTAATATCATGAAGGACTCATTGTAGAGACGCATCATATGGGACTAATGAAACCTAATGTTATGAAAGTTTGCATTTCCCAGCGTTCCGAGTTAATTATTTGAACGACTGGATGTCGAAAGCTCTTCACTCCTTGTCCCCAAAGATGAAGTAGAAACAAGTCCGTCTCTATGCTCGTTGCTGATTTGCATGTGCCTACGAAGAAAATTTCAAAGTAATAATTTTTATAGCGCAATGAAAATTTATACAGAACTCACATAAAATCCGGTTCAGGTTTCTCTTTCGGCTATTCAGCACGAGTTAGCGCCCCAGTCTTTTGGCATGTATGTTACTCCCATCAGTCATAGCTTCCAAGCCCTGATTGCCCTCGAAATGCTTCACCATGCAACGCAAAGCAATCAGACTGGGAAATGAAAAATTGAACAGCATTAGGTTGCATCGGTCCTACATGATGTGTGTCTCTACACTTAGTCCTGCATGATATTAAGAGCTTGGTTGCAGATCATAAAAGAGCAGAGTCTCTTGGCTTCCCATCGTATGCAAAGGGGGGAATCTGATTTCTCGAAACAGCATACGGCGAGATCATTGTACTCTTGCGAGATATGGCGTTTAATTATTCTGTTTCCTGCAGAATGTGAACTTTGCAATGCTTTTCAGCATCGCTATCGTCCCCTGGGTTTATGAACTTAAACAGGTTAGGCCGATCCGTTTGTAAATCTTCCGTCTGATGACGAAGATGAAAAAGCTTCTCACCCTCATGGCAAGGGGTCGGGGACAGTAGATGTGAATCTTCTTATCGAGGTCCAGAACTCGAGGTCGAGTGAAAGCGACCGGAAGTTAAAAAAAAAAAACGAAATAATATTGAAAACTGCCGAGTGAAATGATCTCTTCAAGAGGAGAGAGGGTGGTTTGGTTCCTTTTTGTAATTTCAAGAAAATCCTTCACGCCGAACCAATTTTGGTGAAACCAGCACAAAGAAAATTCTTTAGCAGGCATGGAAGAAAATAAATAAGCAATGTGACGACGACTTCGATGATGTTGAAAATTGGGACCCCAATGCGGAAAGATTGGACACGAAAGGTGAAGAGTTTGCTGTGCACACAAACCGTTTCAATAGCCTTTTGGGAAAAGAATAAGCAACATGGGAAAGATTTGAGCGCATTAGGATGAAAGATGGAAAGGAGGAGTTTTCTTGGTCTTTTGGCTAAGACCTAAGTGAAGGAGGAGTTTTCAGAATTTCAACGTGCACCCTCGATGGCCTTGCTTCACGTTTACCTGTTTCCTGTATGGAGAGGGGTTCCAGCTTGAATGCATGGTTGACACCCTTTCGAAGGTGCCCCAAATATTTTGTTATGCGAAAATATGGGTTTATGTATGAATCTGAAATCACCTCTGGTTATTAGTAACCAATGCATTGATGACAGGTCAAAGCAATCGACAGCACTCTGACTGAAATCTCCACCTTTTTATGGATGTCCGAAGCATCTTTGCAATCAGCCTTATCGAATGTTTTAAGCACCATTGGACAGTAAGAGGCACGTACAGAATTTGTGGTGGTACCTAATCGTAAAGGATCATTTCATGATAATAAAAACGTAATCAGAAAATCGGGCGCTAAAGAGAATTCGATGTCATTCGATGTAGTCTGATCCAAAAATGATTAGAGATAGCATTTGATGAGCATTTTCAAACAGATAAATAGGAGATACGAAGTTAGTTACGACAGAGCCATCCGTGAAGAATCTTTGACGTGGAAAATGTTCTCGAAGAAGAAGAAAAAAACATGATTCATTCTTCACTGGAAAATACAGTCAGTTTGGCGAAAATAAAGTTTGCCAAGAGAAAAATAAAATGTTCTTTGAACTCCGGGAATTTGATTTTCGTGAATCCGAGCAAACTAATGCATAAGATGAGGTGTTTGTTTCACCACATAGACATGGCTGCCGTTTTTCCTAAGATTAACTAAAATTCTAATTTTGTGTGATTGTATAAATAAAATCTTGTAGTTTTCAGCCAACTTTCACACTTGTTTAAAAATTCGGCTTCGGTGAAACCAAATGAAACAGCCCAAACTAAAAAACTACTACAAAATAAAGCCAACGAGATGGTAAACGCGATATCTGTCCTTTGAAGCTGTCCCTATCAGTCAGCTACAAAGCTTGCAACAAAGTCAAATGATCCTGGTTTGGACTGCACTGCTCATGTGCACAGCTTTACCAAACTTGCTTTCACAAAGCTTGTTCAGAATCTGCAAACTGAAATACTGCAAACTGCAATCCAGCTATCACTGCATTAACTTTAAAAAGCGCTATGGAACGAAAAAATGTACCCATGAGGTGCACGCTGAGCCTTGGAAAAGTTGAGAAAAACAAAGTGATCGTTTATCTTCTGAATAACGTGCAAATCAAAAATCATCGTTAAAAGAAGTCTTCTTTATGATTAGGAAGCAGCCACATACGCTGCTACGAGTAGTTGGTACTCAGTAACGAAAATTTTGGCATACTTGTGTAATTTCTTGTACACCCACTTTGAACATTCGTTAAAACGACACTGTGCATTTCATAAAAACAGTTTTAATACAATATTCTATTAAATCTGGTTCAGAATAATTATTCCATACATGATTCTTGGATAGTTGGGCATTCTTTGTTGGATGCTCCACATGAGCAGCAAGCTTTTTTCACAAATATGATGGATATGTGTGCCATGCAATGGTACTTCCTTTTTTCTGCTTCATGTGCTTACATCATATACCCATTATGCTAAAGCACAACTGGCTTGTATAAAAAGTTGCAAAAAAAATGATGCAAATTGAGATATTTGGTCTCTCAAATTCCATTCTTTGAAATCACTGTGTCATCTTCCATCCTGGACTGACTTAAACAAATGACTGGTACGGAAAATATGCTTAGCTACCTGATCAGAAGTGTCACAGTCATCACAAAACCATGAGTATCCACGAGGTTTAGGATTCTTGCTGCAAGGAGGGTTCAAGCAAGTACTAAAATGATAACAGCGAAAGCAGTAGTCACAGCGAACCAGATCAACATTGTTTCCAGGTTTGCTGCAACGGTCACATTGCGTGCGTATGTCCTGAGCTCTCTTGGAAAACGCTCGACGCCGTTCCATACCATTCATTACTTGCTGAAATATGGATTACATGCACATGCCTATTGGATTTACCTGTTCCAACAGCTTTTTACTGGGATGAGCTGATCGTTTTCTCTTCTTTCTCTTGCGTGTGGCAAGCAAATCACCAGAAAGTGAGGACACATTATTGGGTTCCCAGTCTTTTGCAGCCTTACGCAATGATCGTGGTGCTTCTGTATCCACTATTTCTGCATCTGATCCCTGAAGACATCCACTGCATTGCCTACATACACACAACATGGTTAGCACAGAAATGTGAAAATCTTGAATAGGCTCACCATCCATACAACTTGCTTTTCTTTGGCATACGAGTAAGTGGGGGATCCAAGCAACGCAGATGATAGTGACACTTGCACACATCACATGTGACAAGCAGATGCTGATCAGTGAGCAGCTGACACACAGAACAGTATCTGGGCTCAGAATCTAAAAAGCCAAAACACAATAAAAACTAAAATAGATATTCTCAGAAACGCACTTTCACTTGATCCACATTGGGAATTATTTAGTGGCTGTGAAGGCCGAACAACCTGAGGAAACTGTAGCTGAATGCCAAGTAGCTTGTTACCAATATCCAACAAGCAATGCTGAAATTCATTAACTTGTTGACGAAGTTGCTGATGAGTGGCACAAACTTGCTGGTGATTTTGACTTGCCTACAGTATACCAACAATGCAGGCTACCTTTATCAACAAAGCATGCTTACCGCTTCCATCCGAGGACGCAAGGCTTGCTCTTCTGCACGCAATGCTGTGTGCTGTTGTAATAACTGCTCCAGATGACTGTGCATCTTCAGCATGCGATTCTGTCTATCCATAAAATAGCATACAAACTCCGCAGTAAAAGCAGGAGGTACATGCCACTTGCGACCAATATCACCCACGGATTGAAGCAAAGCTTCTTGCATCTCAAGAGAGGACACATTGAGACCCATAAGTTGCACCTTTTTAAGCAACTGACGACAGGCAGTAGGACTAGTGTTGACCAGACGAGGGACTTTCTGGGTGGGTACTAAAACAAGTATGAACACCAAGAGAAACTGTGGCACCAACCCCATGGTAGAGGACGCTGACTACGAGCCTTCAAGTATCGCTCCCGCCGTCTATCCAATTTCCTCTGAATACGTAATAAGTCATGCGCTGGGCTGTACTCCACATCACCATTCATCATAGCCAACTGCTGCTCCTGACGCTGATCACGGCGTTGCCGCAATTGTGCTTGCAAAGCCAGCCAATTCTTCTTTTTTGCCCTATGACATCAAAAAGCAAATAATGATAGTTCAGTTACTTACTTCATGCGAATACAATCTGAGTGTAATTTGCAGTGTGCATAAAAGGGGTCAACAGAATTATCATCATGATGACCATCTTGCAGCAAACCTTCCCTCTGGGCGCTATGCTTTACAATAGCATGGATACAAGACCACAACTCTCACCAAGTCGCATGAAAGTATGCTTTACACATGCCAGCATCACATGAGATACAAATTCCTGTCCGAGAAAAGCGCTCATCCACACACAGTGAACACACTTTGGCACCCCACCGCTCATATGGTAATTCAAACAGAGTGACAGCACTTAGGCGGTCCACCTCTGCAAAAGCAATGCCTGGTACATACAGTGCACATACCAAATGCACCCACTGGCCAACATCTGTCTCTTTAAATGCACCTCCTACAAGACTTTCAGTTTGCAACTTAGCTAACATCTGAGCCTGCTACCTTTGTTGGGGCATAACTGGCAATCAGGATCCTTAACTCCAGCACGACAAGCATCACAAAACCATGGCTCAGTTGAACAGGAAGAAGTAGTACTGCTAATGCTAGCACTGTCATTAACACCATAGCAAACTAAAAAAACAGATGACAATAACAATGCAACAGCTATATCACCTTCATGTACAGAAATGCCACAGCTATCACATTCTACAATCTCATCACTCTCCTGGGTCACACTGCCTAAGCAAATGCTGCAAATTAAAGTTTTGCTCAAATCCAGATTGAGGACATCCTACAATCAAATAAATATCTTAAAAATAGGAGCAATGTATTAAGTACTTTGGCTTGTAGTTTAGCTTTCTGAAGCAAACTGGCTGTGGATTCAGAGCCTGGATGAGTTGCTTTGGCTGAGATACTTTCTGCTGGCTTTTCTTCTAAATCCCCTTTGCCCTCATCAGATTCCACTTTTACGAAATTATTAGTTGTTTAATTGATAGCAGTACGCCTAATTTACCAGAATCTTCTTCTCGATTATCCCAGTCACTGCTACTGCTACTCTCATGTTCATCAATGCAAAAATCTTCATCATCTGAGCTCTCCTCTACACCAAGATCCAAATCCCAAAGAGATTGTTGTGCCAGTTTTACACGCCGTTTGCTAGGATCTCTCTCCACTAAAAGTAACTGAAATGAAGCCATGAATCGGATATACTTACTCATAGTTTTCAACAAAAAACTGACACCATCTACTTCTGAGCTATTATTAGCTGCCATTGACATACAGAAGAAATGGGAAAGGAGATGCAAACGCAACAAAACAGTGTATCAACCTAAAATTGTTAGTGAGCCATTCCACAAATTGCTAAAGTGTACAAAATGGTGGTACTTCAACAGCTTCTGCCTCCCACCTCAAGCAACATTTGAGTTACCTCTGAAGAAATGCATTTGGCTTGATGTGCTACATAGTTCCTTTGTGAGATCAAAACTGCAAAAATATTATTTGTTACTATCTGTTCACAATCTGAAAGCTTCCTGTCTACATGTCATATATCAAGAACTTCAATTTCAAATGATTAAGCTCTCTATGAAATAAAACCCCAAAACTACTGCAATACCTAAGAAACACCAAAAGCTGCTGAAAGGGTTATCTTTGACCATTAAAAAGCATATATAATGGAGGAATAATTTGCTAAGAATTTTGCTTTGGCATATACAAATGCTGTGCCAATATACTGTAACTTTAACCTTTTTATTTTTCCAAACCATTCTTAAATCCCTTATTTTTGCTGAGTGGAATTTCCATTCCAAGTGTTGTTCTCATCATCATCATCAGATTTGCGTAAGTCACCCATTAAATGTATCCTACCATTCTGACGCATAGCACGTTTTGGTAACTCCTGGGTTGACTGCTGTGACTGTTGATTTTGCTGAAGAGCATGAGCAGGCAAAAAACTGACGACTAAAGTTCTCATCATATACACGCCTGCCACAAACAATCCTGTCAATCTTTCTATTAATCTTAATGGAGATTGCAACCATGATGCAAAAAATGAGCTGGACATGGTCTAAAGCATCTCCAATTACAGATTATCCAGAAGTGTTATTCTTACATTGATAGGTATAACCAACAAAGTTGCTGATGGAGTTAGTCCCAATTCTCCTAAAGTGCGACCATAGTCAGCTGATGAAAACTCTTGACGAGGAAAGGTGGTTCCCAAAGTAAAATTGGAATAAGGGGTATCTAGGGAATTACGGACGTCAACCAATTTAGTATCTCCTTCAAATTCCTGAATTCTGTAAGTCCCATCAGGAAAACGAAACTGTAGCTTAGCAATCCTAAGAGTAAACCTGAATGTCAGTTTCATCTATCTGAACCAACACTGACAACTGAGGATTGACATCATGTGAAACTGGACGAACATGTTTCGTCTCTGGTGGGGTATAGTTTTTCAATTGAATCCTTGCTTCTCTTTCAGCACGATCTTCTGCGATATCTCGTAACACTTTTTCTTTTGCTTGCTTATCCTTAAGTTTTTCTTCTTGAAGATTCTTCACAAATTGCTTATGTTCTTGCTCCCTTTGCCATTCCTTATATTTTTGTACATCTTTACCAAAACGCCGTCTTTCAACTTCCTTTTCTCCTTCCTCCTGAGTTGAAAATTTGTGCTGAAAAATTCAAAATTAATTACAATTATTCACCTTTTCTTTTTCCTTTTCCTTGATTTGTTGATTTTCCCGGATCAAATGTTGAGCATATTGAATTTGTTCTTGCAGATTCAAAGACTCATTATCTGCACTTGATGGAAGTGCAGAACTTGTTTCTTGCTTTTGTTCCTTATGATAATCCATTACTACAATTCCAATCTTTTGCTTCATCTCCTGGATATCAACACCATAAGCAAAGATTTCTAATGGAAAACCATTGCTATCAATGAAATACAGAGATGGAACTCTTGGTACACCATCTGCATCCATTTAGAATCAATAATCAGTAATGAATAATCAGAATAAATAATGTGCGTGCGGTTTACAAAATGTACAGACTGAAAGGATACAAATTTCTGAAAACTGTTGAAATTGTTTGGAATCATTTTTCAACTTAACACAAATGAAACATGGTGTTTCCAACAAATTACAAATTCCTTCACTTTCAAGTTGTAAATCAAAGTTTTTCGAATTCTCTAAATCATCTAAAAAAAGGTTTACATATTGGTTAAAACTTGTTTAGGATTCCAACTTTCATTTATCATGCTATTATTTAGAAAATCACTCTTGGGAGAAACCGAATATTTCATTTCACACCTATAATTTCAAACAGAATTCAAATTTTGCGGGAGAATAAATATGAAATGTTTGTATAAAAACTACTCATTTCAGATCTAACAGGAGAAGGAAAACAGGTTTCCCTGCAACACAAAAGGGAGATCTTTGTGTGTTTGTTGAAAAATATACAGAAACATACTTTCTGTAATTTTTAACTGCAAAAGACTCTATGCACATTGAGAAACTGAAAGTATTTTATACCCTTAAGGATGTAACACAAACAATTTTAACTGCAAAGCTTTATAAAGAAAAGAAATTACCTGAATTATAAATAACAAGTATAGCACGTTTTGATTTTGCTTGATATATTGCCTCTTGTAAAGGTCCTTCAAAGAAAAGCATGATCTGAAATAATTAAATGGCTGGCAATTTATAATTACTACAATCAAAGTCTGTTTTTTATTAATATATTCATTAATTTTGTTTTCATTGAATGAAACAGATTACGTCCCATGAAGAGCTGGTACTCCAACATCAACCATAGATTTACGTCATCACTCATTCACCAATCAAATCCTTCAAAATCAGAACAATATTTAGATAAAGAATAATTTTCTTTATATTTGCAAAACTTTTTTGTTCGAGCTATCCTAATTTTTTCCCCTCCCCCCCTCCCGAATTTCATCGTAGCATCATTTTTTAACAACGCTTAAACACCTATTTTTCATGAAATCCGACAATATTTTCGGATTGTGGTTTCAGCAGATCCATAATTTGGGAAACATTTGCAATCAGCAGCACAACTCCTTATTACCGAGTTTTTGCCGCAAAACACAACCTCGAAATTCACTTTCCCCCTTCAATTGAATTGAAAAGACGCTGCGTTTGAAACACTTAGGTTTTAGCGAAGACTCCTGGAGCCTTCGTTGAGACCACGGCAATGGATCTGTGGCATAACAAAACTTGAAACGATACATTGAAACACATCCGTGTAACCATTCTACAATTCCACAAACTCTTTGCCGATTCACACTCTACCAGGGTGAAAGAAACGGTGCTTTCACGTCTAAGGCTATGTGTGCTTAAAGCCAACAACCGAAAGCTGAAGTTGCAAAAGGCGTGCAAAGGCCTTGCTCAAATCTAAATGACAGTTTTAGGAAACTAATTATCCTTGCGCTTGATTGTTGAGATCCCACGAAATTCCCATTAGCAGATTCCTGAAAGCATCTGCGATGGCTCTTCATCACTACGAAAGTGCTTAATAAAATAAACAACCCGTTACTCGGGATAGATATCCTTATTGCTTTAGAAAACCCTTTCTTGTGTGACGTGCAACCACATTTTGAAACCTCTAAGCACTTGTCGGCTCTGCGTGCTTCTGGAAAGAAAAGAAAAAAAGGAACTCGCGCGGCTTGCAAAGTACGATATTTTAATTGAAAATGGAAATGGGGAGCTATCGTTAAAAATTCCTTTACAGAGATGGTGAAAAGCTCTTGGCTAAGTCAACCATCCCTGACTAGAATTTCTCTTTTTTGCTTGGAGCAAGCAGTTTCAGATACGAAACAACGGTACGATTTATTCTCTCCTAGTGAAGAAACCAAGATTCAACCTCTTTCCATGTCACCTAAGTACCACTTGAGTATTTTTTTCATGAAACGTACAAGCAATTTTCCAATAAACATGATCAGCAAATCAAGAACCGTGGAAACTTTGTTCTACGAAGGGCAATGATTCCGAAAGGAAGCTGAGACAAACCGAGATGCAATATGAATGCTTCCATCTGCCATTTAGCATTCTTCCGATACTCGGTTGCAGCAAGTACCAGAATATAGCATGCTTGTTTAAAATCCCATTTTATAACTTGTTCCGTCATTTTAGTAGTTAAGGAAAGTATACGACCCTAATAAAAGCAGAGGTGCATTTCAAGTTGCCAAAATAGGATTCATCTGAGTACTCATATGCACTAACTGGATGTATTGTATTAATGTCACTGATCATTCGAGAAAACTGCTATTTGTCTGTGTCCAAGCAGCCGTCTCAAATTGAAGTAATACAACAGAATTTCTGATACATATATAAAAATTACCCCATTATGCACTGAAGCCACTATGTATGAAAAACAGATAATAATTATTTTATAATCAAGATGTGGATAAGAAAATGCAAAATGATACATCAAGGCTTGGTGTGTACAATTAAAATACGCAGTTACATGCTGCTAGCATACATTCCATTACGGATCTGTTCAACATTGCCTTTTTCCCTTTACTTTCAAGTATCACAGTCAAATCCACCGTTATTAATAACTTTCATGAATTGGAAAACAAACTTTCATTTTTATCATTTACATTTTTCAACTTAGTTTAGTTTTGAATGCTGCTACTTTAAAAGTGTTTAAATAACTCTTCATTGCATAAATCACTGGAAATCAATTACTATAAAACGTTACAAACCATTCTCGGAAACATTTGTGTATCAAGAGACCAATATAAAACTATTAATGGATTAATATTTTAAAATTCAAATAAAATTGCATTTTAATCACTGATGACTTTCAGACAAAAGCAAGATTTTCTTAAAAAGGGATGGAATGATAACTCTAGATGAGAGCTTCCAATGAAGTGCATGGAATTCCAAATTTTTGATACAACACTGCATTATAACCATACACTATTGTATTGTGATTAAGTATAATTAGCACAATAGATTTCGTTTGTCAATGAAGCTTACTCAAAGAATCGTTTGTTTGATGGTGTAAAATTTCGAATTAATATTAAATCAAAAATTTATATTTGAGCCATATCAGCAACTGAGATTTACGTTCGTTTCGCATCCAGGTTTTTATACCGCTAATCTTTTGATGTAATTTTGGTAAAGTAATTAGCTAGATTTAAGCATCTAATTATTTATTTCAAATATTTAAAAATTTACATTTTATTTAAACTCGGTAAATTATTTTGAAGTGCTGGTTTGCCAGTTTCTTTACGTTTTTATTTTTCACCAAAGATTAGGACAATCAGCTAGAATAATAATGTCTGCTGAAATAAGACAATATCTTGAATAAGAACACTGATTTTTCTCTTGATATCAGCCATCAAGTTAGACTTTGAGTATAATTATTTGCATGCATATCTTTGATTCATTGAAAACAATGATAAGCAAATACTTACACTATTCCTAGGTCAAACTTTCCACATCCATCCTCTTCCTCTAGCTAAGAGGATTTTGTAGAACCAAGGGACATAATGGCAATAAATTGAAGATAAATCTAGACTTTACGTACTTTGACAATTGGGAACTTATAAAATCGAATCTGTTTTCTAGGAAATTGTATGCATTCGGCATTTTACGAATTGCCCATGTTGTACAAAGCTTGGCATGAAACTTTTACTTTCAGTCCGCATCCCCAGAAATTGACCACAACTTGTTTTAAAGGCATTTATCTGATTTGAATGAATACTATTGTATTTCTTTTTCCTATAGGTGGCGGAATGATTCCCTTATATTTCGTTTTGTATTTGGATATACAAGTAGGAAAGTTGCAAAACGTCCACATCTCTCATGATTTCATTTAGTATTTAGGATGTTCTTTATGAAAACTGGTAGAATTCGTCTGAGTCAAATCACACTTTCTTGCTGTAAAATCCAGTTTGTTTAGAATTATCAGAAATTGACGTTAGGAAGAAAATGTTCAATAAATATAGAAAAAGATTGTTTTCCAAATGTATTTTTGTAGCATATTGACAATTAAGAATAAACAATGTAATGCTGCACATGATGAGTTTCATGAACAGCTTTAGCGTGCACTAAAACGTTATAGCGGCAATCCTGTCTTCGAGAAATGCAGATTTTGTAGCAGAAAGTGTGAAAGAGATGCCAAACATGGAAGTAAACCAGTTTCCAACAGAAATATGTGGAAGCATAATGAGATTTCACCAAGCACTTATGGAGCTCGAGACAACTATTCTTGAAACGGTCAAAGATAAAAAACTACGCGAGCAGGTTGAAAAGAAATGTGCTAATTGAAACATACATGTAGTGTGCAGGTTTTGAAACTTACCTTAGCGTTCTTTCCAGGAAGAAAACATTAATACAGCAAAGCAGGACTTATCGATCTTATATGCGCTGAATTCTTTGTTTTGGAGTAAGTAGCTTTATTGTAACAACAACATAATTTTCTTAAGTGTATTTGCAAACATTGGGAATAGCACCCCAGAATCATGCAATTAAATCAGAAATTAAAAGGATACAAGAAGCAATGAACAGACTTAACGAAATACTTCATAGACCTAGGATGTCGCGCCTAGATGTAACAGCCACAAGACGTTTTATATCCAATAGTCTTCCAGAATTTAGAGAAAAATTGAAAAACAAAAAATCCAAATAAACACGAAATTTTAAACAAAACAATCTGCATAAATTTAATACTTTTATTGTCAAAATTTCCAAGTAAATGAAATGACTCATTTACTTCACATGATATGTCACTTGGAAGATGGGAATCTTTTGTATGGAAATTGCAAATTTAATTTAAATCGATTTTAATCATAAGTTATGTCTGAAAAAAAGTATGCATATCGCAGCAGTAGTAGTTAGATTTCTTACTGACCTATTAAAGACTGTTTATGACTCAAATTTCGTAGCTCACATTCGGCTAACAAACTCTTGATTTCTCCAGCACTATAGCCCATCAACTGCTTAAGGTCACACACAAATTTATAAGCAAATCGCTTGCCATGTACTTTAGATATCATATCTCCATCATAGTAGTAACGTAAGGCACGACTAAGTTTTTCATAATTCATGTTAGGCTTATTTTTCTTTTGCCCCCATAGATGAGCAACAAGTTCAGGATTGAGAAACTGAAATTCACCTTCTTCACCAATCCACTGAATGATTTCAGTCATGTTAAAATCAGTGAGCAGTTCCAACAAGAACTGCCAAAGCTGCACTTGACCATTATTTCCTAGGAAACTGTCACATGTTACAGAAGAAAAACTTCAGTACCTGTTCTATTGCCAGGTTGTCCTCCTGTGGGCAGTTCAGATGACTCCATTTTCATTGTTGGGTACAACTTTAGTGAACGATTGTATGCTTTAAAACTAGGTTTATTCAAATGTTGAATGCTAATGTTGGATGGAGTCGAAAGCTTTTTAAATATACCTGATGGTACCCCCTGCATTACAGCTGTCATCCAGAATGGTAAGAATGAAAGAAATATGGACATGCAGTTCTCACCAACAAATTTACATCTTCTTAACAACTCAATATGAGTCCAAAACAGATCACCCGGATCTTGTAAAACTTTCTGTTTAAATTCCTCCCTAGTCATGTTTTTGAGTTCTGTTCCTGTTATTTCCCAGTTTTTCAATTTTGTATCAATTAAAGGGAAATTTTGAAACGCCCATAAAATCCAGTGCTGAACATGATCTTTCTTCCAAGCAAATGGATCTAGGAAATGACATTCAAGATTTATTTAGCAAGAGCACAATATACCAAAAGGAATTTTTAATCTTTCTTGTTCTTTCCTATAATCCATATCCACAATCCACTTAGTTATGTGTTCAGTTTCATTTGATTTCTTACTTTTACACTCTGGCAAGCCCAATTCAGGTTCTACACAAGCATGTAATCTTGATAATACAGCAGGAATTTAAACAGCACACCTTCAACAACATCATCGGCTGGTTTTAAAACCTCCACGATATTAATTTTCCTGGTACGATTCTTGGTTATTATTTCTACATTGACTTGAACCAGACCTTCGCTCTGCACACAAAGCTCCACCAAATTCTTCTGAGGGTCCAGCTTTTTATTTGAAAAAGACATAAGAATCATAATGCATTATACACATCAGAATTAGAGTGAGTTTTCATATTCTTGCTTACAAAGAATACAAAGCTATCTATTTTCAAACAATGAGAGTTTGAAACTAGAACAAGAAAAGATTAAGTGCCAAGTACCATACCCTCCTGCAAAAAATGTTGTACTGCTTGCACATCTATCATCACTTATAAATTTTAAATAATAATTAAAGCAAGATTCGAAAATCGAAAGCGTGTTATTATGAAGAAAAAAGGCAAGCTTTGCGTATATTTTTAAATTGGGAATTTCAAGTTTCACCTTCAAATTTCAACCCAAAACTTGACACCCAAAATTTTTAAAATTCAACTAATTTCAAATATAGCACTTGGGTGATTTTTGCAGGTCTTAAAACAAAAAATAATAACCATTTGAGTATTCTGAAGCCAGAAATCATAATCTGATAGGTCAACACCAAGTCTATTCTCAAGCAAAAGTCTCAACGTTGTCAAGGGCTCAGTAATATCCATATGTTGAGATATAACACCTGAACTAGACGATGCAATTAAACTGCTCTCCAGATCATCAGTTCTGTACGTAAATGTAGTAAAATTCTCATTATAATCAAAAACATATTCACCCATAGATGCAACCGTCGTCATCATCGATGACTTCTGTTACTACATCACCTACATTATTGGCGTCCAAAATAAGAGTCTGTTCTTGATCTGAGTCAATATTGTCATTTACCTCTGACTCTAAGGGATCTAAGTGATCATCATGATCATGGTTTTGAAATTCAAGATCAACATCCAAATCAACCAAAGTATCAAACTCTCGGGATTCAGAAAAACGGGTACTTATTCTACGTCTATCTTTTTCTTTTTTCATGTTTATTTACTACACCCACAAGACACATGTGAATACACGTTGGGATGGAACACATTCGAAATTCTGGCACGCATCAAGATTGTAAATATAATGTTGCCATGATATACGGCATTTGATTTTTATTTGATACCCGATTATAACAAGGAATAATGTAGATGTATTGATGCATCTACTGGTGGAAACGAATTTCAAATAAGTATGAAACATTAAATTATGTAAGTAAAACATTCAAATAAATTTACTTCGTTTTGATAAAATATTTGTGCAAAAGAATTTCTTCGCATTCCTAGAGCTTTTGAACATAAACGCGAATTCGGAAAAAATAAATTTTTTTTAAAAAAACAGAAGGATATCCTTGGAATCAAGCAGAAATAATGTTTAGGTATAGCTCTATAATTGATCATGGAGCAACCGATTGGTTTTTTCAAGTCGACTGGTTAATAATGCTAATATCTTGGTTAAAACATTTCTAGGAATTGAAGATGAGGCCAAGTAAAGATATGATGACTATGGTTTCAAACTATTTCAACAAAACAATCTGTTCCGGAGCATGGAATGTGTAATTCCTACATATCTGTTCAATATTCAAATCAAGTGGAAATCATGTTCACATGAAAATAATCCAAGACGATGACTTTAACATATTCAGAAAATTAGCAAATTTGTTAAATTTTCGATTCCTAAATGTTCAAATATTTTTTAGAAAAAAATCCATTGACAATAACAATGAAAATTTACAAAAGGAAGGCATTTTCGTCTGATCCTGAAAGTTTTTCATGGCTTTCTTTCTCAGTGAATTTCCAATTCAGATATGGGGCACTATTGCTAAGAGCACTTCATAGTTTTGTTTGCATTCTCTAAAACTGCTCCTGTTGATCCACCTGCCTTTAGATCGTCTCATTGAGACACATATTTATTCTTAGAGTTGCCTTTCTTATACAGAAATACTGAAAGACCCCTAAACTACATTGCATCATTATTCATTGCTAAGGATGTGTTCAAAATTAACCCTTCCGAATAGCCATTTGCATAACATCGAGTGGGTCATAAAAGTAGGAATGAAGACTGTTAGTGCATTTCTCTGCTCATTCGTCTTAGTTGTAGTTCTGAAAATCATAAGCAAACCCGAGTTTTGAATGAGATTAGAATTAACACCGCAATCATCTTGCATGTCCAAATCTAAGATTTTTTCACTTTCGAAATAAGCACCGTGCAATACAGATGGGTGCTTGAGAGAAGAATTTTGAAGATTATCTGGTGACAAATTTATGGATACAAGCAATCTTCACAGTTTGGATCACTTTAATTCGACAACTTAAGCAAAAGAAATTCTGTAACTAACATGCTGATCCCTGAAACGCATCAAAAAAATGAAACTTTTATTTGCAATGAAATAAAAACAAATACAATGGGAACACATTTCTTGGAAAAAAAAATTGTCAAGAATTAAGTCAAAACCTGTGCAATTCTGGAAATTATTAGAGGCTGTTTTAAAGATGACATTCAAAGGCATTAGTATGCATTTGGAATTATTTAATTATTTACCGTTTCGAATACATGCAGCACAGTAACCAAATGAATCTCAGTATGATAGATCAGATTTTTCTTAATATACCTACCCGGAAACAAGTTTAACATTTTTGCTCAATTCATAGAAACGTTACATAAATACGTATTGTATTTATGTACAAATTAATATATACTGCGGCTTTTCCGTTTCCTCCGTATTAACTTGTAAAAGTATTATTACATTGATTTCTTATTAATTCGTAGAGTTTTTAATCAAGATGATATGAAAATCCATTTTATTATGTATTGAAATGATAAAGCTAATAAATAATCAACCTTATCGTAAATAAGGAAAAAGTGCAGGAAACCCCAATAATTTGCTTTGAATTTTCTACATAAGTGCAGGTAATTTGCAAACGGAGTATGCAATCTCCAGAAGGCATTTGATTAATCACTTTGTTTAATTATAAATGAACCTACCTGAATGATAACTAATGCATTTAAATTAAATAGCAGACGAAGACTTTTCCTAGCATGTGCTCCTTGTTTCAATAGTAAGTACAAATGGATAAACGTGAAAATAGATCATTCTGATTAGCATTTAGACAAATTGATTTTTGGGACTCGATAAAAGTATTGTATTTTACTAATTGAAAGGGTTCCGTTCGTTCCACTGCTTGATTAATTAAAGAGATCCCATATATGGTAAAATAATGTAATGAATTTCAATACCTCTTCTACATACACGTGAATAATAAATACATTGCAAAGGATTTGAAATTTTGTTTGTACCATTTCTTTGGGCAACATTTAGCTAGTGATGGAACACATATGGTCATGTCGAGATAATGCATCTTACCATCTAAAACGAGCATACATAAGTAGCGTGGGTTTTGCATTTCTTTTGCTGTGATAAAAATTCTATATAAATAGGCAGATAGGTATAAATAGCCGATTACACAGAACTGACCGTAAGTAATAGGCAGAGAAAATAATAATCTGAAAAGTATTTCTTTTAAGGTGCCAGAGGAAAGGATACAAATCATTTTTTCATAGCAACACGGAAAATCGCAGATATTTAAAGAGGCTTCGCACCAGATAATAATTGATGCAGCATGTTGGTTAAAATCCTGACCAGATAGCAAATATGTAAGAAATTAATACCTGACATGCCGCAGCGAAATTATTGTTATTATTTTTTTTCAATCTCATTATCTTCTCTAAGGTAGAATGGAATCAATTTTTAAATCAATAGCCAAAACAGAAAAGCTTGTGAAGAATTTATGAGCAGCATATTCAGATTAGAGCTTTGATACAGGTGTAGAAGCTAACTAATGCACATCTTGAGGAATTGACTGCTATGATGAATTCCTCTACAACTGTGTAGAGAGACACCGAGAGGAAGAGATCCTCGTTTTCTAATTAGTAACCTTGATGACCTCACAACGCAGAGAGAAACTAAGGAGAAAAAGGTTGAAATCCAAACCCAAAGCACAAGCAACTTCCCATCGTAAAAATTATCAGTGCAACAGCATGCTGCCTAATTTTTGCATCTTACTACTTGCATCCGACACACATTACAGGTTCATCCACGTATAGTGCTAATGAGTAAAATGTAGATCATGTCTACTCAATCCATTGCAGTTAATCTCAACAACCACAGAAATTAGCCAGAGAGCTCACCGTGCATCCGGAAGCCTTTGAATAACCTATTTGTATAATTACGGCGGTTTCAATTCATTGGGAAAAGCTACAGAGCAAGAGTTTAAAAATGTACACAGATCAATTAGCATTTTACATCGCCAAAAAATCCAAAGTTTCGAAAGCTGGAATAAAATTATGAAGCAAAAGTCAAAACTTCAACTACCTTCTGAGAATCACTGTTAAAGTTTCTATTGATAAAATGAAGAGAGAAGAGGAAGATGAGCAGGTTGCAAGAACACAGTGGGCGCGAGAAAGGACACTGCTTCAGCGTTACAGGGCAGAAAAAGCCACGCCGGTCAGTGTTACCGCGACACCATTCCTTAAGGATTGTGCGACAAGAAACGCTCGCAGACTGGCGTAGAGTCCAGTTGCCTACCGGGCACCTCTGTGATTGCAAGAATTCTCACCTAAGAAGGTCTCTTCGCTGCAGAGGGAGTAGCCTCGCGGGGGCCTTTTCCACAATCTAACTGGTAATGTGGTAGCTTATTTTCAGCTCAAGACCGAAGTTGAAAGTGGAAAAGAAATTGCAGCAATGTAAGCCCTCCGCAGTAGCTACACCGAACTGTTTACTCAGTTCTTTGTAAGTTTCTCTGTTTTAGGTGCGTGTCCTTTCCGTCGTTCAGACTGGGTCATATTCAAAATGCAGTGTTAGGTTCCATACGGGAATCTTCCACAGCTGCGCATGATACCTGTCTCGCGATTCTAACGAAAAGCCGCCCCCAATCCTTCCTCATACGCCACACATTCTCGAGGTCGTGACTCCTTGAATCATGCTGCAAAAATTACCCGCACGATGCTTGCAGTCTCTTCCATGCTCGTGCTGCTGCATACCTCAGACGACGCCCGTGTTGCATACGACCCAGTCTGAGGAAGGTTACCCGAAGGCTGTAAAGAAGCTGCGCTCCAGAGGTGCCAAGCTTCTCCTCTGGAAAACACACCTCCAAACCCGTGCTTTCCGCGATTGTGGAAACTGTCCTTTGCTTTCAAAGAGAAAACAGACTCCCCTTTTCCAAAGAGAAGCGTTTGCGAGGAGGCATACGTTATGAGGAAATAACGTATGCGAATGCCAAGAGGACGAACTGGTCTCCAGAACAGAGACCAAGAGGCGAAGTTATCTTGACGCACAGTGGCGGTCACCCGAAAAAGGAACGCAAGCTTGAACCACTTCTCCCTCTGGATTCAGTGATCAGGAATTCGAGAGGTGCTTGCCGGACCCGTATTCCTAACTCGGAGCGACAGCAGGGAAGCAGGAAATCAGAAAACCTCAGAGGGAGCAGATCAAGGGTTTGCGAACTTCTGCTAGACTTTTGGTTTGTGACTCGTCATCAAAGAATACGAGGCATTTCGAACTCGGAGGCTGCTACTCGAGCAAAGGTGGTAACGCGAATACAATGGCAATGGTGGTCCCACGACAGAAACGACTGCCAGCACGAACTCCAGGAGCGGTGCGACAGCAGATACGCGCAGGGTCGCACGGTTCTGTCCAAGAGAAATTCAGATTTCCTGCTGTCTTGTCGAGTCTTCAAATCCCTGATGCGACACTCTCGTTGTTTTCATTCTGTTTTTTTTTTCTTTCTTTCTGCGTGGGGTAAGAGTGGAAACAAAATAGGAAAACAAGGTCCCTTGAGACGAGTCCACTGCAACGCAGGAGCGTTCGAGGGCCACCTCCCAGAAGAGAACCTCAGCTGGTCTCGCGGAGAGTTTTCATAAATACAAAGAGCTTTCTTGCACGTTGCATTGGAGAGCAGCTGCCATCTGTCCAGTTGGGAGAAACCAACAGTGCTCTCTGGGTACTCCGATCTAAGTGTAGGGTGTTCATATTTCCCCCTTGCCGTTCTCTTGCAGAATCTGCGGATGAAAAAATTGGCCATCTTATGCGTGTCAAGGCGCGAATGATTCGGGTGGCGAGAAGAAACTTTTCACAACTAGATACTTCAACAACTAACGTCCTCTTCAAAATTCTATTTGAACGCAGTTTCTGCATGAAAGGAGGCAGCAAAGAGGGGGGGGGGGGAGGGGGAACGCGAAAAGAGAACGAAACAAAAATTGCCGAAGCACTAGGAACCTCAGTACTTCCTGAACCATAACCATTTCTTTCAGTGCAATCAATAGTTGTTAGGCGAGAACTTCGAGGAGGGCAACTGCAAGGATTGCCATCTTACCAATGATGGAACTTGACAATCCGATGGCAATTCCAGAAGGGAAACCAAAGAGAGACTAGCCCTGTACACCAGCGCAGCAGCGGAGTGGGCGCTTCCTGACCAAAAGAAAGGAAAAAACGAATGAATACAGCTCTCTTAAGGGAGGAGGAGAGTCTCATCGCTGTGCAGTGCTGATCAAAGAAGAAGCTGAAAAGGAGGCGGACCAGTGGATGACGGAGCCAGAAGAAATGAACCTGAGGATGAAGGAAAGAATAGCTGTGTTCGGCGGAACAGATCGCGCATGCTGCGAGCGACATTTTCCTGTACTGCTCGCAGCAAGAGCAGGTACGCACATAGGCTCCCGGCGCAGCAGATATGGCGCGGACCTTTCGTTCGCTGTCCCTGCGCTCCTCCCCGATGCCTTAGGTGTGAAAGCAATGGCGACCATCGCAATTGCAGCCAGTCATTCTAGGAAGAAGACGGGAAGTCCTTCAACGCGTCATCAATGGGAGGCCAGAAGTGAGGCAAAGTCTAACCTTTCTCTACTCGCAGGGATGCCAGAGAAGAAGTACCAAGAGAGGTTTCCTGATTGGTCTCTAGCCTGCTTCAGTGTGGCTGTCAACGACAATGCCGAAAACTTGGTGGCTGACCAACACTTTCGAAGGCCGGAGCTATATCCAAAGGGTTAGGGGCTGCCGTCTCCTGCTGCTGAGGTGAGAACCGCTCTCCTGGCCGGGCGGTAGCACAGCTGATCACTGCTCGTCCGTGACGCGGAGGAGCAGTGATGAGGAATTCGAGCTGGGCGCTTGAGTCACCCAAGCCTACCCTTGCTCGTCCTTACCGCATACAGGGATCGTCGACACCCTCCTGAGGAAGCAATGGAAGGTTTGCTGCCGTCCAGAGGAACAACGGTGCCGACTTGTGTGGTGCGTAGCGCGGGAGCGAGGCTGTGTCTCCTGGAGCACGGTGGGTGTCCGATGCGTCCTCGCACGCTCCATGCGTGCGTCAGCAAAGAGCTGCATTCTTTCACCCGTCAGAGACGTGTGGAGGGTGGAGGGGTGGAGGGAAGCTTTCTCCCAGGATGATGCAAGCACACACACCGTGAAGACAGTGGGTGTCGTCTGTGGCATACGGAGTGGCACAATGTTGTCGGCACACATTGGTGGTGGTATGGCCGCAGAATGATTGGCACACAGGAACCAAGCCAGCTGAGCATGCCGTGTGCAATGAACATCCATTTGGTGTTTGCATCACCGGTCTGCAACGTTTCACGAGAAACGCAGAGGGCTGCAGTGGCAACCAGGCATCTGCGGACTGAAGCAACGCGTTCCGAAGGGACGACCGTTGGCGCTGGAGGAATGAAGGCAAGGACACGCCTCGGGAACGTCGGCGAAGACCCAAAAGTGCACCCACACACGCTCCAGTGGAGCAAAAGAAGGTAAGGGGATATTTCAGCGAATAGATAACGGATGTCCTGTAAGGTATCCTCTTCCCTGTTGATCGGACAACTGGGGTAGCAGTACGCTCGTCAAGCCCGAGAGAACGATTCTCTCGCTGCACGGGGACTGGGAAGGGAGAGAAGCCCTTCCCGATGCCGCTTGGCGTATAAGCAGGGGCAGACATGGAACAATCCGCTTGCAAATTCGAATAAAAAGGGAAGCGTCGTGTCGCCTTAGAAACGGGGTCTGTCCAGAGGAACGCCGAACCCATGAGCAGAGGAAGCGACGTAGCTACGTGGAAGCGTGTGAGGTGAGGCATCTGCGTGAGTTTCGCTGCCACACTGGTAACCCGCTCTCTTATGCCCAGATACCGAGAGGACGCTAAGCTGCTGCTACTTGCCGTCTGGTGGTGCGACGGCCTTTGCCGTCGCCACGGCACGCAGAAGCACACACGACTTGGTGCCTGTTTCTTGCACTCTTGCTTCCTCATCCGCGCTCGCACAGGGTGTGAGAAGAGCAGTCGTTTTCGCTCACGTGGATGAGCCATGAGTTAGCAGTACCAACACTATGGAACACCTCCGGTACCGTGCTGCACAGCGTGCACCCGTGCACACAAGACGATACCAAAACCCGGGGCTCGAATGCTGGCGTTGCGCCGCGTCTTCACCCGCCCGACGGAGGAGTTCCGGACGCTTGGCACTCGTTGCTCTCTTTGCGCGCAGCTCTCGCACGCCCGGAGGTATGTCTCCTCGCCGTCTGAGGGCTGCCTTTTTTTGTTCTCTGGAAGACGGGAACTGCTTTCTTACAAAACCAGGTAGGTGTCTTCGCCTTCGACTTGCTATGCACTTTGGGACATAGTGGTGAGACTTTCTGTCTGGCATCACTCCTTTTTGTGACTTGCAATTTTCTTGTCCTCGGCTTTTCGTCGTTCATTGGAACTTTTGCTGCCTCTTTTCGACGCAGTAGGTACTTGCGTGTTTGACAGAAAAGCGGCACTAGCGGATTTCGCGCACGGCCGACCTCGATGGCAAACACGTCTCTAGAGCAGAAGAAGCCTGCTTAGTGAAGACCCTTTGAGTCGCATGCGTTTTGGCGGTCTTCTTTTTTTGCGCCTTGGCCTCTGCAACCCAAACTTCGAGTTTTTATATCCTCGATTTCAACGAGCAACTCTCTTTTTGTACAGCCCGTCTTTTTGTCGTCACCATTCATAGCACTCACTTTGTCAAAACTGCTGCACTTATGCTGTCAGTTTCCCACTCTCAGTCACCCTCTTCTTCCTGCTCATTTTGGTACTGCCGGCGTGAGCACCTCGCTTCCGTCACAGCCGGTCCATCGCGGTAGCACGAACCACTTTCCGCATGCTGAATGATCACCTGAAGGTCAGCACTATTTTGTCGGCTTGCTGGTGCTGCTGGGACCCACTGGATGGATTTGCTTCAGAGTTCCCTTCTGGAAGGTGGTTTTATGTTCTCTCATCAGTACTTCAAAGTTTTCGTGTCCCCTACGGATGGAAGTTCTCTCAGCACTTGAGTGAGGGTACGATTAACCGCGCGCGCCTATAAAATTAGAAGACGCAGTCTGTGCACACGTTATCTAAGGAAACCCTTTGCTTCATATTGTTTCTCTGCTTGACTTAGCGTGAAAGATGACATCGGAGTTGTAGATACTTTGTAGAATGTCGACTGTGTAGTCAGTTGAAGATCAAACATGAGTTTCCATTCCTTTCATTGTAACTTTTGAAGATACTGATGCGTAGGGGATGACACCAAGGAAGTCTGGTCTAGTAGGAGGGCACTCATTTACGATGCATCCTCCGGTACACTCCAAGCTGGGGTTGCTGGAGCATTAGTTCACAGCGCAAGTGCTCCAAGTTCTCGAAGCTTGCTTTATTTTTATTAATTCACTGATGCAAAAATGAAACACTATACTAATGGCACAACGTATCACAAAATCAGTGCGTCGTTCCACTCAGTCCATCTGCGTCGGTTGTTCCTATACCTTAGAAAGAACATCATGATCTGCTTCCGCCTGCCTTTTCCCGTAAATAAAATGACGCAGTTGAAATCTTATTTGGAAAAATGAAGAATCCCCACAGGTGAGAATTGCATAAAAGAGAAAATTTCGAGATCATACTCTGTGGCAATTTATCCATTCATGGGTTCATCTTCGTGAATCGTCATAGAGGATATTCATTTGTTTCAAATCCTTCATGAGCTGTGACAGCATGCGGTCCGTTGCTCTAGGTGATTGCTAGCGATTCTTGGAAGTGTATGGAAAGTGTGGAAGTAGCTGAGAATGAATGCCAGAGTACTATTTGCAAGCACCATACGCTGCAATTTCTGAGAAAGCACTTCTAAAATGCCTTGCTTGACCGGATCTGCTGTTCATTTTGAAGAAGCCTCGAGATATTCCTCTTGTGTCGACGAAACCGAGTCACTTGGAGCAAACCTGTTCTCAGGCTACGTGCCTGCCTCAGAGAGACCACCCTCTTTTTGGAGCCTCTATTGAAACGCTCAACCCCGCATCGTCCCCAGCACGCTTTGCCAACAACTCGTGTCAAGGTGTCAGGAACTGGCATTTGAGCAACCAATCACAAACTTATTTTTGTCTGTTAAAGAAAGTCTTGAATGTGTTTTCAGATTCAAAAAAACACAGCAAAGTGGATTCATTTTTATACACGAATCTTACGACGAGACATGACCTATAAAAGCAATACTTTCTGAGGATACATGACAGATAAATAGAATGGAGATCACATGCACAGTTATTTCGCAAAAAGTTCCATAAAGGTAGAATTTCACATTTAAGTATAGTCTATCGAAAGAAATTCTGAACATCTAAGCATTGAATTGTTAAAATGCTAAATTATCTTCAGATAATGAGTAAAAAAAAAAAAATTGATAAAGCCAATAAACTTATAGTCGAAAGCAATGTTTGCAGAAAGATTTTGAAAAAGTGGAGAAAGAGACTATAAATTTCAATTAAAATGCTTAAAAGCACTCTTAACGTTGTATCAATTTAAAGAGGTAACATTATTCAAGCGAAAAAGCATGCTTGCAGAAAGATAAATACTAAATTATGATGAATATTAATATTTTTTATGGGAAATACAAGAATTTATTTTACATTTACTCTGTTTCTTGTTTTCACTTACCTTTAATTAAGGCTTCCTTAATGCTGTTACTAATAACGATGTTATTGCTGTGCCTCAAAACCAGTAATCATACTAGATTCTTTCAGGAAATTCAAGCTTTAGATCCCTTGGGGAAATTCCGAAAGGGTCCTAATTTTGCATATGAATTGTCACCAGGAAGAAAAAAAAAAAAATTGACATAAAATGCCACTCGAATTTTCGATCCTGACTTCAAAATACAGTCAATACGATTGTTGATTACATTACTAGTTTCAGTTGGCAATGATGTAGTGATTTTATTTAATTCTAGGAGTTTGCAATCTGTTTACACTATGGGGGTAATAAGTTAGGGGCTGAGACATTGTTTAGTGAACTGGATCGTAAATGACATAGGTTACAAACAAAGGAGAAGAAATGCATCCAAGTAACAAAACAGAACAAGATATTGAAAAAAAAAAAAAATGCCCTCCAGGTTCTGTTGGTATTCAGAGGACGGAAAAACGAAATTCAGCAACAGAAAGCATTTTCAAGTTTGGTTCAAGCAGTTCGGAGTATCGTAGACCATTTTTTTGAAAGTTGCAAATGACACGAAAAATATATAATAAACTGGAGTTGCAGCAACAGATAAAAAAAAAAACATGCAAGTATTCTAATCCTAAAAATTCACAGAGGTATACATAGATGCATGTTCTGTTTAAACAATGACAAGACGGTATGGAAAACACAGTAGTACCTTTTTCAGAATAGAAATTCAGAGCATTTAGTATCACCAATACCCACGGAGAATATCAGTGTCACTACCTCTAATCATTAAATGATAAAATAACAAAAAACAGTATTTTTGAAAATGTCGGAGCAGTGACAGTTATAAAAAAAAATTCCAGCAATTTACCGTATATTTTTTTACATGTTGCAAAGCAAATGACAGAAACTTACTGTTTCTCTTATCGATTTTTTTGTTATTGCGGCTTTTTGTGCTGTGATCTATGTGGCATGATCAGTTTTAGCAATCGCGTTCCAATTTCTTGGAGATTTTTTCAGGTCTTTCTGCAGAACCTTTGGCAGGAAGTCGGGCCGTGGTGGCCTCGTGGTAAATCGAAGGATTCATTTCCGGATTGCAGAAAAATACCTCCGCGTTCCTGCATGCCCGCGCCCGCAAGCCCCAATTCAGAAATTTAATTGCAACTAGCTCTCTAGGCAGCTGAAATATTTTGCTGGCTGACATTTGAGTGTATTGAAACGGGCGCGTGGAGAAACCCTTCGAATTCAGCATGGGGATCTGGCAAAACTGGGGCGGGGATAGTTGCTGGTTGTTTACCCTGGAGTGTGATTGGATGACCGGCTAACACTGTATCAGGTGTTGCTCCGTTGCCAAGCCTGAAGTCGTGCAGCGAGGAGTCTGCTCCCAAGGCGGTTGACCCAATGCTCAGTGACTTTTTTGTGATAATGGGTAACAAAGGCTGCTTATTTGGTGTTAAGGAACCCTTTGCAAAATGGGCTAGACGAATGAGTGATGTAAGTGGTCTGACTTATCAAATACACACATTAGTTGCACGAAATAGGGAAGATTCGTTGGTTATTCTTTTCTTAGCAACCGGCATTTTTGCGCGTTTCGATACTGCAAACCGGAAAGTCACTTTAAAAGAATTCATGGTAAATAAAATGCGTATTTACAGTGGTAAAGGACAGTTTAGTAACTCTTGAAATTGTGCTTCTTGAGGTTCATCAAAAAGCAAAAATGTGTAGCCTTATCCAGACCTCATCCATTGATAAGTTTGTAAAACTTTCCAAATGTAGCAGTGCTATGTACCTTTGTGCGTAAGTTTGTTATTATTATTATATGCACTAGGTAAATTTACAAATTGAAAATTTCCTATTGCGGTTACGGTGAACAGGTGGAGTAGTGATGAAAATATTTTGAGAGTACTTGGTTTTTGTTATTGGTTTATACTGGTGACACTTTAAAGTAATGGAATAAGTTCATATTTAACCCAGTTGATTGTTTATGTGTATATATATATATGTTTTTTCCATGGATATATATTTTCCATTATCCCAGACGGACAAGTCGGTGGACATGAAGCATGTTGTGAAATACAAATGCGATATGGTATTCCTATATATACACGAATAACTGAACAAAAATGTAATATGATAGCTCTCAATGTAGAAAAAGCAGCTTCAGAGTGCTGAAGAAAGTTCAGTTGATTTCAGTTCAGTTCATTTAAAAATGTTTTTAGTTGAGCTTTCCAGTAAATGCCACACATTATTCCCATACACTTTAAAATCTTGGAAGAGTTCGTACTTTTGATTGGGATTCATACCATGATTAAAATTTGCTGTTGTCGAAGTACACGTACCAAGTTGAATTGGTATGTAAGCTGATAAGAACAGTGTAACAGATGAATGGCTTGGATGTTTTGAAACGTAGTGGATGCTATTTATCATCAATTAAAGGCAAAAATTGTTTATTGAGCTAAGGTCTTTCACTTTCAAGTTGGAATAATGGAAACTGTTAGCACCCTGTTGAATGATATTCATCATTTGTATTCACCTTATAGCCAAACTGAAAAAAATGAAGTTTCATGGCATATTCATAGACTTTCACTGCTATTCGTATATAACATACAAAATTATATATTAATGTTGTTACATTCTGCAGACAAAAAAATTCTGCATTAATTATTGCATGAATTCATTTCATCGACATTTCAAAATTGAAGCCCGATTTTGAGTTCAGAATCTGATGAAACTTTCCAAAGGCTTAATGGGTTCCATATACTGCTTAAGTGTGCACAATAATTTCCCGTGCCGATGTCACATCTTCACTTATGTACATACAGTTGTATCCCTGCACTGTTTTACTCTTAATTCAGTTTGATGTTTTCCCTTTAGCATTTTTTTCCTTCGTTTTCTACTTATGAAAAGGTACAGTTACCATGATAGACACTTTTAAATCTTGTTTTTAGTCATAGTAAAAACAAACATTCAGTGAGTGTGGTGATGCTTTTATTTCTTGATGTGTGGCTAAATTTCTTTTGCATAAAAATTCAAATCATCGTGTCATACAGGCATTCCAGTTTGCCATTCATACCAAAGGCACCCAGTGATTTTTTTTTTCAAAGTATGACCGGTTCTTCCTATATAAGTATTGCTTTTGTTATGGTTTTCTTACAATTACAACATTTTATGGTATGCTTTGTGTTGCATTTTCTGCAAATTTAGTGGAAATGTTTCATGCTTTTATGAATGAAATGGCTTCTCTGCATCAAGGTTTATTCATTCATATTTTTGAACATTATTTTAGTAAGCATAATGTTAATTTGGGATACATATGCAGGTATAAGTTCCACAATTCTTTTAATTCAACTATTTCTTCTTTCGAAGATATTTAAATGTGCATGAGATGGAAAAATTTTTTAATTATTTGATTTTGTTCTCGTTTTTGTTAATTTTTCATGTGTACCATTGGCTAGCTAATACCAACTAGCTATTGTGATTCATACACGTATTTCTGTTGCTGTTGTTTCTTGATTAAAAGTGTTTGTGATGATGACATTTTTTTTTTTTTTTCTATCTTGCATTATGCCTATCAGATGAGAGTACATAATCACCGCTCATATGTGTGAGTATGAAACATAAATTTAAGGCTCAATTGTGTGACATATTTCTGTGGATTTATTTTCTAGTTCATGTACATTAAAATGTACTTGAAAATTTTGAAGTGATTAACATGGATGGTATTCCAAAATCTATTGTTGAATTTGTTGTTTGCTGAAAAATTCTCAGAAGAAAATGCTCAAAATTTAATTGTTTTTAATTGTTTAATTAAAATTGTTTTAATTTTATTGTTTTTAATTTTTAAAAAGAATTTCAAAAAGCATTTTTAGTTCTATAAACTTTTTAGCTGTTAGTTGTTTTATGTTGTCTTTTTTTTTTTTCAAGCACACAGTTTGAATTTGAAGGTTTTTTTAATTTTGAAGGTTTTTCTTTCTGGGCCTGAATATGTAATGAATGAGTATTTAATATTCACTTTTATTCAAAGGAATTTCAAATTAATGATTCCAGTTTATTGAAATTCTTGCATTTTCGGATCTAATCACTTTCTCCATGCTTGTTACTTATTTCCTGTTTAAATAATGTGTTGAATTTCTTGCATCCAATGTTTGCTTTGTTTGATGTTTAATTTCTCAACTTCTCTTGTGATGTCACGAATTTATACATTACTTTTTTCTATCATTAGCTCTGTTTGGTGTTTGTTATGCTATGATGAAATACTTGCAAAAGTTCATCATTTAGTACAACACATTTGTTCAAAAGAAAGTCGGGATTTTGTATTGGAGTTTTTGAACAGATATTCTTTCACATCAGTTGTGACCATGTAATATCAGGCAAAATACAGATAAGAATCTTAATGTCTTCAAAAATTGTATTAAAAGTCAAATAGAAAAGCTAAAACTTTTGAAAGGAAAAAATCTTAAAAAATATTCATTTTTTTTCAGTTTCTAATGTCAATTAAAAAAAAAAGCTTTTCTTTCAATAAGTTCGTGATTTGCAAACCAAGACTATATTCCAGCAAATGCAGATTTGCTGCTCGTCTTCGATAATTTGTGTACTTTCCACGGAATTCAATACTCTGTAGGTTTGGTATGCAGCACATTTCAATTTGGAACATATATGTGATATATCATTGATATCAGACATATGTAATGCAGAATTTTCCAAAAAAGTGAAAGTATTCATTGAATGCAAGGAATATGATGGCATTTAAGGGAATTAATCCTGCTTAGAATTAGGTGTTTGAAAAACTAAAATACATTTGTTCATTCGATAGGACATGCAGATTGTATTCAATTTGGTGAATTCCAGAAAGGTAACATTGACTTTGAGGATTATAGAAGGTCTCATTCTCATGGGAATGAGAATTCCATATATTTTTTTAGTTTTTTTTAGGTGTGGATTTTATTCATATATTCTTTGAGTTCATGTTAAAGTCAGAATTTCTCTTGAGTCTGTATTTTCAAAATGTATATTGACTTATTCATTCTTCTGTGTTAAAGAAATATTGAGTATCTGGTTGTGAAAATAAATCTTAGATTTATTGTTTGATGTTGTGAGATCCTGATTGAAGGTAATGTGCTGTTATGAAAGAGATTAAAAAAAAAATTAATTTCATAACTAGAATAGAAAGACAGCTAAGATAAAGAACTTGCATAAATTTGTATGAAAGGTTCGTATATTTATTGAGAATCCAGGGAATACTTCATATAGCATGGATAAGTACAGATGATAACACTAAGTTGTCTGGCCATCCTAATTGGTACATAATATCATTCATTATGAATTCTGAACAAACTGGAATTCTTAAGAATGAATGTTCATGATGAGTTTAGAACTACACACTTTGGAATGCCCCCCTCACCCCCAATGTGCTTTGTGATTATGTAGTCGAATTTGTTTCAAAAGAAAGAAGCCCTTGTGAATGAGAAGCAGTGTAGATAAGTAGAATCAGTTGTAGAGATAAAAACTGGATTTGCTAGAGCATTTGCTAATCTGATTAATTCAATGGTTTCGATGTTTTCTAAGCAAGTAGCTAAAATAATGTATTGCATAGTTTTTCGTGTTCCAATATAATTTGTATTATTGCTTTGCTGATATAGGGGCCTTGGTTTTTTCTGCCATCATTTAAATAGATAGGTTGTTCCAGTTAATAAAATAAGGAGTCATCTATCTTGAAACTGAGTTATATGTCTTACTGTAGGATTTAATATAGAAATTTTTGATCAAATCGCGAATACAGATTGCAGTTATTTAATAAGTAATATAATGATTGTGTCACCATACTAAAAGAAACTCTGGAAAGGTGGATAAAGAGATAATATGTGTTAACAAAGGTGACTCATTTTGATTGTTAGCTTTGGATTTTCAACATGGATTAGTATCTTGAATCCCACCCTGTTATGTATCAAAACTTTAAAAATCCGTGGAAGTACCCATTCACTAAAATGAACATAGCAATTTTATTTTTCCGAGTACTGATTTCCTTTGAAGATTAGTAGTCAAATCAAATTTGATGTTACATCTAAATTCCATCCTTTTTTAGTTTGGAACAAATCAAAAATGCTTGGCTGTTAGGAGGGAAGATTTGTCTGTTTGGGAAAGAAGAGCCCCATTATCACCATCACATGTTCGTAAATTGGTAAAGGATGGGGTGAAAGTTCTAGTACAGCCTTCAAACCGAAGAGCATATCCAATCCAGGTAAAACTTGTGAACGTTTTCGTTTCTTTTTGTTTTCAGTGCCTCTAATGTTGAGAGTATATAAACTTGTATGAAGTGATCTCAACAAATTTTAATGAATGATTGGGTTAAAAATATCAATAATAGTTAAATGATTTTGATGTGTCCATTTTCAAAAATGAAAATCAGTGAATGAATGCTTAAGTAATTCTTCAGAAGTTATCTTAAAGCAGATTTGAATTGTAATCAGGCGTGCTCTTAGGGTATAATTCGAATGATTGAACTTTTTTTTTAGATGTATGCTAATGCAGGTGCAGACATTGTAGAAGATATTAGTCCTGCACCTCTCATATTAGGAGTTAAACAAGTTCCCATTGATTGCCTTATTCCAGAGAAAACCTATTGTTTTTTTTCACACACAATTAAAGCCCAGGAATCAAATATGCCTCTTTTAGATGCCTTATTGCAAAAGGTATAAGGCTCTATTAGGTGTTAATGGTATTTTCCCCATGTTATGCACTCTAGAATATCCGTTTGATAGATTATGAGAAAATTACTGGTAGTAAGGGTCAGAGATTAGTGGCTTTTGGTAAATATGCTGGAGTGGCTGGTATGATTAATATTCTTCATGGTCTTGGCTTAAGACTACTTGCTCTTGGACACCATACTCCCTTAATGGTATAATTTCCATTATTTTTGTGAATGCATGACTCGCATCCTAGCATATAGGACTTGCTCATAATTATCGAAACCCTGAAATGGCCCGTGCTGCAATCAGAGATGCTGGATATGAGATCTCTCTGGGTTTTATGCCCCAGTCTGTTGGTCCACTTACATTTGTTTTTACAGGATCTGGAAATGTATCTCAAGGTGCTCAAGAAATTTTCAGGGAGCTTCCAGTTGAATACGTGGACCCAAATTATCTTTGGAAAGCTGCTAAACATGGATGTAGGAAAATGTTGCTGTAGTTGTTGGAAAAAATAATATTTTTTTAGCCCTTAACAAAGTATATGGATGCCAAGTGAGAAGAAAAGACCACTTTGTAAGAAAAGGTGGGACAGGATTCAATGTAGCCGAAGCTGAAGAACGTCCAGATTTGTATTGCTCCATATTCAGCAAGAAAGTAGGTTGGAAGTCAATAGCATGCTTTATATTGTGTTTATTTATAGATAGCACCTTGGGCCAGTGTTATTGTCAATGGAATCTACTGGGCTGTGAATTCACCTAAACTTTTGACTATTTCTGATGCTAAATCATTGTTAACTCCCGTATCTAAGTGCAGCAACCTAGGCGCCCCTAATTTGCCACATCGTTTGTTAGCCATATGTGATATTTCAGCAGACCCTGGGGGTTCTATTGAGTTTATGAATGAATGCACTACAATAGATACTCCATTCTGTCTGTATGATGTTGAGCAGCATAAAAATACAGAAAGGTTTGTTTTTAACTCATTTTGAGCATGGTTATTTCAGTCTTCAGTTTTGAAGGACCAGGAGTGTTAGTCTGTTCCATTGATAACATGCCCACTCAATTACCCCGTGATGCTACAGATTTTTTTGGAGGACTTTTGCTACCTTTCATTCCTGATCTGCTACAGTCAGATGCTACCAAGCCATTAGAAGAACATCACTTTAATCCAGCTATCCGAGGAGTAAGTGAATCTGCTAAGGTTTTATTTGTATTTTCTCAATAGGCTGTGATCACAAGTAATGGCAAGTTGACACGAGAGTTTCAGTACATTTCTGAACTGCGTAAGCAAGGCAAACTGTAAGTATTATGAATTCAGAATTTGTTATTCAGTATTAATTGTTCAGTGATAATGGTTTCTTATAATGAGTCGGAACAATTGTATGCTAAGTGTATTCTTTGAAATGAAGTACACCATGTGTGGGTGAGAATTGCTGAAATTAGAATCTATGATAATTTTCGATTTAACTTATGTATTCTTTTGTTAATGGTTTGAAGAAAGAAAAAAAAGGGTGCCTTGTTTCATCTTTTCTTCATTTACGAGTTTTTTCCCATGCCTTGAGATCTATAATTAAAAAAGTAAGAAAGCATAGTAGATAAAGTGATAAAAAGTATTCCCATATGGTCTATCGCACCAGTTAATGTGAAGCATTAACTGGTGCGAGTAGCTGCCATAAGCTGCCCTGTTCTACTTTTTACAAGACGATCAAAGAATCGGTCCTTTTTCATTTTTAAAGTTCTTTTCTTGTTTTAATTTTCGTATTTGGAAATGAAAAGAAAGTGAAGTGAATCAATCCAGGTGATAGTACTTTCTAATACTAAGATGAGCCAATATGGCTTTAAGAAGTTTTTTTTGTTTCCATCAAGGAAGAATCCGGACATAAATTCAGAGTGATGCATGTCGTAAATAAAGTTGTTACAAAGTTCATATTGAGGGGAGGAGAGACTCATTTTAAAACGACCGTTTTCAATATTATGGAAAACGAGATTTGACTTAAGCCATTGCATCTGGTTTCACGTAAAGTGTTCTCTGTTTTTAGAAATGTGCGTTTCTGGCAAATCAAGAGACTTCAAATGTAGAATTCAATGACGATTTCATTCTATCTGTTACAAGCATAGGACATATTTCATCGAAAACCTTGAACAGTAAACAACAAGTAACGAACATCAGTAGTAACTTCATTATGAAGTAATTCCAACTTGGCGATAAGTTATCATACTGAGCTTTGTAAAAACAGTTTATAAATCGGGCATGCAACCATTATGAATTTGTGGCCGTATTTTTGGTTTGTATTTTGTTTTTGTTTTTGTTTTTTGCCATTCTTTTGGATATAAATTTAACATGCGCGTTTACGTTATTTTTCGGAATTTTAAATTTGTGTGTAAACTTTCCCTGAAAAAGGTCAAGGTATATATTTTTTTGAACTCAGTTGCATGAAAAACTGATATGTAGATGTATGCTAAAACTGATTTTTCATGCTAATTCTTGAGAAAGTCCTTCTATAGTAGTTTTGTTATTAATAAGTAGATAATGAATAACGAAATGTCTACAACAAACTGTTCCTCTGATAAACTTTTGTACTGTACAGTTTCCATTGTAACATATGTAATGAATCCGTAGCTGCAATTGCAGTCAGAGTGCTAACAAAAATGATTGTGGTTTCCCTTAAGGTTTTAGATTGCACTTGCCATGATATAGTTCAAGTTAGCTAATTTTTGTCAACATCCGGAACAAACGTCGAGTTACTTAAATCAAGTGTTAATGTGGTTTTTAGAAGGCCACATAAAACAACAGGACCTCCATCCCAGAAAGTGCTGATATTGGGAAGTGGACATGTCTGTGATGCAGTGCTGGAGAGTTTGACACCTTTTCCTAACATTTCCATCACTGTTGGTGAGGTAGTAATCCAATACTGATAGGTAGCAAATTCTTTTGTAGCTAGCATTGATAAGGATGAAATGTCTAGATTTTCAAGCCGATTTAAACGAACACAGACAGTTCTTCTGGATGTAAAAGAGCAGACTGAGCTTCTTGGAAGACTTATGGCAGATACTGATGTGGTGGTTTCTTTGGTTCCTTATGACTTACATCCTGTAGTAGCTCAGCACTGTATTCAACACCATGTACACATGATTACAGCTAGCTATTTAAGTCCCAGTATGAAGCAGCTGGATGCAGAGTGAGTTCTTATATGTTATATATGTTACTTGGCTCTAGTGCCAAGAAAGTTGGAATCACTATTCTCAATGAAGTTGGCCTAGACCCAGGAATAGATCATTTCTTAGCCATGGATTGTGTTGATGAAGTTCATCAACAAGGTGGAAAAGTTCTATCTTTTGTATCGTATTGTGGCGGATTACCTGCTCCAGAATGTTCAGACAATGCATTGCGTTATAAATTTTCTTGGTATCCAAGAGGTGTTCTTTTGAATATGTTGGGTACAGCCTGCTATCTGCAGAATAATCAGGTAATTTTTCTAAGAATAGAGTTTCTTTATGTTGTTTAAAAGATTGTCGAAATAGCAGAGGAAGGAGCACTGATGGATGCAGCACAACCAATCACATTTTTGCCTGGATTTGCATTAGAAGGATTTCCTAATCGAAACAGTTTAGTCTACAAAAGTCTTTATGGGATACCTGAAGCTCATACTGTGTTGAGAGGAACTCTCCGATTCCAAGGATTTAGTAGTGCTGTGAAAGGACTTTACTTGCTAGGTTTATTGGATCGCAATCCACATAGACTGCTCTATAAGAACAGTTCGATCACTTGGGTATGGTTTTTTTTTTTTGTTTTTTCAACGTATAATTTTCCGTGCTTCACAGAAGCAATTTCTATGTCATGCATTAGATCAAAACCCAGGTACAGCAGTAGATGCTTTGAGACAGCATATCCTGGAAAGAGTAGGTTCCACATCTGCTGAAGCTTTGGAGCAGTTAGGATTGTTAATGGATGAGCCAGTTCTTCCTCTCGATACACCTTTAGATACTCTCAGCAATTATTTATCTAAAAAATTGGTTTTTGGTGAGTATGTTTCATTCATAGTTAGGAGATTTATGTGAATTTTCATAGAAACTGGAGAGAGGGATTTAGTGATACTAAGACATGAAGTTGTTATCAGCTGGCCTGATGGCAAATTGGAAAATAGAGGAATTAACTTAATTCATTATGGAAATCCTGTAGGGCAAAAAAATAGGCTGTCAGCAATGGCAAGAACAGTTGGCTATCCAGTTGCTATAGCAGCCAAGATGGTTCTTGATAAAGAAATCCAAGATGTGGGCACCATTCTCCCACTTAAAGCAGACATATATAGGCCAATTCTTAAAAGATTAGAAAACAAAGGCATTGTTGCTAAATCAACATCCGCTTTCCAATAAAATTATCCTTTCTATGAGTATTATGGCATCTTCACATTAGTAAAGTATGAATGTGTTTGTATGTATGTGTTTGGCTTACAGATATTCAGCGGTGCAATAATTTTTACATTGTGACAGAATTAAGAGTGGCCAAGTTAATGTACGATGTAATTATAATGTCAATTTCATTTTTCGGATTGTGTTGAGTAAACTGTTAATGCTTTGATTTATTATGAATCAATGGAATTGCTTCATCTTTGAGTCACAGTTGATTTTTTACGTGTTGCAATTCCAAAAGGTTATAAGTTTACAAAATATCCAATTTTTCGATAGGAATTTTCCCCCCTACTTGTGGAGATGCAAAATCACTTGATTATGGCAAATGCAACATAAATGACGGAATTGCAAATGGAATTGTCCCAAGACTCCCCATGATTTTTATAAAGGTCTTTTGCATGCCAACCGGCATGCAACTGTAAATAGAAGGTTTTTTCATTTGTTTAAGTGCCCAGCATATCGAACAAAGAAAGTTTTCTTTTGGGTGATGCAGCTGGGACGACTATATTCAAAGTATATTGAGAAGTCGGTAGCTTGAAAAAGTAACCTTTTGAAAAATGTAAGCAAACCTAGCAGATGCACTTGGAATATGTATATAATATAAGTATAGAATACATGATTGAAATAAGGACTTGTAAATGTAACACATATTTGTGTCAAAATCAAAACAGGGCAGTCAAGCTTCACTATCAAATGCTTATGATTCAAAAACTCTAACCAAAAAGTGTTTGACATCATTCGTCACATTTTTCAAAAGGTTATTTGAACACTTTTTTTTAGGAGGCACACTTGCAGTGTGCCTCCAAAAAACATAACTTTATGTCCTTTCAAAGAACATAAAGTGAACACCTAAACAAATAAGGTCATCACAAATATGATGCAATATTATGAGGTCACATTCGATGGTAACGTGAGTGGTGATTCTTCCCAGGTTTTTGCCCCTTTTTCGAGACCCCAACTTCATCTTAAAAGAAACTGCCTGTTTTTTCATTTTTTTGTTTTTTTTTTTTTTCGATTCGTGTTACAGATTTATCTTCAATACAACATTTATCAGGATTCATCGAAATACATCAATAAATAAATTTTGGAAATTTTCCATTGGAAACATTCTCCAGTACGCCCTACTGCAGAAATACTAGAAAGTGTGTGTTATAGTTGAGTGTATCTTGGTTCCATCAATTTTTGCAACCGTCTCCCCAATTTTAACAGCATCAGTTATTACTTCAGTAAGCACGCATGACTTTTTTTTAGGAACCCTTATTGAAGTTTTATTTTATCCAATTTTATTACTTTATGGAAGGTGGTTTTTCTTTTTAAAAAAACATGTGATTACGTAATTTGCATATTGCTTTTGAATTCGTCGATTACTTCACGTTAGTGATGGAGCAACAGTTGTGTTTGTCTACTTCGTTGATCTGTGTCTGTCTGTTTGATCTTTTGCGTCTGCCTTGTTTATTCTACTTTTTACAAGACGATCAAAGAATCGGTCCTTTTTCATTTTTAAAGTTCTTTTCTTGTTTTAATTTTCGTATTTGGAAATGAAAAGAAACGGACGAAAAAAGCGTACGCACATAGGCAGCTCCGTCCTCCACTTGAAGTCGTTGTAACCTTCAACAAATCTGTGGTACGAAAACCGCGTGAAATTCAAATTATTGGACAATTCGAAAAGAAACTTGTTTCAAAATGAGTCTTTAGATTTCATTCAAGGGATCATTTCATCAAGCTGCTCTCAGCAAGACGAATGAGAAGATACTCGTCATGGAAGCTCTTTATGGAAACTTGGATGCTGAATTGGTAGGAAGCGACTAAAGCATTTCATGATATGGTGCTAGTAATTACTTCGAGATGTATTGAGGATTCATCTAGTTGGCCAGTGCAAAATCCTTTCAAACGTGGTTGAAGAAGCATGTTTAAGGCTTATTTTCGAAGGGAATTCTTGAATTTGACCGAGCGATGAAATTAGTTTGAAAAATTGGTTCGGATCTCTTCAAAACACAGTGCATTCAATCCAGATAGACTCCCCCCCCTCCCCCCCAGATCTTTCTCTAGAAGCATTCTGTTGCAGTATTGAGGTCGAAAGATAGGTAACAAATGTATTCTCCAGATAAAATAGTTGTTTCAGAAGCATAAATCCAAAGTATACTTTACTGTCAAGTATTTAATTGATATAATGTTTTTCATAGGGATTCCCAGTATCGAAACAATTAGCTTTGACATTTATGCTTGTATTTGATGCTGTCTTTTAGTTCTTTTCAAATGTGTCATTTTTAAAATTTTTGGATTATAAAAATTTCGTCTTCAGTATCTTCGAAGCCAGAAACCACATCGATTTAGGAATAAAAGGAATATTCTTCCTTAGAGAAGCACATCGAAGCAGAATTGAAAAATATTAGGTCTCACTTGTTAAAGGAAAAAGAGAGAGAGAAAAAAAAATAGGAGCATATTTGCAATGTTAGGAATCCAGGCAGAAATCAAAGCTGTAGTTCGAAAGGATTATCCAGGAACCTTACTAGATTCATGATGCACTGCTTAGAAAAGTGTTTCCTGTAAAAGCTGCTGTTTCTAGTACCTCTCTCCCGTTAATGACTAGAGAGCAATAGCTACCAGCGAAGACATTGGTGATCCTCTTGCTCAATATGGTTCATACTGGTAAGCATGCTTCCTCCTCCTCCTCCTTCTCCTTTCCTTTCTGATGCACCGAACAGAATTATCCTTTAAATTGTACGAAAAAGAAACAAAATCGGTAATTTGTAGGAAATTCATAAACTTTCCACTTTGGGTGATACATAAATCGTACAACGGTTGTCTAAATGCACGCAAACATATCCAAAGGATGAATGTATAACCGAGCTCTATAAACTTGGGATGAATTAAGGAAAAAAATAGACAAAAAAAGAGTCGCAGTATTTCAACGAAAGTCTTTCGAATTTTTTTCGGCTGAAATGAGATTCTTCGATTCAACTCAGCTCTGCTAGTGCATGCTTCTCAGCAATGAAACAGCCTTGCAATCAAATTACAAAATTCCAACGCAAGTGGATCTGAGAACGCATCTACACGAAGCGGTTCCAACAAAGTGATGTAAGTGGAAAGACACTGCCAATAAATCAAACACACCCTCAAAATTGTGAAAAGGAATTTTCTCAAGCGGCATTTGGTTTTTGCAATCATCCACTTGTTAAATTGTTTTGTATTTGCTGTGCTTTTTTTTTATTTTTTTGTTTGTCTGTGATTCAATGATATTCACTTATTTTTGAAGTAAAATAATTGTCGGCTGTTTATTGTTCAAAATATTCTTGGAAATTCATTTGACTGACAGCGATTGATGTTAAGTGTGTTAATTTTTATTGATTGGCATGGACTGTTCTCATAATATCTCCAATCTCATATACGTACAGAATGTGACAAAGCAAGGGAATTCTCTGATGCCTGTTCTTTTTGAAGTCTTTTCGTAAGTGCTACTTTTGGCAATGTATTATGCAAAAACTTCATTTAACATCAGGTTCCCGTCGACCATGCAGCCTTGTATGACTGACCAGTAACTTAAAATCCATGGAAGCAAACTTCCTAAAGCATCAAATGGAGCTTAAACGAATTCTGGTTCTCGGTTCCACGAAGGCCGTAGCGTACACTATTGATTATCTCCTTAAGCAAAAGGTCATCGATGAGGTTACGATAAGTGAGTTCCCAGAGCATCCCGATGTTCCTCTTCACCTCCCAGTTCTGATCCTCAGTAAGCAACAACGATCCGGAACTGATGGCTCTCAAGAGAAAATTCTCCTTCATCCAAATTCGCTTGCTTGATCTATCGGTCACCATGGATGGACTCTCTAGCTATGTCAAATTATCTGATTTGGTGGTATGCTTCCTGCCGCGCTTTCTCTATGTCCCGGTAGCTTTGTGTTGCGTGGAGTGCCAGAGGAGCATGGTCGCTCCATCCTACTTCTGCACAGAGCTGTCGCAGATCCATGAGAAGTAAGGGCAGCCGTGTTTAAGCACTGAAAATGCATCTGCACCACTTTGTCCGAAAACGAGTTGGCAAAATAAGCGTGTCTTCGAAGATACATTTTCTTTTGCATTTTCGATGATAAGAGAAGTGCACTCCGGTTTCATCATGAGCTACGTAACATTCCATGCAAATTGATTCTGAATTCGATTTGAAAGACAACATTAAGTCAAACATATCGGCAAAAAGATCGTAAATACATACAATGTATTCAGTTGATTGGGGTACGTGAGCGTCGACTCGTACGACGATGATACGTAAACGTCCCAAAGAGTGTACAGATTTTTTGAATTGCTTGGATTAGACTGTCGACGCGTTTGTCTCTTTCTCGTGCATGGTTGCTCACTTGTGTGTACGTACATTGCGTACACCTACGCCCACGCTCTATTTATATCGTTAGTTTGACTCACCGTACATTTTCATGTCAAAGGCTGCATCAATAGCAATCATTGTTCTCCAAGAAGAAACAGACGAGCAATCTTATTTTGGTGCATTTTGAAGAGGTCAAGGTCTAAATTCAAAAATCCATTTTTCATAACGTATTTATCATCGGGACATATATTTTTTCCCGTTACTTTGAGTCGATGATTTTGATAGGATGCGAGAATCGTGAATAATGAGTTGGTTGAGTAAAGTTTCAGCCCTTCTGGAAAAGGCTTCCACCAAAGAGTCGCGAAGTGGTGCAAAGAAGCAGAGTGGAGCGTGGGTCCCCCCATACCACTATGCCTCAAACTCTGGTGCTTCAAAGTCCGAAGAGGGATCTCACGTTTGCAGTCTGTTGGAATAACCACTGCTCCTTCCAAGGTTGAAAAAGCTTGGGTGCAGTCGCCATCCTGAATGTACGGATATAGCCTCGGTTGCCAAGTTTGGTAATTCTCTGCCAAGAGCAATTCTTTTCGCCACGTTTCATTCTTTGATTCTTCTCAATTGCTAATTTGTCTCTGTGGGCCATTCAGATTACTGGTTCAAGCAAAGCTCGCAAAATTGTTGGCACGATGTGGTCCGTGTTCGAAATTGGTCCGTCCGTCCTCCTTTAATGAAATACTATGGAATTTATGTAAACTGTTTAGGCAAAAACGAATAGGAGTCGAATTCCGTAGAAGGAATGCTTACTGCCCAGATGGCTATTTGAACTGGTTGGGGCAATACGATTTTATAAAGTAGTTCTGCCCCCGTGACCCTGTACTCTGTGGTCTGATTGACGTTGAAACGTGTGCTAACTTGGAAGGATAGCAAAGGAAATGCGGTGTTCCTTAGAATTGTAAGCTTGCAGAATAGGGTAACCCAACTCGGGAAAATGGAAATATGAACACGGTTGTTATCATTTGCTGTTGTCTCTGCAATTGTCTTTGAACGAGCTATGCAAACCCTCAGCTTCCTCTATTCCGGAATTTGTAGTGATGCTGCAATCGCAGAGACGTGCAGACATATTTAAGCTGTCATAGAAACCGGGGAAACTATCTTGATGACTCCTTAGCTTGGCTCGTGCTCGTTTTTATACTGTAGCTCATGAGTAACATCTGCCACAATGAATAAAAGGGATCCTAAGAGATAAGCACCCTTCTTGAGCAAAAGCTTGCTCACGAAATGACAGATACGAATTGAATGATGATGAAATCTCATTTCCAAAATAGAGCAGTGCATAGAAGAGTAACTCTCTTGTTCGAAGTCGGTTTCGATCCAGGACTCGATCACATGATGGCTTCGAAATTAATCAATACAATCCACAGTAGAGGCGGCCTGGTAGAAAGTTTAGCTTGTTACTCGGGGCACCTGCCTTCTCCCGAGACAGCGAACAACACCGTTCTTCGCCACCTTTTCATCGACGATCCCGATCAGATATTATCGCAGATTCTGTATGACGTGAAATACCAGCAAGATAATCAAGTGAGGAAGATTTACGATGTCTTCATGTCTTTTGATTTCTAGATTATATGCATTCCAAGAGGAGGATGCATTCTTTTGGATCATACTTTGATCTCCATAGGAAATATGAAATTCGAAGCATTTCCAAAAAGGAACAGTCTTCTCTATAAGACGCTCTACTCGATTCCTGAGACACGCACAGTAGTACGAGGACATCTGTTCCACCCAGGATTCCTGTCCATTTGTCGTGTCCTCAATGTTCTGGGATTACTTTGCAACGTGCCGAGGTGCGACCTTGTTTCGAAAACTCCAATTTTGACTTGGGTAAGCAGAAGAAGTTTTTTTCCCCCTACTTCCAGAATTCTTCAGTTCAAGTGCATTCTTCATTTGATTCGCGTAAATTCAATAAGTGGCTGGGCAAACATGCTTTCCTCCTGCTAGTTTTCTACTCATGCTTCGTAGTTATCACTTTCGAAGAGATGATTTCTAAGTCGTCACTAATGGAAGAGTTTTGCTTACCCAGAATCGTGTGCACTAGGCGCTCAAATAGTTAGAAAAAGCGATATTTTCACAGGATTTAGAAATACCATGGTCGATGTGTGTTTGTGTGTGTCTTTTTTTTTATCTTCGATAGTAGCAATAAGGAGGTTCGCAATACATTTAATTTCCGATTTCCATTACTGAAAATTGGCCGATTTCCATCACCGAAATGTGAAATTATTGAGGCAAAAGCAGCGGTAAAGAGCAGTTTTTGGAAAAATTGCCCTCAACCCACTGCTCATTTTTTTTTTTGTGTGTGTGTTTTTAGTGGCACGTACGGATTTCCACCCAACTGGTTACTTCTTGCTGCCCTTACATTAGTTGTTGAAGCATGTTGGTCTCGAAGGGTTTAATGTGGAACGCACATGGCACATGGGATTTGAAACACATACGATGCAACCGAATCGTACTCACCATGTAGATGTTTCGTTCTGTGTTTCGGTCAGCTCTGTTCCCAGTATCTTCGACGTATGCTGACCCCTTTCAGGCAGAGTTGCGGTTTGAGTTGATAGAGACTGTGCTCGTAAAATGAAAAGCTCGACGCTGGTCAAATGTCCACAGAATCTACGAGGACATCATTGCATTTCATTGGTTCATCCTCATTCACCATGGGGTGCATGGACTGAGGACTCGATAGCGCAGCGTTTCCCTGCTTCTTATCGGGTCCCTGCTTCGGCAAAGACACTGCAGACATGCTAATTCGTATATGCTTAAGGAACGGTCCAGCCCTTCTACCCATTCTTGCATCTCTGCTCATGCAACCTTTTATGGGATTACAATCTATATGAAGGTGGTTTTCCACATGCAGACGCTGTGCCTACAAACTGTCGATCCGGATTTTCTCCTTCTCGGGGAAACTCTGTGCAGTAGTAAATCTGGATTTCATTACCTTTGAGTTCCGTAACTGGATGATGGGAAGGAAAACATGGATCGTGCATTTCTTTCTATTATGCATCTTTGAGTGCACTCTTTGCGTATTTTCGGAATTTCTCAGCTTTTGATTCCTGATGAATTCGGACTTGATGTTGAGTGCTCTTACTTAAAGGGTTGACAGATGCATGTCCGTGACAAACGCTGAATTCGTCCACTTCCATCCCTGTGGTGATTATGGTGCTCCATCTTTCGTGAACTAATTTCATTTCTGCTTTGATCCAAGCTACTGCTTTTTCTTTCTAAAATTCAGCTCTGGACCATGCACTTCCAGGTGTGCGTTGCCTCTCTTTTTTGCAACGAAGAAACCTTCATTGTCTCTTTTCATCTTTCTTGCTTCATTTATACAGTGCCTCTGCTTCCCTAAAGCTATTTTGGCGGCAACTCTGGCCGCAATCAAACTCCTTGCACATGAGCAATCCTTTGTTTTTTCTTTCCATGACTGCGACGAAAAAGCTCACGGTGCATTGCTACATTTTCAATACTCGAATACTGTTCTCTCCAGAACTGAGTCTTCGTGTAGCAGACGGTAGCTGTCTTACATACAGTGCATAGATAAGTTAGCTTTGGTTTCATTTTTAGATGCTTTCCAGCTCTGATGTTCTCCGTGTTTGTCTGATGTTTTGGTGTTTTTAGATAGTTCGAGATGCATTCCATTGTACTTTTGGTCTTTCTTTGAGCATTCTGATTAAACATTTATTTTTCTCCTTTCTATCAAGCTTTTAAAATCATTCTATTATCTTGAATGCATTGTGAAGGCTTCCATCAACTTTTACTTGAACAGACATGATGTGAATCTCAACAAAACCAAAAGTTGACGGCAAAGAGCTCACAAGGAAGAAAAGAGCCGACACAGATGTATTTTTAAGTGTAATTTTTCAATAAAATGGTCATCTTTTCGTCTGAGCTCAATGAAGTCCGAGTTACATTTATCAAAGACTAAGCAAAGAATGTATTAAGGTAATACTTTCCCAAGATTTTTCGTTTCACACAAAAGAGCTAGTTCACTTCATTCATGAAGGCGTGAAACTCTTGCAGCTGCTGATTCCAAAGACACATGAAAAGTTTGGACTTTGAAAAAAAAACTTCAATCCCGCTCTTCATTCGTATTGGTTTCCTGCTGACTGACTAAGATCATGCAATAGTATTTTCCAAGATACCCGTAGTCTATACAGTAGTCTAAGATCAAATTGGAACTTGGAACACAAAAGTCTACTATCGTAACAGTGCAGAATTTCCTGGACGACTCCTTTCGGAACTATCTGGTTCTTCCGACTTCATAAAGATAGGATCTCATGATTTTTCTTGAGGCCTGAGATTCATCTAAGGTACAGACAAAAAAAATGAGATGCAATTGAGTATTAAGAAGTAAAGGAAATATAATTGAGAGAAGAATGATTTTCTTAATTATTTTTCACTGTTCTGCCTAGTATTCAGTGCCTAGAACTTATACCTATTGAATATCCTAGGAGCTAGCCCGCGCGCATTATGAAACCAGATCGTAAGGAAACACAAATGATGAATGTCCAAGTTGACGGTAATCTTCGTGTTGTGTTGTGGGTCTCAGAAAAGCAAGACAGGGAAGAAGTCATGGAGAAGGAAAAGTTGGGATCCATTTAGTCATGTTGGATTCATTTCTTTCATGGCCTTAGCCAAGTAAAATCTATCTCCCTATTGTGTTCCATGTCGCATCTCCTCAAACAGGAAGTGATGTGAAACAAGTCGCTGAAACAGGTCAATGTTCAAACAAATCATGGATAATTGGGAGCAATCTACAACGAAAGCAACGAATGCTCTCTTAATCGAAGAACTTGGTTCATCTTTATGGAAGGAGGGAAGACATCGGTTAAAAGCAACATATGATGCTCATTTCATGAAATTCGTTTCACGAAATTTTACGAGAACACCTTTGAGAACACCATGTGAAGGCAGGAATCCCGGAAGCCACATGCATAAATCCATAACCGCGCCGATACTTGAAATGCAAAGAGACTGTTGAAAAATTTTGACTGCTGAGAGAACAGACTGCGAATTCTTACAAAGCGCGAGGTGTTGCAAGACCGGCATCTTCTCTACACGAAATTACGAACAAACTTCATCTTCAGCCTTGACGTTCGTCGGTGTCGAAGATGAGGAGATCACGAAAGGATAGAGCTTGCAGGGGGTGCTGGGAACCCGTCTCCGATTTCTGGACGGAGCTTCCGGCTTTGCCATCGCAAATCCAGTAAACACCTTTCACTTAAGTTATAGATTTTCACTCACCTTCTCTTTTTCTTCCATTTCTCGAATGTCTGGGTTATGCTCCAGCCAACTCGGTAAATGGAAGTCCTTGCTAAAGCCTCGGTTAGGAGATTGAAGGGGGAACTGACATGGAAAGAAGGAACGAAGCTGCCAAAAAAATGAATCATGGCTAGGAAGAGAGTGAGTGCGTCTGTGATTCCAGGAGGAAAGAGATCTACGAGACTTGCGGAAGCGAAAAAACAGGAGGCTCGACAGCAAGTGAATCGAAAGCCCGATTTGGAAACAAATCAAAATCTCAGGAATTTATCTGATGTTCTGACAGCAGTTTCATAACAAGTGAATGAAAAAGAGGGATGCTGAAAGCAAAATAGCAATGCGCTGCAAACATAGTCAGCCGGTGTTCCGTCGAATCTGAGTCTGAGAGATGCCCCGAGCTTTTTCATGGACAGGAACACGGGTCCAAAACTGCAAAGCGTGATTGGATTCAGGAGACGGAGGGTTCGGTGGCGGTGGCCATCATCACGCGGAGGAGAATCAACTTCTGCACACTTATGAGAGGATGGGAAAACGCGTTGAGCAACAAAGTTTTCCCTGCGCTCACGCACACCTGGCAACGCCGTACTCGTCCTCTTTAATCTCGCCACCAATCACTCCTCATCCCATTCCAGTCACTTTGCCTCTGAATCGGGTCAGGTGCATCTAAACAGAAAGTCGGGTACATCCTTCCAGGTGAAGCTCCCTCACGATTATTACTTTCTTGATGAAACGATCTCTTATCCCGAATTTGTTGGACAAATTTATGAAGTGCTACTAAACATATAGGTGTTATACTTTGGTGTTATACCATTTCTCTTCGGGCACGGACGCCCTACCGTAGGGTAGTGATACTTTAATGCTGCCCCTCCCCTCCCGTATTTAGGGATTCTACTTTTATTTGTCTTTATCAATCTTCGATACGTCTAATAATAACAAGGAACCTTATAATAAGCGTACATTACATCCAGGGCAATTCTATGTGTATGCCGAATATTTTGATTAGCAATCAAGCTTCCGTTTTTTCCTTTTTGCAGAAAACGATGATGAAGCGGCTTCTCTTCCTTCCGGATGACTGCAGCGACGAAGAACTGGAAACCTGTATCCAAAGCAATCCAGAGTGTCCTGATGGCACGGTTGCAGCTCTGAAAAGATTAGGTTTTTTAGGCGAAAAGTCGGTTCCTCAAGAGCACACTCCCCTCCGAGCTGTCTCCTCTTATCTAAAGACCCAGTACGCTTATGGTAAGCAAACCGGAAAGAGAACATCCCTTCCACTTCTTTGCAAGGCACCCAGTATGCGGACATGCTGGTTGTGAAATCAATTGTCAACGCTCTTTGGCCTGATGGAAAGAGACAGATCATGAGCCTTTCTCTGGCTGAGCAAGGTGAACCGGGTAGAAATGCAAAGCACGTGATTGAAGGCTTAATAGTGGGCATAGTCTCTTCGCTGATAATAGAAGGTAAAGTTTTCAGAAGCCACAAAAAAGAAAGAAAGAAAAAGAAAAAAAAGATGCAAGCTTTATCTTTAGTTTTAATAACCAACACAGTTTAAAAAAAAAAAAAATCACTGCGTTGGTTTAGGCAACAGAATCCAAGTGGAAAGGTCAGACCGAAGAGAGATATCTCCAAGTTTTCGCTGCTTCTCTCTAAAAAGAGGGCTAATCGAATGTTAGGTGGAAGAGGCGAGCTCCTCGAAGAGAGTTCGCATTTTTCCTGAGCCACATTTCCGGAAAGAAAAGAAACCTTCTGCGTGGCGAATGCTCGCTCGGATGGGTATGAGGGAACCTTTCGGTGCGTTTCGACTCTCCTCGCTCGTTTTGTGCTGAGGCTTTCATGGGCTGCAGCATCTTAGCACAGGCACAAAGGAAGCTCCATTTCGCGGGCAGAAGGAGTGTTTTACATATTCAGTGTAACACTGTTTCTGCTCAGTGTGTGTGTGTGTGTGTATGCTGTGAGTGGCGGGTTGGGTTCTCGCACGAGCGCTTCGTCCTCAGTATATGGAAAAGCACGTGCTGCACGGGAAAGTAATTCAGAAAGAGGGGCTTTCTGTCCTGACGTGAAATTCCTCACACGGAATTAAGATCTTCCTGAACTTCTCAGAGGATTGCGAAAACGAAATGGAGTTTGGCCGCTCTTTCGCTGTGCGCCCTCCAGCAAGGTAACAGACGACCGGTCGACCTGGTGACGGCAAAGGCAAGGAATCCTTGTAGAGATGCCGGAGTGAATGGGGCCTCGCAGTTTTAGGATGCTGCGAAAACTTGAAATTTCACGAGATGGGGCTTCGTGAATGCCCCCGGTTCGGCGGGCGAACGGAGGCGGGGCTCGTTTGCACGCGAGGACTCTGTCTCAAATTCATCTTTCGAGAAGATCTCCTGTCGGTCGTGTTCCGCTGGATGCTGGAAACCCAGAATGCATCCAGAAAGTGATTTGCGTTTTGTTCACCCCAAGGTTTGCTTTATTTTGAAGTTTCTTCCCCCATGAATAACCAGAGAACACCCACCACGTGCCTACAACATATGAATCAGTGAGAATGAAACTTATTCTGTGATTATGTTTCAGATAAAATACTTGGCAGCCGTGGGATCAGACTGCCACTGACCCCGGACATATTCGGGGTTGTTTTCGAACGCTTAGCAAATGAAGGGATTGTTTTCGAGGAAAGTAACCCCTCCGTGTGAAGGAAACATTCAAGGCTGCCTTTGGTCGAAGTGAACTCTTCAGCTCTGTCCCAACAGAAATTAAAAGTTTCCACAAGAAAATTTGAGAAACTGAATCGTCAGTGACTGAGATTCTTATTTCCGGTGGCCGAGTTTCCCTCTCCCTCCCCATCTAGAAAATCCCGTCTATGCGTACAAAATATGTATGCATATCGAAAAGCACAATTTGTAATTTAACACATGCATCAAGCGAATGATCACACACCTCGACTAGGCGAACCTGCGGCATTAGGCAAATGAAACGTCCTCCTCACCTTGGTTTGTTCTGGTCATCTTAGGCAGGAGGTGAAAGACAGAACATAAGCAGTGGTTTAATTTTCGTATGGCGCGCGTGTTCGAAAGAGGCTTGGAGCCGGGAGAACTGGAGAAATGCTGAGGAATGTCAACAACACTTAGGACTTTAGAAACGACCTGGAATAGCAAGCTACCCTTTCCAAGCTTACAAATTCGGAAAAAGATCATTTGCGGCCGTTTGCGGTCAACCAATCCACTAATTTCGTTGTTTCTTTCTCTCTCTCTCTCTCTTTTTTTGTCGAAATCCATAACGAATGACTAGTTTTTCTACTAATTAGAGACGAAGGATTGAAATTAAAATCTTATTAAGACTACCTCGCTGCTCACTTCCTGAACTAACTTTAACAGCCGGAGAGAATCTACATAAAAACAAGGTTGTCCTTTCATACAAACCTGGAACGCGCTCCGTACTTCTTGACATCGTATGTTTGCTACGAAACTGGAGCTCGTAAACGAAAACTTGAAGATCACCTGCATCAGTTGTCGAAGAAACATCATTAATGGAAGCTGCATGGTCTGTTAAGCAGTGGGGCTGCATCTTTGTCTGTACTCGCTGTTTCGATCAGAAGAGAACTCATCCGAGGAACCATTTTCATGGGAAAGGCATAGAAAAAATGCTGTCACTCGGTGTTGGAAGAGTTATTACTTCTTCACTCGATGTGATTTCTCTGTTTAAGCCTCCTCACATGATTAGCATACGATGAGGAAGGATGCTGCTCCTTCCTACGCAGTTGCTTTCACTGATGTTTGAAGCAAAGAAGGCGTAAAACTTGTAAACCAAACCCAACAACTTCGATATCTATCTTCACCCTTATATTTGACACGTGCCATCCGGAGAACACAACCCACAACTGAACGGTCGTAGTAGAAAATTTCGGTGTAGACATTCCCATTTAATCGAATCGCACGCCAATGAGTATATCGCAAAGAGTTCCTGGAAGATGGTAATGGGCTGTCGTCTTCCTTGTATTCCCCCCCCCCCCCCTGTTTTTTCCAATAAATTTTCTGTTACAAGAACTTCCCATGACGGTAGTTCCGTTGCATCCGAAACAGAAATACGGCCAGTTTTTCTGGGAAAATTCTTCGTGGGTGCAGCCGCAGTCTCGGCTGTTGTTACGCGGTAAGGTGATTTTTACTTTTCGGGTGCAACTATTCTTTCCTTTAGGTCGAAAGTCTGGCAAATTCTCCGAGCAAAGGATGTAAAGCTGGATGCGAAACACCACAACTTCCATCCGCGATTTGAGAAAAAATCTTCTCTCTCCCCCCCCTACGCAAGAAAGCAGAAAGAAACTTTGGATTCTGCGATACCGGCGTGAAAGGGAAGAACAAATTCTCTTCTAACATATGCGGGAGGTTGAAGATCAAGGAAGGAATCGGATAGCAAGAGGAAACTTCGCTTGCGGCTGCGACTTGATTTTCGGATAGCATAGAGTGAACTGGAACTGCAAGTGGGAGAGCTAGTCTCAACGAACTTGGAGCCGGATGGAGGGGAACTATCAGTGATGTCAGGAAGAAGACATCGGAAAGAAAAGAGAGGGACAGCATCAAACATGTAAATGTAACGGGAACGCATTGCAAATGGGCCAGGATGATGCTGACCGTTGCTAAGTCCGGATCGAAAGATCTCCCCATGTGGAGAGACTGTTTCCTAACGTCTTCAGTACGGGTCAAGTAATCGCTCTGTTTCCTCGAAACATGATGAAGTCCTCGTGAGGTTGTCCTCCTCACGGGACTGTTCAACGTTTGCTGAATGTTATATGATCGATGCTCTCTGTGATTGTTTTTGTACTGGTAGGAGAGCTCTTCTGCGCCGACAGAACCTCAAGCGAGAAAGAAGCAAATTTTGCTAAAGAAGAGCGATAAGATCGACTGCATCGAACCAACACGTCTATAGGCAGCCCCAGCAAATGAAGTCCTGTCGACAAAAAGTACAGTAGGAAAAGTAGAAAAAGTCATGGAGAAGAGGATGGGATCCTTCCAGAAGCTGAGCGGAAGGCTCTTTTGGTAAGTCACGGTATCGAAAAGAACTGAGTGCAAAGGATGGCTATTCGCGTGTCTTCGCCTGTTCTCGACCGTCAGCTGTTCGATTAAGGTCCTTCCTTCATTAAAAGTTTCCGTATTCTCCAGATTACAATGACGATAAAGTGTTTTATCTGTTACCGGGCGCTTCCCAAGAACGGTTCGTACCGGAAATTCGAAATGTACGTTTTTCTTGAATGTTTGCAACCCTTTCCGTCAACCATGCCCTAAACATTCTTTCCCGAAACTTTTCTTTGAAGGAGTGGAGGCAATGAAGCTGCGAATCTTCATCAGTGAATTCTCCTCTTCAGCTGCATTTGAGGCTGCACCCTTTTAGTGTCTTCTTGTGTGAGTTCAGCATCTTTCGCCTTTTGTGGTGCTTCCGGAGATGGGACAAAAAGTCGGTTGTTGACATGGAATTGTTTGCTGCTTTGTTTTTGCCCATCTCACGGTTTTGCCTTTTCATGAGAATGGAAAACCCTGAAATTCCCTCTCGCAGTCGATGGAATTCAACAGTTTGTAGGCGCGTCAGCAGTTGTCAAGTAAGAATTGTGGTCCTACCTAAGCTGCCTGCCATCCCGCACCAAGTCTGTGTCACTCAGTGAAGAACGAATGTGAACACCAATTTTCGTAAGCATCCTACAGGGATAAACAGCCGGTGCCACTCAAATGGAAAAACCTTCGTGCACACAAAGGAAAGAAAGAAAAAGGCAACGATGAAAGGAATAAAGATGCTGCAGGAGGCCTCTTGGGTTCGCTCTTTTCGTTTTTCAATCAACTCGGACCAGCGTCAGTGCAGCAGCTGGGTTCGTGAACACCGAATCTGGTGTCCTAGAAGCGTTCCAAAAAACAAGAATCGGTGTGGCAGCGAATGATAAACCCAGAAGCCGTTATGCCAAATAGACGAAGTCTGCTCTCGTGAGGTTTCCCAGCCGTTATTTGCTTTTCTGCGTTGTAGGTGTCGTTCTCAGAAAGGGAACAGGAAGAAAAAGACAGTTCCATCCCGAATGCGCTGCACGGAAACCACATGCATGGAAGAGGAAGCAGGGGAAACTCCCCGCCGACGACGATTTCGGAAGCATGAAGGACCCGTTCTTGGGATGCGGGTGTGGGCGAACCGAGGATCACCGAAAGGCCTTGTGAGCGAGCACTGCGATCCTGCGCAGCCACCGGGTATTTTTGGCACTTCCTGCCAAGGTTTGGCGACTCGGGCTTCTCCGTGCACCCGGTTTCCAGGTTGGGAGGGAATGGAATGCACTCGGTGCCATGACAAGGCTAACGCGTGGCATCTCTCCTCATGTGTGTCTTGCCGTGTGCTCAGTGTTCTCCCATCGCTCTCATTCCATCATGCGAAAAATGAAAACCAGAAAAAAAAAAAAAAAAAAAAACATGAATCGTTTTTTTTCTTTTCCTTTTTTTCACAGGCTTATTCATGTATGGAAATATAAAGTACACATTTAATTCATGCAGCAACCGTAAGAGGACGTAGTGGGGAATTTTGATAGCAAACGGCGTTCTGAGCATGTTGATCTGCAGAGCACAAATCCAAAACACGAGGTCTTCACTTCTACGATTCGACCCCAGTATTTATGGGCAAATAACTGAAACAAACATTTCTCATCAATAGTTTTTTTTTTTTTTTTTTTCACAAGTATGCTCCCCCACATCCCTCCTCACACGATTGGCCGTGCGTCAGGTCGGCTCTCTCTTTCCTTACCGGGGAAGGTTTCTTTCGGATGATCTTGTCACTGCATCTCACCGAAGATCTGCGAGAAAATCCGAGAGACAAACTGCGTTGGAATATCTTCAACGAGTCGGTCGCGGAGTATGAGACAGACGTTGCGAAGAAGAACGAGCAGAGTCAAAGCACCCCCCACCCCCACCCCACACCCCTTTCTGTTTGAAGCCGTCGTTTGCCTCGACGATCACCGCAGATCATTTTGGACAGTCAAGCATCGAATGAGTTTGCTCCAGAGGCTTAAAGCTCTGTCGGGGTCACTATCTTTAGAAGAACAAAAAAAAAAAAAAGAAGAAGAAGAAGAAAAAGAACTGGAACCAAGTCAATGGGTGTATTGGATACACTTGTTGAAGCTCGTGTTTTCAGAAGCATGGACCAGAAACAGTACCGAAGCCTTCGTTGCCATTGTCCGTGAGGCGTTTTATTTGGATTCTCTAGAGAGGGAACCGTTCTCGGGAAACGAAACAAGAGTGGTATGTCGCGGAGAACAGGTCCGAGATGGTTCGGGTGCTGCAGGCGTGCAAGAATTCCCCTTTCGCGTGTTCCTGTTCGGCCGCTGCCGAACACCATTCGACAGCACACGACCGCAAGGTGAGCGACCTCAGGAAAACTCTTTCGATCAGATAACAGTCCGCTACCCTTAGGAGTCGGGAAAGTTCGGAAGGAATGACGGGAAATGTGCGCTGGCAGTGCGCGCTCGTGGCAGTGCTGACTGACTAGAACGAGAAACGGGCAGCACTTTCAGCTTCATGGCAGCACTTCCAGCTTCAGGCCGATGCTGGGATCTGGTCCGCAGGAGCCACAGTATCCTCCGCATTTTCCTTGCACTTTCTGGTGGTTCTGGCGTGTTCCGGGCGGTCAAAGGTGCGGGAGCCCACCGGAGCTCGTTACCTCAGATCGAGTGATGACGGGCGCTGTGCCATGACCCCAGCCTATCCACTTGCTTAGAGGTGAAATTCGCAGCCGGGTTCCCATCACGTTGATGCTGAATTTTCCCTGAGGACAGTGCATTCGACTGTAACAATCTCCAGCCACGGCGTACGCGATTCGCTCGCCTCGGATCTGCCTGGTGAACGTGAAATCGTCGGCTGAAATGAGAAGCTCTCAAGGACAGCTCTCGTACTCTTCCCAGCTTACTCTGAACCCGGAGTGACGTCACGTTCAAGCGCAATTTGCGAAACACGGTGAAACCGGCTCTCTTCCTGTCGTACGTGCAGTCGCAACTAATGTTTCTCAGCCCTCCATACGGGCACGTGTCGGGATTCTTAAGGCTACGAGATACGTTGAAGAAATGCTTTCCCGACCCCTTGATCTTCATGCCTTCGAGGAAAAATCTCCGCATAGTTCTGATTCCCCCTGGGCAGAGTGAGGTACTCTCGCGGGGACGAACTGTTCATCCGATGGCAGTAGATCGACATGTTACGGTTACCAACCAGAAGACGATACTCCCCATCAAGTTTCTTATCGCGACGTATCTGCACTTCTTTACAGCTGAGAAACCCACCTACAAACATAATGTGCAGTTTAATTCTTCCTAACTCACAAGATCGCCGGTTGCACGGTCTCTGAACTTCAGGTCTGAGGGCCGAGGAGCACATGCGCCGGGAAGCCTTCCTGCCTGCGTGGTCAACGCACTGCACTCGTCGTCTCTGCTTGCCGGAGTTCCCGCAGTGTTCCGAGCACTGCTAATTTTACCAGCTCAGTTTCCAACTTTCCTCTTTCACAGACCTTTTTCCACGGACCTACTGACCAAGAGTGTCTTTCAGTGCAGTTTCCCAAGTAGCAGGCTTCTATCTCGCTTGGTTTCTTGAAGAAGTCGCAGCTGGTCGTCACGACGTCAGGGTCTTCCCAGCCCAGGAAGTTGACTCGGTGACAAGTCACTTGGCGCCTCTGTATCCCGCGGCCGCAGGAGCGTGAGCACTGGCTTGACGTAAGCGGGGAAAACGCCAGAAGACGCACTCACAGGAGACCAGTCAGAAGTCTTCCAGCGGTACGGGCAAGGTTTCTTGTTGCACGATTTTACACTTCTGGGTTTCGGTTTCCCATAGCACTTGGCGTCCGGTATGACCGTGGTCATGGAATTTTTGACGGTGCAGAATACCTTTCTCCTCCTCTTCCCTTCGTCGCATGACCGAGAGCAGGTGCCCCAAGGGCCTGCGGTCCACTGTACTTCCCTTCCAACACAGTTTCGTAGATTACATGGTCGCATATCAAGTGGTCTCTTATGCAAATCACAGTTATGATCTGGAAGAAGGGAGCCCAAATAATCTTGGCATCTGACTTGTCTTTGCTGGAAGCCATCCCCGCATTTTTGGGTGCACTACCAGAGAACCTGATAATGCAAAGAAGGAAAAAGGAGCATCTGCTGTACTTACAGCTCCCCACTCCCCGTAATTCCAGTTCGGACACGGATCCGTGTTACAGGACATGAATTCGATGGGATAGATCGATATGTCGCAGCGATCGCTTTCTCTTTTGTTCGCATCCAGGCACATGACCTTCCTCCTCTGTCTGCCCCCTCCGCAAGTTCGGGAACACTGGTTGGCCCAAGTTAAGAGACCACGTTGCAGCCTCTCGAAAACTCACTCGGCTCCAGCTCCCGACAAACCACTCGGTGCCCTCCGACGTGTCCTTGTGCTCGATCTCGGAGATCTGCTGGTTAGGGAACAAGAAGATGCACGGATGCAGGGTGCAGGTTTCTTCAAGAGGAGGGCGGTCTTCCTTCTCGCATGCCTTGGGTGGAAGTTTCGTCCCGTTGAGGACAGAGACGCAATGCACCTGCCGTTGCTTCAGGCCCTGTTCCACAAACAAACTTACGTGACAAGTTTGACGGTACATACTTGTACCTGCCTTCCCGCAAGTAACAGAGCAAGGAGACCAATCTGAAGGAATCCAGCGCTCGCACGGACCCATGTCACATATCTGGTGCTGACAGTTCCTGCCGTTCGAACAAAGAACGTGTCCGATTCCACAGTTAACTGAACACTGGCAGAATAAAGGAAAAAATGTCGCCCATTATGAAAACTGTGCACCATTTGGCGATACTTCTATTCAATCAGTTCACACTTTCAACTGCTCGAGCGATGGAGGACTCGTCATCGAGTGGGGACCCTACCAGGACTTCTCATGAGAGGCCGAGGTAGGGAACGTGCGCGCACGGGAGGAAAGAATCTCCTGAGAATTCTAAAATTCCAGGTATTCCGAGACCATACCTTACACGGGAAAACGCAGTTCCCAAAACAGGACACTTTTTACAAGCAAAATGTCACACATGTTCTCCCTTGTCACGAATTCCGTTGGATTTATTATTACCGCACTCTCCGTTTGGCTGAAGGTTATGATTATAGAGTTTTGGAACAAGTTACAAGGGAGCGATGAGACGCTCCTGAGATCGCGAGCAATATCTTTGACGTTCTGGAACAGCCGAAGAGCAAAAGGTTATTTTCTGAGCATCGTTTGACACCATTAATGGAGCGACGACTTCGAGTACGAACCAGGATCCGAGGAAGAGTCTGAAAGATCGCACGGCGGATCCTCAGGCTCCTCATCGAGTGCTCAGCAAAAGCGAAAGTTCGGTTTCCGCCACTCCCGAGATGCTCGCGCATCCCGAAGCTTCAGAAACGAGCCAGGGATCTTTTTCATCCAGCATCCGGTCGCATGATGAACGAAGGTCTCTCCTGAAGAGAGACCGGTTCGAGAAAGAAACGCAACGTGGTTTCAAATGAAGGTCACGGAAGGGACTATCCGGAAACACGACGACGTTCGAAAGGAGTGGACAGCCGAAAAATCGAGGCTTCTGGGAAGGTAGAAGGAACACCGCCTCGGGCATGACGCCAGTCATCGAGTTGCACGGGGCGCCAGAACGAATCACATCCTGTGCCACGAAAGGCACACGGGAATCTGCTTGAGGAATCTGCATCGACGTGACCTTTCATGCTGGTGGGGTTAAGCGAAGTTTACGTGACGCGCTGCCAATCGGTCTCTGAGCTCTGCCTAAGGAATGCAACGACCGCTGATTTTGATTCGCGCTGAACGGTCAAGGTATCTTTGGTGGAAACTCAAAAATGATCGTACTTTGGAGTGCTCATCGAAAGTTCTGGAAGATCCGTAGACGATTAAGCTGTTGTCATCAACGTATCCATACTCCGGCATCTTGTACCTCTGGTCGTTCTTATTCACGAGGGGGTGGATGTCGGAGTAATGTATGATCTGAAAGAGAAAAAAAAAAAAATCGTTTCGAGAACGACTGCAAATTATGATTGTGCGGAATTACAAATTCACTTCGTTTCTTTAGATTGGGGAATTATTATCTCCCACACGCGTTTAATGTGGGAAAGTGGAAGGCGAAAAACGAACGCAGCGAGCGAAACGACCGAGACAACTGAGGACAAATTAGTGGGATCCGGTCATTTCGACGGGTCGGAAAAACGGCAGCCCTGCGGCTGCGGTTTGGAACACCTCGGTTGCTGGCGAAACGGTGCTCGAAACACCGCGTGTTTGACCACCCGTTTCGTGCTTTCGGGATAGTCGCACGGCGCCTGCGGTGTGCCTGTGAGACACCACGGCAAAGAATTCCCTTCGACCGTGTCCTCGCTTCCTTCACAGACGGCTACAGAGGGGAAATCTGCCGGTTCCGCGTTTTGGCAGAGGTGCAGGAGACCTGGGAGAGTTCGAGCGGGATTTCGGAACAACAGGTATGAAGAGAGGCACCACCTTGCCGGAGCGAGAGTGCCATGTACGTGCTGCGTACATGGACAGGTGCGTTACGCCACCCCATGCCCTTAGGCGTGATGCCAACTAAATGTACACACACAACGTGCGTGCGCGTGTGAAGCGAGAGCAAAGGAAAACAAAGTTCAGATTTGGATGAAACTGAAAGTGACCCACCACTTCTTGGCTTAAATCTGCTTACGCACGCACCCATACACACACACTGATATGTGAACAATGTGTGCGCGTGATTTTTCTAATCATGTACTCTAGAGGAGGTCAAACATAGATTTATGGGAAAATAGTAGTGACCCGGAGACTTCGATACCGAGGAGCACGCTTTGCAGAATGACCGCTGTTTCATATTGTCTCGATGCTGCCGCAGGGTAAAGCAGTCGGCGTTCGCAATAAATTAATTACGGAAGAGCTATTCTTGTTCCTTCATAGGTCATCAAAATACCACGTTGAATTTATGGTTGGGAGTGATCTCGACAGACCTCGCAGAAGAACGCAAGAAAAAAAAACTCGGAAAACTCAAAACCGAGAAGAAACACAAGAGAAGCGTGTCGGGTGTCCCGGAAGACCCAGGGTGCCAGTGGCAGGCTACGGAGTATCCCATCCGTTTCTCAAGTCCATCTTCGGATTCCATGGCCAGAGCACTGATCAGAACAGAATATCCGCTAACCAAAGGTTGCTTCACGGACACGTATTTGCGCGGCATCTGTCTGATTGCCCAAGGAATCCAAGCGAGCGTCCGAAAATGAATTTTCTTCCCAGACCTCCCTGGACCAAAAGACTCTCGGGTTCCTGAAGACCTGCTACATGGTTCGAAAGGCTTTATTCGAACATCTGAGGCTGGAACTGTACAACAGAAATCTCTCTGAAATTCGAGCGCCAACAGCACGTGCACGATCGGTGTTCGTGTTGTAGTGCTCGACTACAACAAGAGCACCGCTGGTTCTTTGCCCGAGTGCTGCCAGTCGCGACAACCCTTCGCAGGACAAGTAATGACTTGAAGCGATTATAAGTAGGACAGGAAATGAATGATTAAGGAGAAGAGGACGAATCGATTGCCCAATCGGACTCGAAAAATCTGCTACCATCCGGTTTACAACTTCCGGAATGTACGCCTTCTTTTTCCTTTTTTAGAAGACGATTCACCTGCTTCTCAATCTTTGTTTTATTCAAAGTTGAGACAAAGGACAAGAAAAAGGCGAAAACCTGGAACAGGAAACGGAAGCCACCTGATTTGTTTCCGCCCGCGGTCTATCCTTAGTTCTTTGTGTCCGCGAGTTCAAATTCTCAGTGGCGCCACAATGGCTGCCTTTCATCTTACGGAGAAAGCAAGCTGTGGTTTCTGCCCCGTTCGTCGACAGTGTCCTATGCTTCCGAGTAACCTGCATTTGGGGTTATCGCGGAGGTCAGCCCTGCCGGCGTGCAGTGGCAAGGCCTCGCTCCGGAGGAATTGCCGTGTTGATCACAATCCAGCCTCGAAGCCAGGTAAGTATCCTACCGGACAAGGGTTCACCGTTCAGCCAGCGAGTTCGCTTCCGAGAGGTGGATGAGAGACATCAGGACCAAGCCCTGTGACGTGCAGGCATCCCTCCTTTGAGTCCTCCTTTGCAATGCCGCACCTGTGATCGAGCCGCGCAAGCAGAGAACGCAGGCGGCCTCGATCATGCACGCTCTGCGGTGCTTGAACATCCCGGGAGCAAACATTGCCGTTCTGTCAGTTTCCGTCTGTCAGACACACAGGACGATTCGCCTGTATACGAGACACATGGGAAAGAGCGGTTGCTGACGTGATAAATCCGATCTTTTCTCGTTTTGCAGATGATTCCATTCGTCCCATTGCTGATAGGCAGTGACGAATGCAACAGCATTTTTAACGGTTGCTGATCGCAGGCGAGAGTGTTCTTTCTATAAATGACCTCTGAAGGGGTTCTTGCCACTGAAGACCAGTGGAAGCTCCTGGAGAGCTAATGGAAGGCCAGCTTCAGCAAAGGGAAGTGTTGGTATCACGCATTCCTTGCTGTCCGATGGCACAGGGACTGCGGACGTGGCGGCCGTAGATCTGGTCGAGGAACTTGTCGGAAACAAGCAAGTCCGCATTGGTTGCCCCGTCCCTTGTCTTCCTGCTAACACCACTCTGTCTCACGAGTGGAACGAGCTGCAATCTTCCGCTCGTTTCAAGGTCCACGCAGCGTGGATACCGAAGGGAAGGCTGCATTCGACTCTCGGAGGTGCTTTCTGTAGGGATTCCCTTTGTTCTTCCTGAATCTTGCTGTTTCCCTTCCTTCCTTTCTTGGAAAGCATTCGGTGTTTTCCGGCAATTCAGTTGCCGCGCCGACGAAGTCGAGAACATCCTCCACATCCTCAGCTGCGGTAGACCGAACTTTTATGCCTACTCCCCATGGCATGAAGTCAATGCCGAGAGAAACCTTGCGGAAACCGACCTTTCTGAAAGGCGCCAGGAGAAAAGAGGCTTCAAGAATTTCCTGTGGGAGCTAGGGGATGACTTGTCTTCCTCTATTCCGTCTTCTCTCCCCCGCTCCCCCAGACCTCTGACTTGCACAAAGCAGCGATGAACCAACACTGCCACTCTGGGTGACCCGTGCACCGCGCGAGGCGAGAAGACCGATAAGACGCGTGAGCATGGGAACTCCTTCACGCGTGGACTCCTCTGAAGAAAGGGAAAGAAACATTCGGAAGGGCTGAAGGTGCGTCGAACAGGGAACTTCTGGAAGACGTCCTTCCCACGTGCTCATTCCACGAAGCCGCGCTGCCAGGAAGCGACTGGGCACACGTGCGCGGCACGCGCCAGGAAGAGGCCAGCAGGACCGCGGCAGTTCATCCCCGAGCCGCTCCTTCACGGTTTCCCCGCGGGGCAGGAAAAGGAAAGGTGCCCTGCTTCGTGGAGCACCTCGGAGCCCTGTGTCCTCCGCAGAGGGCCCCTCCCGCTACGGCCCTGATGCAAGAAGGATCGACGGTATGGCTTTGCGAAAACGCTGCCCTCTTGCAGCGACCTGGCTTCCATCTCCTTCCGCGGAGGGCGGATGCCCGCCAAGCATAAGGGTCGCGCATCTCGAGAGTTGGTGGTCGGCCCAGAAGCACTGCCCGGGGCTCAGGCGGGAAGCGGCGTCACGACCGATGCCTCGCCCCTTCCTTGGGGCAGCGGCATGTTCTGAGTGCGGGAACGGAGCCGGGCAGCGCGTCCTGGATGGAACTGTCCCGTTTCGCGCGCACGCTTGCGGGTGAAGCGATGAGGGGAGCGCTGGAACTGATCTCGGCCCGGAGGATGGAGCTCGAGACCAAAGTCGCGCGGTCAACCCGCAATGAGAGTGCCCTGAGATCGGCAGGGGATGGCGAATAGGAACCTTTCCGTCCTCTGCCGATCAAATAACCCCGTGCTTTCCCACCGCTGTTCCCATGGCAACGCCCGGTCGCATAGACCACCATTTTTCGGCCCTTACTCCTTGCTCGCTATAACTTCCATCGTCGACCGAGATCGCTTCCGTCTCGGTCCCTGCGATTACGTCATTATCGTCCGGAAAATCACTCGCAGCTTCCGCCCTACCTCCTTCCCCTTCCTCTCCCTCACCAAGTCTCCCACTGTGCGTCTGCTGTGCCCCCTAAGGACTCTCTCTTATCGCGACCGCCTCCGTCTTTTGCAGGAGCCCTATCTGCACTCTCTGTTTACCACTTGAAAGTCACGCCGGCTGCGCCCGCCGTTTTGTGCTGCCACCCAATGGCAGCCGTCACGATCGCTCCCAGTCTTTTCCGCCTCTGCTGCTTCCTGGATCATTTCTGTCTATCCTCAAAGAGCCTTCGTGACGCTTCCCTCCCTGCCCGCCACCTCTTGCAGCCTTCCGCTCCTGCCAGGGTCCTCCGCCGCTTTATCGAGGAGACACGCACGTCTTCCCCCTTCCCCCCTGCAAAACTTCCTCGGCCAGAAGGGATAGGTCTCCGTGGAGCGCAGTGTGATGTTCAGCTCCACCAAGTGCAACAACCCGGTCGGCACGTAAGCCGTCTGCGGCACGCTCGCCACGCCGCAAGCGCGCGCGCGTCCGCGGTCCAAGTCGCTCCGCGCGCTGCCAGAGGGCACGAGGCTTTCTCTTACCGGTGCTTGATGGCAGTGGCAGGGTGACCCGTCCCTGGAGGGAAGGAGGAAGGTTCCAGCACACCTGCCCAACCCGCCCGCCCGATACTGGAGGCGCAAGGACCACATCGTTGGCCAGCTCGACTACGACGGGTTCGTTCGGGCACTATCCGGCAGATGACAGTTCCGCCCTGCCGGCCGGCCGATCAAGAACGCGCGCCGGTTGTCCGAACCTGCGATTCCTCTCGTACCCAGCGGGATTCCCATCGCAACGGCCGTTTATCGTTGAAAGTGACCTGTCTTGTGACGGTCCCAGATCTAGCTCATGACCCTCGCTGGCGGATCAGCAATCGAATTCGGCGAATTCTGCCCCACAGCGACGAGAAGAACCGGCGCCGAAGGGCTGAAAAGCGACATGGCTACGAGATTTCTGCGCTGTATAGCTGTGGTAACAGCTTTTCTGACACCTTTTGCTCAAAACTCGTGACCTGCACGCCCAACGTCAAAAGAATCTTTGGGTCTCGTTTCCGCGGTCACGCGTTCACACTGAAAATCCGGGTCAAGCCGGCTCTACTCAGGGTTTCCGTCCTCGGTGGGCCGACTGTAGGACATTTATCGCCCAAGTCAATCTCTCCAATTGAGTTGTCCTCGAGGCGGACCGCACGCCTCTCCCGGTCGATCGCACCTCCTCGTGGAACGGGAGGTCGAACCCGGAAGCCGTCCTTGCCGTAGCTACGGGAAAACGAGACCAGTAAGGGAACCACGAAGGCGCGCGCTCCTTTATGCTTTGGTCCGCCAAGCACGCAAGGACTTCTGTTCCATGTCGTGGGGGAATCGGGCAGCAGCCAGACGATGGGAGTCTTGAGGGCTCCCATTGTCTGGCCCCTTACTGTCACGCCCTCCGGGGATGTGTGTGATGCAGTCAGTGATTTGGAGCGACGACCCTGATAACGGACCGTTTCCTTTTTACTCCTTGGAGGGAACCTCCGAGGAGAACCCGTTCCGTGCTTTCTGGAAGAACCACCCCAATTCCTGCCAGTCAGCTGAGGCACCCACTCCGATGGCGGGCGACACCCGACGCGCGAGCCAACCAGAATCATCTCGCAGGTGGACTGAGAACCCACAACCCACCCATTCTCGGCGCCGATCATTACAAGTGGACCAAACCCGCAGTGGGGGAGGAGCCGCTCTCCTCTCACCCCGGCTCCTTATGCTGGCCTCCTCCTCCTGCAGGGAGGGGATAGGAGGGAAATCACTTTCGCTCTCGCTCGCCGGGGGGCACTCGCCTCCTCTCCGCGTTCCTCCCGAGAGGGATCACCGCCCTTCCGCAGCTCCCTCTTTGGGAAGTCGGGCAGCCCCTTGGGTGCCCGCCGGCTCCGCTGCTTCCGGTTTCCTCCGTCCGCTCACCTGTCTGCGTCCGGAGTTGCCGATGCCGCCTCCGCCGCCGGAGTAGTGGCACTCCCGCAGGTTGCAAGGCTCGACCAAGATCTTCTCGCTCTGGTTGCACCTGCTCTCGTCCACGTAGTAGAGCGCCTCGTCTTGGCAGGAGGCGCTGCGCCGCCGGTAGCCCGCGCCGCAGGACTTGGAGCACTGACCGTCGGAAAGAAAGGGGCGGAGGGGAGAGCAGGGAAAAGGGGGGAAGGGGGTGCCAATGAGGAGTGGTGGTCGCCCTAAAGGGTCACGAACCTCACTCCAGTCGCTGAAGTGCCACGTGGCGACGTTGCAGTGGACGAAGCAACTCTCCAGTTCCTCCGGCCTATCGACATAATCGCAATTGTGGTGGTCAACTACGTCTCGCTTGTGACCTGACTGCTTAATGCATTGGAAGGATACGCGAATTTGACCTTCGCCGCAGGTAGCCGAGCAACTGGACCTTTCCTTCTCCTCCCAGCTGCGGAACCGGAAGGGCACAGTGCGGGTGAGATCGCCGCCGCCGAAGGGCAAGGGACGGGGGAGGGAGAAGGGAGGAGGGCCCGCCTACCGCAAGTGGCATCCCCCGTTGCACGGCTCGGCGATCCTCTTGGGCTTCTGCGTGTGGCACTTGTACTCGCTGACTTCGGTCTGGTGGTCGCTGTTGACGCAGACGGGCTCGCTGTACCTGGTCCCTGCGGGTCGCGGGAGCAAGAGAGCACACCCGTCAGCCCGGAAGGGAGAGAAGGAAGGGGGGAGGGCGAAGGCGCCATACCTTGGCAGAGGCGGTCACAGGGAGTGAACTCCCGCAGCTTCCAGACGTACGGGGACGACGTGGATGTGTTGGAGATGACGTACTCGTACATGATGTGCACGTGTGCCACGGGGCTGGCGGTGACCACCTGACAGTTCGCAAACGCGAAGGTCACCACCCGGCCGTCCGCCGCGACCCCGACCCCTACCTGAACTCCCAACCGGTTCAGCAGCGGCCTCGAGGCGCTAACCTGCTCTATGTGGCCTCCGGAGCCGGAGTAGTGGACGGCTGTGCCGTAGTAGTACAGAGTGGTCTCGAAACCCGTCATCACATAGTTTCCGTTCAGGATGTACTCTCGCTTGACCGGGTCACGGAGGGCTGGAAGCACCCGCCCTACTTGTGGCGTCCGCCCTTTCCTAGGAAAATCCTCCTTCCTTCCGCGCCGCGCGCGAACGCGAAGCGCAGGGGAAGCGAAGAGGAGCAGCTACCGGTCGCAGGGACTCGTCCACGTGGGTGCAGTAACCGGATGCGGGGCGCCCCCATCCACCGGGCCGGATGCCGGAGAGCGAGCAAGCGAGAGCTCTGGGGCACGGAGGCGGAGACGGAGGGACCTCTGCGCCCGCGGACGGTCCAGGCGAGATGCGAGACGGAGAAGGAGCGCTCGCGGCGCGGGAAGGAGGCGGATGTGGGGCGGAGGAAGGCGGGCGTTACCGATGTACGCAGTGGAATCTCTCTTGCGGTTCTGGTGGACTATCCTCATGTTGGTAGCACCCGCGGGAATCTCGACAATGTCGCTGTAGCCCGCGTGCACCGTCCTGTTGTACACGAAGGACACGTCGTGGCAGGTGCCGTTGTCGCCTCCACAGACGCCGCACCGATCTGTAAAGGGAGGCGGGAGGACCCTTGGTCACTCTTCCCTCCTCGCGCGTGCGCCTACCTAGCTTCAGCTCCGACTTGATCTTTCGGTCGCAGCCAGCCTGGACGCACATCCCGTTGATGCAGATGTCGTCCGTGTCGATGCCGCAGGAGGTGCCGTCGGTGACCTTCTCGTTCAGGAAGAAGTGGCTGCCTTCGGCCTCGCAGTACAGCTTGCAGCGGCGGTTCTTGTCGACTGCACGCAGTAGGGGTCGCGGAGGGATGGGGACCCCAGCGGCCCCACTCACTGCCTTTGTACACCGGCTTCCAGCGTGTGGACTCGGATACGTTGTACTCGCGGTAGTGCTTGTTCCCGTGCAGGTTGCACTGCAGCTCCCGGAAGTCCACGGCATCCACGGGGCAGTCGGCGGTGTTGCAGGACTCGTAGCGCACCCTGGCACCGATGCAGTACCTCCCGCCTCTGCTCGGGGCGGGGTTCGTGCAGTGTCGGACCAGCATCATGACTCCGCCCCCGCAGGTGCGGGAGCACGGCTTCCTAGAAAGGGAAGGGGGGAGCACAAGTGACAAGGGAGGCGGCCTCCCGGCGCGCGCGTGTTCCCGGCATGGAGCGAAGGGAGGCTGTCCGGGCTAACCGCTCTCTGAACGCGAGCGGGGTCGGTCCTGAGCCCTGCTGCCCATCCACTCTCGCCGTTCTCCGTGAATACGTCCCCCCAGACCTGAGACCACGAGCTGCAGAAGATCCTCCGCCTGCTGCGCCTCAGCACCGAAAGAGCGCGTGGCGATCTCCGGGCGCTGGAAAGCTCCTTCTGCTTGACCCCGCCCTGAAGGGAGAGGGGTCATGGCGCTAAGCTTCCCTCGCATAACTGGAGGACAGATTCCCTCGGCAACAAGCGCCTGGAGCTTTCCAGAGAGCTGCAGGACCCCGAGGCAGCAAATGACCACGATATGCGTTGAGAGGCTTGTCATAAGATTCCCCTCCACCCCACCCCCGATCAAAGGCGCCTGTGGCACGGCGTCGCCTCACCGTGGGCGTCATTCCCGCCGCATCCCCGTGGCTTCATCTGCTCAGTCCCTGCTGCCCTGTGAATCCCATCCCTGGCGGAGTCTCCTCCTTTCCACTGCCAGGAGCCTCCCGATGGGGCCACCGCCCTCCTCCCCGACTTCGCACGCGGTCGCCTGTCGACTGCAGGCCAGTCTTCGCCGCTCCTTCTCCTTCCGCCTTCCATCGGTTTCCTGGCAGCTCCCGCGTGTCGTACCCCTCGGCAGCGGATTTCCATGGGCACCCTGGGATGCGACCACTTCGCAGCAACGGGTCACTCGTCAGAGCCCCCGTGGTGCGCCTCTCCTTCTTTCCAGCCCCGCACGCGACCCTCGGATGCTTCCATCCCCAGGCTGACCGGTTTCCCGCGTCTCCTTGAAAGGGTGTGCCTCGGACGGTGCTGATCTTCCGCCTCTTCCTCCTGGTATGAGTCCAGGAATGCTTCGGTGGCTGCGGAGATGTGCAGAAGAAGAGCCCCCATAGGACTTCCGAGTTCTCACCGGAGGGGAAAAGTCATGAAGAGCCCTCGGCACAACCCCTCCAGCCGCGCGCATCTTCATCTGGAAGCCAATGTGGGCGGGGCTTGGTTGACACTTTGGAGGCCAAGAGGCGCCTCTTCCGTCGGTGACGGAAGAGGCGCCTCCTCCGCCACTCCAGCAGCTGCTTTCCGAGGTCAGCCATTGCCCTTCCGTTCCCTCCCCTTGCGATAAGGCAGCATTGCAGCAGCGTTCCATCGAAGGTCCCCGGGAACGCGACCTTTGCCGCGGAGCTGAGTGGGTCCCTCGGTTGGTCCGCCCGAATCCCTCTCTCCCACCCTCACCCTCAGAACTCTCTCCTTCTTCGGCTAGAGGGTGGACAACAGCGAAGAAAGGAGGGAAGCCGAGTGTGGATGAGGTCTCCTCCTCCTCTTCAGCTCCAAAGACGAAGCCGCAGCTCCGCAAGAGCAGGAAGAGGAGGAGGGGGTACTCGCGTTAACTCCTTCATCGACGGCAAGCTGAAGAACGGACGTCATCCAGAAGGCGAGAAGGAAACTCAAGTCGGAAGGGAGGAGGAAGCAACGCGGTCAGGAAAGAACAATCCATCCCGTCCCTCAGGGGAAAGGGAGGAGGGTGAAAGAAAACAGGGGACAAGGGATCTCCCCTTCCCAGCCGGGGACTTACTTCTGCCAGTCTCCCCAGCCTCCGTGAACCGGCTCCTCCGCCGCGGACTGGGGAACGCAGACGCCTCTGTAACACCAGTGACCCTCTCCGCAAGCCGTCCCATCTGCCCAAGGCAGGTTGTAGGTGAGGCAGGTGCGGCTGTCGTTCTTCAGCGTGCAGTACAGCGCCTCGCACTTTTGCAGCTGCTTCTGGAAGGAGGGACGCTTTCGCAGAAGGTCATCGTCCTGGAGGGAGGAGAGCAGGAAGGGGAGGAAGAGGAGGAGCAGGAGAGAAGGGGGAACTCACCACGGGACAAGCCTTGTAGCTGTGATTGAACGCCAGCTCGCACTGGTCGTCGAGGTCGAACTCGCTCCCGGGAAGCCTGGTGACGTCAGCGAGCAGGTTTCTGGAGGGCCGGTTCAGCAGGCATCGTCCGTTCCCGCTGCTGGAACGCGCGAGATAGGCGGCTCGGGAGAGCGCGGAAAGGCGAGGGCGTGTCCGCCCTCCCCCTCGCCTCCCCCTCCGGGAAAGGGGAGGCGAGGGGAGAGAGGGGGGGTAGTTGGCGCTTTCCTTACTCCAGGAACTCGGTGACGAAGTGGCGTGAGCAGTTGGACCACATCCAGAGGTGGTTGCTCGACCCGATGACGCGGGTCATGACGTTGTTGCTTATGTTCGCGTCCCTTCGGAATCTGTCGCACTTGGCGTCGTCGTCGTGGCGCATGTTGAACCTGGGACTCCCGGGAGCGAGGCCTGATATTTTCCACTCGCCAAGCGGACCTTACAGGTGGCCTATTTCGTGGGCGATGGTGAACGCCGCGCTCAGTCCGTTGTCCTCGACCACCGCGCAGTTCCTGTGGCTGTCGCAGAGCGTGCCCAGGTCCGCCAGCCCGAGGGTGTCGCAGGAGTCCTTGGAGCGGCACAGGTTCCTCCTGGGAACGCTCGGGATGCATCCCCGCACTCCCACTCCCAGCCCGCCGCGTCCCCTCCCCTTCTCGCTCCTACCTGGTGATGAGCACGGCGACGTCGAAGCGCTTCTCCTCGGAGCCGTCGTTCTGCTTGCTCTGCCACTGGCAGAAGTTGGAGTATGTGGTGTTGATGAAGGCGCCCTTGGAGGGCGAGTCGGTGTCGTCGAAGAACTCCTTCCGCTCGCGCTCCACGATCACCCGAACCACGGACACGATGAGGGAGTTCCCGAGGGAGGAGTCGGAGAACAGGACGGCGGCCTGGAGAGGGCGGTAAAGGCGAGCTGAGCAGGACTCCCGAGCGGAAGCGGATCGTCGGGGGGAACAAGGCAACAGCTGGCCTCTCATCGGGAGTGGATGCTGCTGCATCTATTCTCCACCGAGGTGACCGGGAGACACGGAACCCGGCTTTTCGGGTCAACGGAGCTTATCCCTCTTTCTGCGCCCTCTTTGACGGCCGCCGCTAGAGGAGCGCTCGCCCGCGTGTCATCTCCCCGAGGGATCACTCGACCCCCGGCAGATCGAAGGTAGCCGAGGCGGTGTGGTAGAGACCGGCTAGCGCTTGGAAGACGAACCTCATCCGGCGCGCAACTCCACAGCCACCGAAGCGCCAACTCCCAGGAAACGAGGAACTCGAGGAGCGGACGGCCGGACGGAACCGCGTCTCCGGGAGTTGCCAGGATGGCCGAGCTCCGAAGGCTGCGCCACGGCGAGTGCGTGAGAGACGCTGGCGCGCCCTTCCTGGGGTCGGGAGGCGGAGGGGAGCAAAGGGAGGAGATGGAGTGGTCCATGGAAGGACTGACAGCTTACATCCCTGTCCGAGAGGAGGCTGCGATGCTCATCCAGCTGCGAGGAGGCCAAGGATTAAGTCGCGGAGGGTCCCGGGTGTGCACTCGTGTAAGGGGAGGAGGAATCCGGGAAATGGAGCCTGCGGGAGCAGATGCGCCTACATCCCTCGTTTTACCGTCATCCACCAGACTGAACTGAGCCGAAGACGGTTTGGGCGGCCAACTTTTGCATGGCGAAAGCTGACAGGGAACAGGTACCCCGGGAGGGGACCACCCTATGAATCCAGGAAGGCTCCGGTGGAAGGAGTCCGTTCCTCTCTTACTCCTGGGAGGGAACCCCGAAGGGAACCCTCTCTCTGTTTGTCTCCGAAGAGAGCCCCGAAAGAAACCACCTCTTCCTTAAGTCCCCAGGAGGAAGGACTATTCCTTATTTCTTCTGCAAAGGGAACCCGGGAAGGATCCGTTCCTGGAATTTCTTCTCCAAGGGGAACCTGCAGGTGAACCGCTCCTTGATTCCTCTTCTGAAGAGAACCTCGAAGGGAGTAGAGCGCTTCTTACGCTCTGGAGAGGCAACCAAGCCCTGAGGAGGATATCAACCAGCTCCATGGAACGGTTACATTTTCACAACAGGAAGGGAATCCAGAAGGGCTTCTTGATTTCTGGGAGGACCTCGGGGAATCATCTTCCGATCCCGGCCAGTCGACGGGGGCATCCTGCTTCCATTGGTGCCGCATCCAAAGCCCGTGGGCTAACCAGCGTCATCTCGCGGGGGGCACTCGGACCCCATTGCACACACTCTGTTTCCTGCGTCACTCCTTCCCCAGGTGGGATTCGAACCCGCGACATTCGGCGCCGCGGCACTGGCGTCTCCTGGGGTCGGCAGATGAATTTTAGAGTTGCGCTTCCACGCGTGCGTGCATGAACAGTGGTTAGCATAATGTCGACAGCCTCAGTAGCTATTATGGCAACCTTGCGATACACAAGACCTACGACTGCTTCCGACCCGACCTACTGCCCGCTGCTTCAAGGAGATGAGTTGGGGTCATCCACAACGTGTCAAACCACATGCAATTCACTCAAAATAGCAAAGAAACCCCATCACGAAATGATGAAAACACACGATAACGGCGGTTGCAGCACGACAGACATCCTTTCGCTGACCATCAGCATTCTTTCATCTGCGAAGGTCACGAGTGGGTATCATGATAAGAGGAAAAAACAAGTCGTCATTACACCGGAGTTGAAGGGGAAAAAAGCTGTCCGTCAGCCACCACCTTACCATGGACATGAGGGTGAGGATGTAACGTTCTACGTTGTCACCATGTTTCTGCACCATGGCGTAATCCGCAACCACCATCACTTCCAAGTGGTAATCGTGAGAGAACGATCTCTTGTATCTTCTTCGCGCAGGTTCCTGGACGTTGCTTCCTGTAGAAAATTCTGAAAGCACAGCCAAGGGATAAACGTGTGGTTCCATCAAAGTCCAGGTGCACCATCAACCAACCCTCGCTAGAAACAGCAAAGAAAGTACGGAAGGACGAACATTCCTAATGTGAAGCGGGTGGGAGCGTCAGCCTGCGCGAAACCGTGCGGGAAAGGTCGCTTCGGTTCACACATTTCCAGTACAGTCTTTTCGGTGGGTCCAGCTGGCCACGGCTCTGGACAGAGACACGTGCATCCGGGAAAAGGAAAGATTGTAACAGTACAAAAAGACAAGGAGTCCTCTTTGCAGACTGGACGGCTCAAGCGCTTCTGCTGCTTTGCAGAGGTTCATCTGACTTTGGCGAACATTCTGGGAGGGGAGGGGTGAACGTATGGGGCTAAACTCGAGGCAGCTCCCATCTTGAGGCCCCTTCATGGGGGAAGACTCGATGAAAAATGCTTGGGCCGAGAAATCCGAGACCTTCATTCGGTAGTTGCGCTGGCTGCGTGAGAGGATGGCGTTTTCCTCAGGCATCTTCGCGCGTCCAGACAACATTTCTGCTTAGCAGACGGAGGCGCTGCTGCCGAACACTTCCTTAAATATTTGCCTTGCAATCCGAAAGCTCAGGGAATTCGACACTCTTTCAACGTTCGTTGTCGGTTAGAGCACATTTGGTCTCGCCTGAAACGCGTATGCTCAGAAGACGTCCTTGGGCTATAATAGTTATTGAAGTGTTGAGAGACGAACAGCAAAGCAGCGAACGAGTCGTCACCCGGATTCCTGGTGGGCATGCTCGAATGCGGCCGCCAGCTCCACGGCGACATGGACCCAATCGAGGCACCATCTAGACGAGATCGCTGGCAGACGTAGCGAACGCAAAGCTGAATGACCGCGCACGTCTATTGCGAGCTCATCGACTCAAAAGGAACCCCTGCTCAAACCTGACGAAGAGGAAGAGCAGGAAAAGAGTGCAGTCTGAAATTCATCGCGGACCACAATGACAGTAACGTAAATGAAACGGTACGAAAACAAATCCTTTATGAACCGTGGACCAAATATGCTCATGGACATCTTTGACAGGTCCAAATTTCGAGGACGATTTGCCGTGGACGAAATGTTCTGCAAGGCTCCTCGTCACCGGAGGGAGGTGATGAGGCGAATCTTTCCCCAAACGTTTCCTGGCACGATGAACAGAGGAACGAGAGTCCCATCCGTAATTTGGGGATGCTGATCGAGACGGAATTCGAAACGGAACAGCCTGAACGGAATTCCAGCGAGGCAAACATCATGTCTTCTGCCCGCGCCGAGACAATGCAGACGAAATCTGAGCGAACAGCTTCATGAAGGCTACTCGCAATCTGAAGCAGATCAGACACGTCCGTCCCTTGCAGAAACGACTGCACAACGGGAGAGATCCAACTACTTGAGATGAACGGATGCCGGATGTGCTGGAACTGGCAACGCGAGGAGGAACCTAGGAGGCTGAGGATGAATCGCGCCAAGCCACTTGTGGAGCCCTGGCTGTCATCAGTGGGGGGCGTCCTTTGTGGATCGTGTCCAGGACCTTGGGGAACGCTCGCGTGTTTCGATCGCAAGGGAGCGTTCCAGAAGCACAGCAGCGGGAAGGAACGCGCTCAACAGACACATTTCGTAGAATTTTGCATTTTGTTCGTTACCTTCCTGAGCACAGAAGGATTGTGGACTAGCTGACCAGTTTGACGAATAGTTGATGAGTTTCTTAACGATCTTGTGCAGGATCCTCTCCCGATCATCGAAAAAAACGATTGGTTGCATGAGATACAAGGCCTCTGATGTGCGGATGGTACCTTTCTGAAATACGTACAATTGTGTGCACCTTCACAGCAACAAATTTGAAGCTTTGCTCGAAACACGAGCTGCTGATGGGCTTATTGGTCCATCAGGAATCGACCTCCCTGGCGAGGAGAGCGAACTAGAATATTCTGTCGCTGTCGGGTCACGCGGGAACGGGCGATCTCGACTTTCAGTTCGGGAAGTTCCCGCCCTTCAAGGGGAGCTGTCTCTTTACGATGGACCATCCCGAGGAAGGGAAATCCACTTAAGACTGAGATCTCACGTCGAGGACAGCCGCGTGCTCCCGTATAACCAGCAGCGCGGCGGTCCCCGGCGAGACGCAGCCCGGTGCGAGGTGCTGCCACCCAGCCGCTCGTTTCGCAGGAGACCGGCGGTTTGGGAGCTGCAGCTCCTCCTAACCAATCATGGAGGAGCTAAGCGAAACTTGGATTTTGTTGCAAAGTCATCCGATCGGTCAGAATCCCGTCTATGAAAATGGGAATCAGCAGCGGAATGGAGCTCGCTTGCGTCCGTGACGAACGAACGCGCGCCAACCGCCTGCGGCGCAAAGAATTCCCATCGGAAACTTCGGCCCAAGGAGTAGATGGAGCGGAATTTTTGATCTTGTTGGAATCGACTGATGTCTGAATTACCCGGAGGGCTGCTTGCTATCGCACATCGTGCGTGAACGCCCGGAAGGAGAGAGCGGGCACACAGCTGCAGCTGATATCGAAGGCACTGCTCAAGACCTGCTTGGTGAACGCCTGAGAGGTCACGTTAAACATAAAAGTGCCGAAATCTTCGGCCCCAATGATCTCTACCTTTCGGCGATCCCATCAGCATGTAACAATTTCAGCAGATCCCGGTGTTGACCGGGGATCTGCTGTTGTTAATCTCTTCTTGTTCCCTTTCCTGAAAGACGCTTCCTGAAGAGAGCAATGCGCTTCTTAACACTCTAGAGAGACAACCAGCCCCCGAGGGGGGGTATCAACCAGCTCTATGGTATGGCTCCATTTCCACAACCGCAAGGGAACCCCGAAGAGAACCGACTACTTGAATGGACTCTGGAGGGTCAACTTCCAATCCCGGTCAGTCAAGGGGGTCATCCTGCTTTCATCAAAGCCACACCCGAAATCTTCAGACCAACCAGCGTCATCCTGCGGGGGGGACTGGAAACTCACGACGCACCCTTCATTTCTCTGGCATCGATCCTTCCCCGGGTGGATTGGTAACAAGCGTTACGGGTTCGAGTCCCGCAACGTTCGGTGCCATGCTCGGAGACGGCAGCCACACGGCCGTCACCGCAGACAACTCCGCATCTTGACGAAAAAGCGCATCGGAAGGAGGAGCAATGGAATGCCACCATCCCTCTAGCAAGGAACTCCAAGCCGAGTTGCATTACCACCAGCGTTGTGGATTTCTCTGACGCCACGCCACCCTGCTTTCCCTCGCGGGGATACGGGTATTTCGGAAAGAGGGAACAGATCATCGGTTCAGTGTTCCAGGATCCGATTAGAATTTTGCATCAGTAATGACGACAGCGGCGGTGAAAGTGGGATTTTGACCCGACATTCCCTCGACGAGATTGTGCGCAAGCGTCCGTTTGGACGACGCAGCCCAGGACACTACCGTGGGCGAGAGGACGAGGTCTCTGGTGAAGTGCTTCCGCGGCGAGCAACCCGTGCGTGGCGACGAAGACTTTTCACTCGCTCGAAGCGAACGTTATCAGGATCGATGGCGTAAATCGGTGGATGCAAATTTCTTTCCGGGAGGGGGAGGGTTTCCCCACTGATTCCAGATCAGCAAAGAGAGTCGCTCGAAAAGGTCAACAAGAGATGTGGGGCACGTCTTCCCCAAATCCTCAAGCTGCAAGACCGAAGGACTGTGAGCTCACAGCACTCCAGAAGAGACCAGACGAACTCCATCGTTTGCCTCGAGGCGAACGGCTGGTCTTGTTTTCCGAAGCGTTCCATCATTTGGGGTCTTGGGAAGAGAACAGCTGCGACACGAGAGGAGGGGCAGACTCCAACGACCGATGAAAAAAAATTCTTTCGTTTGTGCATTGAGTTCTTGATCTCGTCCTTGCAGTCACCCAAAGGCACCATCCGCGCGTCTTCCTAAGCTGCTGGTAAGTTCGAAAGGACGGACCCTTTCCTTCCACTTTCCAGATGTGAGGAGGGGCTGACTTGCGCGGGAACCCACTCTGATCCGCGGAGGAGTTCCAGCAGCGCCGGAAGGCCTCAGGTTCCCCATCGGAATCGAGCGCCCAACTCCGAAGAGGGCGCTCCTTTGCTTGCCCGTTATGCTTCATCTCCTGCTGGCCCCTGTCTCTCAGGAAAGGAGGCCCACCAATCACCGCATCCCCGAGCCTGCAAACTCTTCCGCCTTCCTCCCACAAGCTGCGGTCTGGATGGCTTGCACGAAGCAAGGACTCTGCAGTCGAAGACCCGGCTCTGGAGGAAAGAATCCGTTCCTCTCACGCTTGGGAGGGAACCCTGAAGAAAAGCACCTCTCCCTTGTTCTCTCCGGAGATACCCCTTCAGGAGGGGAAGCCACTCCTCGTTTCTTCTCCGAAGGGAACCCGGAAAGGATCCTCTCCTGGAATTTCTTCTCAGGAGGGAACCCACAAGGCAACTGCTCCTCGTTTCCTCTTCTGAGGAGAACCCCGAAGGGACGCTTCCTAGTTTCTCTAAGGACGCCTCCCCGACGGGAGCAGCGCGATTCTTCACACTCTGGAGAGGCATCATCAATCCACCAGCTCCATGGTACGCTATGGAGGTCCCCCCACGAAAGGAGGGCCCGCCCCAATTTCATAACCAGAGGTAACCCCAAAGCGGCTTCTTGATTCCCGGAAGGACCCCGGAGGGTCAACTTCCAATCCAGGTCAGTCAACAAGGGCATCCGATTTCCGCCAGTGTCGCATCCACAACCTACAGGCCAACCAGAAGGTCATCTTGCTGGGGGGAAATCGAAACCCGCGACACTCGGTGCCACGCGCGGAGACCATGGCCGCACGGCCGCGCCAACGCGGGCGATCGCTTTGTTTGGAGTGTGCCCTGCTGCCAGTGGCTCGTAGAACGCCAGATGCGCCGCTCTGCAGGTCCTTTCGCGAACAGAATTTGGAGCCATCTCTGTCGAACTGTTTCCCTCTCTCCATCGCCTCCGCAGCTCAGCACAGTAGCTGCAGAAGAAGCCTGCTCTTGTGTTTCCAGGGATGCCACTCGCGAGAGGCAGCTCCTCCCCGCTTGTACCTATACGTCAGTACCGACCGCCTGCCTGTGGAGTTCAGCAGCAGGGTGGCCGGCCCTTCCTCAGCCTCTCGGCCGTGGAAAAAGGGAGGCCCACTTTGAGCCGCGTGGCCCCCAGCCACGTCGCAGGCACCAGGAGGCTCTTGGCGAGCGAAGGCCGAGGATACATCCGACTGTTCCCTTCTTCGCGGTCCTCGGCACCGATCCCAGACAGGACCCCGCCCGAGAGAGGGAGAGTCAGGTCGACTCGCTTACGGCAACCGGAGGGCGACCTCGAAGCACCGTGACTCCTAGAAAGGGGAGTCCGGCCTCCATGGCTCGCGGGAGTCATTCCGAAGCCTGGAGTCGTCCTGCCGTAAACCCACGACGTATCCCCCATTTCCGGCGCCCATCCTCTGCGGGGGATTCGAACGGTGCGCGCTCGGGGCACTCTTCAAGAGAACGCAGGACGGGTGTCTTGTGCGCCTTTCTCCTGGCACTGGTGCTCCTGCGTACTCTGGCGCGTCTCCGAGGTCCTCCGTCGCCCCCTGCATGGAGTTCCGCGCGCAGATGTACGAGGTGCGGCCTTCTCTCCCCTGATTGTCCTTGGGTTCCCCAGCCCTGATCGGATGCTCTTCTGCCGCTCCCAATGTACGCAGGAGCACAGAGGACTTTGGTAGCGAGCCGACTCTGGTCTCATCCGGGAGCGGCTCCGAAGGCCGTGGCCGGCCTGCGGGCAGGTGGAAGGATGGTCGCTGCCGTCGACTCGGCAGGCCCTAGAGCTCTGCGCGGTAGTGGAGATGGCGGACCCTGGTCTGGGCGGAAGTTCAAAAACGCTCGAGGCTGAGCTTTCCGGGAGAGGTCGCACATCCCCGGTCGGCCCCGCCACACTCTGCCGTCGGGGCTATCCGACTGTCGGCCAGCGATCAAGACTTTGCCACGTGCGCTGGGCGCGCGCAGGGGAAACGAACTCCCCCACTCCGGCTTCCTCGTTTCGACAGCCTCCGTAACGCTCCTCAGCTGGAGTGGGCCTTTCCCCGTGATATGGCGTGCTGTGAGAGCGAGTTCCCGCGTTCTCCGAGTTATCGGGAACGCGCCCTCCGGGGGGGGGGGGAAGGGGGGGCTTGGAGTCGGCTCTCGGGCCGAAGAGCTGCGCGTGCACGGAACCAGACGGAAGGAGGGGGAGTCTGGAAGAGGACCGGTGGGAGCCTGGACCCTCTCTACCCGCGCGCCTGAGGCTGCTTTGCCGCGGCGAACCGCGCGTGCGCGACCACCGCAACCCGACCGAAGAGTGCGTCCGGCATGCCCTCAGGATAGAGTTGAATGCGGAAGAGTTCAGGGGGAGGAAGGGATTGGAGGGTCTCGGACCCGTCTCGGTGAAAGGAAAGATGGATGACCTGAGGGCAGCGTTTTTTGAGAGACAACTGAAAGTCTCCCGCAAGCGTCGAGAGGCAAAGAACCGGAGGTCGTGCCATGCGGACTGAAGGATGGACGAAATCCCTTTGTCCCCGCCAAATCCAGAAAGTCCCCTCTGGTGATGACGAGCGTCTGTGGAAGCGGTCGGCCTGGGAAGACGGTCCAAAGATTAGGAAGAGAACACGAGGAGCTTCCACTAAAGCTCCCTGCACTGTCTGTGGCGACCAGAGCCAGCGTGCGACCGAACGAGCCTTTCCAGATCCAAGTCAAGGTCAGGTCGTCTCCTTCGCAGCGCGCAAACAGCCCATCCACGCCCCTTGCATCTCTACCTAAGGTTTTCCGGATTCCCTCCCTAGGAGGGTCAACGTGGATCCCCTCGCTTCGCAGGACAGTTCGCCTTTCCTCCGAAATCTCCGCCCGCAGCGCCAGCTCAGCTCCGTCAAGTGGCGAGACACCTCCGGGCAGTCAAAGCAGCCTCCGCCAGCGATTTGGTCGGCGGTCAGTGGTCGCGTTGCCGACGGGCATCGACGGCTGCGGGAACGCGGCGAACGAGCGGACAACCGTTATCTCCGCACCACCGGTCGCTACCAACAGTCGGTGCGCGGTGGCACCGAACGCTGGGGCAGTGGATCCCTTCGGAAAAAAGGTTCGGCCATCCTGCAGCCGCGATGAAGGGTCAGAAGGAAGATTAGCCTCCCCTCCCCCTCGCACGCGCGCACCCTAAAGAACAATCCGCTCGTCCCCGCGCACCTCCCGGAGAAATGGCCTGACTCTGTTTCTGGGAAGAATGGCGGCGTCCCTCCCTTTCCTGGTCTGCTGGAAACCCTGAGGAATGATCTGAGGTCTCAGCAGCGTCCGCCCGGCGTGCCTCAGGCAGGGCTGCCAAGAACTCTCGCAGCCAGCCGGCAGCTGAACAAAGTTGCCCGGGGCCTTCCTATTGTGAGGATGGAGGGCATCGGAGGAGCGCGCCTGCACCAGTAAAGGGCGCCCCCCCCGGCTTGCAACTCGATGCCACCACGCGGAGGCCGCGCCCCCGAAGACCGGAACGGAACCTGGGAGTCGCCACCGCCGCCACCGCCGCGGATGATTTGCATCGACGGGCGGAGCGGCAGTGCTCCGGCTTGTGTTCGACTTAGGCCGGGATTCGGGCGACTGCATTATCCGCGATCGTCTGCATGGAGGGAAAGGGAATCCCGAAGAGACGGCATCTGTAGGGGGGGGGGGGGGGGGGGATCGAAACCATCGGTGAAGAATGTCGCGCCGACAACCGGCCATGCGAGAACGGGCCATCGTGAATTTCGTGGATGCACAAGCATCTGCCTCGAGGATGGGATCGCGGTAAAGCATGGACCTGGCAGCTTCGAGTTTTCGCACCGGAGGTAACGAGGAGAGAGGGACGGAGAAACAAGCAGGATCATGCGGTAGCAAGCCTAGCGCAGCCTATCGTGGGTTTTGAACACTTCTCCACGTGGCGGCATCTCGTTGTTTTCAGAGTAACTAAAAAAAAAAGTCGAAGGGGAGAGGGAGGGGCACTCTACACACGGGGAGAGATGGTACCGTTTGTAGAGTGCAAAGTTCCTCTCAGCTGCAAAGTTTGCCAAGTGACGGGGACTGAGGGTGCCGTCGCGCGCATCCCTTGACGGGCTTTCTCGCTGTGGCCGCCCTCCCGCTCCGCGTTTTGAGTCCGGGCGCACGCCGTCCGTCTCCCGACGGGCATGCTCCCTTTCTCCCGTTCCCGTTCTTCCTCGCCTGAGAGCTCGACTCGGTCGCAGGGGAGCGAGGTCCCCGCTCACGACCCCGCCGGAGGACGCCGCTGTCGTTCCACGCCCACCCCTCCCGCGTCACTCTCTGGCGCTCGCATCACGCGCATCCGAGAGCGCGTCACGTGCAAAGGCGCAGCCATTCTTGGGATTCTCCTTCCACGAGAGCGAGGGCTTCCCCCCCGCTCCTCCTCCTCCTCCCCATTTTCTTTCCGTGCATGAGCGTCCATCAACGGGTTCGCTCCCTCTCCTTGCCGACGCTTTTTTCGCGCTCATGCGCGCCTGCTGCAGCCGAAACGATGCCGCCTGACGTCCCCGCATCGTGCGGATGCGCACTTCTGCGGTGGGAGGAGACGGAGGGAGGGGGAGAGCAGCAGCGAGAGGGTCTCCCGAGGTCATCCCTCGGAGCCCCTACCCCTGACCTCCCGCGGCACTCGGGGAGAGCAGGGGCAGGCGGCCAGGGGCCGAGGGGCCGACGCGGAGATGGACCCACCACGAGCGCGGGGAGCGCGTGCGGGAGGCATGCGGCCTATTCCGCGTCCTCAGCCAGTGCCGGAGTCCTCGCGGTGGCGGAAAGCCGCCTCCCATCCCGCGGGTACCAAAGCGCCACCACCACCACCACCACCACCACCACCGTTGCCGCTGACCGAAGGCCCTCTGGCAGTGACAGCGCCTCGCGCGCGTGCCGTCTCACGGCGTTCGCGCACGCGCAGCAGCGGCGATCCACCGGTATGGACAGCTTGCGTTCTCGGCAGGCGAGCAGTGGGCCGCCCGCTAAAGGTGGAATGTTACGCGTGGTAGTGCAGCCGCCGGGCGAAGCACTCCCGAGCGAACGGGGGCCGACTCCCCTTCCTTCCCTCCGTCATCCCGAGCCGGCGGGATGGAGAAGCCGGTCGGGAAGGGGGAGAGGAGAAAAAGGTCAGCTCGTTCGTCCAGCCCTGCGAGCGCGCCGCGCCTGGCTGAGTCCCCCGACATGACGAACGTGTGCCGATCTACTTGGGAGGTCGCCTGGCAACCAGCCGCGTCCCGTCGTCAGTCCGCGGAGGCCAAGGACTCTCCTCCATGGGAGACGGCGGCGGAAGAGGGAGGGAAGGAGCGCGCGCGGTGGGGGAGGAGGAGGTCAGATCCCAGCGGAGCGGCCGGACCACGTGGAGTGCGCGGCTCCCGCGTGCCCGGAGGCGAACCCGCGCGCGCGCGAAGGCGGCGTTGCGTTGGAGCCTCTCCTTCCCCACCGCGGAACCCGCTAGCGGAGGCACGTGCGGCCGGCAGGTCCAGGGGCAGGGTGGGGGAAGGGACGCAGCATACCCTCCCCCCTCCTGGGGCATCCATGTGCCGATCCATGTGCTCGATGGCAGGCGTGCCCGGCAGGCGCAGATCCGAGCAGCGCTTCGCCGCCCCGGGGAGTGGACGTTCGCGTTCTCTCCTACCGGGAAACTCCCGAGCAGGCGTGTCTGGCGGTGCAGCGCGGGGGCATGGGCGGTCCTCCTGCCAGCGTCCCGGGTCCTCCCGAGGCGTAAGGGGAGGAGGAGTTGCCGCGCGCCCCGCTCCCGACTTCCCGGATGCCGGCGGAGATTCCCCGAGGGGACCGACGTGGGAGTCGCACCGCTCGCACCTCGGACGAGGGTCCGAGCGCAAGGCAGAGATCTCGCACCCCCCTTCCCCCCCCTCCCCCTCAGGGCACGCAACACTTACGACACTCGCGTGCAGCAGCGTCAGCGTCGCTTCCGACCGCTCGTCTCCGGCGACGCGCCCGAGGAGGCTGCAGCCCGTGGGCAAGTCTGAGGCAGCCTCCTGGTCCTCGGGGGCGGGCCTCAGGTGCACAAGAAAGTCCCTCCCGAAGGCAACGAACTGGACGGTCACTTCCGGGCAGCGATACCTGGTGGCATTCCCGAAAACCAGCTCTACGAACACGTCCTCTTCCCAGTCATCTGAAACAGGAGGCACGGGTCACGTGGTTGCGGGCCAGCGCGGTCTCCCTGCCGCTGCCCCGGGCTATCCCCTCTCCCCTCTTGACGCTCGCGGTGCGCCCCGGATTTGCGCGCGCACGCGGCTTTCTCTGCAGCTGCTTCCAGGAGCGCCACCGGTCGAGAGCGCGCGTCCAGCTTCCCTCATGGCCGCATAGATGGCTCTCCCTACCGCATGGACTTACCGCGGTCGCCCCATTCCCGCGGAGTCCCCTCTACAGTTCCTTGGGGTCACCCCGATGACCACGCCGGCGTCCCGCCACCGGACATGAGAGCGACTTCGCGGTGAGGCCGAATCTTCCACCTCGAAACGGCCCCTCCGAAGATCCGTCAACTGGAGTAAGGGACCGTGGCAAATGCTCCCCCCCTAGGTATCCTCTGTCCGGTCGCTTCTCGCAGACGTCAGCGTCCGCGGCGTGCTGGATCTCATTTAGGCGATGCCTGGTCGGCACCTCGGTCACCAGGGATTTTCTGAGAGCGTCCTGCGTGTGGTCACTGGATCTCACACGCCCGCCCGGCCCGCTTCTCTGCCTCCGCGGAAGGAGCGGCTGCAAGAACGACGAGCTCTGCCCGGCAAACCGGAAACCAGCCCGGTGCAGAGACCCCTCGACCTCTCCAGCCTTCCGAAACCGGAGCGCGTGCTTCGCGGTCCAAGCTGGGAGCGCGACTGCGAGATGACCACTGTTGGGGCCATCTCAGCGCTTCATGGGCGTTTCGTGGACATCCTCCGATCCCTGTAACCTGGGCGCTCGCGTGAAACCCTTCGCCTCGGGCGATACAAGTACCAGCCACGCCGCTCTCTCGGCCGCGTCACCCAGACGGCGGGGAGGAGACAACTTGCAAAGGAAGAAGAGAAGGATGAGGAGGGGGGGAGGAGATACTCGCGTTAACTCCTTTATCTCCAGCGAACTGAAGAGCGGACGTCGTGCAGACGGCGAGAAGGAAACTCAAGTCAGAGGAACGAGAGATTCCCGCCGACGACGCCCCCGTCGGTGGGCGTTAGGGACCGTGGCAAATGCCCCTCCCCTAGGTGTCCTCTGTCCGGTCGCTTCTCGCAGACGTCAGCGTCCGCGGCGTGCTGGATAACGTATCTCATCGACCAGCTTTTTCCCACTCTGCACGTAAATGGTAGCATCCCAGACCGTGAAGAGAGTCCCTCCTGGCTGATAGGAGGCGCGGAGAGTGGCTCCGGACTTGACCAAGTCGGAATCCCTTCCTTGGAAGGTCCAAGATCTCAGAGGCTGAATCATCTCAAAGAGATTCATCTCAAGTGGACTCCGGACGCCACGGAGGCAGCGGCGGGGAAGGTCGGTGAAGTTGGGGGAAATCCCGGCCGGGTCAGAATGGCCGCATTTCTGGGAAGATGGGGACGGCCGACGTTCGGTCGTAGGGAGAGCCGCGCAAGAAAACTGGGGCCGGGATCGGAGAGCAAGCGCTGCACCGCGCGAGGAAGACGAAAGGCGTTCCTTCCGCCTTCCAGACAATCCGACGTTCTCGGAGCGTTCTCGCCGATGCTGGCAGAGAGGGAGAACTGGGAGAGTCGCTTTCGACATCCCATGGCCTCGGATTTCGGTCTTCGCAAATAGAAGCCACTTCAGGCGGAGAACCATGGAAACCGCGTCTGGATCAGCCATTTTGTTTTTCTTTTTTTTCTTTTGAAAACTGCCTGCGGGAGAAAAGGTCGAAAATTTCGCGAACGTGGTACATGAGAGGAAAAACCCTCTTTTATCATAATAATAAGATCTGCCTTAATCCGCATTTCAGCGACCGAGAGCCGCGAAGTCATGCGGCGATGGCTCTTTGAACACCTCATAATTGGATACGAGGCGAGAGCGGTCGGACTTGCCTGTGCCCATAAATCGCGGGAGATTAAAGTAACAGGAGAGGATCGATCAAAGAGAGGAGTCAGTTCTTCCCCTTTGGAGATACAGGAATGCCAGCGTGGCAGCTCGCCCTCGCAGGCTTTGGCTACCAGCGACGAAGGCAGCCGCCACGGCAGTCCGCGTGACCCGCGCGTGGTTTTCGATTGCACACGAGGGCGCGTCCCGCCGAGCGGCGGTCCGCTAAGATACGGCTGCTTTCTCAATTACACGGTAGGGGCGCAACGAACCCGGCTGGTTTCGGGGGGAGGTGAGTCTCACCCTCGGGTGGGTCATCGCGGAGCACCTGGAAGGTGTCTCTCGCACTTCCGAAAAGGTGCCGGAAAACTGCGAGGGGTTTCTCCAGGGCTCCTTAGACCGGGGGAAGAAAGACCGGTCGCCTCAAGTCGGACACCAAGGCACGCCTGAAGGTGAATCTCTGGAAGCGCAAGCGAATGGCCTGTTGGGCCGCCTATTCGATGATGGCTCCAGCTGCATCCGCCGAGCGACGCGGAAGACGTGACACACACTACTTGAAGCAGGCAAAATACCGGTACTCTTCTTGAATGGAGGACAAGAATTCCCTCGACCAGGACGGGCTGGACTTTCTTACGGAGGAGGCCACCTTGCGAGTAGGCAACGCATGTCAAAAATCCGCCTTCCTTTCCTCTCGCGCCTTCTTGCCTACTCAGCGGCAGTGCGTGCCCCAATCGCGACCTGACACCGGGACTGGAGAAAACGAATAAGGGTTCTTGCGGTTCGATCGACCATCTGAGAAGTGATTGTCCTAAGCGGGTGATGCTGTGTGACTCTTCCTCCTCCGCAAAAGCCAATGCAGTTTGGGTTACTGGCTTGCTTGACTCAAGGATTTCGGCTGACCGGCGTGAACGGGTCACTTCCGGAACATAAAATGCGGTACATAAAGTCACCCGCCTCCAGGGCGTTGCCAATGCCAGCAGCATCCTTTTTGCGATGAATCCGAAAACCGATCTACGAGAAACCGCTTGCCTCACGGAAACAGCGAGCGTCAACTGGGGTTATTAAAAGCTCGAGGTCACAACTGGAATCGGCCCCGAGTGTTGCTGCCAGCCGACGGCAATCAACGGTGCGAGAAGCTGCGAAAGAAGCGCGCCGGTGGGGCATCGAATGGGAGAAGCTGAAGGCTCTGTACCGGATGGACCCTGCTGCCTCAACTCAACCCACGAGAAGAGTCTGGTACTTAATGGTTCTGCGTCGGAAGGAGGAGGAGGGGGTAATGAGTCTTGGGTTCCCGCGTGCAAGACGCCACGCGGGCCAAGCCACGAGGATTCAAGCCAAGTTGCTTGAATGCAGCCCACGTGGATGAGTACCGCACGCTCCTTCGAATGAATCCCATGAAGCGGAAGAATGGGTCTGGTGACCACTGGGAGGAAAAGGCACAAGGACTTTCGCGGAAGCATTTCTCTTCCCATCGTCGGTCTTCTCCCGGCGTGTGTCTTTGCGCGTGTCCTTTGAAACACCAGCACCCGGCAGAAACCGGAAGAATGGGAAGCCACCGACCACGCATGAGGCGAGGTGTTATGAGTGAAGGAGATGTGGGAAAGAATAGCTTGAAGTTGAACGCGGACCGCGAAAGGCGACGCTGGAAGCCGTCCAAGAACGGTCTCGGTGGAACGATGCCATTGGCGGGTTCCGTGCGGATTTGGTTCTCAAAGACTACAACAAAACAGCGAGGATTAAAACAGATGAAGCCTATGTGACGGGAAGAGGCGGATGAAAGCAGCCAAAACAAGGAAAGGAGCCACAGCTGCACAGGTGTGTGAGCTCCAGCAGCAATTCGCGTCACTCAATGGGAATTCATTCTTTCAGGGAGTCTTCCAAGCCGCCAGCTGCTGATGTCGGACATCAGCAGCTCCTTTTCCTGTCTTCCTCTCTACGAGTGCCGAGCAAGCGCTTCTTTAATTTACTGTCAGCATTGTTTTCTTGGATGGAAAAGGGCTGGATTCGATTATAGATGGTCCTGCCATCCAAACGCTAAGGACAAAGCGAGCATCTTCTGACGTTGCTGCAGGCACGCAGAAAGCAATCACATCCTATTGTTTGTCTGCAGTTAATGGGAAGCAGATGAAGACATCCTTCGAGGAAAGGAATCTGTTGTTGCAGAGTATCCAATGCGTTTTCGGTGTCCTCGAAAGATTCGGTCTTTCTGCCGCAGATTTCTGTATTCCACCACACTATGGTGCGGGATTCCCCCTCCTCAGGGTTGGTTGGCAACGCGAGACTTTGGCTGAGCGCGGCGCCGCTGATTGAAGCCGGCCAGCAGTCGGAAACTTCATCAGAGCACCAGAAGGGCGGTGAATGGTTCAGAAAGATGCAGGCGAGATGGGAATGGGATGAAAGGAGATGGAGGCTGCAACGTCTGACGCTTCAGAGTAAATCTCGAGGAGCGACATCTCGCGTTAGGAACACTGGACGATTGCCGTTAGCCTCCCAGAGTGCAAAGGACGTCGTGGAGAGTCCGCTCGCAAGCGTGAGGTGCGGGGAGCTGTCGTTCCTACGTCATCCGGCCTGGTCAGAATGACGTGGAGCACCGAGGAAACGCGTGACGCCTCTGGCGGAAAAGATTCGGTTTTCGATTTTGCCACTGGGCTGCACTTTCCCTTTACATGGCAGCTCTCCTGGAGGAAGAGCTTATTTTCGTGGTCAACCTCGGATCCGCAGGTGTCTGGCTGCGCAGGACGGCAGTGTTTCCCGGATGGGAAGCGAATTCCAAAAGGAATCGTTCCAAGCACTCGCTTACCTCTTGGATCGCAGGAGCTCTGCAGAAATCTCTCTCCAACAGGAAAAGCACGTGTTGCTCGCTCGCTCGCTCGCTCTCGTGTTTCGCCCTCCTCCTCCCTCCCCCTTCTTTCGCTTTTCTTCTTTTCTCTTTTTGCTTGCGGCCACGCAAATGGTCGGCGAAGCGTTCTGAGGTTGTCCTGAGAGCTGCTTGTTCGAAGGCCGTGCATGTGCTGACAGACCACGTGAGTAACTGCTAATTGTGCATGCCCGAAGACGACTGTGACCTCTTCTGCGGGCACTTTGAACACTTTTAATACCTTCGGGGAGGGACTGTCACCGACTCACTCTTACGGATTCGGTCAGAGCAGCAGAGAAGACGACAGGATTCACCCCCGGCCTGTTCGGAAATGCGGAAAAATTCCAACGACATGAGCGGAACGAGCGCGAAATCCTTGCTTCGTCCTTTCAGCGTCTCTCCTCTCACATCCAGTGCGGAGAGGCCAGCAGAAGTAGGCAGGTTATTAGGGGTCAGAAGAAGTAGGCAGGCTACCAGCCAAAACCCTCTTTCTTATCTTTTCGTTTCGCGCTCGAAAAATCCCTCAATACAAACGCAGGAAGTTCTCTCAGCTGAAAAACTCTAGGAAACTTCCGGCTCAGGTGATCCAGGTCACCATGGCAGCAAGGATTTTCCTAAAAGCCCGATTTGTAAGCGGTTTTGCCGGTTCCTGTCGTTAGAAGAATTGCCTCCTGGCAATGTAGGCAGCCGTAGTCTGTTGCCGGAAGTCCCCTGTTTCAAGAAGGCGCGAAACAGAAGCGGAGGGAGGAAAATGAAAACGAAAGAAAGTCGTAGCTGGCAACCCTGACTCCAGTGGAAGCCTTTTTTCCGTTCCGGCGGTCCAGAGAAGTCCTCGCAGCTTCCACGGGAATCGAAGAGTTGGATTCTTACTGCTGTGCGCGGAATTTCTGCAAGTCCTTTCAGACGCCGAGCCGGATTTCCAACGGGACGTTCGGCATTCTGAAGATGAGGAACCGCGTGCATCTCCAGGAGGCCTCCACCATGCCCGTAGGTACGCGCTCAAGCCTCGTCTCCCAGGAAACGGGACTTTCCTGCGCGAACGAATTTCACGGAAGGGAGGGAGGGAACACGAACGAGGAGCGAACACTCTTTGGATTTCTCCCTGGATTTCCTGGTGCACGTGGAGTAGCGGAGACGGGGTTTTCAGGAAACGTGGGCTGCCAACTTCATCTGGGTCCCCGTCGGAGGAGGTTCCGCTGTCTGGGAGAGAGCACGCACATTCCGAGCTCTGAGCGGAGAGGCGCTGGACTTGAGGGCGGAAGTCACGTTTCCGTCTACGTCCTCTCTCTGTTGCAAGCACTTGCTCCAGACCGGTGAGGAAGGTGAGGAGTTCGAAGCAGCCTAAGCGTGTCCTTTTCTCCTGGCTCTCGACAGGTTCTTGGAACCTCTGGCCGAGGACTCCGAGGTCTCTGAAGAACGCGGCGCCATACCGCTCCGGAGCGTTTTTCTACGACCTTTCCCGCCTTCCTCGAGTTCGCGGCAGCAAAGGGAGGGGAAAGGGGAGAGAAAGGTGTGTGCGGGGGGGGGAGGGGGCTGCTGCTGCTGCTTCGCTCCTCTGAAGCTCCTCCGCGCGCGGAGGTTGGCTCTTTGGTTGTGCCCTTTGGTGAGCGGTCGGTTCCAGAGTCTCCTGCCCGGCCGCAGGCGGTCCCGTCGAAGCCGAGTGAGTTCGCTGAGCGACCTGCCGCTGTCGAGGGAACCGCGCGGGAGGAGGAAGCATCTCGCCAGATGAATTTGCGTTCCCAGCCCGGCTTCTCTCGGGTGCGCGCTCCTTCTGGGCGTGCGACGGGCTCCGCGAAATACTAATTATAAACCCTCTCGCTACGAGGATCTCCGTATTCATCACGCTGCCACGCATCGAGATGAAACTAATAGTGGCATATTTAAATACAACAGGAAAGCTGGGAACGGCAACAACCCAGTCTGAACCCATGCCAAGGCTGTGTACTGCAGTCTATTTTCAGTGCGCGGACCAATAAAGCGCCCCATCAATATTTGTCAACAAACGTTCCTCGTGTTCGCCCGGAGCTGGCTGCGAGTTCCCTAGCAGGTCCCACTGGGGGAAGGAAGGGGGGGAGGGGAAGTGTAGCCTCGAGTGACCGCATCGCGGCTCGTCCTAGTACCCCTAAGCGGTGGTAACCACACCCTGAGGCACGCGCCGAGCGGCCCACAGGCGGCAGTGCGTTTGAGAATCGGAACCATCCTTGGTTCCTGCGGCGCGTCCGAGTTTCCACGGCCGTGGGGGAAGCCGGAAACGGGCGGCCACGGTGAAAGTGGGGGGTGACTGGCTACCTCGGAAAGAAGAAACAATCCCCCTTGAGGGGAGTTGAGGGCACGCGAGGGTGCTCTCGGGGAGGAACGGACTTTTGGCGGAAAAATGCAGGAAGGGGGAGTGAGGGATCCATTTGTCTTGGATGCGCCACCGTTTCGCACGCACATCTCCCAGGAGGGCGCGACAGAGGGCTGTCTGTCTGTTGGTCCCATCCCCAGTTTGCATTCGTGCATCCGATACTGAGGTCGTGGAATTTTAGGTAATGCTCAGAATAAGTCGCGTACGCAAGCAGCAAACCCCTTTCGCCTGAACCCCTTTCGTTTCCAAGCAAGCGCTCTGATTGGCTCTCGTTCGAAAAGTCGAAATGACTGCTCCGATATTCCGTTTTGCATCTTTTTCTTTTTTTGTCAGTTTTTGCAAAGATTCGATTCGAACTGACAGACCAGGGAGGCGGCTGGAGACGAAGAGCGAGGCGGAAGGGGAGCACGCAGGCAGAGGGCGCGGTGGACGAACGCAGTCCTCACGTCCTTCTGCTCCGCCGCCGCAACAGCGATCGGTGCATCCCAACATCGATCGTTCCTCCGATGCCGGGGAGGAGGGGAGGGGGTTAAAATATCCAGATGCCGGCGCTCCAGAAAATCTTGTCTTTTCGAAAAGATGCACTTTGCGCAACTCGACCCCAGAGTGCACGAGTCCGCATAAATCCGCGCGGATGGAAACCAGCGTCGCAAACGGAGGCCCCTCGATGATTTCCCAAGCAGCCTCTTCGCATCATCTGCACTTCGGTGGAGGAGATAATATAAAAGACACCTTTACAGAAAACGCACCGCAAACATCATCAGTTTACAGAGTCCCGGTGTACCGTTTACACATAATGTGTTGTGAAAGAGGATATCCCTGTTATCAGACAGCGAACCTGATCCGCGGAGAGCAGCAAGCGTATTCGATGTGCATGTAGCACAAGGATGTTCTAATCTTTCAGAGCAACAGACATTTCCTGGGCTTCGGGCCGTGAGTACCATCCCGGTTCTCGCACATTTAAATGTAGGTTAAGTGCGCAACAATTTCTTGATGGCGGAGCGTCTGTATTTCTTCTGCATTGCCTTGTAGACGGTGACAGCCTTGGAGTCTCCTCCCCCCCTTCCTTTCCCCCTCCTCATCATAACCTCTAGCTCATCTCAGGAAGCACGACCGAAGGCTGCAGTGAAAGACGCCCTCTATTGTGCGAGGAGTGTGAACCGACTTGTCCATTTGTCGAGTCTCCTCTTGCCTTGGCGCTGCTGCGGCGGAAGACGGGGGGGTGGAGAGACATGCCCGCCTCACACTCTTCTCTTCTGAAGAGGAGATGTGAAAGGAGAACGACGAGATCTCGACTTGGAAAACGGAAAAAACGATTTAACCAGGCGCTCTCTGCATCGACGGGAATGCCTAAGAAGTGTTCCAAACATCATGAGAGCAGGGGATGAAGGCAGCAGGAATCTTCAGCGATGCGTTCTCAGAATAAAGAGCTGCGTTTCACGAGCTGATGTTGTCTCTGGGATGCAGGGGGAGGGGTGGACGGGGGGATACAAGCAGATTCCGTTTTACGTCATTCCTAAGGATGCCGGTGAGCATAGGGGACGCAGCTTCCCCAAGCGATCGAGTTGTCGTGGCAACCGAGTCAAAGGGCAGCGGACCCCCCGTTCCCCCATCACGGGAGATTTGCCACGCTATAGAAGGAGGTCGTCGGAGACGATGCAGTTTCCCTGCCCTGAGGTGCTACCAGTTCCCCGCTTGGCCGAAGAGAGGCAATCGCGTCCGCCGGGGTCATCTCCGACCTTCCTTGAAACCGTAGGCTGATCTCTTCGGAAAGCTCACGGAGCTGCCAACTCGGGAACGTGGCAACCGATCGCCGTTCGTCACCGGAAATTCACGCATCCGCTGCGCAGAAGGTGTGACGACGGTCTGGGAGATCGCGAACATCACCGAGTGCTGGTCTTCTGCTTCTCAAAGAGCGTTTTCTGAGTCTATCTGAGGAGAACTTGGTCATGACCGGCAGCCACGGATAGACTGTCCTGCTAATTGTGACCTCAGTCGCTTGTATTCCCATCTTCATCCTTGAAGCAGAATTTTTTGCGAGTCCAAAGGAAGAGGAAAAGCTCCACCATTTTAGGCAGGCCCATGCCGCGTTGAGGGAAGCCATAAGAACAGAAGAATCCATTCCGATTCCGAGTTACGGACATTCTTCGTGCCACTGAATTCTTGCAACTATTCTCGCTTTGAAAGACACGCCGAGATCTTCCACTCTCTTCACACGAGCCAAGGTGCAAAGACTCTTCTTCAAAGACTTCTCCATTTGTGCAAACGACCTTCTGAGCATCCTAATGCGACGGCGAACTCGTTCCTGGAAGGGAGCTCGAAAAACTCCCGGCATCGCAAACAGAAGAAGACCTCGTTGTCGAGGAAACGAGTTCTGCTCTCCCTCCACGTCAAACTTGCCTTTCTCCAGATGAATCGATGAAAGAGGGGCCAAGCGGATCTGGGGTGCCGGAAGACCGACGTCACTGACAAACCTTCTCTGGACTCGCGGTGGCGTTTCGCAGATGAGACTGTCTGTTTACATCTTTTTTTCTGCCAAGCAACTCCTCCCCCAAGTCCAACCGGTCCGATCGAAACTGAAATTCGAATGGGAAAAGCAAGTGCGGAGCGATAACGCGTTCCTCTCTCGCAAGATAACCTCGTTTGTCTCGCGGGCGAGAAGGCAGTTCCCTAAACCGTGAGCTTCCACATAGCGTTGCGTGCAAGTGTTCCTCAGGGATCCGTTCTATCTGCCGTGTCTGCCCATGAGTTGCAGCTCCGGTCAGCTGCGCGAAACACGCCGGTGTCGTGTTTGGCCTCTTCAGGCCGCAGTGCAACTGACTGCGTCCTGTTAACTTGCGACAAACCATCGTGAGCAAGAGAAAGCAGCGAAAGAACTCGAAGAAACTATGGAGACAGTCACCCACCCATCTGCTACTTTGTACAAAAAAAAAAATGTTTTTTTTTTTTTTTTTGAAGAATACACTTTGTCCCTTTGTACAGAAAGCACCGTCGCTTACGATGGGTCCTTCTCATCGTAAACACTTCCTTCCTGGAGGATACGACAGTACTTCAGCAGAGAAAGGGTTGCAAAGACTGGCACTTCGTCTGGAGCCCTTGGTTTGCTACGAGATACCAAGAGGCTTGCAAAGTGCGCTCTTCGAGCAGGGCCTCTTTGCACTTCCGCCATCCGAAATCAATCGGAACCACCCAGGATTTCATGGCCACGCGAGCGATCACCGAGAGCGTCTCTGAGTTGTCTGGTAATCGCAGCGCCCTGACCAACACGGCGGCAGAAATGAAATGACGTTCCGGATAGATGCAAAGATGGATAACAATCATTGAATGAAATCCAGCGAGGGACAACGGGCGAGATAGGACGCAGCCGCTTTCACAACTGATGATTCCTAAATGGCTCGAAGATCGAGGGAAAGAGAAAAACACAGGCGCAGGGAGAGAACAGTCGCCTTTGGCAACAGTATCCGAGCATTTTTCCGCTCACGACGCTCGTTCAGAAGGAAAGACTGAAGCTGCCCTTGGCGCAAAGGGCGGATGTTCCGATACTCTGGTTCTTCCTCCGGGGAAGAGCGCATCTTCGAAAAAGTTCCAAGGAAAAATGTTGGATGAGGATTCGCGAAAACCAGTTTCAGGACGGTCGAGTTTTCTTTCACACGAGAATCCCGGAATTCTTCCTCGAGCGACCCGGATGAGGGACGCTGAAGCGTGACGCATGGTTCGTGATCCTCTGAACGTCGGGAAGGGAAAGTCCTGCAAGAATCCTCTGTTCACTTTGCGGTCTTTTTGCTTCCAAATTCGGAAGAGAACGCGCGCCAGCCCTCGAAAGAGGATTCCGCAGTGGCAGCCCGATCGAACCCTGAGCTCGCTTTCGGAAGATCGCAGAATCTTCGTGACGGCCTGCGAAGGTATTCGCAGGAAAGACATTTCCGATAGCCTCGCAACAGGATGCACTTGTCGGAGGTGTGCCTGGCACGACCTCGTGGACTTTCTAAGAGCATCCAGAACTATTGCCTATTTTTTCATATTCTTTTTTTTCCTTTTGTTTTATGGATGCTCTTGAAACTGCTCAGCTTCGTCTGCATGGAGCATCTGGAGGAGACATCGGAGGCGCGCGACACGAAGGCAAACAGGTGAGTGCGGTTTTGAGGAGCGCGATAAATCAGAGAAGATCGGAAGACGGGTCGTGAATCCCTGCTGAGAGGTGGTCGGCGAGCCTTCGCGAAGTGCGTCATCTCCGTAGCGCTCCCATCACCCTGTTCCCTTGATGCCCTGCCATCCTGTTCGCTGCGTCACTCGTGCTGCCACATCGCGCAAGAATGGCAACGGAGCACGAGACTGCTACGCGACGGCGGAAACACCGGGCGCAGCAGGAACGCGATCATGACCATGTTCTTAAGCGTTCCAAAATCACACCGTGCCATATCTCTCTATTTGTTCTAAAGATCACATGGACAACCGGCAGCGCTGCATCACGAAGCACTTCCTCGTCCGACGCGGCGAAACGACCCCGTGAGCGCCGTTTCTGTGAAACCGCTTTCAGATCGCTTATTTGGAGTCGTGACAGCGTGGCACGCTTTCGAGGTCTTTAAAATTCAGCAGCGCCACCACGGGGAAGTGACTAAACGATTCATGGACACTTGGCAAAGGACTTGCACGCTATCAAGGTCTCGGCGGCGTTAATACGCCCGCAAACTCCCCCTTCGGCGTACAACACCCATGTAGATCTTTCGACCTGGAACAAGTCCGGCACACTTGTGCTCCGGCGGACAGCTGTGAACGTGGCACGCTGGAGCAACCCGCGCTGTTTCGGAGAGGAGCGTTCGTTGTCGTCAGCTGCTGAGGATTGAATGTTCGCTCTTCCAGGGCAGGGAAGGAAGTCGAAGAAAGACGATGACCCTGTAGGAGAGGTGTTCCCGGGGTCTGGTTCAGAGAGGGAACGCCTCCCAGCAAGCGCCGTGCCATCAGGTGCGCCGCTTTCGGTTGCATTCTGGACGCAGCCGAGAAGACGTCCGTCCCTACGCGCGCGCCATCTGTGTTGCCACAGGGCAGGGCAACCGCGTGCGTTTCAAACACGCCGACACGTGGATGTGCAGCACCGCGCGCACACACCATAGAGAGTGGCTGGACTGGGAAGGAGGCTTCTTGTAAACACAGCCTGGGGCATCTCCATCATTTCGCCGTTCCCTTCACGCTCGCCGGATAACAACCAGCCCGGTTGGAGGTAACCCGTCCGGTCGGCGCGCGTCACCACAGAAAGAAGTGATTTCCGAGCACGTGGAGCAGGCGGTACGAACAAGTGAAAAAAAGGAACTCTCAGGTCATACGCGCTTCCTGGGCATACCCGCGTTGTTGTCGGTTGCCGGCACGCGCGTGCACGATAGCCCCGGCGGGTCTCAGCAATGCGTTGTGGTGGCTGCGGGAAAACTGTGCCTGCTGACGGGGCTGGAAGACGTCTCTCAGCTCCCCTCGGGAGCACGCTGGAACCCTGGTCGCTGAGCTCTTTTGGGAAAAAAGCGCTTCCGCCTCATGCGATGCACAGGAATGGACACCCCGAAGCACCGGGTGAAAGCGCGGATGAACAACGAGCCATCTAACAAAACAAGAACTTCCTCTTCCACAGCTCACGGCTCGTCCCGACTTTCAGCTTCCTCTTATTCCTCCTGCAGTGCTCGGGTGTTGCCCTGTCTCCCTTCTCCTGCGACTACTTGGATCCAGGACCTCTCGACTGTTTCTTGGAGCACTCGGAACAGGTCTAGTCGGCTTCTTTTGCGTATTTCCCATCCCCACGGAAGCGGGGTCTCCTGGGCAATGGGGACTCCTGTCAGATGGGTCGCTCCCCAGAAAAAATCTTCTCTGCGTGGACTTCTAGCCTTTCCTGGACGTCTCTTTATGCTCGAAGATCCGCAGCGTTCGTTTTCGACGCTGAATCTCCGTGTTTTTTTGCCAAGAGCAGCAGAAGTGACATCTCTTGTGGAGTCTGCATCCTCTTGAGATCTGCACGCTCGGAAGCAGCATCTGTATCCGTAGTTCACCCGTCCACGGAACTCTCTCCGCAAAAAGTCCTTCGAGGTTCTGCATTGCCGCCGCCCTGCAGTCACCCTGCCCGTCGTCAAGACAACGCACGCGTGCGCTGGGGACAGGGGAAAGCGCCCTGTTTTCTTCCTTCCGAGGTCTGGACCTCGGGAAGAAACCACGGTTTCGAGCCGACCCGAGAACTCCGGGCGACGAGGCAGAATAGATGAGCAGAGGTCATGGGCAAGGCCCAGCCCAAGCGAGAACCAGTACCGGCGCTGCTGTAAGAAGAGACCCGAATTCTTGCGACAGGTCCGCTCGCTCATTGAGCACGCTGGAGTCACGACGAGCGGGAAAGTGGGAGAAAACACGAGGACCGCGGACCCACTAATGGATGAAGAGGAGGCGGGGTTCCTCCGGATGACAAAGAGGAACAGAACGAAGCACCTTCCTCGGGAGCAAACGAGTCCGGAGGCGCTCCCGCCGCTCCTGGAGACCTCAGCAGTCCCTTTTCCACGTCCAGGAGTGAGCGCCGTCGCTCTTGGGTGGATGGGGGGATTCGAAGCGGGAAGGAGAACTCCCGTGAAGGTCCGCAGGCGGCTGGAGCGAGAGCGGGAGGGAGGAGAAGAAAAGAACTCCCTTCCGGCTGCCAGGGAAAAGCAACGGTCGGACGGAGAGGGGGTCCCCGCAGCCACCTTCGCTTCTCGAAGAGCATCCGAGGGGTCGCGCATCGAGTAAGCACCGGCTTCTCTTCGCCATCCTGCCTTCGGGGATCAGTGCACAGGGCCGAGGCTAGCCAGGAGAGCTGTGCTGCAACAGGTCACCAGGGGAGAGAGGAAAGGACGCCTGCTCTGCGTTCGGCTCCGGACGGAGGGGTGCCACCTCCTCGGATGCTCTTCTTGGAGTCGGCGCTCGCGTCGCTCTGAGAGCGGAACTTTCGCCAGGGGCGTTCTCGAAGAACCTGCTCTACCGGACAAAGGGTGCCTGGCCGAAGGTTAAAACCTGGGGAAGACGAGAGGGAGGAGGCTCCCACGTCGTACCGGAAGGTGCTGCCGCCGGCCCGGGGCCGCCCCCCAGAATCGTAAAGTGCCCTGAGGATCGGTTTGCCTCGTTGGGACAGATCAATTCAGCGGCACCTCAGTCAGCAGAGGGTCACCAGAGCAGTCGAACCCCTCTCCCTGCCCCCAGATAGCAGCTCCAACGATCGCCTTCCCGTGTTTTCCTTCGCTTCCGCACGACGTCCTGGGTAAAGGTCTATCCCAGGCGGTCCGCGAGGGTAAGGGGGAGGGGCTTCCTCTCCACGCAGAGGCAGCTTCAGCTCGGTCCGCCCTACCATTCGCGGTCGAAGTCGCAGCAGGGTGAGGGCGCCTGCAGGTTGCCAGCCGTGTCTGCGGCGGCCGTCTCAGAGCATCCATGCCAGCGTCCCTCCCCAGCCGAGAGAGAGGGTCTCAGGGAAGTGGCCGTTGCCTTTCCGCGGCCCAGCCGGCGGGGTGTGGCGGAGAGGGAGAGATCGCCAGCGTTCCTGCGCGTCTCCGGGAGGGCGGGACTGGGGTTTTGATCGCTGCCCTCCCTCTGTCGGGAGCCGCTGAGGGAGGGAACGGCCAACCCTATGCGCACGCGCATGTGCGCGCGAAAAAGAAAAAAAAAAAGCCGCGTCTGGAGGGAGAGGCGCCCCCGCGAGGCACTGCGGAGCCGCCTTCTCTTCGCCTCCTGAGAGAGAGCGCGCCTCTCGCCGTTTCCCCACGGTGTTGACGACGGCGCCCGGCAACGAGAGAGAGGGCGCCTCTCGGGAGCGGCGCGGGCGCGGGTACTGACTGGATGCGAGCGACGGGATGCGAGGCGTCTGCATCTGCTGCGAGCAGTGATCTTTCTCGCGGGCTGCGTTTTCCGCGGTTGGCGCCAGCACGTCAGGAGGATCCGGGAATGCACGGGAACGAGCGGTGGTGGCAGCGACCCACCTCTTTTCCTCCCTTTCCCCTCCCGCCGCGATGCGCGAGGGTGACCTTCGCCGGAAAGAGGGCATCCGCTTCCTCTCCACGTTCTCTGGGCGCATCGCTCGTAGGTCCCGAAAGTTTTCCCCGGTCAGGAGACGCAGCCTTCCGACCGAGCATGCGCGAAGGGGAAGAGAAGCCGGTGGCAAGGAAAGCCCCGAAGGGCGTGAGGAGACCCGCATGACCCCTGCAGAGGGAGTTCCGCGGCGGAGCGCTGCGTGAACCAGGAACGACGGACGTTTCCCTTGTGCCGCGGTCAAGCGGGAACGGGAGCGAGCAGGAGGCGCTTGGCGACGCGTCGGGCACAGCCCCGCCCGAAATTCCGACATCCTCCCAGGGGCCGCTCTGCCGCGCTTAGGAGCGGCCGCTGCTGCTCCTCGTGTAATTTGCCACCTCTGCGTGGGATCAGGGGGAACGGGTTCTCCCGGAAGTCCCCCCAGGGTTTTCCCTTCGGATCCTGCTCCCGCTTCTACCCGCCGCCAGGATCGCTCCCGAACCGTCGCGGAGCGGCAGCACTGGGCATGAAAACGACCGCAACGGCGCGTCCCGTTAGAAAGGGGGTCGAAGGCCGCGCCGTCACGTCCTGGGATAGACGTGAGAGTCCTGTGGAAAAAGGCAGGGACTGTTTTGAGGGCATCGAATTCCCATCCTTCTCCTGTCAGGAAGCCCCGTAGGGGCCGATCTCCACCTCGAAGTAGCGCTTCGTCCCGACAGCAGGTGAGGGGGGCGGCGGGAAACGGCAGAGGGCGCGCCTGACCCTCGTGAGAGGGACCCCGTCCATTCGAACGAGGAGGGAAAGTCCTGGATGTCCTCGCTTCGGGTGTTGGACGCCGTTGCCGGGAAATCGCGCGAAATCTGTTCGCTCCGATGAAGGGGGCGCCTATTTATAGCGTCTCGTTGGGACAGGCGAGCCCACGATCAGAGATCTGCCCGGAGACACGAACGTCATTATGGTAACTGAACCACACGTGCTCTCCGGGTTTTCCGCACGTCCGCGGGTGTAGCGGGGGGATGGAGCACTCGGGACAGAGCTGGCCTCTCGCTCGGATGGACGCCCGGAGGCGGTCGCTTGGGAACCGAACCGAAATGTGCAGTAAATCTCCGCGGATCTCCGGAAACGCGGGGGAGGTGGGAAACTCGCCGCTCGTTTCCCACCTCGCCGAGAGAGGAGGACACTCGTCGCCTCTCGTGGCGGCGGCACCATCCGAAGCGCTTCCGGAGGTGTCCCGAAAATTTCGGAGTCCCCTTCAGGAAGGGGGGCTGCGAAAAACGAAGGAATTTCGCTGGACGTTGGGCTCGGTCGCAGTCCACCGCCCAGTCTTCACGGGAAAGAGCATAGATGTGAGGATAAATTCGTCTGCTGCTCAGCCAGGTGCAGCGCAGGAGGGTCTTCGAAAGGAAAGAAGGAGAAGGGAGCCTCGATGACGAATCTGCGGAGCTTGCTCCCCTCTCCTCCTCCTCTGAAATGCTACCCATACCCAGAGGTCCCTCGACTGAGCATCCCTTCGCATTTCTTCGCTTTCCCATACGCGCGCGCCATCCATACGATCGGCGCCAGCGAGTCGGAATCCCAGGAAATTTCGATTCGCAAGAGCAGGAAACGGGAAGCCCCTCCCTGCGGCCCAGGCGACTTTCGATGGGGGAAGGACGACGACGCTCGAGGAGGAGGAGGAGGAGGTTTCCCGGTCGTCGTCCCGGCGTCGACCGCGCCGACGGGCGGCTTCGCAGACGAGCGCGGCGGTGGCTGCGCGGGCGCGCTCCCGTACTTTCTCGGAGGAGCGCCCGCTCCCTGTATCCCGATGGGACACTCGACCCCCCCATGGACCCGGGGGAAACGTCACCGCTCCGGGCGAGCAGCGGGAAGGCAGCGAGAGGCACCGCGACGAGATACCTCTGCGCCCTCCGCCCATCGGGTGAGCCGAGTAGCCGCACCACACGAGGTCTTCCGCGTCCCGGAGTGTCCCTCCTCCGGGAAACGGCCGGCGTTCCCGCTGCTTCTTCGACGGAACGGCGTGTGCGACCGCATGCTCCCCACCCCCATCCGTGCAGAGGCGACCGGCAAGACGCACGTCCTCTCCGAAGCGAAGACGTCGAAGGCGTTTTCCCGGTGTGCCGGCTGGCGTGACGTTCCCGCCGCCGTCGGTGCGCGCGCGCGCGCTCGCTGGCACGAACGGAGGAGCACGATCGTTCCGGCGGGGAAAATTTCCTTCGCCTTCTCTCCCCCCTTTCCTTCCTTCCCCTCTGTCGCCCCCCCTCTCCCCCTCTTCACCCTTCCCGAGCTCACCGTGTTTCGCCGTGCCGGAGGAGCAGCAGCAAAGGATACCGGCAGGGATGGCCAGACGGAGGAGGAGCAGGATCGACCACAGCTTCACAGGCTGGAGCATGGCTTCATCCGAACTCCCCCGAAAACAACCGCGTTGCTTTCAGGACGTCGCGGAGACACCGCCGCTGCGCGTGCCGCGGCCGCCGTAGCGAGGCATTCCGCTCACTTCCAGCTCCTCCCGCGAGTGACTGGCGAAAGACACATCGCCCAGTCTTATGCGAATTCGCCTCGTCTTGCGCGAGATGCGGCGGTTCCGGACCGCATCTTGTGCTCAGCGGCTCGAGTTTTGCGCGGTACTAACGAAACTCCGCCGCCGGGAGGGCACGCCGCCGTCGCTAAGCGGCGGACGCGCCATCCGATCCCCTCCTTTCCCGTCGCGATCCCTGGCCGCGCGGGAAAACCGCGTTCTACCGGGAGACCGGCGTTTTGATGACCGGCTGCGATTTCGCGGGTTCGCGGGATGAAGCAGGAAGGGGAGGAGGAGGAAAACCGCCGTCTCCGCCTTTCCTACGAAGAATCCGCATGGGGAGTTCCCCCCGTGGAGGCAACCTGCGGGGTGGCCTTCGACTTCGAGGCGCGAGCACCCCCCACTCTCCCGTTCATCTTCTGCGCTCGTCGCAAAATTCTATTCCCTGTGCCGGTCGTAAATGAGATCCCGCCCGGTCGTCCCGAGTCCATCCAGAGGAAAACCCTTTTCAGGGGAATCCCACGGGACTCTCCAGGATTCCGTGTCCAACGCCTCCGCACCCGAAAGGAAGGTGCTCACATATCCTGCTCGGGGAAGATGGGAAGGGGAGGGGGGAGGAATCCGGCGCAATGCTACCACCACCCTCTTTCTCCCCAGGTGCGCCTCGGAGTAGCGGCGGCGCACTGCCCAGCAGATCGGCTCGCCCCGCTTCGAGAGCCGCTACGTCTTCTGTTCTGCCACCTCACCCCGCGCCATCCCCTAATCCCTGCCTCTTTCGGTTCGGGGTCGTTTCTTGCACATCTTCCTTCTTCGCTTCGCACCCCATCCGGAGACCATGGGACCGGGACCCAGGGTCAGGGCGCCTGCCCCGGGCCGGATCGCAGAGATGCCGGACGGCAGCGGGCGCCTCAGGAAAGAAGGTTGGCACCGGACTGCGAGCTGCCCGGTCAGTCAAGCCGCTCGACCGAAGGCTGGGTCACCGGGTACCCGTGGCAACGCATGGGAAACTTCGGGGAGATCATCGTGTGACCGATGCGCGGGGGTACCGGAATCCTCTCCGTTCAGAGAGGATTCCTCAGAGCCGCCTGCCGGGATGCAGCGCCTCCCGGAAATGTCGAGCCGCGTGCGGGAAGGGGGGGGGGGAGGAAGGAAGGAAGGAAGGAACGGAGGGATTCCTTTGCCCCCCCTACCCCCCCGAAAGTGGCGCATGGTGGGCTGGGGAAGGCAAATTCGAGGTGAGACCCCTGGTGACCCTCACCTTCGGGACGAGGAGCAGGGGCGGGTCGCGCAAGATTCCCTGGGCGATTGCCTCGGACGGAAAGTGGGTCGAACGGCCAGCGCCTTCCCCTCCCAGTCGCGGAGGGTTCCGGCCTTCCTCCTACGGCTCTTCCCCCACTTTGGTGAGCTTGAGGGACAAGCTAATGATGATCGAAGGGAAGTCCGGCTGAGTGGGGAGGCGACGCCCCCCGCCGGTACACCGCAGAACGGCAGCACCGTGCCGGTCTGGACGGCGGGGACGAACGGAGGGCGTCGCTATGTGCCCCTTCCACCTCCCCCCCCCCCCTGCCCTAAGGAGCCGGAAAGAGCGGCTCAATCCGGCGACAAAATCCGGGTCGAGGAGGCAAGCGTGTGCAAATCAGCCCTCCGGCTCGCGGCTGCTCCTCCTCCTCCTCCTCGGAAAGGGGCGAAGGAGGGGGGGGGATGAGAGAGAGAGGGGTCGATTTGACTGCGGAGCGAAGGAGTTGGCCGCCGCCCGCGAACGCGCGACAAAGCGGCGTTCTCGTGGCAACGGCTGCCCTCCGTTCTTTGCTCAAGGAAACAAAGTGGTTCCGCTGGAAGATTTTCCGTCCCCCGAGGAAAGAAGGCAACTGGTCCCTACTTCCGCCATCTGCGCGTTTCCGCTGGGCACAGAGGAACGCGTTCCGTAGCCGCACCGCTCATGCGACCCCATGACTTCGGGGGCATTCCGGACGGAATTATGAAAGGCGCCCGTTCCCCGGCTGAACTCCTGGCAAACGGACAATAGAATTCGTGCGTGTTCTATAAACTTCGCTGTTATGGATTCGCCCTTAGAAACCCGCGTTGGCAGCTGCGATAGCGCGGCTGTGGTCTCCGCGCGTGGCACCAGGCCCTAGGGCTCGAATGCCCATTCAGGGAGGGATCGAAGTCGAGAAACGGGGGGTGAGTCGTGGGTTTCGGGTCCCTCTGCAAGATGACGCTGGTTGGTCTCGAAGGCTCCGGGTGAAAGCCTGATGACTCACTTGACTGGCCGGGATTGGAAGTCGACCCTCTGGGGTCCTTCCAAGAATCAAGGAGCCGGTTCCCTCGGGAGTTGGTTGCCTCTCCAGAGCGTAAGAAGCGCGCTGCTTCCTTCAGAGTTCATCCTTCCGGAGCATTTGGAAGCGTCCCATCTGGATTCCCTTCAGAGGAGAAAACAAGGAGCGATTCCCTTGCGGGCTCACTCCGGAGGAGAGAAGTGGATTCTTTACGTGTTCTCCTCGGAGAAGAAATGAGGAGTGGCTCCCTCTGGAAAGAATGAGGAAGAGGTGGTTCCTTTCGGGGTCCCCTTCATAGACAACCAGGGCGAGGACTCTCTTCGGGTTTTCCCTACCGAGCGTAAGAGAAACGGACTCCTTCCTCCGGAGCCTTCCTGCATTCATAGAGTGGTCCCTACGAGTTGCCCCCTAACCCTGAAGAGTTACACGCATCCTCAGACGGCGTGGATAGCGCCAAAGAGCTCCGTGAGCCCATCCTAAGGAGCGAACAGTACTTCGGCGCTCCTTGAGAACCAAAAAAGAATAAACAACAACAACAACAACAACAAAAAGCTAGAGGAAAAGCAGCGAAAACAGGAGAACCCATAAGGATTTCTTCCATCATCTGAAATCAAAAAAATCCAGAAAGCTAAGAAACTGAACCGCAGCTCCCCGTACTGGAAAAAAAAGGTATTGCCTTTGGCGTGGAGAGGCTGAGGAAGAGGATCGTTGGCAAGAAACCTAAGGCCGATCAAAGTATGCGCCGGTTTTGCCTCTTCCATCTTCGAGCCATCGGATCACGGAATGCTCCGTCTTTTCCGCCCATGGGAACCACGGCAGTGAGCATCAGCAACCCTCCAGCGGAAAAATCTGCAGGGTGGTGGAGATACGGTCTCTGCTGCAAGAGCTTCTGAGCGCTGTTCAGAGAGATGCTTTCCCACTTTTCACCCGCAGCCGCCACCCCACCGCCGCCTCGCCCGACGTCCGTCCTGCGGGATAGGGGGACGTCGAATTTCGTGCTGTCGATGTTCTGCCGAGATTCCTAGATCCCGAAGTACCTCGCCTCTTGCTGCAAGCTCATGAAAACTGTACAGTACGGAGGCACGAGAAGATGAGAGCAGGGTATACACAGGAAGCGTGAGACTCGGTTGCATTTCTTTCCTACAGCACTTCGACTGCTCTTTGCTAACGGTTCGCAAGGAAGCAGAAGACGGACGAGCCAGAAGTGCGCCAATTGTCTGCTTGGGTTTTTTAGAGCACACCAAAGAGGAGGAATGGATTTATTCTATTTTGATGAAGAAATCTCCTTCATAGTTACCAAACTCTCTTACGAATCCGTATCATTGCGCCGGTCATGGCATGCGGCGTCTTGCACTCTTCTGTTCGTGACAACAGGAACACTTGATGTAGGCAGAGACCTATTTCAGCCCACGGTGATTTTGATTTCCAAATGATGCCTTTCAGCGTTAAGTGTTTTTTTTTTTTTTGTTTCTATCAAGTCTTTTCCGTTTCTTCTTTCCACTGAAGCCTCTCTGATCCTGCCCTATGCAGGGCACTCCGGCTAAGATTCATTAGAACTAAACGCAGCATCAGAAGAATATCTTCTCCCATGATAGTCATGATTCGTTCCCTTTAAATTCCTGCAGCACTTTGCCGAATAATCCCAAATCTGTTTGTCGAACGTCTGCAGCAGACGGCAGCCTGCTGTTGTTTGACCCACGATGGGAGGATGGATGGGTAGCTGCCGCCACTGCAGCATAGTGAGGAACCGCCGTAGATTTTACCGCGCGTCGCGGAAGGTGAATTCGCTTGAGAAATCAGGATCTCGGGATTCAGATCCAGAAAGTTCTTTTCAGGCTCCATACGTCACATGGATCGATCGATCTCATGGGCTCACGAGGCAGGAGATGGAAAGCTCGCCGAAGAGATGACCACGGAGTGGGTATTGATGCGAGTCTGGAAACGTTTTCCTTGGCGCCTCTCCTTGAACGTGGAATTCCTTTGGAGCTCTGCGTGTGAGCAGCATGAGAGCTCCTGGCAAGGCACCGTTCTTCACGAATCCACGAAACCACTCTCGTGCTTGCAGCTCAAGAGTTATGTTTTCATGTCTTCTGTTTGCCGCATAAATGTGCCCGTCACAGGCTGGCTTTCGCTACCAAGACTTGATCTACACTCACGTTGTTTTCCCCTCGCTCCTTCCCGAAGACCCATCGACCTGCAGTGGTCGTGTTTTGATCTCCCCGGTACGAAGAAGGCCGCTCGTTATCCGGAACTCTTTTGTTTTCCAAGGTAGCCCCTTTCCGAAAGAGCTGGTTTTGAAGAACGCGAACGAGTGTTTCCGCGCGCGCGCGTCTTTCCATCCACATCCGCACAGCCTCTCCCGCTGCAGATACCAACATAAAACTATAAATTTGCCTTCATTAATTTCGGAGAATTTCCAAGAGAAACGGACTGAATAGCAGAACGGAGCAAATCGTAAATCGCACTGCTTTGTGTAACCATGGAGAGTGCAAGAAAGAAAAACATCTAAATTGGGGCGAACCATGAAGGTCGGAGCTGGTTAGTACAAAGAGCAAACATGAATAAAACCAAAGATGGTACGGGCTCTTCGAGACGGATTCGGGAAACGGGCGTGGCGTGGTACGGCTGGGAAGCGATGGAAAGGGAGCTTGGCGGCCAGAAATCGCGGAGATTCCGAGGAGGATTCGGATCGAGAGGAAGCAGATGAGGTCTGCTGAAAATCGTCACGGACTCTCTACGAGCAAACAACCCGCTTGGCCGAGTCTTCTAATCAGTGGATCGGAAACTGACCCGCGAAGATTCCCGAAGACTCGAGGACCGGCAGGCAGGAAAATTGGTCGGCGGAGCCGTGCGTACGATGGGAAACATCTCGCTGTAACTGGTGGCGCGAGGCGTCGTTAATAACGTTGGCGACGAGTCGGTCGGGTTTTCCGCTTTCTGTTGATTTTTCTTCTCGCTGAAGTGCTCGTTCGGCTTCGGGAGTCGCGTTGTCCCTCCAGTTTATTGCTCCCTCGGCGCAAAACTGGCGTGTCTCGTGCTTTCTCGTTTCTGGAAGCAGAATTTCGTTGCAGCCACGTGTTTCTTTGGTTCGCTAAGCTATAGGGGGTACCCCGGGTGGGGACCATCCTTTGAATCCAGGAAAGGCTCCGGAGAAAGGAGTCCGTTCCTCTCCTCTTGGGAGGGGGGAACACCGAAGGGAACCTCTTCCTTATTCACCCCGGAGAAACCTCTGGAAAGGATCCGCTTCTAGTTTCCTCCTCTGAAGAAAACCCCGCAAGGGACACTTCCCAATTTTCTCTGATAGGTCGCTCCCGAAGGGAGAGCAATGGAGAGCAATCCACACCAGCTGCATGGTACGATGTGGGAGAGTTCCCCCCTGAGGGAGGCATGGCTCCATTTTCACAGCCGGAGGGAACCCTGGAGGCTCCTTGATTTCGGAAAAGACTCCAAAGGGTCAACTTCCAATCCCGGCCACCCATCGGGGGCATCCGGTTTCCAGCTTCTACCAGTGTCGCATCCGAAGTCTTCAGGCTAACAAGCGTCATTTTGAGGGGGGGAACTCGAACCCACGAGGCACCCATTTCTCGGCGTGGATTCTTCCCCGGGTGGGGTGAGATTCGAACTCGCAACTCTTGGTGCCACGCGCCGAGGTCTCAGTCACGCGCCGACAAGTCTCATGGTGTGAGGTGGAGAGATAAACGTACGTCGAATTTTGTGCTGTTCAATGTTCTACCGAGATTCCTGGATCCCGAACTACCTCTCCTCTTGCTGCAGGAGCATGAGAACTGCACAGTACGGAGGCTCGAGAAGATGAGCGTACGGAGAGCTCTAGAGCGGACCAGCGAAGTGTTTCCGGGACTTTCCGTCACCGATGCTCGTTTAAGTTGAACCACACTAACTTGTTCGCTGTTGCTGGGCGCTAGGACCACGTTCGAAACTGATCCTTTGTATCCCGCTATCCTGTTTTTCGATTGGAAAAGGAGACACGAGCGGTCCGATTTCACAATTTAAGCATTGGAGGTGGCGCGAAAGAGCATGCAGCCGAGGTCTCATGATTTATGAAAGAAGCCATGGATGACTCGAATACCTGGAGGATAGTGAAGCAGATGATTCGATTGCCGAATTCCAGTACGACTTGAACTTTTTACAGCCTCAATCTCTTTTGTGCCTTTCCTCATCATTTTTAACAGCCATTTGAGATCATTGATCGAATCATTCTCTGCTTATACATCAAATTTATCCGACAGAACCATCTCATTAATCGCCAGTCGACTTCTTCTTTACTGCAGCCACATCATCGGTGTCATTGTCGTCATTGCTGTTACTGTCTTTCGCTGTTTCCAGCAGCATAAAAATCTCGTGCTCGTCAAAGTTCTCACTAAAGTAGTCATCTCTTGCATTTGTTCGTTCCCACGACGCTCGAGAATCCTAGGGAACTCGTGATCTTTGAGGGATATCTGCGTTTCACCTCCGCGTCAGCTGGTTTTCGATAGCTTTGCATCATCCGACTTGGAGCTGCAGCCTCCCTCTTCCTTTCCCATGCCTATGCTGGATTGCTGTGGCTCTTTCCAAGGGTCAGGCCATCTCCCGGGTCCGGCCACAAAGGAACAAACCGGTGAATAAAATTCTCTTCGGACCTAATGGACGCCCACCCAAAGTGCACCTAATGGGGCAAGGGCCCGCATTTTCAGTCATCCGGTTCCCCACTCTTCCACATCACCTCATGCAATTCTGCCAGCTATAGGCCAACCATCAACAGGAAACCGCCTGCCATGGCAGTTCTTTCGAATGTCGTGGGGCCAGTAAGGACGCTCAACAAACCGGGAATGGCAAACGGAAGATCATCTCCTACGGAAACCCTCCCATGCAATTCCTGTTTATTGCTAAGCAGGAAGCATCCCGAATGCATGCGACCCCTGAGGGAACACACACCATCAAAAGGAATGCCAATGAGAAAAGGATGCGCTCTGTTATGAGGACTGACCTAGGTTCTGAGATGCTTCTCTTTCAAAGAGAAGCAACTAAGCAACAAGCAGCAACGAAACACCACAGAGATCGATTCTGAGGATTCAAGGGGGATTTCATTGCTTTATCGAGGATCCACATGATACTCAATTGCTGAACCACCTCCGGTCCTTTCAAAGTCTGTTCTCGGGCTCCCCCTTTTGCAGCGTGCGAGCAACATCCTCCTACAGAGTGCAAACATGTAAACTGAAACGGATGGTAACTATGGAAACCGATTCGCGAACTTGCATTTCCGGTGGACATTTTCCGGCGTTCACTCCGCATTCCCCGACGTGGATGGATAGGTGGAGAGTCGAGCGAAGTCGGGGCTACGGGAAGGGCGTGTGAAAAGCAGCTGAACGTGCAGACTCCATGAACCACACTCGTGCCCTCGTGTATTGGCCCGTGGACGCCGCACGCGTGCGTGGACGCATCTCTCTCTCTCTCTTCCCCTCTCTCCGTGGGTGGGTGGGTGGGTGGGTGGGTCTGGTATTCACGCAGGTTTGCACTACATGGGAAGAAAACGGGACGGAAGAGAAGCAGACCGACTGCTGACAAATGAAATTTCGCCCTGCCTGTTGTCTTCGGCCATGGAATGCGTTCCATGGAGACCTGTGAATGAATTGGCGGGTTCACGCGAGGGCCGCTGCTGCTGCAATCTCATTGTCTCTCAGCGTGGCAGAAAAATCCTCAAGGGAAACTTGGCTGCCGTTTAGGGGCTGAAGCATCAGCTGTAAAGAAAGTGAAGCGGAAGCGAAAAATCTCGCTTAATTAGGGATTCCGGTGTGAGCCTGAAGGAGAAAAGAAAAAAAAGTTCATTTCCTATGTGCTCAGTGCGATGGCCATCTATTTTTCGTCTCCTGCATTTCTCTGCGACGGGACCACTTCCTCCAGGATTCAAAGATCCAGGAATTCTAGTGCTGCCTCGGTGACGTCACGAGAAATGGATTCGCACTTCACGCAGTGAGGGAGGGCGCATCCCTCTGGGCAAAAACGGATGGTGTTCGAGTGAGGTTTGCTTTCCAGACGCCGACCAGGAGTTCCACGCTCCTCTTCAGGAGCGTCCACGCCCGCAGTCCAGTGCAAGGAGGCCCACGCATGCGTGCTCCCTTGCAGGGAGGGATTCTTGACCATGTCGTTTCTTGAAATCCAAATCCCCTTCCGGACGAGATGCGACCCTTCAGCTCCCGAGTAGCAGGAGTCGCCGAGCAGGCCTCTTTTCTCTGGAGGGTTAGTTTTCGATCTGCGTGCTCCCTCGGGAGGGCAGGGTGGTGCAAACATCCTGTAAGACCGCAAAGCGTTTCCTCCGCTCCGCGCTGCTGGGCACGCGGCGTTCTCAGGAGGAACGCCAGGAATTCTCAGTGACGGCGGGATGAGGCCCGGGCCGGAGGACGGGTCTCCCGGAGAGATCGCCCTGCAAGCCATGCGCTGCTCTGCAAGCACGAGGCGGAAAAAAACCGCTGGGGAAAGGTGATCCCCTCGCCTCCGCAAGGCGAGGGGGTCACCGTACGTGGCGCTGCCGTAGGACTTAGGAACATCCGGTCGTGGCGCATCTCCCCGAGTCGGACGGCGGAGACCACCTCCTCCCTCGGAAGAACGCATTCCGCCGGCCATGCCGCGTCTGAATGGGGGCGCCACTGCGTGGAGGCGACCTTGAGATCGAGGTGTTGCCGATGACCAAGTGGGGAACGCACGGAGTGAGAATGTAGCAGCGGCCTTCCCGAGAAGCGCGCGCCTTTCCTCCTCGGCAGTTTCTCGCATCGGGTGCTTTCCAGGGAGCGATCCTGCTTCACTTCTTTCCCCTTTTTCCTCCCTCCCTCTCCTGTCTCCAGAAAATCCCTACTCTTCCCGGACCACGTTTGTAAACGGGAATGCTCACTTGTCCGCTCGCTTTTCTTCCCAGGAAGAGCCGGACCCTGACGTGGACAGTGGACTGGGAAGTTGTTGCATGCCGCAACGGGAGGAGGAGGAACAAGAATACGGGATGCACGAAGCAAAGAATGCGCCACTCCTCGCTTTTTTGCCTCCCTCTCTTAAAGACTGCGAATGAAGTCGAAAGTAATCTTCGGTTCATGTTGTTGAGGCTGGATACTTCCCTCTTCTTTGCTGATTTCTCTTTTCCAAGGATGGTACCGTGAGGAGCTCGAAAAGAAAGGTGGACGATTTTCGGAGGCTGGGTTTGACCGGACCAAAGGCTTCCGGTTTTTACAAATCACGCAATGACGCAAAAAAATGCTACCGAAACGGTCAGGGGAGGGGGGGAAGGCACATGTGAGAGCCCTCTGCGAGCGGGGGAGCGCCTGCTCCATGCAGGGGAGAAAAATGGCCCTCGCAGCTCCGGGGTTTCTCATTCGAAGCTCGGAGATCGTGAAGCTTGGCACACGATGGCTTTGCCAGAATGGACAAAACAACAGGAAGATGAGCATCACAAGAGAACGAGAAAGAGAAGAAGAAGAAGGAAACACACAAAAAGGGACGAACCGAGGTACTCCGTGATTTCCAATGGAAGAGGACGGTGGTGTGCAGCGGCGCTACGCATGCTCCGCTCTTCCCTTTTGCTCCAGGAAACCTTTCTGGAGTCCGAGACGCGGGCAGGCGGGGAGCAGCAGCGGCATTCTCCGGTTGCTAGTGGAGCGAGATGACCCGCTTCCTTACAGCCGGGAGACGTGACCTGCGGAACCTCGCCGCGCGGGAGGGCGACGCAGAGATTCCGAGTTTTCCCTGCTGGCTCCCCCGGACGGGAGGGACGAACCGCCGGGCGCTCCTTCGGCGCGTGCGTCCCCTGCGCCCGACGTCTGCCCACCCGAGCGTGCGCGAACGAGCGAGCGGAGACGGCGATGGACTTGCCCGGCACGGGCGCTCGCGCGCGCACGGAGCGTGGAGTCCGTCGCATGGAAAGAGCGCGCGGGTCGGCAAGGGGCTGACCTCGAAGAGGGGGAGAGGCTTGTCCGCCAGCCAACGCTGCGCGAGAAGCTTCTGGAAGGAAAGCGCTCTGGCCGGCGCGGCGGAGGCAGCGGAGGAGGAGGAATGGTGGTGCGACCTCGCCGGCATTCCCTCGCCGCGCGGGCGACGCAAGCAGCAGCAGCAGCAGCCGACCTCTCGCCGTCGAACAAGGCAGGGGAATCCTCGCGTTCGACACCGCGGACGGCTCTCCCACGCCGTCTTCCGGGACGCGAGAGACAGATTTATGGTTTTCGCGAGATGAGGCGAGCCTGCATTGATGAGCATACAAAACCATTAAGATGCAGGAAGCTGAGGATGCGGTCGTAGCATGGCAGCCCACATAAAAAAAAAGAAAAAAAGAGAGAGAGACGAAAGGGAAATTTCGCGAGCGTTGCGAAACGCAGAGATTCGGGAAAGGCAGCAGCATCTTTCCGGATGCGCATCGGAGGGCGGAACCCGGACGAAGTTGCCAGGCAACTGCAATTCGCCAGGGTGGGGCGAGGGTGGGTGGGAAAAACTCCTTGTTCCCTGCTCCCGGTCCGCGACCTCCGGTTTGGCTGAAGGGACCCCGAGGGGAAACGGTCAGCAGGGAATCCATCTCGGGAACTGGTTGCCACGGGAAACGTTTCGTCGGCAGAGGAGCTTCTCCCCCGAGCCGGCGAGTGTGTCCGAAGAACCTGCGGGACTCGTCTCCGGGCAACTTCTCCGAGTGCCGGTCTGGCGAGTGCCTCCTCCTCCCCGGACAACCGGGACCCTCCGCAAACGACGCCGTCGGACTCGGGAGGGCCCTCGAGTTTTCCACCTGCGGCCGTCGACTTTCGGAAGCGCTGCGGCTGCTGCCCCAGGTCTGGCGATCCCGGGTGCGCGAGATCGATCGGGATTTCCGTTGCAGCAGTGAGGACGCAGCTCCAGGCGTCGCACCCCGGGGAGGGGGCCGCTGCTCGCCGCCGATTTCGCTGCCGGGGAGGTTTGCTCTCTAGGCCGCTCTCCAGCTCCTTCGCAAAGGCGCCCTGCCCTTTCGGAATCAGCAGGGCAGTCCTTGCCCTCCGGAAGAGACTCATGGGGTCGCTCTATTGAAGCCGTTTCTGCTAGAACCGTCTACGCGGGAGTCGTTCTTCTTGTTCTTTTTTCTGGTTCCATCTTTTGGGAAAGAGCTCTCCGCGCGCCTCCGCTCGATCGACCTGCCTCAAAGAGGCACTGCCCGCGAAGGGCCAGCGGAACTTCAATGCCCGCCCTTCTTCCGGGTGCCGGTCGCTTCCTGCTTGCCAGAGGAGAGGTGCTGTTGCACCGGAAGCTCCTGGCTCCAGGGAGAGACACCTCCGCGCGGGAGGCAGTCCGATCGCATGGCAACCGTCTCGTTCAGAGAGTGTCCCTCCACGCCTGCGGGCTCCACTGCCAGCACCGCCGCCGACCTTTGCCAGCAGGACTTTACGCGGCCCCTTCGCGGGGAACGAGACTCGCCTTGGGGTAGGGCCCACGAGCCCTGCAAGCGACATCTCTGATGCAGGAGCAGCAACAACCAGCAAAGACTCCCGAACGCGTGAAACCCGAGACCCAGGGATGAGGCACCGGGAGCAGCAAGACATGGGAAAAATAGGTATTCAGACCCAACGTTCCCAAAGGGGAGTGTCGATTTGCAGGGCGCATTGCCGCCTTACGTTTCTTCGTTTTTTTTTTTCTTCCAGCACGAATCGAATTGCGTTTCCATAGCGACGGAGCGATCGTTCCCGAAAGCGCGCGACATTCCTTCTCCCCCCGCTCAAGGTGTCTTGCACTGGGCGCGCGCAGGGGAAGAAAGGCCTTCCTCGTCACTCTGGGGGATGGAGCTAAACGAGAGCTATGAGGCAGCGCGGATTATGTGCGAGGTCCCGAAGAAATGCTGTCCAAGGCGTCCTTGGCGTCATGATGCATTGCATACATGCTCTTCATCTCCACATCCCACAGCATGTTATCATTGAGCAGATTAGAGTGCATTCCTCCTCCTCCTTCGATTTCTTTCTTTTCTTTTCTTTCCTTTTTTTTTTTTTTTACCTTCAATGAAAAGAATAAAAAATATTTCTGCGGCTCCGCTGACTCCCGGCTGGATTTTTTGCTCCTGGACCAGATCGACTCTGTCTAGTATATTCTACGCCGTATGCGTTCTTGCGCCAAGAGAGCAGCCGTTTCCGGAGCAGTGGTCGAACATTTTCCGTGTCCGCACCTGGGCGCGCCTCGCTGGCGCATCCTTTGTTCTCCGCTTCTGGATCGCAGGTGGCTTCCGGACTGCACGGCGCACCACCCTCTCTCTGCCACTGCCGTCCTCCTCTTCCAGCACGAGCGCGCGCGCCGCGTTCTGCCCCTCTCAGGAGCCGTGAAGCTGTACCTGAAGATGCCACGCCGTGCGTCTCGGGTCAGCAATCACCGCCCCTTGCTGCACCGCCTCGGACACGCCGCATTGCCGCGGAAGCGTATTCAAGATTTCGGCGACCTCCTCTTGTTCTTCCGCGTTCCTGATCCTCACTTCCCTTCCTTCTTCCGAGGTCGCTTGTTGCTGCTGTTGCTTCCGTCTTCCCTTTCGGGGCAAATTCGTGGCACGGCGGTGGCTTCTTCCGGCTTGCCGCTGGCTTTGCCGTCCCGTCGAGTCCGCAGCGCCCTCTCCGAGGCTCTGCACAGTGCCGGCAGAGATCTTTCCTGGATCTTGCCGACAGGAACCCCTGCGGCCTGATCCGAATTCATCGGAACCGCTCGCCTCTCTCGCTGACGCTCATCCCGGATTTGTCACCTTGCTGTCCTTCCCTTTCATCATCCCTGCGCATCCACAACTTCGCCTTCCTCAGAAAGCGTTCGCGATGGCACGCGCGCTCCTCCCTCACGTCATTCTCTTCTGATGTCAACTGCTGCTTTCATGATCGTGTCATCCTTCGTCAGACACCTTGCATCTCACTCGGGCGTGCGTGAAATCAGCAGTCGCTCCCCGGAGCCTCGGGCTGCACGCTGGACACATTTGGGTGCATCCGCGTGGCAGTGCAGATCGGGAGCTGAGAGCAACCGCGCTGCAGGTCATCATGGCATCGCTGCGTGCTAAAGGATGGCGGGAGGACGCCTCGTCTGAGATGTCGTGCCCACTTGAAGTTTGGTTTCCGAGTTCCGCATCCTGAGCCAGAGGCGCTGCGACCTTAGACGGCGGAGGACTGTCCTAAAGCAAGCTCCAGCCCGGGGCTCTTCTCATCGCTTCGCAGAGGTCTGCAGAAAGCGAGTGTCGCACTTCGGGACGAGGGAGAGGATTTCCTGGCAACCCGCTCCAAATCGGACAGGGAGAAAAGCTTCCCCGTGAGTTCTTCGGAAGGAACCATCAATTCCTCCGACATTTGCAGACAGAGTCAGTGTCGAAAGACCGACTCTTTGTCCAGTGTCTCGGTGCGTAAGAAAGGGGAAAAAAAAAAGAAAGAAGTGAGAGGGTCCGGGGAGTTCGGGAACGGCAGGAAGAACTGCTTGGCCACAAACGTGTATGCGTTTCCACACACATCTGGGAAGTGCTGCTGCTGCTGTATCACGCTGGATGACGAATCGCAAGGAGCACGGCGCACTGTGCTGTCACACATCACGTCTGCTCCCGTTGCGCGTCTCTCGCGTCGCCTTCCAAGTCCGCGCAAACTTCCAGTGTCCAGTTTCCTGCCTGCTTGCTGTCCCGTTCTTTTCGACGCGGTTTCGCGCTCGGCCTTGAACCGGTGCTGGCGACGTGGCTCTGCCCCCGGTTCTCAGGGTTTGCAAACGGAAAAAAAGACAGGAACTGCAGCTGATGCTCTGTTTCAGCAGCGGACAGACAGCACGAGAGGCGGAGGAGGAGCATTCCAATGGAAGGAAGCAACTCGGGGAACGCCGATGTTTCCACGCCGAAGAGATCAGCTGCAAAAAACCTGGAACAGAGGAACCAACACAGCCACAGGAAGGGCGCACGAAACCAAATGTCCGCAGGCAGGCATTGGAAGTGGGAGGATTGGAACGGGAAGTCAGGAAGAACCGCGGACACCTACGGGGAAAGCGGAAGCGGAAGCTGGATGCAGGTTCCGTTCTCAAAGGAGAGCGAACGGCAAAGCAGCTGCAGTCCGCTTTCTGGCGGATCGGCCTGAAAATGCCCGTGAAAAATTCGTCATCTCACGCATGCTGGTTGCGGATCCGATGTTTCAAGGTTCCCTACGCATCCCGGCTCAGGACGCGTCAATCATTCCATGGCGCTTTGTTCGTGCTTGAGCGTCCGAGTTGTATTTCACTCCTGGATCTTCCGCACCGAAGATCTGCATCTGTTAACGTGCACCGTTTTATCTTCGAAAAGAGGGGGAAAAAAGAGAGATGCTGCGAGCTATCTTCACGATCCGAGAATAAATAACTGATAGCAGATCAAACAAAAGGAAATGATACAGGAGGACGGCGATAATCGAAAAGGAAATCAAACACAGATGTTTGCTCGGTCTCCCGAGTTAAACGGGCGCGTTGCGGTTTTCGCAGCAGTGACCAACAGAATGCGAGGCGACCTTTGGATGCGTTCCTCGTTAACACAGGTTTTGTACTTTTCCGGTGAGTCCCCAATAGGGTCCAGCAAGCCCCCGGCAGCTCCCTTTTCCTTCCGTACATCAACGCAGCCCTGGAACCGCGTGGAGTGAACCGAAGACGCGCCATCTGCACGTCTCGGAATCCTTCTGCGAAACACGGAAGAGTAATGGGGCGGCAGCTACGAACGATTCCAAGTGAGTTAGCAAAAGAGCGGATGCTTCCATGAAAGGTCAAACTTGACTCCGTGAAGAAATGGGACACATTTGATGCAGACATCCCTAACATCTCCTGGGAGATCTGGAAAAGCAGGACGGAGGCCAGAGGAGCTGAACTTTAAAGGAACCCTCGTGTCCCGGGTGGAAGCGGTCGTCAGGGTTGCTGAGAACCCCTTGCACCCCCCCACAAGTGAGCTGTTGGTACTCCAGGGACGATGAAGTTTAACTCACTGTAGAGAAGCGCAAGACTCAGAAGTCGGTCAACAGAAGAAAGCGGGCCGATGGGAAAGACGGGAAATCTGTTCGTACAGCCGGGTGGCTTTCGAGGCGTCCCGGTGCGGTACAGCGCGGTTGCGGAAAGGCGTGCAATGGCGATTCCCACCTGCACTCTTAGATAATCAACGAAAAACCAAGACACTCTAGGGAGCAAAAAGCACTCTGTCTTTATAGGGAAGAGCGAACTTTCAGCCGGGAAGCCTGTTTGTTTCCAAGTGGAGCCGTGGGACTACTTCTAAAACAAGTCTGGTTCCCACTATCAAGGAATGGAAAAATCAGAAAGTGGTTGGCGCCATGGGAAAAGTGCAAGGTTCTTCTTCTCTTTCAGATGTTTCCCTGTTCTCACCCTCCGGGTCGGACTCAAGATCTGCCTCGGAATGATACTCCACTGCATGCTGCTCAGCCTCAGGAACCACACCGGGAACCCGAGAAAGAGAACAAAAGAAGAAACGGAACTTTCCAACCTTCCCGGATTCGACTTGAGAGCGAACGATAGCCAAACGGAGCTTTGTCCCTGAGGATTGCACGCCTCCATTCCTCACTTGCAGGAACGATTCCTGCTGTCGTTCCAGTCGTCACGAAAGGAATCGAGCAGACCTGTCACCATGCAGCAGGAATGAAGAGCAGAGGAGGACCAAGAAGAACAAAAGAAAATTCTTTCCCAACTTGATACAATGTGGGAAGCTGTAAGAGAGGACCACCTCGATGGAAATCACCACCAATGTTCTGACAACGGAGATTAGTAAATCCAATGAGAGCAAGGAGGGGAGGAATGAGGAGACCTTCGAGGCATTTGGAAGCATCGCGTAGCCGCTAGAGGTGGAAACTGCATGGGGATGCAAGCGGAGACAAGGAACGTGCCGTGCCATTCTCTCTAGAATTCTCATTCTCTGTTCTTATTCACTGAACCCAAAGACTCCCAGGTTCGGTGGTTTACCTATGCAAGGAAGGGTGCACACTGGAGATGAAGACGGGAAAAATGGCTGGAGATCGTTTCATTTGTGCTTCTGACGGTCCTCTGCAGGCTTGGCAAGAGTGGTCGCCGATGGAGACGAATCTGAGCAGATTCGGCCAAACCTGGCATTCGATTCTCTCTCGGGATTCGCAACTGACTGGCTTCAGCAAGAAGAGCGGCTGTTTGTCCTCGCCTCCAAAAGGGCACGAAACGTCAAAAAATGAGGTCGCGAAACGCGAGAGTCGTGAAGAATCCTCAGCGTACTTAGCGGAGGTTCCCAAATACCCATGAGCACTGAAGTACCTCCGTGGGCGCGGAGGAGGGGTCGCAGGGGCAGCAACCACACTTCTTTCTGCTGTTCCGTTTGAAGAGTTCGGTCTGAGGTGCAAGGAACGTCGCTCAGCCCTCCTGGAAAAACTCTTGCACCCTTCTGCTCTCTGTTTGCCTGCCCTTCGTGGAAGGACGACCGACATTCCCAGTGTGCTGCAGCTGGCTATTGAAGAAGTTTGAAGCGCTCTGCTCAAGAACGAGCAAAACTTCCATTTCGATGGTTTTCAGCTCGACGAACTACAGGTAAGTGCTCTTCTTGTTTCACTAAACCTTGGGCGGAGAACCCGGAAACTTGGTCCTAATGAAAAGGTCTTTTCCGAGTTGCCCCTGCCGCTGACAACTAGGATCCAGTGTTTCCCGAAATCCGCCTCCCGGAACGGGGGAGGAAGGGAGATATTAAAAGCCTCAAAACAATCCATTCCACCCTCCCTCACTACAAGAAGCTGAAAAACCTATTCGCCCGAAGAAAAGTTGGCCAGGTTGGTGGTCTGCTTGATGATTCGTGGGTTCCTGGACCTTAAGTGGCGCTGGTTGTGAGTCACTTCTTTGGAACCCCTGTAAGGAGGACTCCATGTGATCATTCTCAGGTTATCTTTTAAGGAAGAGATGATCATAGTGCTCAAAAGCCGGAACTCATGAGAATATTCATTCCCAGATTGGCGAACGTCCTCTTGAAGGGAGAAGACGACACCCTCACAAACCACGATCTCTCAGGCCGAAGCATCCACCACAGGAGGAAAGGAAAGATTGCAGCTCTAAATCCGCAGCTGCTCAGAAATCGGAAGAGTTTGAGAATGAGCTCAGGTCCTGGTAAAGTGGTGTGAAAGTTCTCAAGAGGACTGCTCGTTTCCGTGCGCTGATGCCTGCGGTCCATCACAGAGGAGGTGGAAGACAGCGAACAGCGCGCGATGAGATATACTTGCTAACAGCTTCTTCCGGGGGGAGGCATGAAGTGGCCAACTCGAAACCTTCGCTGCCCGACAGAAATTCAAGCCCGTCGCGTTGCATCGGCATAGAAACTCGCGAGGGACAAACGCTAAAGGAAAGGTCTCGAGAAAAAGAACTAAGGGATGCAGCGGCAACAGCAACTCTTTTAGGACTCTCTCGATTCCGGAGCATCGCTTCCGAATACCACTTTCTCCTCTAGACAACACAGCTGACACCTGTGGGCCATCGAAGGTGGAAACCTCTGAGACACTGGTAATTTTTAGAAGCCGTGCTCTAAGCCCTAATAGATGCAAGGCTCGATAATTAAGCAAAAGACGTACAGGAAGTCTTTAAATAATCGAGAGGATGAAACAGGAAGAAAGAGAACCTCTCAATTTCCCTTCCATCTGTCACAAGGCGGATGATACGATGAATGAGCTGTCCAAAGTGAAAACGGGCCTGTTATCATAGGGACCAACGGAACGAGACAAGGGAGGGAGAAACTCGTGAAACAGATAAGAGCAGCTAAAATTTGAATTCAGGCAAGTAAGGAAGAGAAACAATAAACACAAGAGTGAATACTCCTTCCCGAGAGTTGAATTGAGCAAGAGATAATAGAAGCGTAGGAATCAAGCCACCAGCAAGGACTTTGGTGACTCTTCCGGTCCCCTTTACCCGCGTGTCCTTTCCCCTGAGGAACAGCTTAGACTGTTCCAAACAGGGTCAGATGATAAATCTATGAATCTTCGAAAGGACGGGGGAATTCTGTGGAACCGAAAATCGCCTTTTAGGATCTAAGAAATGCCGAAGTGGCAGATGGAAATTGGCGTTTCTTTTGCTAGGGTGGATGTGAGCGGAAGGAAGCTCTTTGAATGCTTCCCCGATCGGCAACAGAAACCCATGCACCCTGATTTTTTTCAAAGCAGCATTGACGACTAGAAAGTGATTGGTTGCAGGAAGACCATTGTGAACAGACCGAGTTGTGTTTGTCTTTACAATGACTACGAAGTCTCACCAAAGTGATGACCACACTGGAACTGACACAATAGGACAAGAAAAATTCCTTTAGATTTCAAGTGGCCATCCGCTTGGAACCATTGGTGCATGAAGCTTGAATCCAAAAGGAAGGGACCAAGGAATTTTGACACTCTGAGGAAATCAAATGGCAAAGTGCTGCAACCTCAGTTGTGATCATCTCGCTAAACAGAATCATCGAACAACCATAGTCAACTCTTTCCTTTAGTTTTTTCTTTTGTGTCCTCAGTATTCCGGCGCGCATGGGACATCCTGTCATCCCATGTGATCACACGTCACATTTTCCAAGTGTCCTTCAGATGGTCATCACAATGCAAGACCTGGATCCCAAATACTCATGCGTTCCCATGAGGGAAGAGTCTTGTATTTATTTAGGCGCTCCAGGAGCTGAGAAGATTCCAGTCCTTTGGAGTTTCCGTGCCCAGTATCGTCTCGAGTTTGCAGCAGCTCCTGAGGCTACAGTCTTTGTAATGATGTCATCAGTGATCAAAATGCAGCACGAATAAGAAACCCAACAAAAAGGAGCTGAAAGGAAACTCCAATCAAGCAAACTGCTCTTCCAGAACACTGTCTTCATCCACTACGTCAAAGGTGATAAGAGGTGCACAAACCCGTGGAAAGTGCCGATTTGCGAAACCAGGAGGCCTCCAAGCCAGGACACGATAAAGTTGGTTCCGATGCGTGGGATGCTTAATAGCCACGTTATGTGAGCTCGCAGCTCGATCCAGCACAACTCGCCATCTCACAAACCCGCAGAGCCTGTGGTGCTGATGACAAACCATGCAAAGCTGCGATGCTTTCAAGCGAAGGATCAGCAGAAGCATTCGTGCAGAAGCGCAGAGACTGGCATCACTGGAAGAAAAGAAAGGAAAGAGTCCATGCAGCAGGAGGACAAAGAGCATGACTATGTCCACGCAGATTCTTTTTGCCTTCTCATCCTTGGGACCGAATCATTAAGTGCGTTGCAAAGTTCCATCATTGGCAGGAAATGACGACCAAGACAAACACAATCCGTAACACTCATCTGTTAAGCTGTCAAGGTAATGGCGAAGTGCTATGGAAGCGTTTCGTCGTTCTGATGCTCCTGTGACCCGCTTAATAGAGAACACAATCGGCTCCGCATTTCCTCCACATCTGCTGCGGTGCTTTCACAGGAAGGCGAACCTGCTAATCCCAGACGCTTCGCTGAATCTCGGGGAGCTGCCAGAGTATCCTTCCGCATTCGCTGTAGGAGATGTTACCATTGAAAAGATGTGTGCGTGGAGTGGTCCCGAAAATGGCCCGTTTCGAGGATTTCTTTGCCCGGATCTGGAAAACTTGTGGCTCGCCATCCCAGATCGACGAACGAATTCCATGCAGGCATCCTCTCTCTTGCTCGAGCAACTGTCGTCTTGCAGTCACACGGGTGATTGATGCAGCCACACGTCAGGGTCATCCATTCTGTTTGCATCGCCACAGTACTTTATAGTTGGACCTATTTATGTAATGGAATGGAGCAGGTGCAGGAATTTATAATTCCAATAACTACTGTAGCATAAATATGTAGTGATGTCACGGCAGATGAAGGGACATTGTTCCACCTACCCACCCATTCCTTTTATGCCGAAGTGCGGGACAACCCACCCCTGTCATTGCACAAATTAGAAATGCAGGAACATCACAGGGCATATGAGCGTGTGATTCTAAGCAGGCAGTCTTGCGCGAAGAGCAGAAGAAGAGCGTCCAATCTTTCTCCGGGAAGAAGGAACAGAGACTTGTTTTTCGCCCGGTTTTACTGGGGCATTTTTTATCAAAAATAATAAAAACACATTTTTGGGGTAGAGCACTTTGTTCTATTACGTGCATTAAGCGGGCTCATTACCGGTACGCAGTTCGGCGAGGTCCACTTCGGCAGCGAAAGGGAAGGGAAGAGCGAAAACAAAATTAAACAAACAAAAAAGGAGGAAAAGTGTTCCCGGGAAGAGAGGAAATCGAGGAAAGGATCACTGCTCTCTGCGAGGCACCCTCTGCATCCTGTCCAGAATGCTGACAAGTTCGGTCCGTATGTTGCCCAGGTGGGGCCATCTCGTGGCGGTCCTCAAGAAGATTCCCGACCAGTGGACGGCGTTCCTTCCATTTTGGCCTCTTCTTTCTGCGTTCCTGGTCTCCACGATCTCGCAAAGAAAGCAGAGAACTGCCAGGGACGCGACTGGCGGCAATCTGGCACTCACGAAAAGGCGTTTTAAAATGTCCCTGGGGACGCCCAGGATTCAAAGAGCCATCTCCTGGCGACTCCCAAGGGATTGGAAGGCAGTACAGTCTGAGAGAGGATGCATCCTGTGAATGCTTGAGAGCCAGCAATACGAGTGGATCCTATAGAGATCCCAATAGATCCTCTGCAGAGATGAAGGAGGCAAAGATTTCAGACAAAGTCGAACAAGGATTTTGGTGACATCGCCTTTGTGAGGCAAAAACAGCAAACCATAGCTGAGGAAGCTTCAAAGATGGACTCCAAAGCGTCCGAGAGTGGATTAATTTGCATCCACGGTGATTTTCTTCCTCTGCGCCGGTGCGTCTCGCATCCGCAGACGAAAGCAAAAAGTATCTCCAGATGAAAAAATTGTGATTCTTCGACCAGAGAATCCTGGCTGGGACGTGAGCGTGCTCCAGGACAGCAGCGAGATGAAAAAAATTGGGGGAGAGGCGAAACCCAACGCGGCATCCCTCGGATACCGCGCTCCAATCAAAACTCAATCCAAGGGCGAAAAGAGCGTCGAAGATATCCAGTGCCAATGCTGTCTGTTCTTTGAATGATCAGGGCAAAAAAGGAGGAGCCTCGGTGGCCTACGAGACTCCCGAAGCAAAAAAGAAAGGACCCAGTTGCGACGCTGACAGACAGCTCATAGTCGTCTGGGAACCTGAATTATGATTTTCGTGAAACTGCTGCATGTTTACTGAACCGTTGCTATGCGCCAGCCGCTTTCGAGGCAGCGCGATAGTCAATCACTGAGGTCGCGTCAGCCAGAGTTTGATTAGCCGTTAGAGGTGCATCCAACGGGCTCAGTTTCTTCGATGCTGAATCTGGGGTTCGGCAAGAGGCTATGATAAGGGTGGAGAATGGAGGGAGTCTTACAAAATGGCACCGCAAACATCAGAGATGGAGGCGGAGAGAGGCGTTGTGTGAGAGCAGCAAGACAGGGTGGATCGGAAGGATTTTTCGTGGACCGCGAAAAGGAAAGCTGGAAACAAAGAAACGTCGCTTGTCTCGAAAGGCCGCCGTAAGCCGCTTAACACGGGAAGCGGAAATGAGCAGCCTTCCTTTTTCTCTGGATGAGGCACAGGAGTGAATTGCAGGACAAAGGCAATCACTGGGCACTTTCGGACGGATGGGGCACAGGTCCTCCCAGCAAGCACAGCCTCCTCTCGGCGGATCATCCCGACCCGGAGGTAGCACGTGAAACATTGGAATCCCGCCCGAGCTCGGTCTCTGAAGCGCATTCTGAGGGCTCGAGAAGCAGGAGATGATCGTCCAGCCTCTTCTCCAAAAAGTCGGGACGAGGAAAGCAGGTTGCATCCATGGAAGCGCGTGGACATAGCTCTCAAGCGGCCATTCTATAGTGACGCAAGGAGTAGAGGGGAGCGCATCCTGCGCGTAAGCGCCGTTGGCCGCGTGCGTTCACCAGACTCGCTCGCTCGCGCGAACGGACGCCGCCCGAGAGAGCCAGCCAAACCCTCTCGTTCAACCTACCGGCTGGACCTTCTCCTTCCCATAGGTTCCAGGAGGAGGGAAAAAAGCAGTCGATCCTGCGGGCGTAGGCGAGGAGGGCGTGTTTGGGACGAGATGCCACTCGCCTTTTCAATAGCGCCACCGCCCCTTCACGCTCAGCTAGCGGCACGGCGATGCAATGGGAGCGGCTGAAAGATGCGACCTCCGGAAGGGGGCGGAACAGCCAATACCCAAGCCGGCAAGCACTCGCAGTGGACGTTCTCGCTGCGCCAAGACTATGGCCAGGTCGTCATCACCTTGGATACGGTTCGCCCATTTCGGAAGGGGAAGATGTGCTCTTCGACGTGCTCCAGAGCGCTTTCGACGTGCTCCTGAATTCCCAGAAATAGGCCAGAGGTCACTCGAGAGTGGACCCGTTTGTGATGGGCTCTCTGGGATCAGCGGCACCGTCCTTCGGAACCTCGGTGTCCCGTCGCTGCAAGCGCAAGAAATGAGACAACCTGCAGCTGCCTCCAGCCTCTCATTTAGCCGAGGAACTGGCTGGATCCACAAACTGAGGCACTTTGCCGAACGGAAGACGACTCAGGAAGATGAAAAGTAATCGACTTCCACCCTCCTTCCCCCCCTCTGTTCGCCATCTCTCATCAGCCACACGAAAAAGCACCAACCACATTCTTCATCGATCACTGGCGACACTTTCTGAAGGTGAAGTCCACCCCTCCGGAGGAGCAGGGGATCGGAGAACTGGCAGTGCTGCTGGACAACCTGCACGATGAGGAATATCGTGGTGGATTTGGCTTACAACACCCTCGTCCAACCTGACTGCCCATTTCCCAGCAATGAAGACGTCCATAAGGAAGGAGATGCAAAGACGGTGCCGAGCCATCGTGCCTAAGCTATTTAATGTACTCGAATAAAGCGAGAAAGAATACTCCTAGTGACATTTTCTGGAGCCGTGCAGAGAAAAGCCAACTCCCGAATTCGAATACAAAGAGGCTTTTTGTGGATCCACAATCCTGAGCCAAATACGCAAACTTGGCTTTCGGGGAAAATGGATGGAACGGCTCCAGCCCTGCTGCCTTCCAGCTTGGAGCCACCGCGAGTGCAAACAGCCTGATCAAGAAAGTAATCTGGGTAGTGATGCAAATATGACACGGGGAAGAGGTGGGTACTTTGCGTATCCGCTGCTCTAAATCGATGCGCTGAAAGAGAGGATCGTTGCAACAGAACTACGGGTGTCTGCGTTCGAAGTCTGGAAATTTAATGCTCCAGAAGAGATGGAGCGACAGGAAAGAAATGGAAATACCGAACGGCCGAAGCATCAAATTTTGGAAGATGAAGCAAACGCTCAGAGCAATGTACTCATGGCCCATACTCTGGGTCCCATGCTCAGGGTACCATACTGAGAGAACCACACTCAGAGTGCTACCTTCAGAGTTTTTTAAGGTGGAAAAACGAGTGCCAAATAATTTTCTTGAACAGGATGGTAATTGGTTGCTTGCCCCCTTGCCTTAGCATTACCGCAAGATGCTGGTTCGAGGGAACTGCATTTCCTGAGCTTGCAGCCTTTAGGGAGGGTTCATTGCAAGCGAAGATGTTCTCTCCCAGAATTCTCGTTCCTATTCTTCAAGGACAGGTTTCTGAATGAAGCGCATTCCCCGCCATCTAATGATCATTGAGTCTGTTCACGACCTCCAGATTTTCCCGTCCACGCAGAGGAATCGGAATTTTGCTAATGAAATTAACGAAAGAAAAAAACAATGCCTTTGAGATGTGTATCTTTTTCACTTGTTTGTCGAAACGCTTCCTCTTCCAGTCCTCGGACGAACTGGGGGAAAGCATTGGCAAAACCTCGCTCTTCCCCCTTTCCAGTTCAGAGTGGTGGCTCGAGCTTTCCTGTGTGTACCCTTTTTCACCAACCACATAGAATCAAGGAAGAATCACTACCGTCACAAGTCACACCAAAAGTGTGTAAGAGCAGCTTTTGGAAACAGGATGACGTAGGTCTTGATCTAGAATGTTTGTTAATCAACAAATTCTGAAACTTGCAGAAGGATCCTTCTGGGATTGCAACGGCAAGATTTCTTCTCCATCATCGGAAACGCAACTTGGATTCTTGCTTTAGAACTTGTGCCACTCAAGCTGCAATTCGTCCTCTGAGGTTCGTCAGCTAAGAAGAGTCCTCAGGAGGAGGGATCTGTTATCCTCGGCCATTTCCTTTGCTCCACCTTTCAGTGTGTTCTTTTAGATCATCGATTTGTATGCTCTCCAATGAAAATCTTCCCACTCTTCGTAACCCACCTGATGTCTTTGGAAAATCATTTTTGGCTGGTATTCGCAGTGCCCTAAAGGGGAATAGAAGCAGCTCAGAAGTCATTAGTTCCAACATTTCCGGAGGGCTGGTGAAGCCTTACTGACGGTTCCAGAAGCGAAGGGAATCACGCAGCTTTCTTCTCTGATATCTGTTTCATTACCGTTTCTGGGACTCTTACCAGCATCATTTGTGCCCGGATCGTCGAGTACGTGAAGAAACTCAACGTATATTTTTATTAAAAGCTTAGAATAAATAAATGTTATAAATAATGAATTCACCCCTCCCAAGGAAGAAAAAGGAAGTCCTCGACTGCATCTCGTTTCGAAGCATGGAGAGCTACCCATATGCTCCAAATGCATCACTGTAGATGGAATGCATCCCCAAAAGGGTGTTCTGGAACCTTTTCTGTTAGCTTAGGTGTGCCAACGAAGTCCTGCAAATGCGGTCGCTGGAAACTGCTGGAACACAATGATCTGCAAGTCGGAGAGGATGCAAAAAGAGTCCATTGATTTCTGAACAGCGCACAGGCGTTTCTTTTGCGTTTCTTTTCTTTCTTGTGAAGATAGAGACATTGGTAGAAACAGCAGAGGAATTTTCGTTTAGTATTTTAAAGAGATGCGAACACGTCGGGTAGACAGCAAGTGGGATGGAGAACCCGACAGCATAACTTCCCTTCGATTCCTCCTTCACCGATTCCCATCGGGTACGAGACGTTGCCTGCAAACTCCTTCTTCGAACCACAAGCTTCTTGCTCTTTAATCTCTCGGCCAGCCTGCTCGCGGGTTTTCTTTCTTCCTTCAAGCGTCACCCATTCTCACTCGCCCCCCGAATAGTCTCTCATTGTCTTTGGCAGCTTCACTTATTGACAGCACACACTCCAAAGCCCCAAGTGCCTCTAAACGTGCACATTCCTGAACAAGTGTGCACTTGGTCGCACAGAAGAGGCGGAGCAGTTTCGAGAACTTCACAGTCGTCATAGAAACCACGACTGGTTAACAAGGTGGCAAAAGAATCGTGTGGGAAGCTGCGAAGGATCAAGGTGGATAACCGAAAGACGACTTCGAAGCGGATCGAAATGCCTTCAAGTGCCAGCGGCATCGAACCTCTGAGAAAGAGTGGAAAACTGCAAGAGAGACTTTCAAGAATACTTTCGTGAGACGGCTTGCTGATAACGAAAGTGGCCATCCGCGACTCAAAGACACCAAAAGACTCGTCGCTACGATCACTGGAGCCCGTGTGCATGATGGCAGCAAACAGTAGTCTTTGAAGCGGGACTGGGGTTTCTCCGAGCGCAGCCAAAGTGCCACCCACATACGGGTCCTTTCATCTTTTATCCGACTAACCGCATCGTCATATTTCGGAGATCAAATGCGGGATAGGAACAAATCTTTTGAGCGCTTCAAGAGGATGCTGTTTGTCAGCGGGTCCGTGCGTGCCGATAAATCTGATCGGCGTATTTATCGGATGCAAGATCCGCTTCCGTGACTTGCTGCGGAGCGCTTTTGGATTCCAACAAATAGGGGAAACTGGGACCGGCTGCGTGCACTCAGCTGTAGGGGAAGAGAAAAGGAGTGCCAGAACTGGGACCGCGGATGAAAATTTATGAGGTCGGCAGCAAAAATCAGTCAGCTCTCAGTAGGCCGAGGAAATCTCCACTGCAGAACGAAGGAAATTCCTGTTTGCACCGATCACATGACCGGAGAACACCCACACCAACAGGGGCGGGAAATTCGTGGATATGAAGAGCGTTGGAGCTGGGAGGAAGGAGAACCCAGATGAGCAGCAAACCGAGGAAGAGTGCGCCTCGCATCTTCCCCTTTCGCCTGCGATCCACAAATCCCTCCTAGAGATGAATCTGGAAGTCTGAGGATATCACCGATGGAGATGGTGCCCACGTGCTGTGCGTAGACTGACGGTCAAAACTTCTGAAAATGTCGGATTCATCATGAACGCGAAAGATTTTCTCCTCGCATCCCGCAGGAATCCACTCAGTGAAATCCGTGTGCAGTTTGGTTAGGGGGCAGAAGCTGAAAAAGATGGTCCGACATCCAGTCGGTCGACACTGCTGGAGAATTCGATCAAGAGCCACTAGCAAAAGAGACGAGGTTTAAGAAAGTAACTTGTTAGGATCCAAACGAGATCTTTGGATTTGCAGGCAAGATGTCTCCTGAAGTTCCCGAGGACCCAGAAAATTCGCACGACAGTGGAAGTGTTGGTAAGAAGAGAAACTTCTGTGGTAAAAAAATCCGTTCCCTCAAGCACTGGAGATGGGAACGAGTCTGAATAGAGGGAGATTGGATCTCTCAACGTACAGAGGCGTTAGCGAACTGTTTCACATCCTGCCCCGCCGGAGCAGCGCGTTGTTTCACACCCAGTTCCTGGGCTGCAACCACCTCCCTGCGAAGAAGGTCCTCCCACGGCTCTGAAGATGACGTCCGCTTCCCGAGGCGATGCAGTCAGTGATAATGTAACAGTCACTCTGCATTTCACGGTAGCTGCACCTCCGGTTTCAATAGACCAATCTGCCAACTGAGTAGGAGAAACCGTTCGCTTGAGAACCTGGAACGGTCAGGGGAGGGTCTGCAAATAGGGCAGATGGGTCGTGGATGAAATCACTGACAGCACGCTAAAAGAATGATGAAGTACCATCATTTGGAACGAATGGAAGCACCACAGACCGAGTTCCTGCGACTCCCAGCACACCGCGCATAACTGTACACCAAAGCAAATGGCGCGCTGCAGTGCCGAAGTCTCCGTACACCCCTGCACGAAAACAAGAGATCACACGAATGTGTGCAACACAAACTCCACATAAAGACTGTGCACTCGTTTGACTCGTTTAGCTGATTTTCATAGAAGGGATCCCCCCCAAATACACTCAAATTCGGCTCCAGAACCCCTTGAAGACCAGCTGGGCGCAACCACAAAGCACGCAGAACGTAAAGTCTCTATCCTTCGGCTTTCACTTCCTCTCGGTTTGTCGCATATGTGTACGTATGTATGTATATATATGTATTTATGCAAAAGTGAACACGGGCAGCGTTTTGACGGTTCAATTTGGGGACGTTTCCCTCGTGTGGGCAGCGTCCCAATCTGATCTCGCCGCTAAGAATTCTCAAGGAACGGAATCGGCAAGTGTGCAGGTGACGCGCAGGTCACTCCGCGGCACAGCACAGAAGGAACATTTATAGCTCGCACCCCCGGGTCACGGAAGTTTCGTCGCAGCGAAGATTTCCCGAGTGATTAGGGGACATCGAGCACTGGCTCCCAGGTAAGAAGAGTGACCGACTGTGTATTTCCATCGTTTGCCAAGTGGCCTCCGGGAAAGAAGTGACTTCCATCCGGTTCCTTTAAGCGCATCCTTGTTGAGACTCACTGACGTTGGGTCAAAAGCAGGATCGTCCAGGATGCTCCCCAACAGAAGAGTATCACTGCTTGACGTTTCGATGAGTCATCGCCAGTTTTCAAGGTCGGATTGGCGTAGGATACTCACGTTTGGTACAATCATCGTACAGTTGGTTTTTTTCTTTTTACTTGCACTCCGCCGAGTTTTGGTTCGTCCGTCCTACGGAGAGCTCCCTGCAGAAGAATCGCTAGCCAATGATTCTGAACATATGAATATTCAACTTTCAAAAAAACCAAATTCGATTCCTTCGTAGTGCCAAACAGAAATCTTCTACGACTACTAGCCACAGACAACCATCTAATCCTACCTTATAATACAATAATTCGCATAATCATCACATCATCAGACGTTCTTCATTCATGAACCATCCCATCTTTAGGAATCAAAATCGATGCCATCCCCGGACGACTTAATCAACAGGGATGAAGAATGAGGACTTTGGCAATGGTAAGGGAACGAAGGCTGATGCACTTTGTTTGTGGGTACTTTGGCTGTTGGGTTGTTGCATTGGGCTCCTTCCTTTGTCGTTCCTGGCCATCTGGAAACAAAAAGGAAGCGCGTTTTCGACATGTTACGTCCTTGTTCAAGGTGTCGACGGAGAGGCTTTGACGCGCCCTACTCGCTTGGAGGATTTGGCGAGGGTTGCTCCACCGGAGCTACGAGGAAGGGTGGAACTTGGAAGGCGAGTTCGAAAGGCAAGAAGTTTCCAGAAGGAAACGAAACTCCTCTCGCAAGCGATTCCCGAGTTTACGAGGGGGGAACCGCGAGCGCGCTCATCCCGCGTCCGCGATGAAAGGTGGTTACCACCGTTCTCTTTCACTTTCTCCCTGTTCGAAACGTCTAGAACGTTCTTCCCGAGGAAATACGGCTGTCGGAACGTCGGGCACTGCGCAGTGCAATCACGCGAGCGACGTCCGCTCCTTTCGAGGGATTTCGCCACGGGGCTTTTGCAAATTTCGGCGAGTGGAAGCGGCAATTATCCTGACAATTTGTTATCTCGAAATCTTGTAATTGCTGTGATGCAGATATGAGTCGTGCGAGTCCTTCCGTCGTCGTTCGCTCAAGTGTCCACTGAAGAGACATGGAATGGGAAGACCGAAAGGGGTAAACAAAGAAAAAGAAAAAGATTGCTCTTACGTAAGATGCTTTGCCGACTGCAAATTGATTTCACAGGGATCCATCCTACGGGACGGATAAACTCAGGAGGGAAAGATGCTGCCGCTCTTCCGCAGCTGCGCGCTCCCGTCGACAGACTCTGTAAGGTCGCGGAGAGGATGTTTGTCCCTCGGGCGAAACTCGGCTCTGATCGCGGCGGATGGGTTTGTGTGGCATCTTCTCATCTGAGTTTGCAGACTCGCGCGCTGATTAAAAAATCGTAGATTTCCTCCGATCTCGGACTGGATTCTGTACCCGGGACGCGGCGCATGTACGTACAGAGCGCACATTATTTAGGAAGAAAATTGCCCTTGGGAAAGATGCCCAAGCGGTTGCTGAGCACGAATTGGTTTTTGATGACAGCCTGGAACTTGATGATGACAGAACGTGTCAGACGGCAGAATCGGGGGAGGAAGGGGGAGGGGGAATAATGAATTTGCAGCAGCCGCAATTCGTGACAGCTCCCGGCCTAACTTTCGAAACAGCCAGGCCGGATAAGCGCTGATGTGGTTGCTCGAAGCCGTGTACGGCCGCGCATTTTGTACATTGGCTCATTATGTTGATACAGACGAGTACCGCTCGCGGTGATGCCTGCGTGGTTTCGAGAATGCTTGCGTGACTGATGGTGGCGTTTCCTTGCAGTCAAGGAAACGAGCAGGCGAGAAGAGGAACCGGAACTGGGAGTTCCGAAACCTTGAAGACCTCGCAGCTCGCGGGCAAAGGGTCATTCTGAAATCTGGAAAAATCGGGGAAGAGGCATCTCTGTTGACTTCCTGTGCAATGGATTCCTCTGCATGCTTGGGGAGAGCCAGTTTGCCTCTGCTAGAAAAAGAACGGTTTGGTTCGGGAAGAAGCCAGAAGCCAGGACGAGGGCCACTGTCAATCCACGTGCTGGATTCGACAGGGTTTCCACCAGCTCCCGCAAGAGATTCGAGAACATGCAAGGATACTGCAGGGGGATGGGACGATCTTGAAGGTCTCTTGCCCGCTGGTGTTGCGCCCGAGCTTCAACAAGCTCAAACGGGCAAAAACAGTATCTCGGATCCAAGATCGAAAAAGCCCAAGTGTCAGGAGGAGGCCATCCACATTTCCTTCTTGTCAGGTCCTCCTCGCTCGCAAGACGCGCTCAGACGCTTTTTTCCGGTCTCCCAATGGTCTTCGCAAAGTTTCTCTCTGACACATCGCTCCTGCCAACTTCTGGAGATGCATCTCGAGATGGTTACGGTCGGGTGTTTCATCCCTGGAATTCCATTGATTATTCTACTCCGCCGTCGAAAAACGCACGCTGCATCAATTTGATCTGGTTCGTACACGCCGTACGGTGCTCTCCTTCGTACTCACCTCCGACACTTTCACCTCCAATATGAAACAAACGACTGTTTCGAAAATAGCTCAGCATTCTTTGGCTACATGATAAATAGGGCAGATAAATCATGTTTATGTCTGTAGTAGTTGTGGTTAAGTGCTCGGGTCGTGTGCTGTTCGATGTTCAGCAAAAAGCAGCCAATTCCCACATGCTTTCGGGAAGAAAAAGTAGAAGACAAAAAAAAATCTGGTTAATGTTTAGGAGAAAACCCACAGGAAAACAAAAAACACGCACACAGACTAAGCTTAGATTTAATCATCGATCTATTTGATTGGTAAGTTATGGTGAGGGTAATTTTAGAAGGAGGGAAAGAAGACCTTTCCACTGTTTCATGAATCATGGATTATTTGGTTTATTGGCAGGAAAAGACAGTTTCACTTTTTTTTTTTCCTCTTTGTCTTCGAAAGAAAGCAGATAAATTAGGTGCGGGAAGGATTTTAGAAACAGTTCCCTCGTATTGATAAGGAAATCGCTTAGAGGAAAAGAATCCAAGATTTGAGCCAGTGGAATCGTGGAATTTTGGACCATGGTCCTTGAAACACGAACGGAGAAGAGTAGAAATGGAGCGGAGGTGTGAAAGTTAATTTTGCATCCCCCTCCCCATCCCACCAGGAAAAAAAAAAAAAAAAAACAGATCGTGTCCTTTCGTACGTTATCCTGATCTGCAGTAGGCTTAGCTGGAATAGCAGCAGCACCTAAGATGTTTGTTCGAATGCTTCGAACTTGGCAACCCCTAAGCAGTAACACACAGGAAGACCGGTGATGTTGCGCCCCCATATGGCCAGAACACTTTCGAATGCTGACGGTCTGTGAGGGGCAAGACGCGGTGACACTTGGAGAATCTTTGGCCCGTGACAAATATCTTGGCAACGAGGAAAGTTGCGAATCCAAGTTGAATGCTCGAGTGGCAAGCGAGTGTTTGAGTTGCGACATGCATTCTCATATTGCTGGCATGTGTTTTTCGTGTTGGCAGAGTGTACTCTTCTTGTCCTGAAGCACGGTAGCAGCGTTTGCAAAGGGAACTTCCTTCGTAGAACGACCTTCCTCAGCTATTTTCTCTGCCTCTAAAGTAACTTACTAAGGCATGAGTTTTTTTTTTTGTGAGTTTTTTTTTTTTTTTTTGTTTTCAATCCAGTTTCCTGATCTGAAGCCTTCCAGAGCTGCAACACACCTCGTCACAGATGACATCGGCTGCATTTGAAACAGAGTACTGACGAAAACGATGCAGCTAACCCGGGAACACCGTTAAGAGGTGAAACGAAAATTGCCTTGGAAGTGGGGTCGCGTTTCTGCCTCCGAAACAGGAATATTTCATGTCTCCAAGCTGAAATCGGAAATCCTTTCTCATAGTCCACTGAAGGAATGAATTACGTTCCGATACTCTTTGAACACGATGGAACCCATCTAGAGCAAAGATGACAGAACAAAAAGGATTGAATCGAAATTTCCGATTCACCAGAAGAAATGGGTCGTTTATGGATTCCAAGGGATCTTCTTAGGAGATAAACCAAAGAATCGCTTCCGAAACCAAGCTGCTATCAGAGTTGGAACGGTAGGGTGGTTGTAAGGAAACAATTGGAAGATGCATCAGCGATGAAGGCGCACAGAGAGCGATTGCAGATCATTGCTCATTACCTGATCCTCTCATCACGTTCATCCTCTCATCATCGCTTACGCTCGACAAGTGCCACTTCTTGAATGGAAAAGACTTTCAAATCCATCTGGAAGTTTTGTTGGACGGACGCAAGGATCGGGATTTCTCGTTGCATCCAGCTTCTCGAGCTAAAAAAAAAATTCTTCCAACAGACCAACTTATGAGAGATGTTTCAATGGTCGTTGCATGATTTCAATGATCCTCCAGCAATGGGATTCTGCGAATTGATAAACGCATGAGTGACACACGGAAATTTCGACTGTGCCTCGCACCGCTACTTCTTTGAAGTGCTTTTGGAAAGCTCCCGTAGGGGAAGGATGAAGAAAATTCCAAACGATGTAAACAAAGGATGCTCGAGAGTAGAATTATCTCAGTTGGCTTTTTTGATGAAAGTTGGCACTCGGGTGGCACTTTGATCGAAGGTGCAATTTCGAGATTACCGCCCGCATGCATTGTGGTTGTCCAGCCTGCGTGTCAGAAGTTGGCGATATCTGAGTTCAGAGACTCATGCTGATGAAAACCACAAATTTCCTTCAATTCTGGACTGGAAGGTTATCCGGGATGAAGTCATCCATTTGGAGGATGCCGTTGGATTCCATGCAGTTTTCTAGAATTTGCAAGTCGGTATGTAGGTAAAAAAGATTCCATTCTTTATGAAACCAGGTACTTCGATAACGACAATACGGGCCCATAGGATCCTAAGAAGATCGGGAATCCATGGTTCTTCTTGACCTATTTTACATTCATGATCCACGAAAGAATTTTTAGCTCATTCTTTCATCTGTCTGCCTCCACGTAAATCCATCGCGGGGCAGTACGCACAAGGAGCATCATTCTGATCTGAATCACCGGCTTGTAGGATCTAGAAGACCACATGATTCCTCTGTTTCTTCTCACCTCCTGCTCCTTGTTCCATACGGATTCTCACTCTGAATGCTAAGCAACAGGCTTCATTTTCCTCCCTGTTACGATATCCGTTAAACAGATGTGCCATCGATGTGCTCAGCATCTGCATGGGAAAGTCCTTCATGTTCTCTTCTGAGCGATCCCGTTCCGAGAGTCCCTGAAAAGCTATAAGTCTCTCTTGAAACCCGTTATTCATCTCGTTACCGTAACGAGAAACTCCGGACGGTGATATGGACCATTATTTGTGGCTTCCCTTTCGTTTCGTAACAGCCGATCTGTTTCAAAATGCTGGTTCGCTCCCGGGCCATGCGACAGCTTCTCGTGATCTCGGAGACAACACGCGAAAGTGACGCTCCACAAGTACTGCTGGGAGATGCAAGAAAACAAATTCTGACGTGCAGAATGGGCTCTATCAGTGCAGCGCCGCGAGACTTTTGCAAAGTGTGCATTTGGTGGAGACTTCCCTCGTGCTAAATTTAGTTCACTCGGATGAAGTCGTTAGGTCTGCACATGCAGACCGTGGCTTTCGAGCATTTCAGACGACCAATGAATCACGGATTTTTTTTGGTATCTCCGAAATTGGCCATCTCGAATCGCTTCCACACGCTGCACCTTCTCATGACTCTTCGCTATGAATAATGCAGACCGCCTCTTGCAGGCTTATGTGATCTGTTGGACATGGCTGCTTTCCAAACGGAACCCAATGGAATCTCGAAAACTTCCTGCAACTGCCCGAATGTTCGGGGACCGAAAAGCCACATCTTACATTCAAGCCTCCCGTGGACTACATCACGTTGGTATGTGTAATCCCACGATGAAGCTGCTCTTCACGTGTGCTCCTTTGTTTGCATACTTGTTTCTGGTGCGTCTGATTCCCATCGGTCCCACCAAACGGAAAGCCGGCCGTGACTCTGTCATTGAGTCTCCAGTCCTCGAGGGCTTTTGAGAATCCTCGAAAGGTAGACTGCGAAAATTCCAACCTGTCGATCGGAACCCGGGCTGCCTTCTTTGCTTGTTTAAAAATATCAGCAGTTCTCTTCCAGAACTGCCTTACGAAAAGATTCCGGCCCGAACGTCATCGATTTGCATCTCGATCCTGATGTTACCAAATGGGAAAGCATGCATTTCTGGTGCTCCTCTTGGCTTCTTCATGGGATCATTTCCGATGCAGAGGAACCGAATCCTTCCTCGGATAGATGTAACCCTTTCTTTCTCAAAATGTCACTGGGCTACTCGTCCTCAGATGCAATTCCTATGAAAGAGCTTCTGGAAACTACACCATTCCTGTGCATATTCAGATGCGTTCTGCTCGCAGAACGCATTTTAGAACATTCCGCAGCAGCGTGGACAGTTACTCTGCAAATCCTCACCTACTCCACGGGGAAACACTGAATTCTCCAAGAACAACCCTGTTTCGATTTGCAGAAGAAATGCAGAGGTGGATGTTGGCTATCGAATCCAGACATCGCTTTTGCTATGATTCCTGGTTCTCATAAACTCAGAAGACTTTTTTTTTCCTGAAAACGGTCGAGGATGTGTCTCGAATTGTTCGGAAAAACAGAACGTTTCTTCACGTTTTTCTGATGTCTTAATGGGTGGTCCAAGTCTCCGGATAGACTAAGCTGCGGATGACGAAGATGTAACTCCTCTGACATGCAAATCAACTGCCTTCATAAATCGAGGATGTGCACAGACCATCTTGAGATTCCCTTAGCCTCTAATTTCCCCAAAACCTGCATCTAAATAACTCTAAGCTTGCACTTCTGTTGACATGTGGATGGGTGTTAAGCAGCGGTCAATTTTTTTTCTTTACTTTTTTCCCTTTTCTTTCGTACCATGTACGAAACTGCTCAGCACTGTACGTTCATTTCTCCTTTTTCTGTGCCAATTTTCAGGAAACGGGAGTCTCATTCTCGAGCTCAAGAAGCAAAGTGAGGATGCGGAATCCCGGAAGTTGCCGAGAAGGTGCCTGCTACCTCGAGGTTCAGGACGGAGGAAAAGGAGGGCACTAGTGCGTCTGTGCGTTTTCGGAACGCTTCTTCCTCTCCTTCTTCCTTCTCTTGGTGAAATTTCCGCAATCTGCTTTCGAGTGCTCTCACGAAGAGATCCTGAAAGCCCCAATAACTGAGGATGGAATGGCGCAGCTAAGACTGGATTCCAATTTCGTAGGCCCAGCCACGCGCATCGGCGCAGTGTGGTCCACGGATGCAGGACAGCTCCGCTGGAAAGCGCGAAACTTGGCCAGCCGCAAAGTTCAGCTCCCTCTGTGCTGTTCCTTCGGGGAACAGCTACAAACTTTCGCTCCGTTCTTTCCTCCTCCTCACGCACGTGGGAATCACCGCATATCAGCGAGTTTCCTTTCCATTCCCTATTTCGGGAGCCCGACTTCTAAATGAGACGAAACTCCAGGAGGAAGTTTTCCAGGAATTCTCTTCCTGCCAGTGAGCACCGCGTCGAGCTGTTTATTCACTCTCGATGCCGAGCATTCCTGAGGCCATTTTGGCTTGCCGTTGTCACGTTCTCTTGCAGCACTTGGCGAATCCGAAGACAAGGCCGTCGCGGAAACCCCATCTGAATGAGGAGGAACGGGGAAACCCTGCGCATCCAATTCACCTACAGATGAAGAGAAAGAAAGGATCGCCCCCCATGTTTTCGGCAGCGTCCTTTCCTTACCAGTTATGCATCCAGAGAGGCGATTGCTCCCAACAGATCACCTCATGAAATGAAGCGGCGAGGTAAAGAATTGGAAATAATGCGATTGGGGATTGGAATTCCAGGAGGATGTAAAGGAAGACAAATGGTTCCCCTGGAACTGCACTGAGGCTAAGATAACAGCAGTATAAATCCCTTTGATGGGATCCAAACTGGTTCTGTCTGTATTTTCTGCTATTTCGGTAAACATCGCATCCCTCTGTTATTCCTTCCTGCAGGACGGACCCAATGCGGTTGTTGTTTCCAAAAAAGCAAAAAGAGACAGGAAAAATAGAAACGGAAAACGGGGTCACGAAAAGAGAGAGAGAGAGGGGGGGGGAAGAAGTACCATGGGTGCTCAACTCCTTGCCTGGAGGTATGTATATACGCTCCGACTCACCGCACTGAACAGCGGAAACGTGGAACACGTACGTGAAGAGCGCTCGCGAAGCAACTCCTCGGATGCTGAAGGGGACTACAGGACCATTCTTCCCGACCTCAGACCTCACAGCACCTCCTCCCTTCATTAAATGTAAGGAGTATGGCTCGCAGTTTGGTGGTTACTAGCCTTAGTTTACCAAGGGGAGTTCCACGGCCCTGACTTTGAACCACGCCATCTCCCGTGCGTCTGGCATGCAAGGACGTGTGCCTTTTATGCAGCCCAATTCCCCGAGGAAAAAAACCGAGGCAGGCCAGCGGAGAAAGAGAAGGAAAGATTGGGAACATGAATGAAGATGGAGGAAAATTTTCTTGAGGTGCCTTGGAATGCTTTCCAGCGGTCGTAGCTTTCCGATTCAAGGGCGTCTTCGACGGACGTCCCCAAACCGAACAGAAGGTAGGATTCGTGTCCTCCCCGGAACCATCCCTCGAGACTCCCGTGATATCCCGTGCCAGGCTGAATTCCTAAAGTCGCAAACTTTGATAGTGTCATCATGCCAACGTAGCTAGCAGAAATACCCTCATTATTTTGGGAGACTGCGTTTCACTTTCTCCTTGAGAAGTCCGAATCACAGAGACAGTATTCATCTCTTCTCTCTCTGCATGCAGTGCAAAGAGCATTCATTTTTGAGCACTTGACAGGTGCCCACCACGCAACTGGAGCGGTTTCCGGTTCGACGTCACGTGAGAAGCAAGGTTACAATGACCGTCGGATCTTGAATACTGAAGAACTGTCCGCTCGTCAAAAAAAGCACTACCAGTACGTCCGTACCAAATGTACTGGAGGAAGGGGGGGGAGTCGTAATGCCCCCCACTAGTAGCACCGTGAGGATTACTGAACAAAGGATCTCGTAGGTGGTTTCCATAGGTGACGTCAAATATCATCCGGCATGCCGCTGTGCGCTCCTGCCCGAAAAGCAGCTCTTCAGGCTTAGAAGGAATTCCTTGACTGCATCGTTTATTTCGTGAGGCCACCTGGATTCCCTAGAGTGCAAAAATGTGGCGCTTCCGTCGAAATGACCTCGGCAACTCCTGAACGAGAAAGATCCCGGTAAAAGGGGCTCTGACAAACAGGAAAGATGGAAGATTGCCCGGCTCATCTTCTCGAGCGCCACGTTTCGCATAACACGCTCCAAGGGGCACGGCTCCTCTCCTCGCCACCTAAAGATACCTATTTTCACGGTGATTCAGACACTCGGCTACGGAGTCCAGCAGCAGGCGCAGCTACCAAGATCTGGACTGGCAAACTCACGAGGAAAAAACCACGTTTCTTTCATTGTACTCTGCTAGATGAATAGCGTCATGCTTCAGAAGGCATGTATTTTTCTCGGGAATCAGTCCATAGCGGAACATGACCTCTTGAGTCTGGAGCCGCTTGACGGTGTCCACCTCCAGAGACAATCCATTCGAGATGCAGCTTCGCAGCTTGCAAAACGGATGCAGGATTGCCAGACGCTCCTGCTGCGCGCAGAATCTATTCCTCATCATGGACATCCCTCTAGCTCAGAAGTTCGCTACTCGTGCAGTCTGAGGTCTCAGAGAACGGCAGTTACTCGGAGTGCTGCACGGTCGGCATTCCAGAGAAGGACCTTCGGCGAGGCGGAGTCCAGGGCTCGACGGATTTCGAAGAGAGCTCAACTCAGCTGGTGGACTGCTGCTATCGCCCTATCGAAAGTCGGGAACGCGGATATTTCCATACCTCTGTGTCATTTCTCCGGAGATCAAAAAAAGAAACAAAAAAGAGGAGGTGGCTGTCGGTATGTGACATTCAGGTCGAATCTTGCCCGCGACAAGATTGCTCCTGAGAACGTGCGGATGTGTGTAGACTCCCCATTGTGTGGAACAATCCCTCATTCAGCCACCGTGCGAATGATCCCGAAACTGCTCCTTTCAGAGCTTTCGACAGTTTCATGCATGCATTCTCGGACAGTCCAGTGGCAACAAGAGCTGAGCCACTCCTTTCCTTCGTGATCTCTGGACGAACATTCGCTGTTTCGACTTCCACACCATGCTGCCGCTCCTCGGTTTCGTAAGACGCGGTGCCCATTCGTGCAAGGAAACGTGCAGAGCAAGGGGAGGGAAGCGCATCCATTCGCTCATGGCGAGAATTTCGAGTCAGGGAAACCGTGCCTGGGGCTAGGCCGACACCAGAGTGAGGCAGAATTCCCTCTTCACCGTACTTCCTCCGTGGATCAGATCTACACCCTAGAAGTTGGCATCAGTTGCTGTAGGGGCATCGAGATAAGTGGTATGGCCGACACCTTGCAGAGCCGTCCTTACCCCATTGCATCAGTGCTGGTCTCCTTTGAGCCCTCTTTTTGGGTTCGCCGAGTGCTGAAGAACCGTCAACCTCCTCTTTAACCTCCTCAACATTGTCCGCTCACCAGGGGATGGGTGCAGCTCTTCAAGATAGGAGGTACCCCGGGAGACAGTGGAGTAAGGAGTCCGTTTCCCTTACGCTTGGGAGGGAACCCTCGCCCTGGTTGTCTCCAAAGGGACTCCTGGAGGGGGTTGCTCCCCAATTCTTCTCCGAAGAGAACCCAGAAAGGATGCGCTCCTGGAATTTCTTCCCTGGAGAGATCCCACAAGGGAACCGCTCTTTGCTTTTACTTTTATGAGGAGAACCCCTAAGGGCCACTTCCCAATTTCTCTGAAGGGCGCACTGTGAAGGGAACGGCGCGTTTTTTAGACTCCAGAGAGGCAACCCCCTAGGGGGACATCAACCAGCCCCAGTTACGCTATGGAGGACCCCCTAGGAGGAAGGGGACAGCTTCATTTCCACAACCTCAGCGAAACCCCGAAGGACTCCTTGATTCCTGGATGGACCCCAGAGGGTGGACTTCCATTCCTGGCCAGTCAACGTGGTCATCTGGCTTCCACTAGTGTGGCACTCGAAGACTGCAGGCCAACCAGCATCGTCCTGCAGGGGGGACTCCTGACCCACGACGCACCCCCTTTTTTCTCTGGGGTCGACCCTTTCCCAGGTGGTATTCGAACCCGCAACGCCTGGTACCACCACGCTCTCAGACGGCAGCCGCACGGCCGTCAAGGTGGGCGCGTGGCTGCGGTCCTCGTGAAAACCGCCATCCTCATGATGGTTTGCTCACCATAAAGCAATTCATGAAATCTCCCTGGCAGAAGAGTGGCCTCTGCTGATTTTTCCTCCTGTGGAGCACGGCGCGGGAAATGACAAGCGTCAACTCGGGAGATGTATGCAAAGTGCATGTGGGTGTTTTCAGATGTTGCTGCGGAAGACGGGAGCATCCTTTGGATTCTTCCCGTACCTTGGAGAGTTAAATCAAATCCTTCCGTGGCGTGCAGATCACTGAAGTGGAGTTGCGTTCTGCTGGAGTTGTGCTGAATCGCCACGCTTGCCTTCCACGACGGAAGCTTTGATCGAGGCACCCTGAGGTGGCCGTGGATCCACGAGTGGAGCGCCCACTTCCGAGTCGAGTCGACATCGTGGTGTGCCCTTCCTTTGCAGTGTTGAAACACAGCTCAGCGTTTCAGTATGCGTTATCTTTCGCTGTAGGTGAAAACATCCTTTGCTTCCATGCCAACGGCAAATGGATACCGTAGACCACACGAGTCTCTTAATGCCAATCCTCTAAAGCTCTTAGACACAAGGACAGGACTGACTATACCTACGCAGAGGGTCTTCGGCCTGCACCCTTGAGTCTGTATTTAATCTGTACCTAAATTCCGAACGTTCCGATACATCGCACACATTTACGTACTCTGTACGGTGTTCCTATGTATAGGGATGTTTACCATCTCTTGAAATGCATGCTTTTCTTAACGAGAACGCTGACGTTGGCAATTTTCAGTGGGACATTAGATCAGACCTCATCATTGAGACTATCAAGGCACTTCCAAGTTGCTCAAGAAACGAGATGAAGGTGCATCAAGCACAGTCCCCTGAATCTGAGTCAGAGAAGACTAGTAGTTCCCAACGAGAAACCTATGAGCTTGAGTCTTGCTCACGCGCTAAAGTCCAGGCGCGGCTGAGATCCAGTGAAGATGCTCTTGGAACGACATCGCCACCAAAGTAGCCGTTCGTGGTTTTGGAACTCGTGTTTCGTTCTGAGTGGACCCTCTGATGTTAGGAAAGCGTACCAAATGGTGTTCTTCGTGGTGCTTCAGGCACTCACCAGAAAGCGCCATTTAAAATGGAAGAATGATTATTGAGTCCATCGTGTTTCTGAGCATCACGCGGCACACATGCGGCGTGGGTCAACAGCATTCGTTCTGGACGAGATTATTCCCAAGTGGAAATGGAATGCAAACAGCCGGAGAGGCTGCTTTCGGGTCCGCCTTTCTGGAACTCGGATCCGAAATTCTTCCCGGCATCCCAATCGTCTGGCTGCCGATCTCTTCCTGACCGCCGTTCGAACGCCTCCGCCACCATTCGCAGCTTGCCGGGCGGCGTTCCCTCCGCATCTCATTTTCGGATCCGTCTCGAAAATTCTCCCCAGGCAGGCGATCGGGGGGCGGGCTGCTCTCTATTTTTCCCGTGGCATCGCGTCTCGATCCCCGCTAGAAATTCAAATCAAGCGAGCCCTCCTGCAACACTTGAGTGATTTGTGCGCTCGTCCTCTCGTAAAAAGGACTCTGTGCAGAGGAAACACGAACGATCCTAAATAACGACGCTCAGGGAACGGTGTCCGTTCTATTCCGCATTTTGCCAGGAGGAGGATGAGCGGGCAGTTAGCACGAACGTTTCTGTTTTCACGCCCTCTCGAATTTCGTTTCTTTTCTTTTCTTTTTTTTCTTTTTTTCTCTCTCTCTTTTTTTTTTTTCCTGCGTGAGCGCGCGTGTGTTTTTTTCCTCTCTCCTTTCTTCTCTTTTCCAACGACGAGGCTTCCATTTTGATTCACCATGGTTACTGCAGTGAGGCGATTCTCTCGGAAGACATAAAGCTCCAAGGTATTTAATGGCTTTCAGCCATCCCAGTAATCACGTCACATTCCTCCCCCTTCAGGTTCCGCTACTTCTTTCGATACCACAGGCGCACCAGCCAGCTCTCTCTCCTGGTCCCGAACTCTCCTGGAAATTTGGCTCCGAAGGAGGAGGGAGGGAAAAAGACAGAACTCCTGGATTCTGGTTGATTTGTGACTCACAGCGGTCTCCCTGAATCTGTGCATCGAAATCCTCTCGGACACGCTCTTCCAGTTCTCTGCTCGTCACATGACCAAACAGGCAAGGTCCCTAAGAAAGCATCTTCGCGCCGATTGCCATTCCTGGGAGGGAAATCCCGATCGGTCCTCTTCCCTACTCCTTTTCGTGCCCGTTCACCCTACTGACTAGAACGATGCAGAACTGGACCCACGCGGCCCTTGGGAGACCACACCTGCACTTGTAGGGCTGAGAAACCCATGAGTCGGAAAATGAAGACTTCGATGCCTCAAAAGGGCTTCTTGCGCCCACATTGGCGGCCGTGTGGGAGCGGTCTCCGCGTGTATCAAAAAGCGCTGTGGGCTCGAATCCCACCCGGGGAAGGATCGACGCCGAGAAATGGGTGTGTTGCGTCGGTTTCACATCTCCCCTCCCCGCTGGATGACGGTGACTGGCCTATGGTTTTCGGGTGCGGTGGCACTGGTTGATACGCGGTCACGCCGGGGCGTTTATTTATAAAACCTCCATGTCTGTGGCACAATGTTTGATCCTTCCACCTTACTTGTGAATACGAAAAGGAACCTGCAGGGATCTGACACGCAGGTCAGCAGGCTTCGCCTCGACAGCACAGGGGAAGGAGACAAAAAGAAAAAAACAAAGCGAAAAATACCCTCAAAAAATGGGGGGGTTCGGGAAGGAATCACTGTATGCTGGAGGTTGTCCTCTGCATCCTTGTAAGGTGTCGGCAAGTTCCTGTTTCAAGACTCCCAGATGGGGCCATCTTGACACTGTCCTCATGAAGAGGACAGCAGAATCGATGGCGTCCCTGTCGTTCTGGTATCCACTGACGTTCCTCCATGTGGCTACGGTCCCGCGTAGGCAGCACAGTGCTGCTAGAGGTGCGGCCGGCTCGAGGGCGTCGCACAGGAAGAAGTGCTTTACAACGTCTCTGGCGTTACCACTGGGGGCTCTAAGGGTCGAGGCAAAGCATCCCCAAAGGGATTGGAGGGCAACACAGTCCACTAGGAGCTGAGGGAAGGATTCACGCTCCCCATATCTTGCACAGTTTGGGTTCACACACCACCGTGTCCACAGATGCCGACGGGTGTTGCACGGGAGGTCCAGTGCAGCATCATCAATTCCAACTCCTGCCAATTCAAGGGGATGGTGCGGGTGTCATGTGCACCGGGGACACTGCAGGTCTTCTTCCGAAATCCCAGTAGCACTCCCCAGCTCAAAAGTTCACAGGGTCGGGTACTCGGGGTCGCAGCGTCGGTGAGCTGGCCCGCTGTCTACTCTCCCAGTCCTCTTCTCCTTCCGTAGATTTCCACAGTGACCTCCCATCTAGCCGCGACGTTGATGCCCATGTGTTCCCTAAGGGAGGACAGAGCGGCGGCGAGGGAGGTTCTGTTTGCCCACGCGCTGTTCATCTCTTCCAGGATCTCCCGGAGCGTGCAGCTGTTGTTACGCGCGTACAGGAAACGTCGCACCTGTTCCGCGCTGGGCTCCTGGATCGTCGCCCAGGTGCTCACGGTTTCCTGCAACCGGGCACTACCGTTTGAGGGGTGGCACGAGATCCATGCGTTATTGCTGGCCAGCGTGGCCACCTGCCGCAGGTGCAGTCCGCGGGATGAGACTGCATGGACGGTGCGCAAGGGAGGACGCGAGTCCCACGCTGCAGTTGGCTTGCTGGACGAGAAGACGTTCAGTTTGGCACCAGATGGTGCTCCATAATTTTTCCATGAGGGCCAGTATTCGAAACTGGAGCTGCAGCTTCATTCTCTCCAGAGTCAGAAAGTCTAGACCGCCGCCCGGCGCGGAGCACACAAGTCCTCTAGGCGGACTCGGGGCCTCTCTTCGCCCCAGAGGGCGATCCAGAGAAGGTTCTTTGTCCACTTTCTAATGCCGCATGGAGGAGGGCAAACAAAAAGCAAAGGGAGGAGGAGGAGGGCCACAAGCGTGTTGCACACAGCGTCCCGCTCCGGCAAGTAAAACCTGCCTCTTTGGAACGGGCCGAGCGCCTGCGATGCTTTCTGAATTCGGCCGGACCAGGCTTCTGCAGAGCAGAAGTCCCCCAACGGAACGTCCAGGTACTTTAAGTACCGGCCCTTGGGGATCCCCCGGCGGATCCAGTTCGGCCGCTTTGCCCACGTCGCACCAACGGGAACCATGGACAACTTTGCCTTGTTCACCACCAGACCGTCCCACGACTGAGCAGTTCAATGAAACCGTCGAGTGCGCATGCCGGGGTGGACAAGGGAAGCAACAGCAGAAGATCGTCCGCGTATGGAGAGCCAGAGTCTCGCTGTATGCTCTTAGCACCAATTCGAAATAGGTGCTAAAGAGCAGGGGACTCAGGTTGTCGTCCTGCCGTACCATATACCGCGTCTCACCTGCACGCTGTGCACCGACTGCCCGCTGAAAGAAATGTTGATGAGCGCGTGGCACGGGTGGAAGCTGAAAACCAGATGCTCCCGCTGGCTGACCGGGACTGGATGTTGGCCCTCCGGGGTCAACATCCAATCCCGAAATTAAGGATCCGGCTCAAGGAGCCGGTTCCCTTTAGGATTCTTCTCCGGTTGTGAAAATAAACCGTATAATGAAGCCGGTTGATTACCACCCTCGGGTTTGCCTCTCCAGAGTGTTGAGAAGTGCGCTGCTCCTTTTGGCGAGTGCCCTTAGAGAAATTGGGAAGCGTCCCTTGCGAGTTCCGTTTGGAGAAGAAATTTCAAGAGAGGATCCTTTCCGGGTTCCCTCCGAAGAAGAAACAGGGAGCGGCCCCCTCCAGGGAACTCCTTGGAGAGAATAAGAAAGAGTGTCCCTACCAAGCGTAAGAATAATGGACTTCTTCCTCCGGAACTTCTTGGATTCTTCCTGGTTTTTCTCTCGGGATACCCCTAACTTGAAGAGTCTTGTTCCAGGAGGGCAAGTTTCTCTTGCCGGAACGGGCTGCGGTGTGGAACGCGTTCGTGACCCCCCTATTCCGTCCCTTGCTTTTTGTTTGCTCACCACCGAGCATTATAAGCAGACGGACGGAGGACCTCCTGAGAATTGCCCTTTGGGGCACAGGGAGGTCCCGAATCTGCCTGAAGAACTTGTGCGCTCCGCATCGCGACGGAGGCCTCGGCCTCCTGAGGCTATAGCGCCTGGAGCGGCAGCTTCAGTGGAGGACACTTGCCCTAGTGGCGAAGCTTTCGAGCACGAACTGGTGCAAGTCCTCACGATTCCTGGTCAAGTGAACCATTGGCTATGTGGGACTATCTTCGTTCCTGGCGCGGCGGCGCAGATGCAACGTGTCCCATTGCGGACTGGAGCACCAATGAGTGATCAAGCTGGCCAGCAGCAACAACAGGATCTCCTTTCGATCCATGAACGGTACTGCCTGGCTGCAGGGAACCGTTAGCACATGGGCTCTGAAGAACCAAGCGAGCCCGGAGATGCGGCGGCGAATGCTGCACTTTTACAAGAATCGCTCGCTATAGAACTCCATCGTGCAGCCCATGCACGATGGCCCACGCACACGTGGTCGCAAAGAACTTCCTTAGCCGCGACACTGATCTCCCTGAGGGAGCACCTGGGCAGTTAACAGCCAGTCAAATGGGAGGTCCGTTGCGAAATAGGTCTTCGGACGAAGGACTCAGGTGCTTGGACCATGGGCTAGCTTACGGACTCTGTGACCCCAAGTGCTCCACCGAAAGGACTATTGCGCTAGGTTGAGCTAATGGGCATCCTACAGGAAGACTCCGATTGGCTCCAGAGCGAAAGAACAACTGGGTTTTCCCCCTGAAGTGGCAGGAGTCGGTACTTATGCAGTTGCACTAGGGTCTCCCGTGCAACGCCCGCCATGGTCACTGGACCCAGGGGGCTGTGGATCCATACTGTTGCAAGTGCAGGGAACGGGAATCCTTCCCGCACCTGCTCATAGACTGTGTTGTCTTCCGTCCCCTGTGGTTGCGTTACGCAACAGACCTTGGTGCACCGACGGACAATCCCAGGGACGTGATGAAGCGCCTCTTCGTTCGAGATGCCCTTTCGCCTGCCGCATCCCCAGGAGCTCTTTGCTGCTGCCAATGTGGAATTGTGGCGGCTTGGAGCTATGCGAGAGGAGGACGGCACGACAGGGACTCCATCTGCTTCGCCCTGCGCTTCCTGCGGATGGCATAGATGACCCCATCTGGGACATACTCGGATGGAACTTGCCAGCATCCTGGAAAGGGTGCAGAGGACGTCCTCCAGCGAACAATGATCCCTTCCTGTTCCCCCTAGAGTTTTTTTTATTGATTTTTATTTTATTTTTATTTTTGTTTGCCCCTTCCCCTCCTCTGCCGAGGAGAGCCTCGTCGGTCTGCGTGCCGGTTACTCAACAGGTTCCCAACATTTTCGGACGATGTAGGGCCGATGGCCCTACATACGTATGTTTCTTACTTTTATAATAAACGCCTCGGCGTCACCGGGTGTTAAACCCTAACTTGGAGAGTTATTACACGCACCCTCGGATGGCGTGCCACGGTGTCAAAGAGAAGCCCCCAACGGAGGCGAACAGTTCTTCAGCACTCGGAGAACCAAAAAAAAAGCTGGAAGGAAAGCAGCGAAAACAGAAGAACCCAATAGGATTTTTCCATCATCCTAAGCCAATAGTAATGATCTTTCCGTAAGATCTCCACTGGAGTTTTTTAAAAAAAGGGTTTCTTCTTCCTCCGTTGGTCCCTAGAGGCTTCTGCGTGTGTCTTCTTGATTTCCAGCAACCATTAGCACTGCAACCCACACCGCTCCACAGTGAATTCTCGACCATTTCCAGAATTCGAACCATTTCCGCCTCCTCTTCTTGTCTCGGCCCGGCCCGGGCACCCCAAAGTGCTTCTCTATTGGTCGTTCTTGTTCTCGAAAAACTTAGTTTGAGAGAGGTAATCTCACTGCAGAGCGTTGCTTCTCCGTTTTGGAGCTCAGTCTTCAAATCTCTTCTTCTTCCATAAGATGAAAATCCTTGAAGATTCGAAATCCACTCTTCCCCCTTCTACTCTTGTTCATCTTCTTGCTATACACCTCCTTGATCTCCTCTGACACCATACCCGTCGTAAAGTACTTGGAGGATCGTACCTACAATCCCGTCGTGGCTTCAATGCACGCTGGACTTGCCAGGACTCTCTCACATGCGTGGCTTCAAGGCCTCAACGGTTGCAGTCGAAACCCTCTCCTCATTGGTAGCCACGCTCCGATGACGGCAGAAATCCGTGTTGAAACGACCATCCCGGCCCCCAAAGTGCCGGAATGGTCTTTTTTTTTTTGGGGAGGGGAGGGCGGCGGCACGCCTTCCGTAAAACTCCTCTCGTGATGGTCGTGGATGACCAACGTGTTTCAGCGGAAAACCGAAAGTGAAGACAGGAAACTTTCAAGGTCAAGGTGCGGCTGCTTCGCTAGGCTCGCGTGGTACCACTGCCATCAAGTGGTGAGCGGCCAAGCAAGCCCCATGCCTAGGTTAGCCCGAAATGCGAACGAAGGGGAAGAGTTCAAGAACAGCACCGTTCCCATCTTAGCTGCCCTTAAGTGTTCTGCGAAACGGATCGTACCAGTGATTCATCTTTGTTTCTCTCTCCGTTCGTACGAAAGAGCGTAGGCATTCAGTGGTCTCATTCTTGTTCTCCGTAATGTCCGGCGACCTCTCCCATCCTGCGTTTCCTTTCATGCACAACATTCAGTCCAGCAGTTTGGAGCATCTCTTGAGCGGTCTTCTCCTTCACTATCATCAGCTGATTTGTTTAGCTGGTTCCGGCTGGATTTGACCGGAACTCACATACCGGACTCAGCTTACCATCCACAAGTTCCACCTCGAAGAACATCCGCTTTCTCCAAGTTTCCACGCGGTTTCTGAATCCGTGGAAATATCTCTTCCTGTGGAGGGGGAACTTGTTGTCGGATGACATCTGGACCAAGACGAGAGCGGACACGGCGATCGAGCAGAAAGACTCCATTCCCATGGCATCTTTCTGGAGATACATGTTTAATCTGCACATTCTCGAGAGGATATCCGGTTCTTGGCAACTTACGATAAGGCTTTGGTCTCGTCTCCCGGAACTCGAGTGACCCTTGAGGTCTCTGACCTCCTCTTCTCCTGCCAGGAAAGACCCTATTCGCGTAGACGAGGTTGCGGATCTCACGGTAGCCGAGAACCGGAAAGAAGCGGAAGGACGCGAGGAACTAGGGAAGCGAGAGAGTTCTCGGTGCTTCCAAACTGCAGCCATCAACTACCCTGACATCTTTGTGGATTCTTTGCATCCCGGAACGAGTCGCTTCTGAGAAGAAATCGCCGATCAGCAAGCGGCAACGACCCGGGCGTCAAACCTCAACTTAGAGGGTTGCTTTCAGATGCTTCCTGGATGCACCTTCTGTCACGCCGTGCTGGATTCCTCCCTATTCCTCCCTGGAGAACCTTTCGGCCGTGAACACATGGCCTCACTGGATCAAACTCTCGCATGCATCCCTCTTTCCTCGAAGAGCGCTCGGAGCACCTTGAGGAACTCGAGAGGAGTAGGGTGGCGAAGGATTTGCTGAGTGACGAACCATCCCTGCTGAGGACGACAGGCGACGTCTTCCTATCCAGGGGTGAATTCTGTTTAAAACCTCGGAGAGAGGGCTTACGTGCCACGAATTCCGGGCAAAAGTCGGAAACGTTTCGTCGGACGGAACGCGCAATAAATTCTCTTTGCTGTTCAAGCAGATTGATGGAGCCACTGCCCCCCCCTCTCCTTCCCCCGTGCTCGAGAGGTTGTCTTCCACAATTATGGGCTCGGAGGATGAAATTCCTAGGAGTGCAGGCGACCTTCTTCCAGGTCTCGCTAATACACAAATCATACCTGGCGGTTCTGTCACGGGACCTCCCTCTACGAAGCCCACGGAAGCCTTGAAGCGCTCAGAAGTCTACGCGAGCTCCCCGCAGGTCCAAGCATAGGATCGACTTCCGCTACAATGGGGCGCCTAATGAGCAATGAAAGATTGCTCTTACCATGCCAGAACTTCCATTTTTCTTTCCTTTTTTTCTTTTGAGGGATGGCTGAGTGGGAAAAGCAGCGGGGCTCTCTCACCTTGCGCGCTGCCCGGCTGGCTCTGCCGTTGTTTCTCACCATCAAAGGCTCTTCCGCCGATTCCATCAGCACTTCTTGATGGTTTTTTCCAGCATCCATCTCCCAATTCACGTGTCGTTGAGTGGGATGGGGGATGCGGGATACTCAGGGAAAGAGTACCTCCCGGTACTCTTTCCCGGACACCTTTAAAGTGAAAGGGACTCTTTGGTCTTCATGGAATGGTCAATCCGCGTTGAATGCTGACCCACCGACTGCTATCATCGAGACAATTGAGCGCTTCTTTAGAGGGAATTCGAAAAAGACAAAGCCATTCTCACCCCTTAGTGCCAGAGTGGGCGACAACTCTCGGATGAGAAAGAAAGAAACCTCTCCGTGCCCGAATTTCAACCCAGGCAGAGACATCAGGCAGAGAGGTCACATCTTCGGAAGAGTTCCTCCCTTGCATCCCCATCAAGCTGCATGGTTTTTCATCCATCAGTGGCAGCCTCACTGTCCAATTGGAGAACCCCGGCGTCTGCACTTTACAGACGTGCCCCGTTTGGAGATCCACGTAGCTCGTAGGGACCCTTTTCAATCGGAGAACTACAGCTCTGCTTCCGAACCGACCGAGTTCTGCTGGGGAGAAGCGGGGACCCCCTGCTGAGCCCAGAAGTGGATGCGGCCCCTCCCCACTCTTCCGAGAAATCATTCCGCACGAAGCGGCATCACTCGGAACGTGAAATTCCTAACTCTGGAGCGCACAGCAACGGATCTTCGCGGACGGCAACTCTGATTTCGGCCTGACGATTACTGCAGCTCTCTGAAACAGAGCCATAATAAGAGAGCCATCATCTCTCTATAGGTGCGTGGCCGTAAGACGGTTATGGTACCTTCCTCTGGAAAAAAAAAGGAAAGAAGAATGCCAAAAGACTGCATGAATGCGCTTAGCACCTTCCACTTGGAATGGAAGTTGTCTCAGTGACCAGACAACTACAGATGAGGAAGTGGCATCGTCACGATCATAGCCACTTCAACCTTACTTCCACTTGATCAAATAGAGTCCCTAAGACCAGGGAAGGCCAAGGAATTGCAGAATCGAGAGGCGAAATAGAAAGCTGGAATTCGACAGATGCGAGCAGCTCGCTGGTTCGGTTTCCGCATCGGGCTTTGAGCCACCCGTCGCAGCCGCGTCCCAATGCCGCTGATGAGAATTCCTATGAGAAGTATCGGTGGAATGAGAAAGCGTCAGTGAAGGGGAGGGAAATGAACTTGGGGTGAAACACATCATCGTTGCAAGGATGAGGTCTTGAAGCATAGAGAGGAAAAAAAAAAAAAACTTTCGTGTTACGTTACTGCTTTTAAAAGGGCACTACAACTTGTAGTTCAGTCATCCTCGGCCCTACCTACTTCTCTCAGATGAGCGTCTGGATCGCTCAAATGATGATCTAGAGTCTGCGTTGGCACCCGTGTGCCTGCAGTCTCCGCGCGTGGCATCAAGCGTCGTGGGTTCGAATCCCTGCTGGGGAAGGATCGACGCCAGAGAAATGAAGGGTGTGTCGTGGGCTCCGAGTACCACCGCAAGACGACGCTGGTTGGTCTGTAGGCTCCCTGTGATGCACTGATGGAATCCAATCGCCTCCACTGCCTAGCCTGGATTGGAAGTCGACTCTCCGGGGTCCTTCCGGGAATCAAGGAGCCTTCAGGGTTCCCCTCCGGTCGTGAAAATGGAGCTGGTTCATACCACCCTCGGGAGTTGCCTCTCCGGAGTGCTCCCTACAGAAAGATCCCTTCAGAGAAAGTTCGAAGCGTCCCTTCGGGGTTCCTTTCAGAGGAGGAAGCGCGGTACGATTCCTTGCGGGTGCCCTCCGCAAAAGAAATTCGGAAGAGGATCCTTTCCGGGTCCCCTCCGGAGAAGAAACAAAGAGTGGTGCCCTCGAGGGAACCCCTTGGACCCCTCCAGAGAGAATAAGGAAGAGGTTCCCTTCGGGGTTCCCTCTGGGGGAGAAACTTCAGAAGTGGATCCTTTCCGAGTTCCTTTCCGGGAGGAGTGGCCCCCTCCAGGGTTCCCTCAGGAGAGAACCGAGGCAAAGGCTTCCTTCGAGGTTCCCTGCCAAGCGCAAGAGGAACGGATTCCTTCCTCAGGAGCCTTCCTGGATTCATAGGGTGACTTCTCCGGGGTTGCTTCTTTACTTGAAGAGGTCACACGCACCCTCAGGAGCGTGGACGGCTTCGTGAGCCCCCCTAAGGAGGCGAACGGTTACCCAGCACTTGGCGAATCCAAAAGAAAGGAAAGCTGCCTCCCCAAAAATGAATACAATAATCTGGACACTCATGTGAGAAAAGTGTCTTCAGGAGCGGTATAGTCAGACTCGTGGTGTTCGATTGCCCCGGCTGGGAGCAGTGCTTCCGACTTCCGTCAAGATGGCATCTGAAAGCCAATAAAGTCCGAAGCCCTCTCATGAAAACCCAATAGGGCTACAAGAGGAAGCCAAGTCATCGGGCATAGAAATCCACTCCGGCAACATTTTCCCATCCCGGAGAGAAGACTCGACTGCCTGTGGAAGATTCATCGGACACCGTGAGTGACGTGGAGCTGGGAGTGCGTGGATAAATTTGCATGGATTTCTGCGACACGAAAACCAACGAAGAGAACTCACTAGTGTTTACGAAGGTGCCACGGACACTTCCGCCATGCTGTGGTGGCAGGATCGAAACGACGTTCCCTATAGATTTGACTACGCATGGTGGTGGAGCGGGCTCATTAGCTAGCTTCCCCCTAACGGAGAATCCAAACCTACCCCTGGTACCCATAAGCTCGGGAATGGGACTCTGGAGAGGCGGAAGTTCTCTCCGCACTGCTTTCGTGCAGGGACCACCTTGGCGCGCGTTCCTCGTCGCAGCCTGAAAATTCGTTCTTCACACTTTTGATGTTCCAACGCATCCTTGCACGCCCCTTTGTCTGTTCCGTTTATCGAAGTCTGCCTGGACATCAGTGTTATTCGGCATTCGTGTTGAGATACGCGTGTTCGCGTGTTCCTTAACAAGGCTAAATAAACTGTGGTTGAACGCCACTGTCAGTTTCGGCATTCCAAAGAGCATATCAGAGACTTCCGCTCATCGTAGTCATCGCATCACTCGGATATCAACACGAGGAACACAGAAAATATACAAAAGATGGGTTTTGGAAACACCGTGAAGCATTTAGTTGCCTAAGGAGATGTGTCAGCGTGTCAGTTAGTAGTAATAGCCGCAGGATTTTCGGAGCATTTAGGCAGATTACTCTCCTTTTCATTTCGACCTCAATTCTTGCAGCTTTAAATACAATGGACCTTCGGTTTGTTTCTTCTAAGCTGCTCCTTCAGTGAACTGACAGCTGACTGATCTCAAAGTCTCTTGCTGCGTGCAAAGAATAAACCAAGCTCGTCCTGACTGGGTACGCGTGTAAATAAAGGCGCTTGGAGTTTTTTTTCTTTGAGTTTTTGCTGCTGGTCAGGTTCCCGACCAGGGAAATTTTTCTGGCTTTGGCTTGCGGCTTTGATTCAGCTTGCATTTGATCCCAGCGAACTCGCGTTCGCTTTCCCAAAGAGAAAAGACAGACAGATTCAGGTACAGGGATCTGTCTTTCAGTTCCCTCCGAAAAATGGACTTCGGCTCAGAGAGTGTCTCGCGTGTTCGCCTGCTGACCGGATGTCAAAGCAGACTGAGATCACGTGAAACAAGCACGCCTGTTTATCCCGGCGTCGCTGACTGTCCGCTCCAGTCCACGCATCCTCACGGACGCAGAGGAATGCTCTTTGCGGCAAGGCGTGCAAGCCAAGCATCCTCGAAGGTGGCTCTCAGAAATTTATGAAGGATTTCCACTGTTGCAACAGCTCAGATGCCACGGAAATCGACACTCCCACTCGACTTGTTCAAGGATGAATTTAAGGGAAAAAAAGGGAGTGGTACACAGAGATCTGCGGAGATGGACGTTTCACAACGAGTGCTTTCGGAAAGAGAGCAGCAGTTAAAATGGAACGTGTCCAACACAGACATGGGACTGGGAATCGATTCTCGACGTGGGCAAACGTGCCCTATTCGTTCGGAGCGGGCACGTGGAAGAGGATTCTGGGACAACAGCTCCCACAACTTCTATCGCTCTTCTCAAATGGAAGTGACTTCGTGATTCGGCGCTCTCGCTGAAAAAGGCGTCTCCCTGAAACGGAAAATCATGAATGGACCAGAAACCACAAGTGTGGACCTTGGACTTTGTTTCCTCTGAGCTGCTGCTTCGATAAACTGAAGGCTGACTAATTTCAAAGTCTCTTGCCATGTGCAAAGAATGAGCCAATCTCGTTCAGACCCTTTATCGCAAATCATGGAGCTGGTTGGTACCTCCTCAGGGGCTGCAACTCCAGAGTGCAAGAAGCACGCTGCTCCCTTCGGAAAGTCCCCTCCGGAGCGATTTGGAAGAGTCCCTTCAGAGGAGGAAACAAGGATCGATTCCTTGCGCGTTCCCTCAGGAGAATAAACAAGGAGTGATTCCCCGGATTGACCCCTTGGACCCCTCTGGAAAGAATAAGGAAGGGGTTCTCTCCCAAGAGTAAGAGTAACGGACTCCTTCCTCCAGAACCTTCCTGTATTCATATAGTGGGTGCCCCCTGACTTGGAGCACCCTTGGGTGGCGTGGACGGTGCTTAAAGAGCTCTCTGTGAGGAAACTGAAAAACAAGCTGAGCTAAAATTACATAAATCCTTGAATGCAAAACCACAGTCTGCTTTGAAAATGCCCTTTAGGCTTCCCGAAACTGAACAGTTGGATCTTAAAGACCCGCTGAGATCGACTAGATGCTCCTAGGTTGAAATGAGAGCGTCGTCAGGAAAGTTGAAGTCTGCAGGAACTTTAGGCCAAAATGAAGAAAAACAGAAGAGGAACGATTTCTTGATCTTTGAACCCATGAGCCCTCCGGTTTTCAGGCTTTTCCACCCCTCGAGCTCTGTCGTGTGAACGTGAGATCCACGCTTTGCGGCGAAGATCCAAGCATCTGAATAACCTGCTTACTCGCAAGATCGAAGCACCAAACGAGCATGATAAAAATCCCTGGGCAGAGTTGAGAGCTATAGAGAAAAGCTAGGTCATCGGGCATGGAAAGCCACTACAGCCACGTTTTCAGAGGGTGGATCCACCACCGCAAATCATCCTCGAAATTTCGACCTGTCAAAGATATCCACGAGCATATTTGATCCATGGTTTATGAACGATCAAAGATTTGGTTTCTCCAAAACAAAATTTTCTTTTTCGTTTAGGTCACTTTCATTGGGGTTCGCAATGAATTTCAGGCTTTTTTTCTTGTTCTTGCTTACTTTTTCCTTGTTCTTCCTCGTCGTCAGGTTGAGCAGGGGTTCCTTTTGAGTCGACCAGCATTCCCGGCTAGATGGTGTTTGGTTCGGTCAATGTCGCGGTGGAGCTGGCAGGCACATCCGAGAGTGGTCACCAGGAACCCCTGCTCGTTTGCTGCTTTGCTGTTCGTCTTTCAACACTTCAATAACTATCGTAACCCAAGGGTGTTTTCTAACCTTAGACATTGTGGACCTTTTCAACAACACCTAATTTCAAGGACCATTAGGCCTTGAGCAAATGTCTCGGTGGACCTTTTGAACACCAAATAGCCGCTAATCGAAAAAAGGAACGGCCGGGAATAAAATGAAACAAGAGCATTTCATGTAGTGGTTACTTGGAGGCCTAATTTTCATGTTCCCTGGGTTAGGAGTTTCTAGGAGGAGTGGATGTTTCAGAATCAGTGGGAGGTTGCGACATTTCTTATCAATTCTACTACTGGAAAGGAAGTAGACGGGAATCCATCCGATAGCAGTGAGCTAATAGGCTTTTGATGTTCCAAAAAGTCTGGAAGTTCAATCAAATGCATGCTTTTAATCCTTCTTTGATTGTGAACCAGCCCTACAAAAGCCACCTGAATTCATCACAGTGGGGTCACCTCCGGGTCGCACAAAAGCGGTGCTCTTCTCATTCAGCTGCCAGCACCGCAAAGTCGCCAACTGGAAGGGAAGGCGCATCAGAAATTCTGTTCGTATTTGAACCTCTCGTCAAGCGCTGGTAGAGAGATTTAGGGATGAGACAGAGGTCGTCACAAGTGATGAAACAGCAGGCTCAGTCGACACGCCGTGCAGTGTGGTGAAAGTTTCAGCGCATTCTTCATTTTCGTCTTATCACTGAGAATGGTCGCTGGTCACTCGTTATTGATAGGGCAGCTAAGAAGAACATATCTAGAATGGAAAAGAAACAAAAAGTCTCAATGATGGAGAGACCAAAATTGGAAAGGAAAAGACGCGCTCGGTCCATCTGTCGAGAAAGATATGCGTTTTGTAATGTCTGCTGATTGACTGTTGCACTCGGTTCTCGCCCGTCCCTGCCTCTCTCCTCTGAACCCTCGGTAGCCCAGGATGGTTCTCATCTCAAAAAGTTGCGAGCACATGGAGTCAGCAGCATTTTCGAATCAGGTATTCGGATCTTGCCGGATGAGCTTTTTTTCTTGTACGTGTGACGGCTTTCTTTCTTACATCTCTCCATTTTCATCGGCTTAAGAAAAAGAGTGTTGCTGTCGGTCCCAGTTCTGGGGACATAAGCTGATGCATCCAATAAAGATGATGAACTTAATCCTCACTCTTTAAGCTCCATTGGAGTTTTTCAGTAGCTTTTTATCACTGCGCGGAATACTCCAAACATTTCTTAACCTGGTTTCTTGAGAGATGTTTCCTTAGCAATGGTTTGAAATGCATTTCACCAAACCCTTCGCTGCATAAACACGCAGCAGACACTTTTCTGCTATTTTGATGAAAACTCTCTAAGGGCTTCCATTGTTCCACATTGTGTCACTGCATAGCCTTCCTATGACTCCAGTTTGCGTTATTCCTGACCCATTCCGATGCCCTTGTAGCTTTGGAAGAGGACTTGCTGCAAACCACGCATTCTCTCGCAATTTCTCGTCTCACTCCCTACTCCGTCGAAGACCAGAGAACCAACTGCCTTTTTCTGGGGTTTCTTCCATGGGTTTTCTCACTCAGTAGATGCTTTGGCAGGAAGGCCGTGCATCCTCTGCTCCCCGTAGCACTGCATCTAGAAGGCAAATTCCACACCCTCCCTTCACCTTGAAGATTGTTCAAAGGAAATACAGTACATATCCTTGTTTATGTTTGCGGAACTAAAAATATCATTGGCAAATTCTCAGTTTTGCAATATTTTATCAAGAAAATAAACTATTATCTCTAAATCTTTTAGCTTCTTATTGAACTTGGCGTGGTGCCTCGCAGCTGGGCAGATCGAGTAAACTCACCTTCGCTTACAGAATTGCAGCGAAGAATATTGAAGATACTCTTCTGAAGATACCAGCAGTTCCAAAAGATGATGCGAGCGAAGCGTGAAAAGTATTCTCAGAATCTCCGTGCTCCTTCTGGAGTTATTTGGTTCCCATCACTCTTTCCGAGTCCTCAACTCGTGTTGCATCTATTGCCAGATGCCTGCGGTCACAAAGAAAGCATCGCATCTGCTTCATAGTGTTGTGAAAAGCAAAATGCAAGAGTTTCGTTTCATAAAACTGAACTGCAAATGCCCCCTCCCCAAAGGGTCATCTTCTTTTTCCATTTGTCGTGTTCCATGTCCACTGATGTTTTGAAATTCATTCTTCGGCTGACCGTTCTTCCAACTGACTTACAAATCTGCTTTCTTCCGGGCGTCACGTTGGTTCGAACCGCAGGAGACATATCGGTTCTAAAGATCAAAAGTCCGGTCTCCTTGACTCCGCATCTCAACGAAGAATGCTTCTGTCGCATCACAGAGTTCTATCTGACGGGGAAACACATGCGTTGGGTGCCGTTTCTCAGGCAACACTCTCTTGAGTGTTGTCTGATAGAACTTTCCGGACTGTAACGAGCAAGTCGCTGTTCGGTAGTATTTGAAATGGGCCGGAATTCTTTTCTGAAAGATAGGAAAGTCACCGACCTAGCGATCGTGGGAGCCTCAAAAATACGCTGTGGATGTGCGTTTGCCCTGCGAGGAGTGCATTCTTTATGCAGTGGACGTTTTCACGCGTGTGTTCAAGTGTTTGTGAGCTCCGGATGGAAGGACAGTCCTAGGAAGGATGCACGTTCAGGGCTGCAGATTTGTTTTCGCAAATTCTTGCTTTTGAAGAAGCCTTTCCTCTACTTCTTTCGGTGCAGTATCCCCGCGCACCTAGCGGAAATCCGAGTGACGAACGTGCGCGTTCCTTATCTGAGAAGCAAATGAGATCAGGGCCTCCAACAGCAGTTCCAGAGGAAACAAAGCGGTTGCCTCTGCTTGCTAAAGCGAACGAGAGACGTTTCCAGCTGTTTTCTTCTTCCTTTTTTTTTTCTTCTTTTCTTCCTTTTAAAAGATCTGCTTTTCCCTTTTTCCCAACTTTTATGAGGGACACTCGAAAACAGACGCCGATGCTTGCACCCGTGAAGACCACGCCTTCTGACCCGAAAGCCCGAAAACGGAAATTCATGGATGGCGAAGAAAGCAGAAATTTGAGATTAGTGGGGACTCATCATCGGGTACACTTCGAAATGAACAGAAGGGCATTTGATGCCCACTGCAATAGAGGGAAGAATGCAATTACGAAGGTCAATCTACGCTCCCAAAAGATCAATGTGTATTCGCCCTTTGGGCCGTGTATGCTGCTCGCAAAGATACTTCGTCCTCAAGGAGGACAGATGTGGACAACTGTTCTCGATCACTCAAGCACTTTCAGGTTTCTTCAGGAGACGGACTCACCACGCAGGGAAATCACTGCATGCGGGTGCCCGGTTTCGAAATGTCGACAAAACGTCCTGGTGAACGCACAGAAAGCACAGAGTCCGAAGTGAGGGTGTGGACCCTCCCTTGCGAAAGGCTATCGACCCATCCGAGCCTCCACTCGGAAGGAAGAAAGAAAGACCGAAGTTGTCAGGGTGGATGCAGATCTAACGGTATGAGCCTTCCCTTGTTTTCACGGCATCCCCCAGGGGGAAGGAACAGGACGCGGAGTGATCGTCAAGGGAACGAGCTTTGCGGGCACCATCCTTTTCTCTGGAGGCTCGGAAACCCACCCGCGCCTTTCATTTTGATTCTGCGAGCACTGGAAAGTTTCCGACGCTGCGAAATCCAAGAGATGCGCGTCCCCCGTTCGCCATTCCGAACGGACTCGCATAAAAAGGCGATTTCCAGCAAGACGAGAGGAAACGAAATGGCTGAACTCGGGCCTGAAGATTAACAAGAGATCGAGCTGGGATCGCATGCGACACTGCAGTTGGAAAGCCGCTGGCGGCGCAGGAATTGAATCTTCCGAAAAGATCCGACTGCGGCGCCACAACGAGATGCACCTGAGGTCTACTCTGTTGGGCCTCAACGAGCAGCAACGTTCCCTCTTTGCAAAGAAGCGAATGTGCAAGCAATCGAAACGGGTTGCTTGGAAACCGCATCACCGCTCAACCATCCCGAACGCTTGGAGGCGCTCCTTGCACCACTACGTTTGCACGAGTTAACAAGAGTGGAGCTGCTGATGCAACTCCTGGATAATTTTGGAGGAAACAGATGAAACAAGATGAAGTGCAAACATGAAAATAACTCGTGTAAAGATCATTTTTTTACTTCTTTATTTTTTTTCCTCCCCGAGGCGGCTCACGAGAAGACGAACTTTTTACAGTTCCAAGAAGTGAACAAGAACTATAAAATGAATCGAAACTCCTTCTATCTGTTAATGAGATCGAGGGGAGAAGGAAAAAAAAAGTAGAAAACCGCAAAAGACAGGAAGCGAGCACCAGTGGGTGGGCAGCTTTGGTTCAGCTATTGATGCATTCAGACAGATAAAAAGGAGAAACCAGAGATTCGGGAGATAAAGGAACAGGTGGATGCACTGGTGCATTCGCAGGCGCACAACAAGCTTGCTTCCTGGGGATGGTCGTTCAATCAATGACTGTCAAGTGCCAAGCAACTATTTTTTTCTTCTTTCCATTCAGCAGGCACTCTCCCGAGAAAAAGAGAGCGAACGGAATGGGAGGAGGAGGAGGGATAGCATTCCTCTTCCTCCCAGAGTCGCTCGCAAGCACTCGAGAGATCTTCACCTCGGTACACGATCCGGCTCGGCGCTCGCCAGTCCGGGTGCTCCTGCGTTTCCTCCTCCCGGCAGGAATCGATCCTCAGCTCAGCCTTTGCCCAACAAGCGAAGGTCTCCCTAGAAGGGAGAATTCAGGCTCGCCCAGGTTTTTGGTCCGCCGAACCGGCCGCGAAGCAGAGACAAGAACGAGATGAGGTCACGTAAAGCAGGCAGCTGGCCTTTTAGAGCACCGCAGCCACCGAGTCGAAAAAGCTGCAGCGCGGAAGATGTGCAGTCTGCGAGGGAGGCAGCAAGGATGGACCTCGCAAACGGCAGCTTGGGTGGTTGAATACTCCCTCCTTTGCTGATGGCATCCACCTCAGTGGAGCGAGCCCCGGTTCAGCGGGAATCTGTGTCTGGAGCAAACGCGAAAATTTGAGCGGTGTTCATCAGCCGCCGCAACAGGTGCTGCTGCCCCCAGAACGTCCGGCAGAGCTCTCCGCTCCATATTGAATTTATTGTGCAGTTGAGCCTTGAGTCTGCCCTTTCCCTTTGGGCTTACTGAAGATAACCCACCACTCTTGCGTGAACCGGAGGCGTCATATCGGCTTTCAACTGTCCATTGTCCTCTTCCCATCCTGATGAATCTGAGCTTGTACACCTCGAATCGTCCCAAGGAAAGTTTCTGAGCAGTGATATCATGGATAACCCTCTGCAGAAGTCTACGGTTTCTAGAAGGAAGGCTCTCCACCATTCCGCTCGATACCGTTTGAGAGATACTCCACAACTCGGAGACTTCAGGTCGTTTCCGAGCTCCCGTCTTTCCCTGATTAACGTTGGTGCCTCTCTTTTTCAAGCACAAGAGACGAATGTTCTCGAGTCGGTGCTCCCCTTTTTTTTCGCAGACCCAAGAGGTGAAGAGCATGAGGGATCACCTTGCAATCGGCCCTGGGCAGCATGTGTAGAAAAATCTCCACGATGCGGCTGATCCAATCCCATGTGGCATACCACATGGGATTGGATCGCAAAACCACGAGGAAGAAAATAAAATACTGGTCGTGATCACTGCAAAAACAAAGGTATCCTCGAAGCTCATTCTGGAATCTCTGTGACGACTGAAATTTGTGTCTTCGATTCCTCTTACGCTGGGTTCCCTTTACGTGCACTCACCGAGTCGAGCTCTCTCGTAACCGCGGGTCACTCAACGGCAGAACGCTCTCGAAAAAAATCGAGATCGAAAGCAGGTGGACGAGGCTGCCCATCGAAGGGCATCTGGGATACACCGAAAGCGTCGGTTGGATCCAAATGTACTTGGGAAATGGAGCTTCGGGTTAAGGCTTAATTGCATCATCGCTGGTGCTAATTGCATCAGGCTGATGACTGTCTGGACTGACGAATCTCCTTGCATCGTTTTGTCGGACACGGACGTGCGTTTTTCGCTAGACTGTGCTTTCTCTTAATGTGCTCCCCCTACAAGGAGAGGAATGTTAATATGTTTTCTCTGGATGCTTCTCAGGAATAGCTTTCATGAAAGAATGTACCTGCAGACTAGGACGTGGCATCCACTGCTTGCAACCAAACGAGATTCGGATCACAGATGCAATTAATGGCGCGCTATAGAGGACTAAAGAATTGAACTTTTTTTTTTTTTTTTTTTTTGCGAACGCGTACCAAATGAAGAATTGTAAGTTTTAGCTTACGGATAGGAAAAGTTTTTGTACGCTTAAGACATACGTGTGACTCAGATTGATGCGATGGAAGTCATTTATAACTCTTTTTCATCTTTATTATGGGATCATAAATATGAAAGCTCACCATGAGAGGTGTGCATTCCTCACTGGATGTATTAGGAGAACTGAGTTTCAGGTCTGCCTTGGAAATGAGACTAAAATGTTGGAGGTTAGGAGTCAGTGGAGCAACGTGGCAAAATACTGCTCCCGCGGAATCCCCTGTCCACGTATTCGCAGAGGCTCTTCGAATCCTTGAATCTCGGAGTCCACGAAAAGCGAACAAGTATTTTCTTTGCGTGTTCAAGTGCATAGAGGAAGCAAAAATTCCAATCGAATCCAGGAATACCAGAATGCTCGAGCAAAAGCTTCATTAGGAAGTGTCTTTCTTTTTTGACAATAAACTCGGCTTGGAGTTTTGCATTCTACAGCTTTTAGAGGATTTTTCCTGAGAAAAAGGAGGAAAAGAGAGCGTGTTCTTCCTTCACTACTTCTGCTAGATATGGACCCCGAGTTCATGGAATTTCTCCTGAGATGCCCACGTGATCAGCACACTGATTGAGAACCTGTCCACTATTTCTCCGTGCTTCAGTTCGATACATAAATTTATCTCAGCGGAATTTTCCATCCAAGAGCATGAGGAGCATCGCGCGCCCTGCTAGATTTATGTTCGGTACAACGGACCAGGTAGCTCGTACACGAAGAATATTCGCTTCTGACTGGATTCTAGGATCTGCTTGCTGGTTGCCGATAGTAAAAGTGCTTCCCGGACCAAATGCATCTTGTACAGCCTCTTTTGAAATCACAGCGCAGGAGGGATGTTTCAAGAGTGGAAGTTGTTTGGATTTATTCATGGCCTCGAGTTCAGTGTATTTACACGGAACCATAAATACATAGAGCTCCGGATTAGTGTACTTCGGCAGGAGGCGCGAGTCAAAGCATCTTAGGAGGAAGATGCAGTCGTGCGTAATCAAGTTGCGTGTTCTGTATACAGAATCCTGTCATCGCTGAATAAGCACTGCTCCATTCCTTCGGGAGAGGTTGTTGCTTCAGACGCGAGCAAGGCAGGCTGCTGAAGAGACCCGATTTGCTGGGGCGGTGGTGGGAATCCACCTAATCCTACACCTACTTCCTAGTTGGATTCGCCCATGGGGGGGGGGGAGCGAACTTCGAGCAGGCAGCGAAATTTCTAGAAAATAATAAGTCACTTCAGTTGTTGACCACCTTGAAGCCGAAGCAGAGGACATTGAGAGTTCGGCTAAGGACTTTCTGCATCTCTTGGCACGTCCACTTTTTTTCCTTCCTCTCTCTCTCTCTCTCTCCGCTGGATTCATTGAAGAACGTTCTCATCATTTCTATGGTTGCCTCAAGTTGTATCTTTCCAAACGTTCTGGGACGATCTGGAAATTTTCTCACGATTCCATGGAGACTCCACACGTTAATTGCTTGGGTGGATTATTTTTTGCAGCCCCAGTATTTATGAAGACCGACTGGTTCCGGGAAGAACACAGAGCTGCTAGCAGCATTCATACGCGCCCATCTCAGATGCTAAGAAGGCTCTCGACACGTCCGACAAAACATGCCAGCGTTGCCTAGGTGACCTTCCGCTCAGTCAGGCAGGTACTGAGCTACTTGATAGCGCAGTGATCGCTTTCTGAAGAAAGCATCTCGGAGCCGTTCAGTGTTATCTAGGCTCTTCGTTCATCTTCAGGAGACGACGGTCGTCTCGTTTTGGAGGGATTCGAAACGGAAATCGAGCGACTCCCCTATCAGGGAAGGCGGTTTCCATGACACTGTCTGGCTCGATCAAACGTGCCGCATGCTACGAGCTCTCGTAAGAGTCCTGTGAGCAAGAAGTTATTTATAGTCAGGGGATTTCTAGTTAAGGAGCATCATTGCTTCGGAGGCTTTCCGAATTCTCTGTAAGACTGACTCCTCATCCCAACTCCGGTCTAAAAGAACCCTGGAAGCTGCCTGCCTTTCAGGAAGTCAGCGGATTCCGCCTCTGGTTCGCAGCCTGCTTCTCTTTGGTGGACGAAAGGGGAGACCTGCGTCCATCTCTCGCTCTCGGGTGCGTAAGTCCGCCCCGGGAGGATTTCATTTCAACTGCTGATCATCACGGCTGTCGAGAAACAGCCAGGATATGGGGAAGTCTGCGCTTAGCTGCGGACACACGATATCGAGAAGCAAATAAGGCAGGAGTTTGGAAAAAATAGGGAAGCTTTTTCTTTTTCTTTTTTTTTTTTAAACTGTAGAGCTCTTTCGCTCTTTAAGTTTGCTTTTATGAATTTTGGGGAGACCAGAGATCACAAATCCATTCGCGGGCGGATATGATTTGTTTTGATGGTTCCGTTTCCATGCTAACGAGCCACAGGATAAACTGGGCTTAAGAAATAATCTCACGGATATCTTTTACTGCTGCGTCATAAATCACAGGTAACCTATAGGAAAGGACTTGGGAATATTCGGTGAAACTCTTGAGGAACACCTTTAAAAAAAAAAAAAGTGTCCGATTTCAGGACCCAGAAAGCAGCACGTCTGCGACGCCTTCTGGCGGAGACGGATTTGATACCGCTTCAGGCATTAGGAAGCTTTTACAGGAGCCGTGAGGAAATGAAAAACGGTTCAGAAAATGATGCTCTGGATGGGTGGATGAGAGGCGAACAACATGGCGCGGCAATAACTCTGATCCACCCGCAACCGGCGCCGTTCGATCGACTGCGCGTGATGGAAGCGGCACGTGGAAGATGCTCTCAGAAGCACGAAGGGATTCGGGATTTTGGCTTTCGCTCCCTGCTGAATTGTCTCATCAGCTGAGAATGCGCCGCAGACGAAAGCATGCGGACTGTCAGGGTTCCGATTTGTTTCCGGAGCAAATGCCACCCTTGTCCTTCCGAGAAATTAATCACACGAGCTGCTCCTCCAGGAATTCCCTTCTTTCCTCTTGGATTTACATGGCGCACTCTTCGAGGACTCTGGAAAGTGGCAAGTCAGCCCAGCCAACAATCTCTCAGCCTGAAGAACATGGTTGCCTCCTTCAAGTGTAGCCGCTGCTGATGCTCGAACCGTCTGGCGGCGCGAGCTGCGGTCGTGCCGAAAAGATCGAAGGCTTTCAGCGGAGACGAAAGGAGTGGAAAGCACATCAGGAAAGGTGCATGAAAAATAGGATACCTCCCTGAGTGATTATTCTCCTGATTGATTGCAAATGGAGACGGGGTTTTTTTGGATAACTGCAGCCTGCTCGTTTCTTCCTTCCTTCCCTCCCCCCTTTCGAAGACGCGACTCTTTTGCTGGGAGACGCTTGAAATCTGCAGCGTCTCCGCGGTCAGAGCGTTGGATAGCAGCAGCAATCATTCTCCTGTCGAAGCCCTTGAAGATATTCAAATGATGAATATGAACTTGGAATCCAACGATTCACCTAAAAAATTCGTCCCGTAGAGAACAGGAAGAAGAAGGAGGGTGGGGGAGGTTGGGAATCTAACAGATGCACTCACGAAGCAGAATTCCATACGTCACGTAGTTTGCTCATGAGTGCCGGATGAAATGTGGAAGTTGCTGTTGTGAGCTGTCTCACAGCGTCGACATTCTGAGAACATAACACTCGTGGTTCTGTGTCTTCTTCAGTGTCTGCGTTAGAGAAATGCACGGCTGGTTAAAATTTGTGATGTTAAAATTTGGAAGCAATTCCTTACGGACCACAAGCGTCCATGTTACTGGAGCATTTCCTCTCCGTGTCTTTTAAAAGGCCAGTGAAGACCTCACGGGAAGATCGTTACCACTGGCCCAGAATGATTATCACCCAATTATGCCGGGGCATTTATTAAATAAAGTGACAAAAATACATTGGTGTGGTAGAACCATTGGGTAGAACCACGCGCAACGAACCTGCCGAGGACCGCTATGCAGACCCGTGAGGCCCGCTTCAGCAGCGTGGAGGAAGGGGGAAAAGTAAAATAAAATAAAACACGCAAACACAGGGGAGAGGAAATTTTTCACGGGGAAGAGGGGGGGGACTGAGGAAGGGATCGCAGTACGCGTCCAGGCGTCCTCTGCATCCTGTTTAGGATACTGGCAAGTTCTCTCCGGATAGTGACCAGGTGGAGCCATTTCGAGGCGGTCCTCGGTAAGATTCGCGCCCAGTGGATGGCGTCCCTGCCATTCTGGCCTCTTCTTCCCGTGTTCCAGGCTGCCACGAATCCGCGGACGCAGCAGAGAACTGCGGGGGATGCGGCTGACGGCAGAGCGGCACGCACGGAGAGGCGTCTGAAAATGTCCATGGGGCTGCTGGCCGGGACATTCCTAGGATCGTTGCGAGTCTATTCCGAAGGGGTCACAGTCCAGCAATAGGTGCGAGAAGGTCTCCTTCTTCCCGTACCTGCCTCATTGAGCGTTGACACTCCCCCGTGTCCAGTGGTGAAGGCGTGATTTGCACGGGATTCCCCCATGCACCACCAGCAACGCCAAGTTCTGCCACTTGAGTGGGAGGGTGCAGCTGTTCCCGCACGCTGAGAGTCACTTCACCTCCTCCGGAGGAATACAAGCATACAAGTCCGTGCGGTGGGACACTCGGGGTCGCAGCGTCCGTTACTTCCCGAGTTGTCCACTCCCCTCCAGAAGTTTTGTTTTTGCTGCTATGCTGCAGATCACTCCCCAGAATAGCAGCAGCGATCCCTTTAAGGTTCTTTTCTGTTTTGCTGCTTTCCTTCCAGTTTTTTTTTTTTTTTTTCGTTTTTTCTTTTTTTTTTTTGGTTCTCAAGGAATGCTGAGATTCCGTTCGCTTCCATAGGAGGGGATCGCAAAGCTCTTTAACACTGTCCATGTCACCAGAGGGTGCGTGTAACTTTTCAAGTTAGGGAGGAACCCCGAAGGGACAACCTATGAATCCAGGAAGGCTCCGGAGGAGGCAGTCCATTCCTCTTACTCTTGGTAGGGAACCCCGAAGGGAATCCTCTCCCTGAGGGACCCCTGGAGGGGGCCACCCCTCCCGGAAAGAATCCACTTCTGGAATTTCTTCTCCTGAGGGAATCCGCAAGAGAACCGTTTTTTGTTGACGCTTCTCTGAAGAGAACCCAGATGGGACGCTCCCCAGTTTTTCTGAAGGACGCAGTTCTCGAAGGGAGCAGCACGCTTCTTATACTCTAGAGAAGCAACTCCCCGGGGAGGATATCAGCCAGCTTTATGTACAGCTCCATTCTCACAACTGGAGGGAACCGGCTCCTTGACTCTGGAAGGCCCCCGGAGGGTCAACATCCAATCCCTGTATCAGTCAGCGGAAACATCCAGTTTCCGGCTTGCACCAGTGCCGCCACACCCGAAAACCATGGGCCAGCCACCGTCATCCTGCGGGACAGGGGGGGCTCGTAGCTCACGATGCACCCCATTTCTCGGGGTCGATCCTTCCACGGGCGGGACTCGAACGCGCAACGCTTGGTGCAACTCGCGGAGACTGCAGTCACACGGCCCCCAATGCGGGCGTGGCACTCTCCGCGTCGTCGCCAAACGCAGCATGCTTTGCCGGGAACCACGTTGACGGAGGTGCAAAAACTTCCTCACTATTGGCGTTGTGATCCGAAAAGTAGACGCCAGTTTCTGATGAAATGAGGTCCTTGAAAAGGGGGCAGAGGTGGAAAACCCTACCAAATTCAGCTAAACGTGGTTGCGAAGAGAAAATAATGTTCAATGTGCATCCGATGACCACTGAATTGTGGTGACAGCGTGAGAAGCGTACAAGTGCATTCATTCGTCTTCATTGCCGAAGACAAGAGGGTCCCAACAGGTGAACTGCTTCCTGATTGGTGGGGTGTTCTGTACAGCCACCCGTGCTCGCACGTTATGGATTCGTCCTCTGATGAGCTGCCCAGTGTTGATTTTCGCATGACCTTCTGACTTCTGGCTGTAGGTTGGTTCACATCGCGGCTGATCCCTCATCCAATGGATTAAAAATGATTTCTTAAGAATCGATTTCTTAGCTTGAGACGGGCGAAAGATAGTGCCCGTTGTTTCTAACGGAAGAAGCAAACGGTAGCTTCAGTGGAAACTTGGCTCCTGAGCTCGCATAGCGGCGAGAGGAAGCAAAGATTCCAAGACACTAAGGATTTTCGAGTGACCACTGATGTGTGGCTGCAATTTCGGGATCTTTGTCCCGAACTCCGGATTATATTGATGGGAAAACGTCAGCAGCCGAAAGGGCAGAAATCAAAAGCGAACTCTGCACTCCTAAGGGGGTGGAAGCACAAGACGTTGTGGTCAACCTTGACCTTCTCTCGAGGGACCCAGCGGAGCGGAAAGCTGAACGGCGTGTCCATTCGAATGTCTTCGCGAAGGGATGCGTCTCTGAGCTGCAAAACCATCTAGCTGGAGTCTTGTCGCGTGTTCTGTGCACGTAGACACCTCAGGTCGAAGGAAACGGCTGCTACTCCACGCAGGTGACGCAGTCGCTCTTCCGAAGTGTTGGGCAGAACGCTGCAGCGCTTAAAGGGACATGCGAACGCAGGAAACTGCTGCGTTCGCTCGGATCGTGTAAACATCGGAAAGTCTGCTAAACAAATATTCTTTCTTGCACTCTTAAGAAGGATTCGCGCTTGTGACTGCTAGGATGGTCTGAGGAGCGGGGCGAAAGGGCGAAAATTCCATTCAAGGGCAGCAACTCCCCTGCTCGGTGAGATCTCGGTGCGAGAGGATTCTCGGCCGCACACAAAACGCGATGATGGTGTTTTTTTCTTCTTCTTCTTCTTGGCGAATGTGTTTTTATAAACAAAGAAGTTGTTTAGCCTGCATCGGGGTGACCTGTCTCTAACGACGTTCTTGCACTCATTTCAGTTCTGAAAAAAAAAAGTCCATCCGCCCACCTCTGCAAAGATGCAACGGCATGAAAGAAGACCATCTTTCATGCCTCCCATCCCATTCATCTACGTCGCCTCCTTTTGCTTCCGTAGCACTGAACTGGGATCTCCGTGCACATCATAACCATCCTTGAGAAATCTGAGTGGACACCGACAATGATAAATGACGAATCACGATGAAGGATGCTGAGGATTTATCGATTATCGCTTTTCAGGAAGAACCGTTGATGATCGTGGTCTCTGCGAAACAACCGAAAGAGGATGGTGGTTCTCCGGGGCAGAATCCCCAATCAACGATAATTCGATGACCGCAGATGACTTTTGTGTTTCCTTTGGTACAGCTTTCTCAGACGGGAACTTTGAAATTTTCAAGTAGGCTTTCGGTCTGGAAACGCTGGGTGTCCTCCAGTGGCACCGGACGAGCTGGAAGGAGTAGTCGCTGCTTGATGACAACGGCGCCGAAGCGAATGCCGGTGCACGTTGGAACCTTTGGGGCTCCGACGCTCTTCCTCCAGCATTCTCATTCGTCCTCATCGTCTCTCGCTTCCAGAAAGACTGCCTGCCTTCTCGCTTGGTATCGGCTTCCTGCCCCCTCTTGATGGTCGCTGCAAAGCCCCTCCGCGCCCGCCAGAATGGCTGCTTTACGCTTGCGGTTTCGAGCGACAGGAATAACTTTGCGAAATGCTCACGAAAGGGGAGAGAAAAGGACGCCATTTTGCAATTTTTCAAGCACGGAATAAAAGTGAGAAATGTCTTAAGAATTGAACGCAGTTTGATTGTACATCAACGGGAACATGCAGCACGATGACGTGCATCCCGGGGCACAGGCATTGTACGTTATAAAGAAGGGGAAAAGTACAGGTAATGAAGACAGACGTTGCCACAAATGCGCTGCTAATTAAATACTATTTAATTGGAAACGTTGGTGTGGCATCCGATATCAACATGACAGTCGCAGTTGTGGCAGAGGAAGTTAAAGGTTTCCTTGTTGTCTGGAAGTTGGGCAGACTTCCAGCCCTGGCGCCTTCCCTGAGGAAGCCATGCTTATACGGTTCCTCCTCCGTATCCGCCATCTCCAGCGCGATGAGATCGCCAGATTTCAGAGGAAGCTGGAAGCGCTCGAAGGCGAGGAGGACCTCTCCACCTTCAGCTGCACAAGAGCAGAAAGGGGAGGATGAATTGGATGAACCGCCATCCACCGACGGAATGTTTCCCATTTTCGTGGAGTGTCGCGATAACCGGAAAAGCTCACGGATGAGGAAACTGCAGATAGAGAGGGGGGGATGATCTCAGGTGGCTGAAAATTGAAGTCTAAACATCTCGGAACGCGTTATCTGCAGCGACGAAGGACGCTTGCATCACTTTGTGTAATTTTATTCTTGTTTATCTTCTCAGTTTCTGTCACACCTACGATTCTAAATATTTATGCTGATCTCCTGGCAATTTCAATCCTGCTCTCAAGGTTGCCCTCCATCCCATAGATTATCTTTTGCTTCCTTTTGTTTCGAAAATTTGGGATTCCGTCCCACATCCCTAAGATTGGCTACTCCGATCTCTTCTGGTACATTCCAGAGAAAGCTCATGCATTCCTTAAGGAACTGGTAAGATTTCGTTTTGTGTGTGTTTTTTTTGTTTTTTTTATCCTGATTCTTCTTAAAATCGTTTTTTTTCCCTTTCTTAGATGCAAAGTCGGCGGTGGTGCAGCGTCTCCATGGTGATGTAGGATTCAAAGTTCAGAAGACACGACAAAGAGCACGCAGGAAACACCAGCGTTTTAATCCCGGTAGACCTAACAAAAAAGGAAAGAAAGGAAAAAAAACGGAACAAGGGCGATAGCAAGATTTTTCCACCTCGAAAATGCTGGAACCTCGTAAAGATTTCGAGTTGGTCAGTGCCGGGTCAATTCTGGACCTCAGTTAAAGAATTGGTTTCCAAATCTATTCCTTCACCCTTTCGTTAACCTGCAGAACCCGAGGCGGACGTCTTCAGCGTTTGTCTGCCAGCACGGAAGACGCTTCGTTTTTCCAGTACACACGAACGACTACAGAGCGTTTGTCCATCAATGGAAGCACAGGATTCATGAACCCAGGCGCGGGAGGATTGCGCATCTTTATATCCCTCTACACCCACGCAGGCAGGAGGAGCATTCCCTGGGACATTGGAACTGCGACTGCTGCGAAACCATCAACCTAGTCTGCCTAATTCTTCTCACACATCTTCGACCAAAAGTCGTTGTTGTCCCTAAAGGGACGTTTCTGATGGGCTGTGGGAATCCGACCTCAGGTCCCAGGAAGTCACCGTTGCAGGCAAGCGATGGTCGAAGAATCTGTACGAGAGAATACTGTCGGTGAAAAAGCTGCACAGGGGCATTCCTTCGGGAGATGAGAAGGCAAGAAGGCCTCGAGCGAAGAATCCAACACTGTCTAAGAGCTCACCTATGAGGACAGGACGATCACGGAACTGACGTCAGCACCGGTCAAAATCAAGTCCCTTCATCAGCACCATTCAAAACTTCAAAACGAACCCCCTTTTAATGAGGCCCTGTGTCCCTTGCGAGGAGCGAGAATGCGCTCCAGGAATCCAGAAAAGCCCAGTGGACTTGAAAACTTCCGGGACCCCGTTCTCAGGACTGCGGAAATCACCCGAAATTCCTGACTCACGGATGCGTTCACCGGTTCGCTCGCGGCCTTTGTCAGCTCGACACCCCGAAGCAGACTCAGGAACGGCAGCACCGAAATTATCTTCAGAGCTCCCCAAATTCGCCCAGGCAGCTCCACGATCCATTTATTGCAAGAGACGAGCAGCTTTTTCCCGCTCCGGAGCGCTTCCCAGGACCCAGCGCGGTGTCTGCATCTGTATCTTTCAGCATACCAACCCTTGCATCTCGGACGCCTCCCCCATGCATGCATGAGAGACGTCGTGTTTACGAGTCTGTCTCCAAAACAAGCATTTTTCTTCTCCAGCTAAACAGATTTTGCTTTCGCGTGCTCCCGAGAGTCTCCCCGGGTATCTCCTCGTCCCTCATCCCGTCGGAAAGCGAGGCGCTGCTGCTTTCGGATAAATAAAGGTCAACTCTCTACGAAGGACTCTCCTTCTAAGACTTTTTCTTTTTTTTGTCAGCAGCAGCAGCGGCGGTGGAAATTCTTTCGTTCCCTTCTGTCTTCTTTCTGAACGTGACGGGCGTTCCGGAAAGCAAACCCGATCTGGGATTGCGCCGACTTCAGGGAAGCAGAATTAGCGCTTTGTGATGACCATCGAAAGAGAACTTCGAGGGCACACCCTCTTCATCAGTCGACAATGACACCAATTCTGCAAAACCTCTGTGTCCTCAAGAGAACGGAATTCGTTTGTCCGGCGTGTGGTATGTAATGGTTCCCTTAGCTGTATATTTTTTTTTTTTGTACTTCATTGTATAAATATCACAGGAATTCTAGGAAAAATATTCTGGACATGTGTACAGAGTTTTCGGAGAAGTATAGCCTTCTTCTGTTGCTAGCAAGCGACACCATCTTACGGCATATGGATCGAAAACGTCCGGAACCTCTGTCTGGCACGCTTTTATAGAAAAGAATCGGCAGCTGTCATTCGGTTGCAATGAATTCAGCAGCCACCACAGGGTCTCCGTCCCCGCAATGGCATCGTTGCTGTAGCGACGCGGTGAGAAAGAGAGGAAAATTCTTCGCATTGGTCAGCCCATCGGCAGCGCAATTGCTTGAGACACGTATCCTGGCTAATCCCAGGGGATGTATAACTGAAAATTTGTGCTTGGATGCACTTGTTGTAGCAGGAGGACGCAGAGAGAGTGAATCGCCTGCTCTCCTTTGGAGAAAAACTAGGCAACTCCCCTACAAGCCTCCGGGCGATTCTAGGCTTCCCTTGTGGTTTCGTTGGAGATGATTCCCACAATGTGATCTTCCAGCAGTGGAATCCATCCAAGCAGGACAAGCAGAACGGCGCATCGCCACATGGCGCAAGTGTCTTTGACCTCAAAGAACACGACGATTCCTGAGTAATAAGGGCTTCATTGGCATGGTCCTCTGCTTGTTTGTCGCCCCTGATGTTCTGCGACCGCTTCCAGTGGAATCAAAAAAGGGTCGACGACTCTTGAAACCGGTGACTTCTTCAAAGTAACACCTGGCATGCTCAGGAACCCGAAGGAAATTCGAGGGAGTTTCCTCGAACCAGAGAGTGTGGGTGGAGCACTTCATTCTGTGTGACCCTATAACAAAGACAAATCAAAGATGACGGCAAGGAGCCACCTGGAAGGACAGATGGGCAGCTAACACGGGTCGCCACCGACAAACAGATTTCCACTTTTCGTTTCACCTGGACAGATGAGGAGAGCTTTCCCGTGATTCCACTGACAGGCCTTCATTTCACCAAAACTGAAGGGGTTAGAAGGAATGGACGAGAGCGGGAGAGCGGTGGAATAGGAAGAGTCGAATCGCGCTTTCCGTCCTTGCCTGCTTCCCGTCGATTTTTCAAGCAAACAGGCCATTTCTTGAAGGGAAAAGATCTGTTCATCGCCTTGTTTGTTCCTCTTTTCCTCCCAGCTTCACGGTCCCATGACGAGAAATCAGAATGCCTCAAGAAATCCTCAGCCGCAGGCCTTCAACCGTATTGCAGACCTTCTACTGAAACTTCTCCGCACGAAAAAAATCCTCTTTGTGCATTGCAGCAGAGGTGAACGGGTTGAGGGAAGACCTTCCCACGGCGAGAATGGACAGGATCCAATTTCGTGATTCGGCGCTCTCATCAGGTGCTGAGATGAATGTGCAGGAAGAGACGGATTTCGACCGGACATGACTTGGCTGAATCGCAAAAATCGGAAGAGGTAGCGTCCATCATCGTCTGTGCTACAGCCTCGATTCCTGGAGACTGCATCAGGCTGAAAGTCCCGGTTCAGGATCCAGCATCCTGAAAAACGAATGAAGGGGGCGGCGATTTCTCATTTGTGACACGTTTCTGATAGTACCCCCTCTTTCTCATGCTCATTCTCAGTTACAGCAGCATTGAGAATGAACATCATCCCCATCTTTTTTCCCGTCCTCCTCTACTGTCCGTTGACCCATGGAGTCCATCATCTTTTCACAAGGTGGCAGTACCTCTCGAAAGCAACCTGGATCACAGGATCCTCCCAAAAATCTAGCGGCAACAGCAGGTAGAGAAATGGATCATCAATGATCAACAGATCACGTGGGAATGGCCTCGAGCCGGTGGTTCTCAACAGTGTCCAACACTCATTGGGAAGGAGAACAGCAGCACCATCAGTTGGCAGACTGACGAATTACGGGGGATAGCCATCCGGTTGTCCACCGCCGTCTTAAAGATGACGCTCGCAACCAGACAGGCGAGAACAGGCGCCACGAAACCACAGAAACCGCATATACTTTTCCTTGGCTGAGACTGAGAGATCGCTTTGGGTCAGTAAATCCACATCTTGTCAGTTACACAAGGCGGCCTGAAGGAAGTGGTCAAATTGGGTTACGATGCTCCGTTGTTTTTGGTAATGTAGTCAGAGAGCAGAGGCAAGGGGCAAAGGAACCCATTCTTGCCGTGGGAGGGTCTCCAAATCCTTCTGTCCTCCCTCAACCCGTTCACATCTGTTGCTCACAGCTTTTTCTGCGGCCTGGAATCTACCAATCGCGTTGCCTCCAATGGAACGAATAATGGAAGACATCCTGACGACGACGAACTTGCGTCTCCAATTCAGTGAGAGTGCAAACTGAGAAGGAAAGCAGCAAGAGAGTCCCAACAACGAAGGAGTGAAGAAGCCTCGAAGGATACAAGGACAGAGGTTCGTGCAAAGACACTGAGGAAACATAAGGGAAAGAAACACGTATGCGAGAGACCTTCTCAGATGCTTCTCTGGTTGAGGATAGAAAGCTACATTGACGTTTCTTTCATGCGGTGCTTGCAGCACTAGCATTCCAGAAGCATTCTGGATTGCCAGGACGTTCAGGAGAGCTCGAAAGCTTCTTGAAAAATGGAACTGCTTCATGAGGACGCAGGAGTGCTCAGCACAAAGCGGATGGGAGGATCGAATCTTCGCGATCATGAAACGGTTCCCATTCTGGTGTGCAGCGACCATCAAGGCAGCCCTTTGCCGAGACTTGGAAGAAATTCGGAACTGCCTTCTTGCTAACATTTACGACCGCGACGTTGGTGTGAGAGGATGCACGTGTTCTGGTTTTGCAAACAGCAGTCTGAATCAAATACAAGTCTCTCCCCCCCTTTCCCCCCAAAAAATCGCCGATGGGATGAAGTTTTGGCACCAGGTGCACAGCGTGAAAGAGAGTGAAGGAGATTCAGAGTCGACGGTGATGCATATCCGAAACGGAGTCAATGGAAGGAGTGGACATTTGCTGAAGCCGCACGGAAACGTCTCTGTGAGGAAGTTCACGTGGAACCGAGAAGTCGAAATTACCAGCGTTCGGTGATGGGAGATCGAGCGGGACGACAGGAGGCTGAGCAAAGTGGAGAACGTGAAGACACCATGACTGGAAAAAAATGAATCAGTCAGTGTGGCTGCTCGCCACAGTCGCTCGTTTCAAACATCTGAAAACGATCATGCGAGCAGCTTAAGAAGAATGGCGAGCAATAAATGCCAATCAATGAGCCTAGTTTCAAAATTTCCGGTTAGAAAGGAGACGTTTTACGTTACCAACTCATGCTCACCCTTGACTTTGAAATGCCATGCCTTCATCTCTGTCGAACACCAAAGGAAGTATAGACACGCGTGCGCTTTCATTGCATCCTGTGAATAAAAACGAAAAATGAGTTTACCCCTTGGAACCAAGCTATGAAAGCAGAAGGACATGATTTATCTGGAGTCCGATGAAACCGACAGTACAGACTAGGCGATCTTTGGCGATAGGAAAAATCGTAGGAGGATACCCGGGTAGATAGGTTCACAGTCCTCGATAACATCCTGGGTGGGAGATTCTGTAGAAAGACGAGACTGTGTCTTCGATATGAGAGCAGCGTATGCGAGCAGACCTCCGACTTTTTGCGAGTCCCTAAAGAGTAGGGACGCGAAAATGAGTGTTCTGGAGATCGCGAGAAAAAAAGAAGCAGCTGGGATGCTGGACGGAGCTTTAACTGGCTGACGCATGTACCCTTTTCAGACGAATTCTTTTCCGGAAAGAGCTCCTGGACATTCCTCATGAAGAGGCAGAAATTCCCCAGTGTTTGTGGGCAGTTCCACGCTTTCCCTGAATTGGTAGGACTCGGCATTGCAGTTGTTGCAATGGACGATCCCATGCAACGAGCGAGTCCACCACTGGGCAGGGGGGAGTGCGGACCCAGGCTGTGCCAGTTGCGGGGGGCGGGAAACCTTCCTGCGCCTGTTGTTAGATCGTGTTGCCCTCCTGAGTGTCCGGGAACGCTTCGCTGCGGCTCTCCCACTCCCGATGGACAACGGCAGAAAGGTCTTGCGGTTCCTCTTCGCGGGCGACTCGATGTCTCCTGCAGCTCCCCTTGCAGCTGCTTGCTGCCTCGTGGGATCGTGGCAGAGAGAAGTCGTGCCGGAAGAGTCCAGTCGGACGGTTAGGTCATTCCGATCGTCTGCTCCTTCGTGAGGAAGGCGACAAGATGGTGGCCACATCTCTGCGAGCAGAAGGAGGAGGTTGCCCACATCCTCCAGAGGATGTTGAGGACACCAGGAACAAATTTGTGATTTCTTCTCTTTCCTCCCCACATATTTTTTAAACTGAACTTTTGTGTTTTTTTGTTTTTGTTCATCCCCTCTCCCACTTCTCTTGTGCAGTCCTCAGAGGGAGGGTCTATCACGAGAAGCAGCGCCTTCGAGGCATTTCCCTTCGTAGTGATGCTGTGAAATTACCACGGAGAAAAACATTTTTCATCTTATATATGACTGTTTTTTTGTAAATATTCTTTACAATAAACACCCCTGCGTGACCGGGCGAAAATAAATAGTAGGGACAAGTTGTAGAACGACCCACAGGGTGGCAGTTGCAAGAAGTTCCAGGTTCCTGTCCGAAGCATGATCACACGGGCGGCATTACTGGGTTACCCTGCCACGAATTGAAAGAGCCCTACGTTTTCTGCATATTCGCTTGCGCATGTGCCCAATATTGCCCTTATTATCCGCATCATAACCATGCTCCCAGCCTCTCAACGTAAGAGTAGGGGATCGTACAATGCCTTGCGAATGCTCTGCAATATCGGTTTGTCTTCCTGAACTTCCTGCTTAGCTGTTGCTCAGATTCGTGGGAAATACGCAAAGTGGCGTCCAGAGACTATCGATAGCTTTCTGGGTAAACGGGAGAAGGAAACGGATATGGGAGTCCCAAGTGGCATTTGGAACCCTTTGCTCCCAGTCACTTAAGGTCAAATTCTCTTACGCACAAGAGCTTCTGCAAGTTGGCTGCTGCGCGGCAAGATGCAAATCAAGCACACAGATATCGCGCTGCAGGATCAATGCTCAGGCATCGATGCTGTATTTGAGAATTCCCTAATCAACGTATCAACCTTGTTTATCGACAAGCAGGATTGGATCATGAAGAAGAGCAGATGTCCATGAATGCTGTTTAGGAATCCTAAAATAAATCGTGGTCGCCTGTTTGCGTAAGGTTCCATTGCATCCAAAATTGCCTCCGTTGAAGCTTTTGTGGGAAAGTGGGATCTGACCTCAAGGAGAATTATATCTTGTCCAGAACTGCGAGCTATGACATCAAGAGCGAAAGCAGGAGGAACCAAAGGAACAGGAAACGGAGAATGGGACTTTCTCTGGAGGAAAGCTGGTCAGGATGCGTTTATCATCTTGGAGTGAATCATACCGAATGAATCTGGTAAATAAATGGTTCACTGTGTAATGATGAATTCATTCTGAGGAAGACCCAACGGTCGCGCGTCAGCGTGGAACTGCAGAATAGGAAACATAATTTCATCTTCTGTCATGGAGCCTCTCAGATGGCAAAATGAGTTCCAAGAGGGGGCTCTCGCTCGATGCGCCGTTATTAGTTTGATTGGTGCTGAACACTACTGCTTGGAGAACACTTTTAACAACAACGAGTAGACGGGACTGGGGAATCGCGCGGCAAGAAGGGAGCGGATCTTTGTTTTCTGGAACATTCTCCTGCGGTAGCTGAGACGTGAGACGCCACTTGAGCAGGAAGACCAAAATACGGGGTCACTTCCCCCTTGGAGGCTTTTGCTCCCCATGAACCAGCTATTTGTCGACAAAGCGAAGATCAAAGCGACGGCATTTCCGTGCACGAGCACACGCCACGGAGCGCGCGAAACTGGACGCACACGAGCTTAAAGCAAACCCTCGCTCGTGAGCGGTGTCAGGAGGTGTTGCGGTTCCCGAAAAGGCGAAGAACTAGAAAATTCTGCCTTCCGCCAAAGACCAAGCTGGTGGGAGGATCACATGGGGAAGAGCCTGTTTCTGGGAGAACAGCGTGGCTCACGAACAATGGCTACTTCTCTAGGAAGTCTACTTTCGTTTCTGGATGTTTCTTTCCTAAAAGGATCTCTTGCATCAGGAATTTCTTTTTTGGAGATTTCAGTTTACGGAGGGAGCAATGCCTTAAGAGGCTTCCCTACTACAAGAAGAAACGCCCTGACTGAAGAAATACTCCGTTTCTTCAAGGGGGAAAGACACTCAGAACAAAAGGATGCGAAGGGTTCCGAAAGATTGCAAAGAGAATCCACTTATGAACGAGTCTCCTCCCCCAAAAGCATCCCCGTGGAACATGCCTTATTGCCGATGAATCAGCTCTTTGCAGCTCTACAGAGGATGTTAGAAAAAGCGGGTCGCTCCTGGAAGAGCGCGCGTTTCTGGAGGCATCGTCCTGTTTATAGGGGCTGCCAAAAGCCTCTGACCAGTCCTGGGCAAGGAGTGCTCTGCAGAGAACGTTATCTTCTGAGAGAAGTGATATGTCAAGATCAGCTATAGGCAACCCCAACAGGAGACCCGTATTCCAGCGAGGACAAACGGGGTGCATACCAAAGCGGAGGAAAAGGCCAAGATCGGAGAGTGTGATTTCCAGAATTCGCCAAATGACGTGGCAAGGACTTTCCCTGAGGGACGCGTCAGCACCTCGATGCAGGAACCTCGGAAAAGATGCCAAATTGGTTGCCTCTCTGAAAACCCCAGCATCCAGGCAAGGAGGATGGGGAGGGTAATTTTCACTCCCGTTTTTCCATACTGTGTAGGCACATCATTAGGAAGAGATTGAAGATTTCATACCCATTATCTCTCTCATTTTCTCGCTCATTATTGTAACAACGTGGTTCTGTTTACGCCTGCTTTTAGCGTCCTTTTGAAATGTAGCCTGTCTTAACCTTTTATTCTTTATACGTGTAGGGAAAAAATTTCCATCTATCCAGGATGTTTTTGAGGTTTTTCCTTGTCCTCTGAGATGTTTATTTAAATCTGCAGCGAGACGTGGTTTCTCTTCCTAAACAGAGCGAGCAGACCGGATTCCCTAGTCGATGATGCTCCTGACTTTTTCCTGAACTGGAGAAAGATCATCCCGCTGCTAGGGAACGACGAATCTTCGCAGCCGCTCCCGCATCTTCTCGGGCTCTTCCCTTCATGATGCTTCTTTTCGAAATATCGTGCCTTTGATCACCAGGAGATACTGAACACAGGGAATGCATGTTCGACCACGTTGCGCTTAGCTCTATAGTCAGCAACGCAGCCTCCAATTTCCTGCAGAATCATTTAGGATCCCCCTCACTTAATGTCTGATATCAGAACAGTATTTGAAGGAAAAAAATCAGTTCTGGAACCCCAAAGTTAAGAATCCACTCGCTGGAGTCATGGAACGTGTTGTCTCCAGGAACCCATCTTCAGTTATCCGTCTCCAGTGCTGAAGTGAACGAAATGCAAGATCGGCTGCAAGATCAGAATGAAGCGACCTTCCTTTCTGATTCCAGTCCTGTCTTTATCTTCGTCTTTGAGGACTTCGAGGAGTTTGGATGTCTTTTTTCTTCTTCTCCCTGTGGCCTTCCTTCGCGCGTGATCTTGAGGACAGTTTTATCACCCAGGAGGCTAGGTTTGATTTCGGCGAACCTCAGTCTTCTGGGCTGTAAAACAGTGAAGAACAGATGAAGATTTTGGTAAAGAGCACAAGTACGAGGACACCTGGGATCTGGATGAGGCTGGAAATAATACGATGTCTTTACCATGATTTTTTCGTAGCATCGGTGTGGATACATTTCGCATCTGGGTTTTTCTTCATCCGTATCCGTCAGTTCCAGACGGCATCCTCTTTGCATTATCTTTTTCCTCGTACCTCTCGCCAGATAAGGAACAGGAAAACTGCTCTCTCAGCAGGTGCAGGAGGAGAAAGCAGAAGAAAGAAGTGATGTCATGGCAACGGATGTGGCAAATACCATGATGTGGTCGAGCAGGACGCATTGCACATCTTTTAGAGCCGAAGAAACGGAAATGAGACCAGACCAATGAAATCACCCTCATGTGACCGTGAGAGACGTTGAAGTGGAGTGGATGGTCTCAGACTACGATTACTACTCTTCGTCTCGTAAACTTAGTTATTGCCGGAAGTCCTCCGTACTGTGCTGATAGGGAACGCTTTGATGTTTGGGAAAATAGCAATTACCTTAGGACTGGTGGATCACCACCATACTTTTGAATGTGTTCGATGCTGCCGCTGATGGCAGCAACGTCGAGCATCAATGCTTCTGTCGACACATAGGAGCATAAAGGTGCTGCTGATTCAGCTGGTGAGAGCGTACAAATCGAGGCTTTTCCATGGCCGCAACGGCTGCTCATTCAGCACAGGTAACCAGCTGATCAGGAAAGATGACAAGAAAACTGTGCGAAAAAATAACAAAAGAAACGGAAACGGCCACCCAGATACTCAAGTCCAAAGTAAAAGCTTCCCGTGGATCCATCGAAGAGAGTTTCAGAAAGACTCGTCGCCAAGGTGATCTTTAAGCATCCTGGTTGTCAGCATCATCTGGAAAAGTTTTGATGAGGAAACATCGGGAAGCAAAGCAAGGAAGGAACTTCTGGATGAATCCCAAAAAATGGGTGCTGCGCGCTGAGATGAAGTCTTTTACACATAAGAGGGAAAGTCTTTTGAAATCCATGGATAGTGCTTCACGGATAGCAGAAGCAGAAGCAGGAAGATCTGGAAGAAGATCACCCATTTTAGAGAAAGTTTCGTCGAAAGCAGATGCATCTCATGACTCTTGACCTGGTAAAACGACTGCATTCGCAATCGCAAATCATCCCTGTTACCATCACTGCCGGTCGCCCCGTTGAGAGGTTTCCTTCTACGTCACCCACTCGGGAGGTAAAAGAAGGGAAGAATGTCGAACTTGATTTAAAGACATGGTGGTTGCCTGAAATGATCGTTTCGATCAAAATAAAGAGTGGAGCGAACAAAGTCAGGCATGGCCCCAATTTCAATAGATGACAATGCTGAAACACGATGAAGATCAGCTTTGCAGAAGCTTCCTAGTTGAACCGCACCGTGCTGCGGAGGAACGGTGGAAGGAGAGAGATTCAAACCTCACCAGCATCCAGAACGATAAGAATGACTCATAAAATTGCGACTGGAAAATGGTCCTGGATGCAGATCAAAGTACCAGTCGGTGTGTACCAGTCTCAATTCTTGCAAGTGCAGGCAGTCCATTTGATGTCAAAAGAAAGAAGCCTGCATTTCTTTCTTCATTCTGGTTTACCTTGATTCCTCCTCCTGGTCCAGGGAAATTCATTCACCGCAACCATACTCTCGCGTTGGCGGTCTTGCGGCTGCCGTCTCCGCGTTTAGCACCGAGAGTTGAGAGTTCGAATCCCTTCCGGGGAAAAGTCGACGCCGACAAATGGGTACGTCGTGGATTTCAGGTGCCCCCCGCAAGACGACGCCGGTTGGTCCCGGTTGGCTTTGAGTGCGACACTCGTGGAAGACGGATGCCCCCGTCGACTAAGCGGGACTGGAAGTTGACCCTACAGAGTCCTTCCAGGAATCAAAGAGTCCTCCGGGGTTTCCCTCCGATTATGAAAGTGTGGCAGCACCATGGAGCTGGTTGATTCCTCCCTCTGAGGTTGGTTGCCTCTCCAGAGTGTTAAGAAGCGCACTGCTCCCTTCGGGGAGCACCCTTTAGAGAAATTGGGAAGCGTTCTTTCGTGGTTCCCTTCGGATGTCCCTTCCCTTTCCAGGGAGTCTTTTGAGAGATGAAATTCCAGTCACGGGTCCTTTCCAGGTTTCCAATTGTGGAACTCGGAAAGTCCCCCCGGGTCAGAGGGGTCCCTCCGGGGAGAATAAGGAAGAGGTTCCCTACCAAGCGTGAGAGGACTCATTCTAAATAGACTAAAGCATTCTAAAGAAATCTAATTTGATTGTACTTGAATGAGGAGCCCATTGTACAATGTGGAATGACGCCGACTGCGATAACTGGAATGCAGCCGTGAAGTACAGATTTGCTGCGTTCAGGCTGCTGGTAGTATATCTACAACTTAGCAGAGAAAGGATGGAAGATTCGTTAAGTGAATAGAGTTCAAGTTCTATTTCCACTGTGTTGGCTGCTCTTGCAACCAACACAGTTGGGACGGTCGAACATTGCCAACCAATTTTGCTAAGGCTCGACCTAAACTACTTGTGCCGTAACCAGAAGATGATAGGCGCACATATCCAATCTTGTTCAAGGAGTTCCTTGCTTTCCATTTTTCCGGCAACAAAAACAGCAGCAGCTGGATGCTGAATCGTCCAGGTGAAAGTGCAAAGTTTGACCTCGCACAGGCTCGAGATTGAATTTCCGGATGACTTTTACTTCATCAGCATCAGTTGTTCTGTTGCTGTCTTCCACGTCTGAAAGAAAACGAAATATCGAGAGCCGCTGGCAGTGGGGACGGTTGTTCAGGATTTATTCTGGAAGTTTGAAGATGCTGCCTTCAGCACGATCGGATTCAAACGAAAGAAGTTTCTGCGGTCTAAGAATTGCAGTGATCTCAGCAACGCGGGTAATTCGCAAGTGGCCAACGGTCTTGCGTCGAGATGATTCGGGGAATGTATTTGCGATTTGGGGAACAATTCACAGTAAATTTGAGCGACCCCACATGGCTGGCGAATTATGGGGAAGGTGGCAACAGGTGGCAGGGCATAAACATGCAAGACCACGGGCCGATTTAGAAATAGCCGTTGTAATTTTATTATAAATCGAATCTTTAAGTCAGACAAGATGTCACGGATATGAGCGTGCACTTCGCCTTTTACTCTTTAGTGCTACTCTGACCTGTTTTTTTGTTCGTGGTTTCTATTTGAATCTTTGCAAGCTCCCGCCATCTCTGGGACGCCCAAACGCTGCCTTGTTTTCCTCCTGCTGCAACGCAACAGATGAGGACGAAATCCGATCGAGTAACGACAGACTGCTTGAAACCAAACAACAACAAAAAAAAAAAAACACTTCCTCGAGTACACTAGAGTGCGAGTGAAGTGTTTTGCTGTTTATGGCTTCCAGCTGGGAAATTTCTGAAAATTCCCACGCGACAGCAATGTTCCTGAATGTTCAAATCGAGCCTTCCTCGTTCAAGCTAGCGGAGTTGGATGGGACTGGGAAATTCTAGATGGGATCTGGCATTGCCGAAAGTCCTGCTTTGTCAAATGGTTGTGTGGTTGAAATCACAAAGAACCTTGCTACCCGAAATGTGAAAATGCGAAGATCTTTTGCGTAGGTTTTTGCCTTCCGTTGTGCGTCTCCGCTGCGGACGCCCAGTAACATACACGCCCAAACGAAACTACCTGGAGACCCTCACAATGACACGTTTTTGTTTCCATAGTTGCATTTGTGTTGCTGGCCGCCATTTTTTTTGTTTCCTGGAATCCCCCTTCTTGTCGAGAATCGGACCGCTATCTGGACAAAATGCAGAGTTCTCTTATTCATCGTTTCGCCCCAACAACTGCTCAACTTATTCGTCTCTTTCAATGACTCAGTCTAAGGTTCAGCATCCTTTTTTGGTCGCTTTTCAAGCGTGCCAAAAAAGGAAAGACCGCTAATGAACTCCAGGTGAAGCTCCAACGGAATTTTGAAAAGTTCTGACCTCGGGAAGCCATTCTTTTAACGCGGTACTGCGACGAACTTGCCCCCTGGAAACATCGTCAGGCTAACAGGGCAGCGAATTCCATTGGAATGGAAGCGTTGATCTCTTGCTCGCTCTGGTGCTTTCTTGCTGGTCGCTGGAAACCACTGAAGGGTCGTCTTCCTCGTCTTCCCCCAATGCTTCCTTCAAGGAAGAAGAAAAAAACATCCAGCATACAGATATTCCACATTACTAAGGGTTCCAATGGTGATAAATCACCAGTTAACGGTTTGCGGTCAAGGTAGTCAGCAGTTTATCTTTGGGATTGCCAGTTGCTTCGAATTCTGCACTCTAGAGTTCCTGAGTTTTCTGTAAGAAACGCAGCTCTCGAGGAGGCTTTCGGTTCCTTCAATGCCACCAGTCAGCAACAAACATGGCCTACATTTGTACCCAGGTTATCTTGTATGGACAGATAATTTCGTTCCTGACTTCCGTCTATGGAGATATACTTGAGCCCCGACTGGCCATCTTCTCAAGGATCCTGCGCATTGGTGCATTTCATCTGGATTACCATCCGACACACGAGAACACCTAGCTCCTGGCATCCGACTATTCTCTTGGGTGTTGAGTTAGAAATTCTTTCATACTTGTGGGCATCAAGTATGAGGAGCCTGGATTGCACGAAGTACATCATCTCCCTTGGCCTAATTGGTAAGCTGAACCCGCTGGTGAACCGGCAGACTTAAGGAGTCATCGAGCAGCAGCAAATGCAAAAGAATGGACCCCTGGATAAGGTCTGAGGTTTGAAAAGGGGATTTCCGAATTCAAAAGGATTCGTCACGTTGAGAATCCGCAGAGATGCATGCTGTCCCGGAAGGGTACTTTCGCCTATGATGCAAGTGTGAGATGGAAAGCAAAGCAAGGACACCATCCGCACAAAGACAAAAAAGAGACGCGCCTTTGTTCGAAGCGAGCACTGGCCGCTAGAAATAAAGCAGAGACTCGTTGGGGGGGAGTAGGAATTCGACACGATGCTTACGGGAACAAGGAATTTTCTCGAAATTCCAGCAGCAGTCCTGCTCGGCATCAGTTCGCAATGTCGCTCTCTGGTTCAGTCTGGACGCTTCGCTTTATCTTGCGAAGCGTCTAGACCGAACCAGAAAGCATCCCGTTCTCCTTTGCGAGAATGAGGGAAGCAGAAAGAATTGGGATGCCACCTGAACGGAGCGCCGCCTCGCTCCTGTGCCCTCATGCCCCACGGTGTTCGAGGGCGCGCCCTCACTAGCGCGCCGCTGAAAGAACACTCGAGTCGATTCTTAGGCTGCAGTCCTCTGGTTCTTTAGAAGGGTTGCGGTGGGAGGTGGGTAGTCGCTCTTCTCGAACCGCAGCAGTAAACTCGCATGCCAGGCTGAAACCTTGCTCATAGCACAAGACGCTCAAGAGATCCACGGCCCCACTCAAACGCCTAGCACAAATTGACACGTCATCCTCTCTGGCTGCGGGAAAATTTCCCTGCAGATTTCTCTGCAATGTCCGAGTGCGCTTCGATATTTTCAACTATCTCTCTACAGTGTGTTAGTTATTCACTTTCGTTTTCCCCAGAAATTTCGTAATAAATAAGATTTTATAGGCTCCTTGGAGCTCTAAAAAAAAAAAAAGAAAAAAAAAAGGCGCTGACGTAATACGGAGGTTCAGATTAGATAAATCACAGATTCTGTTTACAGAGCACCACCTATAATATCTCTCGGGAGTGATGCTCCTTCCAGAGCTCTTGATGAATCATTCCCGAGATTTCTATACAGAAATTTCCCCGTGTTCTTTATCTCAGTCATCGAAGATGCATATGTGCTCAATCGAATCATCTCTTGAAGCTATTTTTAAGCCAGTACTTGTGTTCAAATTGATATTTGTTTAGATTAAGCTTTCGGGATAAATAATGAGCTTTGCTAAATAAGAAATTCACCGAGAAGATTTATGCCTTGCATGAGGTCGTTACTGCGAAGTTTCCGGTACACCTCATTCCCTCGAAAAATTCTAAAAACACGTCATCCTTTTATCTCTCTTTTATGAGTTGAGATGGCAATTTGATTTCAAAACTCCCTTTCTCGACCCCGGCGCAACGTAATGACGCAGGTTTGAGAAAGAGAACTGCATCTCAACCAGCGTGCCCTCGGTGCCAGCCTTGGCATTTTCTGACACTGCAACCAAAGCTTCTCCGAGGTGTAGGAAAGGATTGTCGTTCTTTATTGCCTGTTCTTCATCTCTTCCCGAAATCCAGAGGGTGGATCCTCTTCCATCTTGGTCATGGCGTGCAAGCCGGCAAGAATCTTTGCAATCGTAACAGATTTTTCCCTCGTTTTCGCCTTTAGACCGTGAATTTTCAAACATGGGATAGGTCACCTGCAGGTGCTGAGGTGCTAATTGCTCAGCCATCTTTTTCCTCCGTGGCCTCCCCCAAAAACACGACAGCCTTGCAGTTTGTATATTTTTCTTCTATGGGAGGAAGGGAGGAAAACCCAGTCGGAGAAGGATGCCTTGCAAGTGGCTTCATATCAAACCAAATGCCGCCACTCCCGTGAAGTCTTCGCAGGAGAACTTCGGTCCTGATCGGATGTGGTTCCATTGTGGCAAGCCGCCATTTCTCTGCACTGTAATCTGAAACCCACCTGAGGCAGATTTCAGTGGATGGATGGGTGCGAGAAGACTTGGATACGAGCGATGCAGGCTCTTCGGTTCGAACGAACCAGGAGAACGATGTCGACGCTGGAACCAGAAAGGTGTGTTATGTACATAAGATGCATCCAGGGATACGGTTGACGCCTCACTCAGCCCTGTTCACACTCGCACCTAAAGCTAAGGTAAGAAGACAAGAAGAACACAGGAAGAGGCGTGGAAAGCTCCATGACAATCAGTAAAGATCTCGGCCTTCCTATCCTCACCTGCACAACTTTGCTTGAGTTCCAGAAAGAGCTGCCGTCAAACTGAACGCACGTAAGGCGAATGGATGCAGAAGACCACTTGGTGTGTCGACAACCGGCAGGAGTTTCGCGGCAGGAAGCACTGGACCAACTTTTTTTTTAAATATCCCCATGGTGTCTGGCAACATCGAAGGTCCACAGCAGAGGAACAGGAAGAAAAACGTAACGGCTGGGTGCACATTCGAAATCAAACAAGTGTGGAAAGAGACCTGGTCGCCTGGTTTCCTGGGGTGAGTACGTTGGCATGGATTCTGACCGGGCCGTTTACTGCACGATTGCTCGGTGTCACGTCTGATGATGGATTCCTTCTCAAACGTGAGGCATCCCCCACGCGCAAAGACTTCACGTTATCTTCTCCACGCCAGTGCCAGTCAAAACCCCGAAAACCATAAAACATAAATGCATACGGTTTTATGGATCAAGATGCAAATTTATTTTAACATACATATTTATTATTGATATACACATTATTGATAGGAATATAATTTGTGATATGCTTATTATATATCAAGATATTTGTATATAAATATATGTCCTAAAGATTACAAAAAAAATAAATATACATGCCTATTATGCATATTGATGTACAATTTCTATACAAATTCATTTCAATGTACGTATTTGTTAATGTACTTAATAATGTCTGTTAATATATGTATTTAAAGGTAATAAAAAATAAATATATTTGCTAAAATAGCACTACTATTGATGATAAGTATGTTAATAAATATGCATGTTCAAATAAATTTGCACACTAAGCTGCGTATGAATACATATGGAATAAACATATGCATTTATTTTCAAGATCCTTGGGGATTTTGAATCCAGTTCCTCCTCGCCTTGAGGTGTGCGTTCAGTGATTTTTCAAGACCATCCTGTGACGGAAAACATCAGAACTGGGAAACCATGAGACCCTGTCAGCATGGAAGAACAGGACATGCAGCTGGACCAGCTGGACAGCGAGGGACGGATGAGAGAACAGGGGAATGAAAAAACTGCGGTGGGGCGGGCGCCGCTCGACCACGTGGCGCCGCAGAGAACGTGGTCTGGAGAAGACCTTCCAGAACCACCTCGAAACAGAATGCGACAAATGAGTTCGAGAAGTCTCGCAGAAGAACAAATGCATTTCTCCCCCGCCGCCAGGGGACACATGGGGTTTGCTGCACCTTTCATAAACCGTGAACGGAGATACGGACGCATCTAGAGAGGCAAAGGGTGCTACTTTTCCGATGCTAGGCACCTGCCAATGACGGAATAAGCAGCAGGGCAGAGCGCTTGAAAATCAGCGAATGCTGATGAGATGGTCTGATGGCGAGCGAAGCAGATATTGAGATTCGAAAGAATGCGTCTTGAGTGGGCGGATATCAGCCGAAGGTGCAGAAGGATTGAGAACGTCCATGGGAAATTTGCACAACTGCGAAGCTAATGCTCGAATGCTGCCAACATCATCTCGGTAATGAAACTGGTCCTAGCAAATGCCAGCGACTGCGAGTAGCAATTCAAATTTCGAATCGCTTCCAAGACTGTCTTCGGCATTGGAGACAGGGAACTCCCTGCAAGTGAACCACTACACTCCGTTGCTTGGAAACATGTTTGTAAGCAGATGCCGAGTCAGAAAATGGAGAGACCATCTGACCGCTCCTGATGTAACGAGACTGGCAAGATTAAGGGTTTTTCGGGCATCTGAAGATGAAAAAAAAAAATGGAAAAATAAATCACTTGGACGGGCAGCTGACGCTTTCTTGTCGCTTCCGTTCATCAGCTTTTCATCCTTCTCCGGAACGAGGAGTACGAGGAATGATGAATCCCTTTTATGTAGCTTGTGACGTTCGTCATGTGTGACAGAAGGAGTGACGGTAAACCGTCCGTGAAGGACTGTGACAATGCGCTCTTTCCGCGGATTTCAGAGGATCTTATACTGCTCCCACTTTAACATACACCCACTCCCCATTTCAACCTTTCCCTACAGAAAACCATTGGAACTTCGAAAGCCCTCCCACTAGCTGTTCCCTTGGGGGTTCACAGATCTACTTTTGGACACTTTTCTACCATGTGAAGGTTGGGAGCCTTCCCCTACCTGGTACGACGCTCAAGAAATGCGAAGAAGCAAAACGATTCTTGTCTCGGGGTACAGTGCTTCTTTCTCTGGCAAGAAAACAAGGATACCAGCATGGCCGACGTACCCTGACTCTCATTAATGTGCCTAAGAATCTTCCAAGGTAAGCAGGAATCTCCTCACGCATTCGAACGTCGCCAGTCTATCTGCCATCTGCGTTGGTGTCACTCATCTTCTTCCCGCGTAGCCCCTCCAGCGCCGCCGCTTCAAAGTCCGCCTTCTCTTTAGAAACCAAACTCTGGTTCGGCCTACACGTAGCACTATCCAAGAAGCTTCAAATCTTTTCGGGACGCATCTCGCGGCGGTGTTGCGAACGGGACCTCTGTTCCGGTACTCTGGTCGTGGATTCCCTGAAGCACCAGCACTAGCGTTGCGAGTCGCAAAAACGGCCCTGGTGCTTCCTTCGGTTCAGCACGCATCTGCGCTCAAAGATTCCTCAACTTTCCTTCCTGAAAGCAGCAGGTGTGTTTGATCTCCATCGACTGACAGTGTAGAGGAAGTGTTTCCCGAAGCCGTGCACGACACCTGACGGTACGACGCTAGCCTTCGGAAGGTTCCAGTGAATTCATTCGATCGATGCTTGGCAACCAAAGTGGTCATGTGCCGAGACATTTCGCGAATTTCATCTTCCGAATAGCTTGGTAAATTTTAGGGGACAACAGCGATGCCTATAAATAGCATGTTTTCCTTTGTGCTTTGAGGGGCATGAAGGGAAACACGGAAGAATGGTTCCCAGAAGAGGGTGCGTCTCTCACCGATACCGGGGATTCCCTTATCTGTCTGAGTCTTCCACAGCACCTTGCTCGCCCCAGCAACCAGTCATGCTGCACGGCTTGGGAAGCACTGCTATGGCAATTCCGATCGCTTGGTTTCACCGGCGCTCAGAGACGAGATGCTCTCGGGAAAGATACGAGCTGCAGTTCCTGATACACAACGGACTGCTCCTTTCTTTTGGTTCCTGCTTACAGCAGTTCCTTCCTCTCTCTCTCTCTCCATCAGCCGTTGCTAGTTTTCCTTCTTTTGGCACACTCCGAAGATGAATTCGCCTCGGCCTCCTAACTCCATCCTGAATAATTAGTTCGGCTCTCTTCCTGAAAAGCGCCGAAGGCTACGCAGGACTTGAGGAAGTGGTATGTCCTTTTTTTCCCCTCTCTTTTCCAATAGAGAAATGCATTCGCCTTACGTCCTAACTTGAAGAATTGATCGGGCGAGTTCCGCAGAAGTCGCGTATTGCAAGCCAAAGGTCACGACAAGAGCAGGAAAAGAAATGCAATCCCAAACGATCAGCTGATGAAAGAACTTTCCTGAAGTCCTCGCGAGCAACTTTAGCAGGCACAGATTCGTTCTTCAGGATCACCCGACGCTCAGAAAGTGACGCGGAATGTAAGCCCGAGAGATTGGGACCGGTGGTGGCGACTGTCCAGTTCTTTGTGGCTCGCAATTTTGGAAGAGGGGGGAGATGCTCAGTGGAACTGAAGGATGCGTTTTTTCCTAGATCACCCGTGTCTAGAACATTCTCGAAGAGTACAGTCAGTGGTTAAATTTAGGAATATCGGGTCTGTGAAGGCAAAATTCCAAGTTTTACAGAACTTTCCACAGATTCCTCTAGATCTTCGGAAAAAAAAGGTTATATTCGGAAGATCATGGAAATTGGAGTTCATCTCCGAGCCAAGTAGAAAGAGAAAGGTGCAGACCGCGACTGCCTTTTGTTTTTATGATTTCGATCCCATCTGAGTTATTAAACTCGCCATTTCGAAAATCCACAGGTAAGCGAAGCCACACCATCTAAAAAGGAAATAGGAAAACGCAGAGGACGCTAGAATTACGAAGCGCAGGCGAGCGGGTATTCGTCCTGGTCCATGATCTTCCTCTCCTGAAAGCCATTTATTACTGTCTGATCGAACGTGAGAAGACTGAAAGAAACGGAATGGCAAACGTGAATGGAAGGACCGATTCGATTTCCAAATTAATGATACTTTGATGCTTTTGTGCCTTCAAATGAAACATTTGGCATCTAAAATTCTACAGATGCCAAAAAACCTCAAACGACTCGCTTAAATAGGAACTTGAAACATGGCCAAGCATTAGTAATGAGGAATCCAAGTGCACTGAAATGCACTCTCCTCTGTCCGTGACAACGGCAGAATCCGCACCGTTCTCAGCACGCTGATAAATTGATGTTTGATAAACACAGCTAAAAGAGAAGGAAGCGAGATGTTTTGCTGGTCTTTGGCTTCTCCCTTCCGAGCTCCCAACAGTTTTTGGAGCGCTTGGAAAGTTTCTTTTATGTTCATTCTGATACATTGATTTCAAAGGATTTTTTCCGGTTAAATTCTAAAACATGAAGTGATTTTACACGCTAAAATGCGTCGAAAACGAATGGGTTTTCCTCCTTCTTCTACGGCTTTCAAATCTTTCATCCTTGGACCAGTGCGTTCATGTGCTGATCTGATCATCACTTTCCGAATGAAATCGCACGTTGTTTCCTTTCATTTTCTTATGAATATGCGGAAAGGAGGAGAAACCGAAGATGGAAAGCACCCGTAGGGCAAATCGAAAACGACTTTTTTTTTTTTTTTCATCTCAGAATGGAAATCTGTGAAAACATCTCTTATGTAGTATCTCATCAAGTGAGTAATTTACAACCACCATTGCTGGTAAAAGTGGAACTGCCATCCACCAACGAATGGAGTGGATGCTGATCCTAAAAATCTTCCGCCGTTTCAGAATTTTCTCGAGACGCAAGACTGGATCGTTGTGCAAATGGATGACCAAGCTCATGGGACTATGAGATGAGCCACTTTTGGGTCGGTGGCTACAGAATGAGTTGATTTCCTATTGTAACCAAAGAAGACCTGTGTTTCAGCGTGTTTCTTAGATGTCCGCGGAGTGTTCTGATTCTTGCCTCTGCCTGAAGCCTCGATTAGCACCTCAGTCAAGGAAGAAAGGCACAGAGAGGCACGATAATTATCTTCGCAGATGCAGCGTCCATCCAGCCTTTTCTTGGACGGACTTCATCAAAGCCGAAATAATGCTGGGAATCGCCTGCGAGAGCAGCTGGATGGTGAAGGAAGAAAGGAATCACAGTGAGTTCTCTGACGACCTGACACCTACAGTGGACATCCCCTCTGGTTCCCGAAGAGCTTAGCTCATGAACCATCATTCTCTCTCGATGACGGCACCAGCAGGATGATCACGCTCACCAAAAGCACATCGGTAGCATGACCATAGCAATAATCATCGCGCCATTTCTGTTTCTAGGTCCCCCCGGAACCATGGACCTGCCCACCACAAATCGTCTTCTTTGTTTCCTAGGAAAGAGTAACTGGAGTGGTCTTCGTCTTTCCTCCTTGCTGCCTGATTTCATGCTCTCTTCAAATTCCGAGTTTTCTTCTCGTTTCACAGACTTTGCAGTCCGATACTTTCTTGGCTTCTTCCGTGCCTGGAAACCGGGAGTTCCATTGGAATTTCTGCCACTGACGAACCGATTTTCACTCGTTTGGATCTTTATCAACTGTCGCACGTGAGACCTCAAGCCCGAACCTAGTTGTCACGTCTTTCCAATGAAACCACACCTCCTCCCCCCTCATCCGCTCGGCGTTTCGGCTCAAACGTTTCGTGACTCCTGTGACTCCCTTTCTGCAGTCTCCAATCACTGCCCTTGGGTACCCGTTCAGGTATGCATCTTCTTCCCCACAGCATTCGACGGTGAAGAGTTGCTTCTCATCTCTTTGCTTTATTTTTATTTTTTTTTCACTTTACATCAGGAAATTTTCATCGCAACGTGACCACCACCTATCATGTGGTAGCACCTTCTATTTCTGGACCACTGAGAGAAAGTTACAGCTTCCACATTCATGGCTGCAAAGCGGCATCCTAGAAAAGATGCACCCGCGGTTGCGCTCTCAAACTGATGAAATGGTTGGTTCGAAAAACCAGTGCGAGACCAGATGCAGAAGGCCTGCAGCAACCACACCGATCTTTACAAATTCCTCTCGGATTTTCTTCCCATCCCCTTGGCCTTCGAGGAAAAACTTGCGGTTCCTTGCTGATTCTCCCTTTTTCTGCTCTTCTCCTCAGAGGAGAAGGCTTGCACAAGGATTTGTCTGGAAAAGGGATTGGCATCTCGCACTCTCGCTGGTTTGCCATCTTTTCCCATGACATTTTTCGGTCTCGATCAGGAGAAGAAGATCTTCCTATTTCGGCCTCCTGTCTGCGGACAGAGTGATCCTCGTCTTCAACGGCAACGTCCCTGTGATTCCTGAATGCTTCAGAATCCAATGATGTCTATCCCTTGGTTCATTGCAGGTTTTCTTTTAGGCATGCAAGAGATGTCTTCCTCTTCGGAAACATTAGATCATCCACACCGATCATCATTCGGCAGTTGTTTCCCCTCGGAGGAATCGTCACGGCAACCATTTCTTAGAAAGTGAAAGCGGCTCTAGTTTCCGAAGCAAGCAGAGTTGCCTAGACTGAGCAACTGCTCTTCCATGCGAGCTCCTCGCACGATCCAGGCACCCACCCTGAAGATGTAACTCATTGCAGTCACCAGACCTGTCCAGCAAACTTCGCAGCCTACTCATTTCGTCTTGCCCTGAGGGCACGGCTTCTAAGAAGAGTGCTGTCATGAGTGCTGTCTCAGTGAAGCCCTCTCCCAGCCCCCTGGATGTTTTGTTTCGCCGCTTCCCTGCCAGTTTCCTTCTCCCTGTTCCCATTCGCCGTGGGAGAAATGGCTCCAGCTTATTCCACCCAAATGTTTACTTCTTCATCCCTTGATTTTTCGGTTTTCTTGGCTCTTCCCTTGCTGTGAAGGAAAGCAGAAACTCTGCGCGGATGGAGGGAGGCGGCCGAAATAGTTTCCCGGGGCAAAGCCAATCCGAAACGGGAGTGACTGCTGGCGTGCCTGCCATCCCGGCTTCGCAGAAAGCTTCCTCCTCGTCCTTTCCCCTGTCCCGAGAAAACTTACCCTTCGAGCTACAAAGGCTGGGACTTTTCAGGATGCGGATGCTTCTTGTACGCCCGGCTCCGGGACCCCTGTCGGCGTCATGCGCATCCTGGAAACGGGATAGCTACTCTTTCCCGCTCCTTCTGTCTTTGTTTTCCCTGCTCTCCGTTTTGCTCCCGATCCTTCGAGCGGCGCAAGGAGCTGGGAAGGCATTGGGACTGTTCCGCGACCTCCTTCTCGAGGGGTAGTCCTTGAGCCGCCTCGCGGCCGTGACGGATGTCGCCGGCCGTGAGTTCGTTCGCATAGAAGACCTGCGGCGCCTTCGGGCAGACCCGTGACTGCTTGACTCCTTCCCGGTTCCCGGCGAGCCATCTCGGAGCCGCTTCGCGCCTCCGGTGTGGATTCCGCCATACGCGAGTGTTCAAAACCGCAAAACCGGGCGCTCGCCCCTCCCGACCCTCAGCTACCTTCACACAGAGTGCCTCTCAGCCAAGCAGACCGCCCCGACGACTACCAACGAATGAGCGCATTTTGCTGTTGTTGTTGTTTTTATTTATTTTATGTTTGCTGTTTTAATTTTTTTTAAATTCAGTAACAAGCTCACGAAGAGATCATTACTGGGGATGAAAATCCTTTGGGGTTCTCCCGCTTTCGACGCTTTCCTTCCAGCTAGTTTTTTTTTTTTTTTTTCGAGTTTTTCTTTTCCTGGTTCTCAGGGAGTACTGAGGAGCCATTCGCCTCCTCAGGGGGGGCTCACCGTGCCCTTTAACTCCGCCCATGCCACCCGAGGGTGCCTGTTGACTCTTTTAGTTAGATAGTACTCTGGGAGGGGACCACCCATGAATCCAGGAAGGCTGTGGAGGAAGGAGTCCGTTCCTCTCGCACTCTTGGGAGGAAGTTCCGGAGGGAAGCCTCCACCCTGGTTGTCTCCGAACTCTTCCCCACCGAAGAGAACCCGCAAAGGAACCGCTCCTGGTTTATTTCTCTGAAGAGACCCCGCATGGGACGCCTCCCAATTTCTCTGAAGGGTCCGCTCCCCGAAGGGAGCGGCGCGCTTATTAACACTCTGGAGAGGCAACCAACCCCCGAGTGGGGTATCAACCATCTCCATGATATTACTGTACGGCTCCACTTTCACAACAGGAGGGAACCTCGAAGGGCTCCTTGATTCCTGGAAGGACCCCGGAGTCCACTCTCAATCACTGCCCGTCAGCGGGGGGCATCCGGTTTCCGGACTCCACCAATGCCGCACCCGAAGGCTGTAAGGCCAACCAGCGTCATCTTGCGGAGGTACTCAAAACCCGCGACTCACCACCCGTTCTCGGCGTCGTTCCTTCCTCGAGGGCGGGATTCGACGCTTGGTGCCACGCACGGAGACCATGGCCGCGCCAACACGGGCATCGCGCGTTTGTTGGAGGCAATGCCAGCGTCATTGCTCCCACGGATTGTGCTGTCTCCACCCACGTGTGAGGTCGCATCTTTCCGTTCCGTCTGACAAATTCAATGTGTGTCGTAGAAGCAAACGCAGCATTCAGTTCTATTAGTAGTCTCGATGTGTCCATAAATCCTTTAAGAGGTCGGCAGGAGGACGTTGGGCTGATAAATACAAATTGAGACAAATGGAGACAAACACGGAGTGCCAGGACACCTGGTCCTAATTACTCACGGCACACCATCTAACCACATCAGTCTACTTGGGTGGCGCATGCACGTCAGCAAATGACCCTTTCGTTCCCTGAGAACAGTACTTCCAGCCTTCCAGCTCTGTGCTTGACTTTTGCTCTGTACACCTCGTCTTAGAGGAACCTCCGGAAACACCCACACACATGAGGTGAATACGCTGGACGGGATGGTCTCGCACTAATGCAGCCGAGCCTGCTTGGACGTTGTTTTCTGGAAGGAACCGCATTCACCATACAAGGGGAACTTTTCCCTCTTTCTGGAAGTCTTCCCTCTTTCCTCTATTTGTAATGAGGGAGGAGCGTTGAATCTAAGGACCTTCAGAAGCGAACGGTTCGCCCAATCGCGTGGAATATGGGCTCAAGATTGCTTCCGAAGGATTGAAAGGATTCGAAAGTGCTCTCCTTGTGTGTACCTGCAGGGTCCATGACACGGTGGGAATTCGCCGTGACGCGTGCATCCATGCCCTTTGTGTCCATTCACATTCACTGAAGTGGAAATACAATCCTTTCCTTGAATACACGATATACGTAAACCTAAGGTTTTCCGGTGCTTGCTGTGAGAGACGCACAAGCCTATTTGAGTGTTTTCGTGCAACGACGAAGGGCTGCAGCACTTTAGTGTGCGCAGTGCTTTTCTGTCTTTGCTGCTGCTTCTAAATATCAAGAGGAGGATGGCTATCCTTTTGCGAACTGAAATCTGAGAGGAATTTTTTCACAGCTACAAAGTTTTCTGAGTAAGAAGATAACGATTTGGATCGTTTCCGTAAAGGTCATTTGGTCTTGAAGCTCAGAAGGGCTTTTTGGGAAAGCACGTATGTACATTCACTTGTGCGTGTACGAGGCAGAATAGAAATGGAAACTGAGTGAACCTGGTCTTCGTCCATTTCACGACCCTTCGACGCAGGGCGCATTGCACATCAGACGTGGTACATTGCATCTTTGCTTATGGAACCAAGGAAACCGATCTTGTGGCACGAAGCAGAAGCAGCACGAGGTTTCAAGAGCCCATGGAATGCAGTTCCCTTGTTTGCAGACCCTCTCAGTGTGGATCTATTTTGGAGGCGAAGACCAGGGAGATTCATAGAGCAAATTTCGTTAAGAATTTCGCAGCAGATGCCGTTGTCTGGGATAGACGCAACGTGCTGGAAAGACGAACCATTCTTCAGACTGTATCGATTTGAGAGATTACGCACCCCCTACAGACGTCTGTCGTGTCACTGCTGGATGAAGAAGACGAGCCGGAAAGTCGGATGACGGACAACCGCGTGTGGAAAATGAGCCACCGCTCGACCCTCGAGGAAAACGCAACTTTCTCTGGGAAACGCACGTGGAATACACGTTGACCCTCGAGTAATCTTGAAAAGAGAAAAAAATTGAACCGCAGCTGTTCGAAGCAGCCCGGTCAGTCGTAAAGATTGCTTGCAACGACCAAGTCGATTCGGACCTTCATCCTGCAGTCATGGATCCAGCATCCATTACCACAAGATGAACGCTTTCGGAAGGAAAAAAATGGTCCGAAACAGTGGCAGTCCGGTGAATGAAGGGAACCCGAATCAGATGGGAAAACAAGCTGCAGTGGCCATTTTGCCATCAGCAATGAGCGATCTGTCTTTGACTTACGGTGAGCTGAGGCCAGAAAACAAGAAAGGTCATAAATCATCCAAATGCAGATCTAATTGTTTTCTGTAATTGAAATATCCTCATATCAGCCCACATACCCGATGGCATTTGAACCGCAGATGTTATTTGTCAGCAAGTGCCAGTCATCAGCCACTATTTGAAGAAAATATTTTTCAACAAGTGGATAACTCGGCGGAGCCACTAGCATATTGCATCAATTAATGACTGGCGAATGATGGATGCTGCATACGTCAAAAGGAAAAAAAAAGGAAAACCACACTCCAAGACGGCACCTTGAAAAATGCCTTGTTTTCTCGAACCGCTTCTTTCTCCTCAGCTGCTGCCTTCGTAGACGGAAGCTGTCACGAGGGAGCTCGGAGCTTCAAGATGATCTTTCAAGAGAAAAAAAAGCTGATTCCGATACCGACGTCCTCATCTGCCTCTCCCAGAACGCCTCGGAAAGCGAAACCCCGGGAGCTGCCCGTCGGATCCGCACTCCCACCCTCTTCATGGCCCCCCTTGAGCGATCGGGGTTTATCCCCGGCCTCTCTTCGAGATGACGCTGCTGGGGAGCGGCTTCCCATTCCACACCTCAGGAACTGACCTTTTCCTTCCGCGGTGTGGCTCGACACGCTCGGAGGAACAGCGGTAGAATGTCGTCTGTCGCCGTCGGTGCTCTCGTAATCACGAGCGGTCGAATCCACCCGGCGATTGCGTTGCTGAGCAACCCATTCCCGGCATCCTTGCGAATCGGGATTTTTCCCGTTGCGAACGGTGAACTTCGCCTGCGCGAGACTTCCGGCGTGTCTTGGATTGCGCTGTGAGAATTCCTTCAACACTTCGTATCTCTTTGTTTGACACCTGTATTTCTTCAGGAAACAGCCATAAACATTTCTGACTCGGAGACGAACACGTGCTCGCGCGCCGCGAACCTTCGAGAAAGATGCCAGTTTTTCTCACTCTGGTAATCGAAACTTGGCATGCCCGTTCCGGTTGCCGTTGCTTGGAGGAATCACGAAGCGCATCCTCAGACCTGCCTTTCGGGTGGGGGGCCCGGCGCCATACATCAAGGAGCGAAGTGCCACCGCACCCTGCAGTTTCGGAGGGAACACGGGAATTTCGTTCCGCTTCGTTCCGCTTTTGCAGACGAAAGATCCCGCAGATCCGCCTCGTCCCATCCCCTTTTCCCGATCGAAACTGGGAAGCACTCTGACCCGCCTGAAGGGCACCGACCGGCCCCTTCCCCGATCGTCTCCTCCTGGTCCGGCGAGATGCCTGCAGCGCGAGGAACCCACGAACGGGTTCCTTCCGGTTCCCGATGCAAGCGGACGCCCGGAATGTGGCGCGAGGAAGAAGCGATGGAGGAAGGAAGGGGGAGGGGGGAGGTAGCGTTTTGGCGGCCGCCATCTCGTTTAACCCGCGCGCTCGTGGTTTCCGTCTTCGTGAGACCCAGCCATCCGCTGCACGCACTCCCCTGCCATGTACTGTGGAGCCCGAGCGGGGTGTCTGCCCTAAACTCGCAAGCAGCCCCTGAATAAATCCTTTCCTTGACAATCCGCTTGGATTCTTTTTTTAAATCCACTGGCTTGGTCTTAGTGGCTTGGTCTTCCTCGATCCCGTGCTGCTCCCCAGTGTGGCATCGCAGGTAGTTAATTCTGGAAGACTGCTTGTCGCGGCCGTGCTCCGCGCGCCCAGCTTCCTGGTTGGAGTTAACAAATTTTCTCGGTAATTTGTGGTAATTACGAGCGTCTGAAGCACTCCTTTTGGTGAAGAAGTTTTAAAAATAGTGGGAGCTCGGCTGTCACTGGAGAAGCCGTTTGGCCAAAACGGGGGGAGCAGTGCATTGTGGATGTTGCCCCCATGCGTTCGGCTCGAAAAGTTCAGCTCGATTGGAAGGCAAAGCTTCGGGCTAAAAAGGAATGGGAATAAAAATAAAATCCTCCAGGGATCCATTCTGGAATCTTGAGAAGTAACCCAGTTGTGTGCTGTGGCTGAGGAAGGTAAAAACCGTGCAGGAAACGAGATGCTCGAGATGTGAGGAAAATGCTTGGAAATGGATCACGAAGAGTGGGGCTTGTTAAAAAACCAGCGAGGATGAGATGACTGCTCAAAAGTGCTGGGAAGCAAAAATTCCCGTTGAAAAGTTCAACAGCGGGCAGCTTTCCCGCTGAAGTGAAACCAGACCGGAGGCGGATAAAGGGCCACGGAAAATGAAACGCGCGGAAAGGCGGCTCTCTTCCAGAAAACCACCTCCGAAGAACGGAGAGGGAGCCAAACATTTTAAGCTCTTGCTGGCGAAGGCTGTTGGCAATCCAATGTTTTCTCGTAAGGGGCAGGAACTAAATGGTCCAAGGAACAATCCTGTGCTGAAGACGTTGAAAAAGAAAGCAGGAAAGAAGGAGATGGTCTTTTTGATTCTGGAAACACCAGCGAGGTTTCATCGAACGTCACCTCTCACGTGACTGTCGTTTGCACCTTCCAAATGAAGCTAGAGATTTTTCTTTCTGTTGCCCTGGTCGAGAGCTCAAATCCCCCGAGTCAAGGCGTGTTGACTCCAGAAGTTCATGGGAAAGCCGAAGAGGAGGTCCTTACGATGGAGGAAGAAAAAATTTTCACCGTTCATTTGGGATGCGCTGTTTTTGGGAGTTCTCTGAGTACCGAAGAACCGTTCTCCTAACTGCTCATGAATCTCTTCAACGCAGCTCCACGCCACTTGAGGGTGCATGTCAACTCTTTAAGCTACAGGGGGTACCCTAGGAGAGGACTACCTTATGAATCCAGGAAAGGCTCCAGAGGAAGGAGTCTGTTCCTCTCTTACTCTTGGGAGGCAACCCCCAAGGGAATCACCTCTTCCTTATTCCTTATTCTCTCCGGAGGAAGGGGCACTCCGGAGAAGAAATGGTGAGTGACACCCGGAGGGGGCCACTCATCATTTCTTTTCCGAAGGGAACTCGCAAGGGAACTGCTCCTTGTTTATTCCTCTGAAGAGAACCACAAACGACGCTTCCCAATTTCTCCGAAGGGTCCGCTCCCCGAAGGGAGCAGCGAGCTTCTTCACACTCTGAAGAAACATCAACCCACCACTCCATGGTATTACTGGACGGCTTCGTTTTCAGAAGAAACAAGCATCCGCAACCAACCTTTGCTTTGATTTTGAGAAAGAGAAAAACTGCTTCATGTGACCTGCGAATTTTTTTTTTTTGCTCACCCTAGTAGACCATTGGCCACTCGGTAGGCCGGCTGTAGGACGACCGCGTCGACATGCATGAAATTCGACGGCCTGACCGTGCGAATCGGCCGCAAAGCACGTCAAACTGTTGACTCCGTCGAAAAGAATCCAGTCGAAGAGAACGAACGACTGAAAATTGCGGTCTTGGGCGAAATTGTCAGTCGGCCATTTCTCCTTCTCGTTTCGGTAGATCCGCCATTTGTCGACCAGCGATGGATTAAAAAAGTGGTTGTGTAAGTGGCTCGAGGGAAATCGTGAGAGTTTCACAGGGACCCATGGGATTCTCCATTGAAACTGAATGTGTAAGTAAAGTCTCTTATTCGATCGGATGCCTCAAGTGCACTATTGACCCATACACGTTGATGATGATTAAGAAAATTTCGAAGACGTCCCCTGCACTCGCAGAAACTGACACGAAAAGCACACACGTCCACAGCTCCCGGCGGTCTTTCATCATCCTTGCAACCACCAGGATATGGAAACTCCAAAAAGAAGCTCAAATCAATTTCGTGTGATCAGGAATTGGCAGCCTTCGAGTGGGGACTCAGCATTCCAAGCTCAAGTTTTCCAACCACCTGCTTTCAAAGTTTTTTCAAGTGTCCTCCTCGTTGTCCACATGCATGATGAAGGAAGGACGATCTCAAAGGTTTTCCATCCATTAGCTTCTCCTTCTTGAGTTCCTTTCACTTGACAATTCACGTCTTTCTCAATTTTCTCAACGAATTACTCTATTTCTTGATTAGGGTATTCACGCTGGCGTTTCGTTGCTGTGCATTTTTTTTTTTTTTTCGTCCTTTTTCACTCTCGAGTCATGAAGTACTTTCACACTCGTTCGATAAAGACTAGTCGCCAATGTGAGCTCGAAGATTTTGGATGCTGGGTAAAATCAGCCAGCTTCCAACTTCTGCAATCCTCCCGACACAATGCTTAGAAATGAGCTGCATGGTTTGAGCCAACACCATGAGCGCATTCTGCTCTGCGCCTTGAGGGCTGCGTACCACAGCAAACTCTTTCCAGACGTGCTGGGGCGTTTTCAAGAGCGAGTCCCCACTCTGGAGCTCTGAGATCAGGGTTGATGCTTAACCGGTCAGCGCTTAACCGCCATCTTTCAGACGCCGAGCTGCTTCGACGGAAGTTGAGGGACTGAAGAGGGAGGGCGAGGCAAAGAACAGAGTCTCTGATACAGAGTTGCATTTCGATTATGCGATGGAACCAGTAACTGCGTCTCTTCTCCCGGTTCCAGGAGTGAGGCGATTAGACGAGCCTGCGCTTCGCCGATCCATCTTCAGAGATCTCCGGATAATATGGGGGCGTTGATCACTTTTTTTTTTTTTTTTTTTTTTTTTACCCGATAAGGCTTATTTCTGAAGGCGCTCATGACTGGAGCCGCCTCGGTTAGCTCGTGCAGCATGTGATGACGTATTTCTGCATTTTAATTCAGTTTGGGAATTTGTAGTGATATCATTGACGATGCGGATGGTTTTCATCACTATTGTGCTGCATTTGCAAAAATTGCATCATCATCATTTACTTTGAATGGAATGACGAAGATATTTACCGATATTTACCTTGAGATTTTTAACTTGAATTGCAGCACGCTGCCCTCTGTATACCACGGCAAGATATCCTGCTTCCTTCTGACGCTGGTTTCGACCGTACGAGTACTGGACATCTCATCCGCCTAAGTCAGTCGAATCGACATGTACAAATGCACCTGTTATGAGGAGATTTGGCGCCGCTTGCGACGAACTACTGAACGCTTTTTCCCAAAATCCTTATCGAAGTTGCAGAATCCTTAAGACTTCACCTTTCCTAATGAACCCTTTAAAACATTCCCGAATTCCCTTTAGGAATGCACGCTGATAAAAGGATTTTTCGTATATTCATTAACTACATAGAAGAAAATACTTCTTTGTTCAAGATTGTTCTGAAAGTCAGAGAAGCATTTCATATGATGAATCGCAACTCTTAACGATCAGAACAGGTTTCTCACCGCAGTGAAGCATCGATCTTAGCTTGAACATCCCAGGGTGACCTCAGGAAAGCTTACCTTCGGGCGTAACACTCAGGTTCTGTAGTTTGCATTTAAACCCAGTAAGTGTGTGTACCTCTTCGTTTTTTTGTTGTTATTTGATTCGGCTTTAAGTTGTTTGCTGATCGACCGATCATGATTCCCGATAAAATTAGGAGGTCATGCATCTTTCTAAGGAAAAAAAAACATGTCCTGTCAAAAAAAGCCTCCTATACCAATTCGATGAGAAGGAAGCCTAGTTTTTTCGTCTCTCGCAATATGATTTGAATGCTTTTATAACTAGATTTTGGTATAAGTGCACTGGCTGGAGTTTGTCACCTGCAATGGAAACACAAATATTCTGCATCAGCAACTTCCAGTTCAGTGATTATGAAAATGAGATTTCTACCCTCTGATCAGGCTTAGGATGCAAAGTGAAGCAAACAGAATATGGATGTGGATGTAGTTGTGAGATGGGTATCGAATAAATAGATGCACGGATGCAGATAGAATTGATTCGTTGCCATAGGAGAGAGCATTCCTCTTTAGCGATGCCACTTGGAGAGCCCATAACCCTCGACATGATTGTATAGCACGTATAGCACGTACATAGGAAACATACTTACCAGAAACAGTCATGCTGTTTCTGGTACTGAGACATTGGGACTGTTTCCTCTCTGCCGAGACTGACGGAATATCATCCTATGGATGCTACGATGATATTCCATCAGTTGAATTTCCTGATGAAGGCACTTGTCTTTGCACGCAGTCCCCTAAATTATAAAAGGGAGGAAAATGAGCATGCAAAACTCGAAGTCTCGGAAAAATTAAAATTTCACAGTTTTTCGATAAATCGAAAACATGATTTCCAGTTTTCCAATCTTTTGATACCTATATATACATACACATACGTAAACATTTCGATGAGATACTTTAGAAACTCATAGAAATGTTTGCATTTGGGACCATATAAATTCTTTCTACTACGACTTTCGTGTGCCTTAAATGAGGAAGCCTTTCTTTCACGTGTGCAAGGTCACCAATGTCCTCAGTACTGCCTCGAAAACAGTTTTCTTTAATCCATGTTTAATACACATTGGTGCCAACAGCTTCTCCTTTGCAATGACTAGTGAAAGGGGCACCTTCTCGGGAGAGCCCACCCCTATTCGACCACTGGGCAACATAATTCTTTCATCCCACGCATATTCCAGAGGCAAAAGAAGAAGCCAGGTGTTGAGCCGAGGGCGTCACCATAAATATTGAGTTAATGGTCTCAGATGCTAACTGATTCGAAATCGTACACCTACCTATTTCATCCCAAAAACTTGTGCCCAAAGAACTGAGAACTCATTTGAGACATTTCAAGCTGAGTGTCAATGTTGTAAAAAAAAAAGAAAAGAAAAGAAAAGAAACCTTCACTGATGGGCAATTATTTATTGATTTCATTATTTACTGATGATAGCAATCAGTGCTCAGCTATCACTTTCACTTGTACCGAAACACATCGAATCAATCCTGTATTAATGAGTTTTTTTATTTAACCAAACTTTTGCTTCTGCTGCCAGAAGTGCCACTTACTTTACATATTGAGCAAAATCAGCTTGTTTTAATTACCTGTGATCACGCGGGATATTTCGTTCTTAAACGGGTTCACGCGTGACTCATGGCAGACGAGACAGACAGTCGTTCGCTCCCGTATCTCTCTTTCCGGCACATGACTTCTGGTCAAGATACCAGGTAAACGTAGCAATATCCGTTCTAAGAGCTACTGTGGTGACCACTTTCATCTTGTGCTGAGGGAGTAAAGTCTCGTAATGGTCGGACTTCTGCATAAGATGAGGACGCTACAAGTTCAGCGGCAGATGATAAATCGGACCACCACAGGCGTGGTCCGACTTCTTCGTACAAAGAGCGCCCCAGCAGTGCCACAAACCTTCCTGGGGCTGTTTAGGCAACTGCAACTGATCAAGATCGGCTGCGTCTTGTTATGTACTTTCTCGAAGCAGGCGACTGGAACGAAGACACGCCTGGGACACGCTGGTAAAGGTGCAAAGCTCCAGATTTAACCTATAATCATGTGCTTCGTTGTGTTCGATTGTGGGAGGTGTTAATTCATGCACAGTAGGGAAGCATCGTATCCAGAAATAAGGGTGCAATTGCACCAAGTTAAAACTTTCCAAACATACGTGAAAACATACAAAAGAGCGATAACTATTTTGCAACTTGATCAACTCCTGTACAGGATAAAAATCGACAAACCAATTTCTCGCTACTTTACAGGTAAAGGTATCCTAATTACATTTGAATAAAGAGGTCGACGTGGACAAATTGAGCTACACAGGTTAAATGGGAGAACCGAGAGATTTGAATGCCACATTCCATGATGGAATCGAAGCTTCTTCGTAATGAAAGAGATAACACACATGGTACATTCGTTACGAACTGCCATTACTTTCATGAAAGTGCAAATTAGAAAAGGGGTGGGGGTAACTTCAAACCGCATCAATTTGCAATGATTCGTGACCGTAACAAACAACTTGCACATCAAACTGCTTTACAACACACATTTGATGCTTTCAGTTTCCGGGTTCTCCTACACGTTTCGAAGCATCCCCTCGGCACGATATAAAATTACTTTCAAACTTGTGCACAGTCAGTGGAAACATTCGGTTATCCGCTTTTGGCTATTTGTTCTAACGAAAATGTACCTATGTATCTACAATGCTTAAAGGTTCCTTCTATAAAGTCTCTCACTTCAAAATCTATACTCATACGGCATCAGTGACCCGACAATCAAATCCAACTAAAGATGAACTATCTAAAGATTTCCGTTATGAATTGGATTGAACGTAAAACATTCTTTCCTACAGTGATCTAGCAACGTTACGTACAATTTTGAATGTGGGGTTTATCAGGGAGAAATTTTTGGGTCTCTGTAAAACCCATTCACTATTCGCCTTAAACAAACAATAATTACTTCATTGATTATTCAATGATTGCAATCACAAGTAAAACACGTGGACACATACATAAATTTCATACAGTGGGCTAAAAACTATGTTGCTATGATACTTTACAAAATGAAACAGAAAAATTAAAAACCTGCCATATGATTAATCTGGAATCCACAACTTTATTAAACAAAAATCAGAGGAAATTGCATGAACAGCGTTGAAAAGAAAGGAGCCACCTTTGCTGAAAATTCTTTTTTTTTTTATATATTTCACATCTTTTTGACATATAAAGTTTTCATATATTGATTTGAAATGGAGGAAGAAGGTGAAGAAGTACCTGCAGGAGCAGAAGAGGAACCTGTTGAAGAAGCTGGTGCAGAAGAAGCACCGGAGGAAGCTGGTGCAGAACCAGAAGCAGAGGGAGAGGAAAAACCAACCGCTGCAGAAGAAGAACAGATTCCAGTTTATACAGAAGGAGAATTTGATGCTTCAGTTGCTGCAACCTCTGTAGCATTAGCGATAACACTATTTTTGAGTGGTTTTATATTGGCGTACTGCTGTTGCTGGGTAAGTTGAACATGTCCCTTTTATTGAAATTCTTGCCTTTTAAAAAAAATGTAGTTTTTCGATGAGTTGCGCTGGATGTGGTCTGGTCAGAAGCAACAAATTAAAAAAATCAAGTTGGGAGAAAAAGATTCAGCTGGAGTGAAAATAAGAAAAGCACTGAAAAAGGGCAAAAAAGTAAAAAAATTCGCAGCAGCAGAAGAAGCAGCGCCGCTGCCACTGGCTCCTGAGCGAGCTCCTCCAGCTGAAGCTGAACCATTAGCTGAGGCACCACCAGCACCTGAGAAACCAGCAGAGGAGAAGCCAGCAGAAGAGAAACCAGCAGAGGAAAAAACCGAAACCCCTCAAGCAGAACAGACATGAAAAACAATAGTCCTGAACCAATAAATTCATAATAAAGGCCAAGGGCAACCAACGGATCCGTTTAAAACCAGATAGGAATCCACACTCACACTGAAATCAGACTACGTCAAAAGTCCCCTACAATGAATTCTCATATGGATTCATGAATAGATTTACGATATGCTGGAACAGGAATTGTTCTTGCTATGTTGCTACATACCAAGTTTCTGAAGAAATTAATAAAGAGAATACTGAGAATGATGATCTTTCTTAATAACACAGAACAGAGGACAGCCATCAAAGAAAAAGTTAGAGGATATTTTATAGGTTTTGTCTTGATCCCACACTAGCTGCGCTCCCTGAGATTGCTTAAATCACTGCTAAGAAAAGCAAGATGTCCCTTAGGGCATTTGTTTGCATAATGTCCTTTGCCACCACACTAAAATTCCCATTAGACAGAAAAAACAGTACACAAACATATTACCTTATAACAAGTAACCTCTTCTAAAGGTCTCTGTTGATTTTTGCCCCTTAAATCATCCAAGTGATTCATAAGTGCAGTCATGCCATATCTTTGTGCCAGAATTTGCATTTGCTAAATTTACACGGAGTATAGAATAAATTGAACGGGAGGAATCAACTCACCTCCTGCCTTTCAATTTGAGACTTCATTTGTAATTCCTTGAGTTCTGGGGGCATTTTGGGACATTGAACTACTTTGTGCCCACTCTCCCCACAGTAATGGCATGTGATAATTACCTTCTTAGTTTGCTTTTGCATCTCTTCTATGGGTGCTGGAAGTTCAAAACGAGGACTAAAAAACAAGATACTCCTCAGTTAAACCTTTTTTTAAGTACTCACTGCATGAATTTGCAATTGGCACCTTCTGGACAGAACCCCGAAACATAATTTACACATATGACTCTGCGCACATGCCTGTGCCTACAGTTGGGACCATGACGACAAAAACCACGATCATACCACGGGCAGTCTTTAATCTTTGATTCTGGGTCAATGTGAAGGAAAGGGCATTCTTTGTTGTGACATGCATCTAAAATTTCAAAGCAAGATATGGATATCTTTGTTCCCATTTACTCACTAAACCGAGAATAAAAATAGCATTCTGGCATTTTTGTCATGTCATACTCATGAAGAAATTCACACTGGTCACCCTTCTTGCAGAGACCTCTTAGCCAATGCTTACAAACAATGGTGCGGTCACCAAGGATGTGTCGGAATGGGCAGGATGTACCCTTACTACAAGAACTTTTGGCATAAAAAGAGCATACAGCTGCTGTAGTCTCTACAAACAATAAGAGTAAATTGCCAGTCCTTGCTGCAATCTAAGGTGTCACTTACTGTCCATCCCAGGGAAAGGAAGGGGCTGTGCACCAAGTTGTTGCTCCAAAGCAATTTCAATGTCAAACTTGACATTTTCACAATTAGCAACAATATCTTGCATTCTATATGAATAAGCAAGCTAATTTTCGAGTCTGTACTATGTAATTGCTGTTTAATGAACATGTCAGATTCATTATAACCTGCAAAACGGAATTTTGCATGAACACAGCAAATCACTCAGATCAACATAAACATTGACACCATATATCAGTACTTTGCATACAAAACAGAATATTAACCAGAAAACAGGATGAAAAAATACTTGAAATGAAAAGGTGCACTTTAGGCTTTAGCATTGCCAATACAACATGCAGTACAAGTTTCATTACTGTAAAGTAGAAACAATAATTTTCTACAACAGAGAAGTTCACAAAACTTCTAGCAATCACCACAACAAAGAGTACAAGCAACTGTACAAAAGACAAAGAAATGGTGCTCGTGAAAAAATAAATTCTACCAAACTAATAAAGGTCACAATAGGGAACCAAACAAGAAAACGCAATATTTTCTGAATGCAACCACAATTTTTAAACATAGAAAATGAAAAAATTGTAATTGTAATACTTATTCAGTGTCAAGACAAAATATAATGTCAAACACAACATGCTTTTGTGCATGTGATTGCAAAGTATTACTTGATAACATGAGAAATGCAAAGTCAAAAAATTTTTGTGAATTTGTGAATGTGACTACATTCCTTTGTTTGCAAAATCAGAAGCACCTCATTTAATGTTTGCAAGCCAAGAAAGTTCCTGATAGTTCATAGGGAATTAGAAGCACAAACAGTTTACAGTAAACAATAAGTTCAACTGATTTTGCAGAAATGAAGACATTTATAAAGCATGCCGGGAAAGATACCCTCAATATTTTTTTTGGTGAGAAAATAAAATAAATATATCAGTAAATTGAAACACAACTATGAGGGTTTTACAAAAGAAGCCATTTTTTTCATGACTAATGCATTTGCATGCTTAAATCTATCTACAAAAATTGAAAAACTACAGGAAACATAGCTATTGATACATATTATATGTTGGATAATGCTATACATAAAAGCACACATAAGACTATTCACATAATAATCATGTCTCCAATTCACAAATCTGAATTATAAATTGCATCCCACCTTACTGCTAAAAAAACAACTAAAAACATTTTAACAATCCGCATTTTGTTCATAAGATCCACTGTGTCATTTTAGTTTTCTACTGGAATTCTGCAATTCTGAAAATTCATACAAAGGAAGCACTGCATAGAAACTAAGCATGATTTCCATTTTTAAACGTAATTGAATAGGATAATGAAAACATCAGAACAAAGGGCTACATATTTATTGCTGTGCCCAAATTTGATTTGGACACATCAAACATAGGTCTCATAACTTCAAATGTACAAGGCACACTCCACTCTGCCAAGTTGTGGGTACACATGATCCAGAAAACAAGATCACAAACAAGGAGTTTCTCTTTGAACACTTGACTTTTTCATCAACTCTTCGGTCAACTTTCCCCAAAACAGAAGACCAATTTTTTTCTCCTCTCAATTCTTCATTCAAAGATACATTGGTAATTACAAAGTCAAAATTCGAAGCTTTTTTACAAGAGATATTAAATGTATCTTTAACAGATGTCACAAGTTTACAACTCAGAATGTTATTCAACAAAGGTTGAGTGACATTATCAAATGCAGGACCAACATATAAACTTTTCTTTTTAACAGCTTGCACATAATGTAACAAATTTGTTGTTAATGATGTTTTGAACTTCGCCTCTTCTGCTGGGACAAGTTTTTCATGCGCATTTTTGAATTCTCCTTGAAGAACAGGTATCTCTCCATGCAATAGCACATCACCAAAAGATAAACCTTTTTGTAACTTAAGTTGAATTAATTTCATAGCACTAATGCTGTCTTCTATAGGATCATGACCTGATTCCTTCTGCTGAATCTGTTCTTGAAGAAACATACTAGTCAAGACTGAAAGCTTAGTCTTCCGACCTCGATTGCCTGTGACATTGTACACTACACTTGTATCAATAATGTATGGGTGCATTAGTTTCAATGCTTTGAGATCACAATTTAATGATTGCCCAACCAAAATGGCATCTCTTGGCAAAAGAGTACACAGAGCATCTTGAACATCTTTTAACTTTGTGGTCACTCCCCTCAAGAGGTTCCTTGTGATACCTGAATACCGAGTAACATAATCTAGTATTTTGCCTTCTGGAATGACCAGAGAATGATACAGAACTTTATAATCTTCTGCAACTACAGCTACTCGAGTCAATTCTTGACCCAATGTAGTGGTGCACATTTCACAGTCAATAGCAATCAATGGTGATGTGGGAGTCACACTTTCATAATAATCTTTGGTGAACCGAAAATTCATGAAATGGTCATTGCGGTCAACAAAAATGGGTAAAGGATAATTCTCATGCAATAGCTGTACAGAATTTAACAAAAGAGCAGTTCTGGGAATAACTTCATTTCCTTTCAGTAATTCAAATTTGTGTTGTAGATTTAATGTCTTTATCGGGAAAAGAAATTTCATTATCTGAAGTACATGACCTTGTGAAATAGCATCCGGAATTGAAACAATACGGTTTTTTTGGTTCAAACTGAGTGGAACACAAAGAAGTTCCTGAATAATGGAAAACTCTTCCTTTTGGGGTAAAAGAACTTCAAGTTGATTTTCCAAAGTTTTCATAAATCTGAAATCTTGCTGCAGGAAATCATTCAAATTCAACCCATCTAACAGTATAATTTCCACTTGATTTAGAATATTATATCGGTTTATCTCACACCAACGTGGATGATAAGGGGCACTTTTACCTATTAGGGAATACAGAAGCAGACACTGAAGATCACTCACAAATATGGGGATTCTTTCACTTGAATCAATGTGTATTTGAGATTTCATTCCCACTTCATTTAGATAAAATGAAGGCTTACACATTTTCTGTATCTGTCTTTCTCTTAATTTTTCTCTCAATTCTGCAAGTTCTTCAGGGGACAGGATGTTTTCTACCTTCCTCTTTTTGATGGAACACTCATTCTGAGAATGTGTTGATTCTTCACCGGGAGAATGAGATACACATTTTTCCTCTGTACTCTGAATTAGTAACTGATAGAGTGCACGATTTTTTCTTTGTCTGCTTTCAATTCTTTTCCTAGAACGCGAAGATTGTTCAACGGGAAAGCCATTCATTTTCTGCAAATTGCACTCCTTGAAAGCAATATTGAAACAATATAACGTAGGAAATTTCGATACTTCTAAATAAGTATTGCTGAAAAGTTTAAATATTAATTACTCGAAAAATTTCATTTGCTAATTGAATACTGACATATACAGCAACCATCATGATACCAAAAGTTTTTTGAAGTCTGATTAGCTTTGACGTACCTTACTTTAATAATAAGGGATCTCAAAATTAATCACGCGACAATAAGATGGGAAAATGAACAGCCTGTTAGAACGTTGCAAACAGTTGTTAAAAAAATCTGTAATTGTTTTATCTGCGACACCTGTAAATCGTAAACATCTATTTTTTTTTTCTTTTTTTTTTTTTCAAAAACAAAATTTATTGATAATCAACCTTCCGAGGCATCTTTAATCAAATTGACTTTGCAATTCAAAACATCCCGCAATCCATATGCTGCTACAAGAATCCAAGTACAAAATCATGGTGTATCAAACAAAATCCTACAGCGTACGCCTTCGTGAGTCGCCGTTACTTACACGCGAATCATACCGTGTGTTCACGGTTGCCAACATTAGTTAATGGAATCCCGCTAGATGGCCTTCGAAAACTCGCGATTCTCCAAACCAAAAACAAATTTCCACATTTTAATACCTAGGAATTTATTATTGTCGTTGTTAAATCACTTAATGTCATTTTATCTTCGGACTCAATAGTGCAAAAACAAAGTGCAAACTAACAATTAATTGCTGATGACCTGAAATTGGTGTTACTAAGCTACTGCTGCACGTGTTCCGATACGTTTACCAGGAGAGCGCGGCACTGCCGGTCTTATTACCTACGGTTAAAGGAAAACGTTGGAAAAGTCTGGAAACTGTAATTAAGTTCTCAAGTCAGTTGCCGCTGCACTGCAACAATCACAATTTAAATATCAAAATAGTTTAATGATAAAAAAGTCGTTTTCCTCGACAATGTTTATCCATAATGCAATAATTTATTAAGGTGACTCCAAATCCGCCAACATGGAAATAAGGGTGGATAAAAACACTCGGAATTCCATTTCAGACTATTTACACATCCACAATTGAAAATTTTCTTTGCAGCCATGAAAAACCCGTAATCTTCGGTGACCACTGATTAAAAAACAACTAGAATTCCCGCTCAGCAGGATAAAATATTCTTACCCACTAGATGGGTTTCCAGAAACTCTAGATCTAGCGTGAAATCCACTAATTTGGCAACCCTGACTGTATGAATTAGCATTCTGATTGCCAAACAATTTTCAGCAGAGTTGCTGGATGTGGCATATGCTCAACCGATTGGAGGGAAAATGGGATCTCACAGACAAAAACGAAGTATTCTTAAGGAATGCATATCAGCAACTCGAATACCGAATCCAAATATCCGATTTACGATATAAATAAAACTTATGAATGATGCATGCATGAATTTGAGCAGGTGTTTTGATGTTTTGTATGAGGACTACGGCAACGTTAACATCATTCGAACGATAAACAAGTATTATGATTTGCAACACATAACAACTCACTTACCCGTACAGTCTCAAGCGAGTAAAATATATACTCAATGTATATAAATGAACCATTTTCATTTTCAGAAGAGTCCTTCTAGTGGACACTGGAAAATATCAGAACCATTTTGCGATGAGCCCCAACTGTTAAGTAAAATCACTGCGAGCTTATTTGTTTGTTTTTAGTTAGGTTAAACAAATGACGTTCATTTTTTATTAATCGGATATATCATACGTCTTTCTGTACTACAGCTCTAGATTTCCATTCACAGTAGCATGAGAATTACTCTTAGACAGAAGACAAAATTCTGTGAACATGAATCCAATTATATGAAAACTGATTGCATTCTTGGAGACTGATTCCATGACAGCACTCGACAGTGCAGATAATCCTTTAATCACAGAAAAGAGTATATTGCCCAAAAAACCATTGAATGTCGATAGTCTTATTCTCAATCAAAGAATTACAAAAAAAGGAAATTCAAGAATCTCAAAGCCTTTAAATTTCTATAAAGCGCTAGTCACTGCAGAAAATTATACATTCATGTCTACACTTTAATGTTTTAAACTAACCATCAGACCTGATCTCATTGCCTCCTCTAGAGTTGTGACTGTATGTATTAAAAAATTATAAAGTATCCTGTTTCCCCCCTTTAATTTTTGAAGTAATGAAATCAAAAGTTTACCATTTTCACTGTATGTAATTTTTGTAATTACTACATTATCTACAATACCCAGTTTAAATAATGGCGAGTAATCCTGAACGTTCACGGAGGCACCCCCACATTTTCTGGAGCCTCTTCTCGCGTGCCGGTTTGCCCCCGGCCGCGTCTATAGCAGTGCTGTGCTGCATTCGCGGAATCGTATCAGAATCGTACGCGTCATCGTTCGTCATTTTAGGTAATTGCAGGGATGCCATCCACTGGACGCGCATCTTTGTACGGAACATTTGCTGGTGGCCCCACCTGGGCGCAAGAACTCAGCTTGCGAGGATCCTGAACAGGATCTAGAGGACCGATCCGCGCGCAGTAGGATCCCTTCCCCGCCCTCCCCACCCCTTAGGTATTTCTGCCTTCCCCACGTTTACTTTTTTTGTTTCTTTTTGTTTACTTATCCCTACCCCCGCGCGTCGGATGGACCTCGCCGGTCTTGCCTCGGCAAGCAGCAAGCTGCCATGATGTAGTGAGCCTTTGGGTTCACCACACGAAAATGTAATTGCACTTTTATTTGTTATAAATAAATGCCCTGGCATATCCGGGTGTTGAATGGCGAGTAATTAAAAAATTTGAACATTTTTCAATTTATTTGATTAGGAACTTTTCTTGGCTGCCATACAAACCATTAGCTTTTATTTCAAAAGAGGAAATAAATCATGAAGCTTTCGGTACGAGTTTCACAGTATATATTATTGTAAGTGACAATCTTTTAGATCTGCTTACGAATATTATGATTTCAAAATATTTATGTACAAACAGACGGAAACAGCAATGACTATTAATGTTTTCATTAGTTTTGAATAGAAATTTCGACTAGAGTGAAACAGCCTACTTTTTCTTTTCTTTTTTTTTATACATAAAAAAATACCATAAAAACGAAGGACATCGCCATATAAGGTACCTATCCATAAAACTTCATCATTTTCGATCATATGTTGCTGTGGATGATGTTTCCAAGATATTTCAAACGTATCTCTTTATGAGTCTGTTGTTGAGTCATGTCCCCCAGCATACACATCATGCGATGAATTCAGTCCGTCTTTCAATACCTCAATTACAGGCTTATCACAACATTGCTGTACACGAAATATCGATGACGTCAATTTCAGCTGATGACTTTCTGAGTGATTCAACTTTTTATCCATGGATTCCTGTGGTCATGCTTCATGAACCTGAACCTATGGTGCAGCACTTATCACTAAATGGGGTGTGTGTTCGTGTATGTCGTTACTGGTATGTTCTTCTCACATTGGTGTGTTGCGGCTTTGGGGTATGGAATGGTCGGGGGGGGGGGGGGGGAGGAAGAAGCTCTGGATTAGATTGGATGGAAGCAGCTCTCTGGAATTCAATGGGGTAGCTCTCCGGAAGGATATACTCGTAAAGAAAATCTCAACTGCCACCTTTTTTATAGATCAAGTTTTGCATTCCATGTACGCTGATCTTGTTTTTATAACAATAAGCTCAAGTCTTAAAATTTAAACAATAAGCTCAACATTAGATGCGTTTCGATAATTCGTTATAGCACTTCTGTGTGTATTTCCACCGAGTTCCTCTTCATGCCAAGCAAACTGGTTTTATTGAGCCAAATCTACATTCCAAGTTCAAGGGTATGATCCCCATCTATTATTCATACTACGGTATTCTTTCCAGGCTTTCAGGAAGGCTTTGGAATTTTTTCACGTGAAACTTTTTCAACGAGGCAGCACTCTTTGTTTAGACTCTTTGATCGAAATGTGCAATTAGCCATAAGAGAGAATTATTTGTACACATCAGCTAAAGATTATAATTGTTAAGATTGCGAAAGAGAAATCTGAGTTTCTTAATCTACAGCGGTGGACACATGGGTGTCTTTATGAAAATACTTTGTAGCATAAGGACAAGGAAAAAAATCCTCGGAAGCTCAATTTGTGCCCGTGTTCTAGAAAAAGAAGATGAACAGAGAAATAAATAATTAAACCTGGTGCTAACATTCGAAAGATTTCGTTGCTAACAAGGAAATCGAATGAGAAGGCAACACGACCTTCACACAAGTGAGAAGTAGTAAACTTCAATTAAAGTAAACGAACAAAACGAATTGAGAGAGAAAGACAGAACTATAGAAAAAACCTCAAAAGAAATTTTTGATAACTATTTATCTGTTGGATTTTGATGCTTTCGGCATGTGGAAGTCTATATGTGAGTAATTAATGTTCCAATGAAAAGAAAAATTGAGTACAGGAAATGCATGATTTATACCTACCTAGGCTAACATCTTCCCTCCCCCCCCCACAAAGCACACACACTACACTACTGCACTTGTTATCGTGGAAGTGTTTAGAATCGAGAACTCTTAGTGTGCTCCAAATTATTAGAAAATCAAATTGTTTAAAAATCACAGTTTGGTTTCCAATATTGCGTTGCTTTTTTTCCAAAAGAGTGCTCTTGAGATTTGACCTTTAGGAGCTGAGGGGGATAATACATCAGTATTGATCAATATTGATTGATAATTTGAAAACATGCAAATTTGCTCTTTGAGTGACTTCCTGGAAATGCATTTCAAACACAAAGCTGTGCCCAATCTGTCGAAATGTTGCGTCATGCTTTCTTAAATAACATGCAGAATCCAACTCTGCCGAAAAGCTTATTTTTGGAGTGAATCTAATAACAGGTGAAAGAAAAAATGGGAGGCATTCTTTATGGCAACCCATCAAATTATAGTTTCTCCAATTTTTTAATCTGCTTTCGCAATATAGATAGTCTTTAGAATTTTTTGGGCTTGAGGTACTTGTGTGTATCTACTGATTAGTGCTTCGAACCCTGAATGAGATGCTGCTCTTATTAAGTTATTCCAAACAGGGAGCAGTCTTTGAGTAAATAGAATTACTAGTAGACGTATGCGAGTGTATATGCGAGCGTTTGTTCTATACCATTGATGGTACTCTCGTCGATTTTGTTTCACGGTCATAAAGTAGCATTCTCAAACTAAAGACGTATATGGGATCGTTTGCATGTGTCTCTCTCATGACCACATGAATGTACGTATACGTAAGTTGTGAATTTTGTAACTTATTTAATTGTGCAACGGCCGTCGGGCTGATAGTTTCGATAAATTTGGCAGTATCGCACCGGCAATTAGTACAGCTCGTGGATAATAATCTGTATGATGTCTACTTTTCATGTATCCCTTCTCAAGGTTGACAAGTATTTTTGCGGACACCATGATAACTGAACAGATTAAATGCAAAAATAGTATCTTTTGTGAGATGCTGGGTAGTACGAAAGCTTTGTAAAGGTCCGTGTGTGAAATCTATGTTGATTTTGAGCGGATTGCAAGCGGATTCGAACTAATAACCAAGGGAGCCGAAGTTATACCCCGAAGTGGCATAGTCATTATGCAAAAGGCATACCGTACGAAGTCAGTAACTCTAGACATTGGTTGTGTATGCATATTTGTGATCGTTTCACGAAAGTGTTGTGGTGGCGGCGCTGTACAAGCGGAATGGTGACACTAAATTGGGTTCATTTTATTTGCCATTTGCAGTTTAGATGTAGGTTAACCCTTCGTAGGAAGAAGCATTTTTTTGTTTTTTTTTTTACTTTTGAAATCCCTCTCAACTCCTGAGCACTTATATTCTCCAAATTGCATTTTTAAATATATAATTGCCGAATTCTGATGAAAGTTTAGGCTCGTGTATGTGTGCATAAGCATGTTGTCCATTGGGTGAAAATGCAACGTATGCAGTGCATTCCAGGTTTAACTTTCAGGTCCTTTATTGATTTCAGCGGTTTATACAACCGCTGAAATCAACTTTCCTCAGCTGATTTCGAATTTGTGTTTAGACATTGCATTAAAACGTCTCTAAGCTTAGATTTCATAAACTTATCGTTATTCTTGCTCAGAATACTTTAAGAACTTGTAGTAACATTTATGCACCACTGTACACCACTTTTTGGTTGATGCTGCTTTCCACTGATTTTGCCGTTTTCAGCTCTCACAGCTGATTCCAGAGCGTTTTGTTTGTATGGGTGTGACTATAAACAAAATTTTGTCAATTATGCGACAAGATCAGATTGGCACGTTAATTTTTTTCCTTGAATAAACACTTTTGTTGTTGGTTCTTTTAAGGAAACGAGACTGTTGATTGAAAACGAAATTACCTAAGCTTATGTGTGTGTAAATATCTCATATTTTGGTGTAATTAGATTTTTTGTCATTCTATGGTCAGTGTAACAGCAGATATCGAAAGTTAATTCCATATCGAAATTTTTAACGACTTTGGAAAGTAGAGATCGTTTATTTATTTTTATCCCTTAATATAACTTATTTGTATTACCTTTAGAATTTGTATTGCACCCAAGAATGTTTATTGAGTCTTAGATTTCATTTAGATATAACTTTTTTCTTTTGTTTGCATGGATAATTCAAGTTTGCCTTCAAAAACAATCAAAAGGTTTCTTTTTTCAGAGTTTATTGGAATTTGTGAATTCAAATCTTTCATTAAATCTTGTACTATTAAAACAGTAAAATCCAAGCTACGTCTACAAAAATTGGCAAGAATCTGGAAATAGATGTCAGATACTGTCAGAAACACCAACAAATCAGCATCTCCTCCTGCAAAGAAAAAGAAAGTAGAATCTTTCAGTGGGAAGAGTAGTGCAGAGTACTGTTTCCAAGACAGTGTTGTAAGTTGGTTTTGAGTAACTAAAATAATTTTTCAAGTTTTTTATTATCTATGATTATAAAGTAATTTTGGGTTATTTGTGAAAATTTATAGAAAAAAAAAAAAGATCACAGTTCATCATGGACTGATTTGGACAAATTAAATGCATATGAAAAATGCATCTACGATAACTTGATTGATTTTGTTATGTAGGTTTTGGAAATTATTTCAGGTTTTTCTCTGTAAGTAGTAGAGAGTATTATGTAAACGAACTCATTTCGTGTATAATTTAAATGATGTTACTTTATGTGAAATTAAGCATATAGGTGGGCTGTTGGTCTGGGAAATGCTTAAAATTAAGTTACTTAAATGAAAAGCTCAAGTGCAGATGTGGTTGTTTTAATAAAGAACAATTTCATCGTATTTCCAAATAAAAACAATTAATTTATTAAGCATTAGTACTTGCTAATGTTAATTTCATTAGAATTATTATACTTATGGCCATTTGCTTTAACAAGAGCAAGAGACAAAAGTATCTTTGTCATGGTAGCATTCTTTTTATGTTGTTTAAAGTACTATGTGGACCCTTTCGTATTCATTGAGATTTTCCTTGTTTATTGCATGATTAAATTAGACTATTTTTGAGGTTAAATGCGTTTTTTGCACAAGAGAACAGATTTTTGGAATTTGCTTTTTACAAATTCCATATTCTTGATTAGTTAAGCAAATTTTGCTCTACTATATCAAAATTAAAACAATTATTATATGCCCTGTAATTTTTCATCTCCTTATGAATTCAGTTTGGAGTTTTAAAGCAGTTCAGGACATTCATTTTTGTAATTTCCTGTTTTCTGGTTTTATCATATCCTTTGTGTCTTGAGTTCCACTTTCTGGTTTTATATGTAAATTGCATTGAAATTTTGTGCTTCTTTTCAAGAAGAATGAGCACATGGTAAGCAACAGTGAATAGTATTAGATATCTTTAATTTCAGAAACCAAAATAGAATCTTCTGTTAGCAAGTAATGTTGGTAGTAGCCTAGAGAAAATAACTTGTTGCATATGATGGGAAAGTTGTTTATAATTTTTTGTAATTACATTGAGCTTACATTCATTAGGAAATACACCAACGTGAATCTTGAGTGCTAAAGATGTATGACTGAAAGGTTTTAGAAACAAAATATAATTCCTTAATCATTTTGCAGTTACTTAATTTAAATTCTAATTAATTAGTTGGTTCTTTGGTTTAAGCTAATTTGATGCTCAGTTTTTCCAAAAAGAGAATTATTTTGAAAAAGTAGGGCTAAAGAAAGTGTATTGGAAAAGCAAGTGCAGAAAAATAGCAGCTGTAAAAAAAAATACAGTGGAAATTAAATATGTGTTTTTGATTAATGACGTGTATAATCTTAAATCGTAATGATTCTGATTTGAATAAGAATTATTGATGATGTATAAAATACGCAGTGAAAAATTACCAGAAATTAGAAGTTCAGCAGAAAGTGTAGAAAAATGTGAAATATTGAGTATTGGGCTGGCAGTTTCTATTTTGGTTTAATCACTTTATTCCATGTATTTTTTTCCCTCTGGGCAGATATCTATTTAAATACATACATGATGTACAATTAGTACTTTTCCCATTAGATTTTAAAAATCTTATGAAAACCAGAAATACATTGCATAAAGAAGCAATCTAATGCTTGCACAGCATGTGAAAACAAAGGATGTGGCAAAGCTATATCTGAGGTACATTTGCATTAGTTTATTTTGGCTGCATTTTTTTAACGTTATTCATGCAAAAATATCAAACACTGGCTGCAAAGGCATTCCTCAAATTGTCACATTCATGACATGTTTGTGTTTGTCTTATCACAACTTGAAAAAATTTCTTAAGAAACTCTGGAAGATATTTGATTGTCTCTGGTGACCAAAAAGTATTCATAGAGTTGAAAATGAAATGTAGTTTTTAGCTCAGTACTTTTATGCCCCTCCGCAATTTTTTGTTCGGTAATTCTTTCTAGGGTTAATTTTGTGAATCATTTGATACTCTGCACACATATGTGACTGGTATGAACGCTTTTTTTTTTGTGTGTAGAAACGTTTCTTTCAGAAAGTGGTAAACCATCTATCAATTTCGAGCTGGGTTACAAATATGACATATCTGTTCTTGTAAATATTAAAGATGGTAAATCTATTTGATTATAAAAGTCACAGTAATGCAGAACATTCTCCTCATGCTTTTTATTAATATTCATGTTCACTGACATAATCAAAAAGAGTGATGGCTTGATCTTAGGGATATGGTAAGGGTGTTTTGGCAAATTCAGTATGCTTTGAATACACGCAACCCTTGCAATTTATATTTATCGCTTTCATGAACTATAAGGCTTTGGTGACAAGTTTCTGTTTGCATTTTAAAGTTTTCACTTGTTTTCAGTAGAATGTTTTTGCAACCAAATAACTGCGAATTGTGAATTTTGCAAATTCATAACTTCGACTATGGAAGGTTTGCTCAAATGGTATTTTTTTCATACATATTGGATTTGTGTGTATTTTGATGATTTAGTAATATTTACTAAATATGTGGGATGCTTGTAATTCGAATAAGACTAGTCGACTCATTTTAAAATGTTATGAACAAAAGCAAATCAGAACAAGCTAGTTCAAATTTTTTCCATAAAAAAAAGAATACAGAATGTAGCTTGATTCTCAGAGTGGATTTTTTTCAGAAAACATCGTTATATCGTTATAACTGTTCCGAAGTGAAATTTTTTTTTCATCTTACATAGTTTTTTCATTGTTTTTCACATATTATTTCATTTAGGATCATTCAAGATGGATAAAATTTTGTAGCAATCCTTCTTAATGTGCTATTTGAGAAATTCCCACGTTGACTTGTATGCTCCATAGTTAATTTTGCATGGAAGAGTCGATATGCGATTTGTCATAGTGCGGCATCAACGGGCTACCGTTGTAAGAATTCCTGGATCCCTATTTCATGTTAAAAACTCAATGCATGAAATGAAACGAGAAAAGGTTTCCGTATTGTGCTGAAAAAACATATGGGAACAAGAAAAAATGAATTGTTGAATTCCTTTCGTTCAACGAATTAATTCATGATTTATTATGCTCCTCAACTGTAGCCTGTTTTCTTTTGCTCTTCTTTTTTTCGGTGCCAATTGGCCACCATGACTGTGTCATTTGAGAGTAACCACACTGTATAATAATAATACAGTGTGGTTACTTTCATCTAGCTGCAGTGCATTCCACTTCATAATCTTAATCTGCCTCCTTGTAGTTCGTTAGGGTTTCAACTCATGGAATCTTGGGAAACTGGAACATTTTTTTCTGTGTTGTATGGTCTGTAACCTTATTCTTGCTGTTATCTCCGCACTCCATTTCATGATTGTTTTCAATTTTGTTAAGTCATTTATCAGCATTTCTTTGAGCGGTTACATTCTTGTAATATGGAATAAAAACTAGAGACTACATCCCATGTAGCGGAACAATTTTAGACGCAGGAGAATTTGATTAAATTTCTTGTGCATTTGAGATGAGCAAGCCCGTCAGTCACTAGAAAGACTGCAGTGTATCCTGATGACTCGAATGGCTAATCCAAAAAAGTCACTGGGAAAGCGATATTCCATGTATTAATCACTAGTTGCAATGCAGTAATATTTGTTTAGAGCTTACATTAAGAACTGCAGTTTTCTACACAATCATTGGAAGATTGATGAGTTATTCATCATCCACTTTCCTGCGAGCATGAAATCGTATGCAGAATGAAACAGTAGAAACTCAGTAATAAAGAAAGTATTGGTTTTACTGTTGTATTAATTCTATTTGGTAATGGCAATTGGTGACAGTTGAGGAATTTGTTAGATATGAATTTATTTCATGAATGAATTTATTTTAAACATTGTTTCAGTAGACTTTTCATGAATTACATTAAGTGCCCAGTTGAGAGATTCTTGAATCGGAATGTACAAAATATTAAGAATTATAAGTACCTTGCATTCTTTTTAAATGCAAAGAGATACAATGAAATTATCATCAATGAAAGTATTATATTCATCAAATTTATCAAACATGTACCATTTAGAGCACAGTACGGTGTGCAGCAAATTTTATAGAAGGAAAATCGAGTTTCTCAGCTAATGATACTAATGGACCCATAGGAATCAATCTCATTGTGTCATCTTTGGGAAATCATGTAGCTTCATCAAGTTGAGGAGGTAACATTTTAATGGCTTTCATGTGCATCGCAGACTTGATTGATTGTACATTAAAATGTGTATAATTTAATTACGTTGGTGGGATATCACCGGAATAACTGTTGACGGTCAAACGTGGGAAAAATTAACAAAGTAAATTGGTCTTCAGGAAATTGAAGAACAAACAGACAGTCGTGGAAATGCCCTGATCGCGTGTGAATCCGAATTTCCTCAGCGTCATGTTTCATATGCATGCTTCAGTAGATAATCACTCCAGATAGTCGAAGTTGTGCATGAGAGAATAAGTTATGGTCTGGCGTTGTTATCATTTTTCTTGCTCTTTCCTAATGTGTTGTTTTCAGTAATGCATTGCGAAACGTTCTGCTTTCGTAATAACAATTACTGGAACGGTGGAAAATGGTTTATCAGTAAACTCTGAATTGGCAAAGTTGATACATATGTAAAAAATTGCCTTTCTTATGAATGTAATGTAACACTTTTACCGAAATGGTATCAAAATATCTACTGATATTTCGCGTAAAAATCCAATAAGAGAGAAGATTTTTTTTTTTTTCTACAAGATCTTATCTGTTTGGAGAATAGTGTTTGCATTGTGAGTTCAGGAAGATAAATTAGTTATGGAAATGATGAGAGCAAGGCATCCTAAGATCGCGATTAACAAAGGGAATAATGCATTTAAATGATGAAGAGATATGGATTCTGAGATCAAGATCGAATAAATACTCATAAAGACCAAAGTTTTTTTTTGCTCCGAGTTCTAGAGGGGATGAAAGTTGGTTGAATTTGGTTGTGTAACTAGCACACAGTGCTGCATTACCTCCAGGAAAAATTCAAGATTCACCATTTAAAAATTTAGGATATCACGAAACGTTTCTTACATTGAAAAGACAAAGAGTTTAGCCGTTTTCAAATTTTCTGATATCATTGGAAGTTTCAAACATAAATCGAATTTATTATCATTTGGAGAAGCTATGCATCAATATACCTTTCCAGATGATAAAAGATCCCCATTAATGTGTCTGATCAGGAAGCCACTTTTATTCGTTCTCCAGGTGATGCATGTTTTCTACAGCCTTTGAAGAGGGGCATCAAGAAACGGTTAATGTATTGTGAAACGTATGTGTTTATGCCTTGGTTTCTGAAACAGTTTGGTCAAAGGACACGGAAAAGTTATAAAAAAAATCTTGGTATTAGCATCACAAGAAATCTTTACAAACTCTTTGTACTAGTTTGAAGAGGGAGGATGCGGATATTGCGCATCCATACATTTTTAAAAGCATAGCAAATAAGTTGCTCAATGTCACTTGCTCTAAGAAATTATAATAAGGGCACAAGTCTTTGCTCCATATAGCCCTTTTCGTTGAGTATTCGAAGATTCGTTTACAGTCACGTTAGAAATTACCTGTACTTTCAAATCCAACTACATAATAAAGAGTGAATCTGAAGAATCGGGGGCGTAGAATATAGGCAGATAAGTTTATTCGTGGAAGAACACTTCAAAGTATCAAAGATGAATGCTCGGGAATAAAGCTGGATCAAAATAAGCCAGAAGGAGAGCAAAATTCTCGAGAAAAGTCGTCAGTAACAGACAAGTTCCCGAGGACAGCAAGAAGTTTTCGGACTTTTGGTGAATACAATGCGCTTACGCACAGTAGAGATTCAGTGGCAAAACTTGTGAAGGGTCCAGCAAGTAATTCTCTTTACGGTAGCTGTTTCGGGCATGTAAGTCTGCACGTCCTCATTTCTTCACACCAAACCATGATCTGCATTTCCTCGCTATTCAGTACCAATTCTAACGAAACGTCATATCAGTGGTTCTGCTGAAGGCTGTAGTAAAATGTAGCGTACTGAAGGATTGGATCATTGCAATCGCAGTTTTGATGAAGATTGTTCTACAGGAGGTCCATTCCATGCAAGAATGGACAACTGGCGGTTCCGGTCAACTCCGTTAGACTTTGCATTGCAGTTGCTGAATCCACGAGCAGTGTGGCTGCTGTGCATTCTGGAGTGAAGAATGCATCGCGGCAGTGTTATCAAGCACCATTAGCTCTCTTCATCGGATTGCTATCGGACTCTGATTGCTTTTGGAGTGAAGCATTTCTGAATTGCAAGAGTTTGTGCGTGTGTTCTGTTCTTCTGGTTTTGTTTGTGCAGCCGCCTGTGCTGGTTTCTCGGACGTTGTGACCTTGTTTCCTTGAATCGACCTTTTAAAGCGAAAGCTTCAATTCACGACTGTTATGGAAAGGTACGTAATTGAGTCCATAACGTACGAAGGAAAAGTACACGTGCTTTGTCTTCATACGTTCAAAATCCGAGTTTTTGTGCTTTTAAAGAATCCGTTGAGAGTTTCGTTTCACACCGTTCGCCTTGCACGCTTCCGTTTTTTTTAGTTATGTGATCTTAGGAGAATGTGCTGCTGGTTTCTAGTCATTCAGAGTCGAGCAATGCCCGCAATTCTAGAAAAGCGTTCTACTTGATGTTTCTCATGTCTCTAGTGAACTATACCGTGTGCAATTGTACGGTTTACTTCTGCTCTTCCAGCGCTGCTCAAAGTTGACTCGAGTCTCATGTTTACAAAAGTTTCAAGTGCAAGACATGGTTTTTCTCTCTCTCTCTCTCCTGCAAGTTGTTGTTCTACTAGCACACTTACTATTAGCTCTCATAGGGAAAAGATGTGTTTGTTTTGAATCGGGTTAAAAATGTTCACAGATCGCTATTTGCCTGTCTGCATGTACGTGCATGTGTCAGGTACATATACTGTAGGGTATGTTAGCTAATAGGGTTGCTTGAATGAATGTTTTATCTCGAGGTGAAAAATCAGTCAGCTTTGAGGTGATTATGTGCGTGCGCTTAAAGGCTCACAGTATGTTGTTATTGGTTGTGCCCATTAGTTAGCTGGCAAGAGCGATTCTGAGTTAAGACAGTAGTAGCTGTTTAACTAACTACGAATATATTCGATTAATGGATTCCGTTGCGAGGTAATCTCTTAAGAGCTAATTTCTTACCATTTTTCTAGACATAATCTTCTGAGCTTCGAGTCTTATTTGAAGGTGGTAACATTGATAAATTGCATTGCAACATGGGTGATTGATTTATTTTTCTTTTATGAGTTGCCAGTTTCAAGTTAGTTTGGTATCCTTTAAGGGTATTTTTGCTTCTTTGAGCGTACGACATTTATGATATTTTCGTTATTTCCGATTCCGGAGCAATTGTCAAAATAAATTTTATTCTCTTTTGGGCTTTGTATTAAGTCTTGAAATTTCAGCAGCAATGCAAATTCAGTGAGTAAGATGAGTCCCTAATTGTTATTAAATTTCATTTTATTTTAATTTTTTCAAGCATTTTACTCTTCCCGGTCTAAATTTATGATTTAGATGTGCATTGGTGCTATGAAACCAAATGACTGTTTTTTATCTTTGCATGCTTTTCATCAACAGTGATTATTAAATCTCGTTATATATTCGTATGGACGTTATTCTAATCTATTTAGCATTAAATCAAGGTTATAATTTTCGAATCTTTATTATAATGTTTAGTATTAGTCCAACATGTCACGGGGGTCAAAGTCTCTGGGGAAGTTTAAAACTGTGCTCGGCTTTTTCTCGTTCCAGTTTTTTTTTTTTCTTTTCTAATCCTCTTCATTCTTTTAGGTATTTTAATTGATAAATCACGTAACTATTCTCATGGAAAGAGAGTGAATGAATTTGAATGAATTATTGTTTAGAAAACCTAAAAGATCTTTCTTTGTAACATTCTGTTTGATGAAGGATTTCAGATTTAGAAGCATTTCAAGACCGGGCGAAGGAAGGCAGTAACAAAATAGGGGGAGCACTTTGCAGGATGTTCTTGCGGTTAAGCACGCGTTTTCCTTTTCCAAGCAACACATCTGCATCCCGCCTGCCTCGCGATCCCTTCGCTATCTGATCGATTCACCATCAGTTTCGATGTTTTCCGTACTTGTGTTTCCTGCTTCCTGATCACTTGAGCATCAGTTGTATCGAATGAAAAGATAAAGGTTGTTTGATATAAATTTTCAAAAAGGAACGTGTGCTTGTTTTCCATTTGCCTCGAAACTTGGTGTGTGCAAGGAAAAAGGGGTTGGTTTTGAAGGGCGTAAGCCGGCATGAATTCATGAAATGAAGAGTACGTTTTGCATTTGTAATAAAAGGAAAAAAAGTAGACGGGGAACTTTCCAGCGCATTGGAGCAATTATAATTCGAAACGTGGAAAGGGTGAGATAAGGGCCACGCCGAAAGTCTTGCTTTCTTCATGCGTGTAAAACATTCAAACACTCATGGTACACTCGTTTATATAGAGAAGAATGTACATCAGAGTATGCCTGGTACTCGACAAGTTTGCGGTCCCTTATGATCATGCCGGAAGGCAGACGATTCCATCCCTTAAAAATGTATTTTTACTGTAAGAACTATCCGATAGAAACGCAATTGAAGGTAAAAAAAAAAAAAAAAAAAAAAAAAAAAAACGCAGTTTAATTAAACGTAATGGAGGTTCATTTTGCACTTGCATCCATTACTTGAGAATTGTGTAGTTTCAGAAAGTACACGAAGTTTTATGTACTCAAAGGTGATGTCGAACGTAAATTTTGGAAGTGTATCAGGAAGGGGGTTGACGAAAATGGTATTCAAAAGAGTAATTTATGCTCCTAATAAAGTATTGGGCGTCCCAGTGATTTCTATGGAACGCTTTGTGGGTGTTCAGTGGGAATAAAGTAAACGAAGAGAGCACCATTCTCAGTGAATATGTAGAATTTCTGAAGAGCGGGGAAGGGGGGGGGGGAGAGGAAAGGAAAAAGAAAAAGTTAAGAATGTTGTTGATCAGAACGAGCGAGATCAAAAAATGAAAAGTGTGGATGAGATTTGTTTAATTTTTCTGACAGTCATCAATGCAGAACTCAAAATGGAATTTATCGATTAAAAAGGCGATGATTTTTAACAAAGTTCTCCGGACAGAGAGTTGAAAAGACGTGTATAAACTGTAATGTAATTTAAATGGGATCTCTCACGTACAGGCGTGTGGTTCCGCTTGACTGTAATCGAAGCTTTTATTCTAACCTTTATGTGCTCGGCAAGCTTAAAGACATCCGTTTCGTATCTAGAGAATAGTTGCAATCATTGGGAGCATGAAAAATGTGGTAAACAAAGGGCTTCTTCTTTCCGATTTTCGGATTTTATAACGGATACCCATCGTATTAAAAGTGTTTCTTTGGTTTGAATAAAACAACCGAACAGACATATTTTTTTAATCGAGTGCGATGGTGCGGAAATTTGGTTACACAGACGGATGCAGAAGTCGATCCGTGAGGGTTCATCAGAGCAGCGACCGAGACAGATTAGCATTTAGAGAACAGTTGAAGCCACAGCCATTCGTGTCCGTGGTTTGTGCTTTACCTGGCAATTTCCTGTGGTTGCATTGCCTGTTTGATGTGCCCGCGTCTGCTGCAAAAAGTAGTAGATGGAGACCCAGTGCAGCTCGGTACATCCAGAACCGGAGTTTTCCCCCAGCCAGGAATTCGAAGCTCATTTGGAGTAAATTTTGCAACATGGTACTTCCAGCAATTTAGTGCGACTTTCCGTGTGGAGTGCGTATCAGAAAAAGTGGCCGCAAGTTTCTCTGAAGAGTGATTTCCATGCAAAGTCGGTGCTTGCGGTCACGAACGAGCACAGTTGTCATTGACTGCACGTTGCGGTGCTAAACGGAGTTCGCGATTACGGAGCGTTCTGCTACTATCAGATGCTTTGGGTATCATCGACGGCATAACATGGCAACAGGGCACTTTCGATTTGTTTCAGAATTTCTTTCAAGTCATTCAGTTTTAAGTTCTTTTTTATTTGTATTGTTGAAAAGTGAATGACCATTGCTGTGCCTTTCGTTATCGTAGTGAGTCGCATGTGATTTATTCCTTTCGAATACCGTCATTGCAGACTTGCAAGAAGTAAGTGACCACTTTGATTCGCGAGCACTGAAGGAAACGATACCTTCGCGTAGATAGAGAATGTGCTCGGTTGGGGTGGTCATGTGGATGAATGCGGGTTCACCGATTGACATTCTTCTTTGTTTCCAGCATTTGGCCCTTATGGCGCAGAACGGTACGTCACACGATGGTGAGATCGACGAGAGTCTCTATTCTCGTCAACTGTATGTGTTGGGCCACGATGCCATGAGGAAAATGGCCACTTCGGATGTGCTCATATCTGGACTCAATGGATTGGGGGTCGAGATCGCGAAAAACATTGTCCTGTCGGGAGTTCGGTCTGTGACCCTGCACGATACGAAGCTATGCGAGATCGCGGATTTGTCATCACAGGTATATCAATCAGTATGTGTTCCCATGGTCATTTTCAATCCAAAACCAGTTCTTTTTAAGAGAAGATGATATCGGCAAGAACAGGGCAGAGTCTTGCAGTCAGAGAATAGCAGAACTCAACACCTACGTGCTCACTGAAACTTACACAGGGAAGCTTACTGAAGAATTCTTATCCAAGTTTCGAGTAAGTATACAGTCAATGAGCAATTGCCATGTTACCTGTTGGAACCGCCAGGTTGTGATACTAACGGACTCTTCCTTCGATGAAGATTTGCGCATATCAGAGATAACACACAAATTGAGCATTGCATTCATAAGTTGTTGTACTCGCGGCCTGATGTGTCGGATTTTTTGTGATTTTGGAGAAGAATTCACCGTCACTGACGTGGATGGAGAGATTCCAATAACCGCCTTAATCGCCAGTATAACCAAGGTTTGAAGACGGGATGTCAAGTAATGAAATCAGCCGGTTATTATTTAGGATAAGGAAGGAGTGGTAACTTGCTTGGATGAGACGCGGCATGGTTTACAAGATGGAAGTTTCGTAACCTTCACCGAGATCAAAGGCATGACCGAACTCAATGGGTGTCATCCCCGCAAGATCACCGTTCTTGGTACATCTTTTTTTTGCGTTAACCGAGTGAAATTCAAAGTTTGCTAGGTCCTTACACGTTCAGTATCGGAGATACTTCCGAGTTTTCCGAATACATCAGCGGGGGAGCAGTTGTTCAAGTGAAGATGCCCGAAGTGCTGCATTTCAAAAAGCTCCAGGATGCTTTGGCGGAGCCTGCGATTGTCACCAGTGACTTCTCCAAAACAGAAAGACCACAGCAGTTTCAGTCGGCCCTGCAGACCTTGGATTTGTTCATCAAGAAGTACGATCATCTTCCTCACTCATTTAGTGAGGTCAGTTGCTTCTCACTTGAGATTGGGATGATGCGTGTCGGTGTGCATTCTTGCAGGCGGATTTCAGCTTGTTTATGGCTTTGCTCAATGACATTCTCAAGGAAAGGGAAAATCAATCGGTGAAAATCGATGAAGAGCTAATGCGGATGTTTTGTTACACATGTGCTGGCAACCTAAGCCCCATGGCTGCAATCACAGGAGCCATCGTGGCTCAGGAAGCGATGAAGGCTTGCAGTGGCAAGTTCCATCCTATTCTCCAGTGGTTTTATTTCGATGCGTACGAATGCCTTCCTTCTGACTGGAAAGAAACCTTGACCGAAGAAATCACCAAATCAGTAAGGATCTTTCCTTGGTATTTATGCACATGGCTACCAACCAAATGTAGGCGAACTGCCGATACGATGGACAAATTGCGGTTTTCGGAACGAATTTTCAAAAGCAGTTGAGTTTGCTCAAGTATTTCATCGTGGGAGCAGGTGCTATCGGTTGCGAACTGCTGAAGAATTTCGTCATGATGGGAGTGGCCTCTGGTGAAAAGGGTTGCATCACAATCACAGACATGGACAGCATCGAAAGATCCAATTTAAACCGGCAGTTCTTGTTCCGTTCCTGGGATGTCCAGAAACTGAAGTCGGACACAGCTGCCTCTGCGGTACGTCGATCCGTTTCTGCGATGTTGCGTTTTATCTGTTGGTGCTCAGGCCAAAGCGATGAATCCTAGCTGCCACATCGTCTCGCACCAGAACCGCGTTGGTCCCGAAACTGAAAGCGTATACGATGATAGTTTCTTTGAAAAGCTGGATGGCGTGGCCAATGCTTTGGACAACGTGGATGCTCGTGAGTTGGCCCATTTGCTGGTTCAGTCGATTGTTTTTAGGCATCTACATGGATCGACGGTGTGTGTACTACCGTAAGCCGTTGTTAGAGTCGGGCACTTTGGGTACCAAAGGGAACGTACAAGTGATAATCCCGCATCTCACGGAATCTTATAGTTCCTCGCAAGATCCTCCTGAAAAGTCGATCCCCATTTGTACTCTTAAAAATTTCCCGAACGCCATCGAGCACACATTGCAGTGGGCACGCGACCTTTTCGAAGGAGTCTTCAAGCAAAGTGCTGAAAGTGCCGCACAGTATCTAACGGACCCTCGCTTTATCGAACGAACACTTCGCCTTCCCGGGGTTCAGCCCGTAGAGACTCTTGAAGCAGTGAAACGTTGCCTGGTCGATGAATACCCACGTTCTTTCGATGATTGTATTCGTTGGGCACGAATGCACTGGCAAGAACATTTCAGCAATCAAATACGGCAATTGCTGTATAATTTTCCTCCAGATCAGTTGACTTCATCTGGACAGCCGTTCTGGAGCGGACCCAAACGATGTCCGACTCCTCTCGTTTTCGATGTTGGCAACGTAATTACTCATCATTGTGCGTTCGAAGATGGCAGGTTTACCCTTCTTCGCCTTCCAGGCTCTGCATCTGGACTACATAGTGGCAGCGGCCAACTTGCGTGCGCAGGTGTATGGCATCTCGCAGCTGAGGGATCGGGCGGCAATCGCCCACACTGTCGGTCGCATTGAAGTTCCAAAGTTTATCCCCAAGTCTGGAGTTCGAATCGACGTCAGCGACACGGAGGCCCAAGCGAACAGCAACCATAACTTTGGTATTTACCCCTTTCACCCCAGGAAAATGCAAGAAGAGATTTCCTAGCTGACCCCGATCGACTCGGTGAGCTGCAGAAGCTGCTGCCTCCGGTCGAAGCCCTGAGCTCTGTGCGCCTCACGCCTCTGGAGTTTGAGAAAGATGATGACAGCAACTTCCACATGGATTTTATTGTTTCGGCTTCCAATCTGCGGGCCCTCAATTACGGCATATCGTTGGCCGATCGTCATAAGGCAAGCCGCTGCTCCCTTTTATTCCGCGCGGTGTAATTGAAGGTGTCTCTTAGAGCAAACTCATTGCCGGAAAGATCATACCTGCCATCGCTACGACTACGTCTCTTGTCAGCGGCCTCGTGTGTCTCGAATTGTACAAATTGGCGCAGCAGCACCAGGAGCTTAAATACTACAAGAACGGCTTCGTCAACTTGGCGTTACCCTTCCTTGGTTTTTCGGAACCAATCGCTGCACCAAAGATGAAGGTGAGTTGAGCCTGGCCCCTGCCCGCCCCACGCGTCACCTGCCGTGCCCCGGCTTTTGCAGTACAACAATACCGAGTGGACCCTGTGGGATCGTTTCGAGGTGCAAGGGGAGATGACGTTGCGTGAATTCCTGGACTACTTCCAAAGGGAGTACCGCCTCGAGGTCACGATGTTGTCGCAGGGCGTGTGCATGCTGTACTCGTTCTTCATGCCGACGTCGAAGCGAGACGAGCGCATGCCCTTGCCTCTGGCGGAAGTGGTGCGCCGCGTCTCCAAACGCCGCATCGAACCTCACGTGCGTGCCCTCGTGTTCGAATTGTGTTGTAACAACCACGAGGGAGATGACGTCGAAGTACCCTACGTGCGTTACGTGCTGCCCCAGGAATAGCACCAGGTGTGCCGTACGTGCACGAGTTTCAAAGTTGACTTTATATTTTGCAGAAGAACTATATCTGATCATGCCAAAAAACATAAAAAATGCCAGGAATACACGAACGGACAGTTCCCGGAATGGTGTACCGGTAATAAAATTGTATAGCATTGTTATTAGCAGTTATGTGGTGTGCCGTTTCATTGTGTTCGATTCGGGTTGTCTGTCGGCCGTGTTGCGTCCACGCTTCCGGTTCGAGGCAGCAGCCACTCTGGATCGGCCCCCGATCGGTGGTGTCGGAAGCCCCAAGTGACGTGTGTCGAACACGAGTGCACCGCCGCCGCCGTGCGGCGCTTTCGGAAAGCACGCTGCACCAGTGGAGGTCTCCCCTGCTGGGATGCGTCATCAGGGTGGGGCGAACCCATCGAGAAAACCTCCTTCGGACACTTGCAGGTTCGGAGTGCTTTGTGTGGCAGGAGGGGGTCTCCCTCGACGGGACTGTCGTTTCCACGCCGTTCTTCCAATGCGGCAGCAGAGTTTGGCACTGCTTCGACGACCACATCGCGTGTTGCCGTCACTCGAGGGTTCACTTTCTCTGACATGGCTTGTGCAGCTTGGCCATCAAGGTGCAGGTGGGCCGAACTTACCTTCTGTCTCTGGCGTTTGTTTGGAATGGGTTGTACTACCACTCGTAGTAGTAGTGTCACCTTTGGTAGCCGCAGGGGACCGTTTCATGATGACGTCTCAGGAAAGTTGCGGTCGCCTTTTGGAAGCTGTCCTTCATGCTGGTTGATGTGAAGTTTTTATCAGATAGGAATTGGCAGTTTGCTTCAGTGGTATTGCACTTTCCGTCACCAGAAGTTTTGTTTTTTTGTTTTTGCGAATAGCCCAAGCCAAAATGGCGTTTTCTGGAATCTTACCATAAATCGTTTGCGAAATGCAAGCTTTGCTTCGTTTTGTCATTTAGTAAAAAAAAATTTTTTCCTTTTCTGATCTTGTTGCTGGATCCTGCAATTCATGGACCCGAAGTTATCGTTCGCGCTTGACATCTGTAAAGATGCAAAGCACGAGCATCCTGAAGCCCCCACACCCCTGACACAACTTTATTTCAACAGGAAAATGTTGGATTCAGGTGTTACATGAAAAGTTTCACGCAAAGTTCGTTTAAGAAAGGCGAGCGACCAGTATTCGCACGTGTTGGGGACTTGAAAGGATGCGGGGATCTTTAAATCCAGAGTCATCTTTCAGCACGGTTTTCGCACGAGATTCTCTGCTGGCGCGGAAGCAGCAACCCTGCTTACCCTGTGACCGATGAAGCACGGCGCATCGCATCTAAGCTGTGGTACAGTCAGTTGGATGCAACGCGGTGGATCACAAGAGACGATTCTCGTGATGCAGTTTCCGATGGATGGCTGCTACCAACCACATTTATTGAATTGGTAATTTCCTCATTTAAGGAATACCAAGGAGAATAGGTCATTCTACCGAGAAAGATCCACATTTGAGGCACTTTCCGGAGGAAAGGCTCCGCGGTACGATCTGAAATCTTACTAGAGGTTGTACATGTAGTGTTGCCATATTAGAAGAGCTCGCAGTTGCGGTGTCGATTGCGTTTGCCAGTCCCCATACCACTCCACATGGCTGCCACTGCTGAGATTACCTTTCTAAGCAACTGAAGAGTGGAAGCAGCACAAGAGTGGGTGGAACTTGTACGGTGATTCTGTGTGCACCACGGAAGCTCTGTTTGACAACCCGCATCTATTTGCAGGAAGTGTTTTTCATGGATAACACTAATTTCCGAGCCGTTTCCACAGTAGAGGTTGCAAGAAGACGAAACATTGATTTTTTCCCCGGTGTTCCTGTCGGTCGCACAGTGTTGATTGATTTTCATTTTTTCTCTGGTTCTTCTGCAGTTCAATGCATTTGATTTCGGCATCTAAGACGAAGAAAGCTTTCTGGCAGAGGTTTCGAAGAATGCTGAATGCGTGCCCATTAGTGGAAATTTTCATGCTTGGTTGCATGCTACAAAGCCATTCTTTCCTTATATAAAGTGGAATCCATTCAAATGGATTGTTAACAGACCAGCATCAAACAAATCTATAAGACTTGATGGTTTCTCTGTTGATTCATCCAAAAGAAGTGGCTAGGAAACTATCCAGGTGGCCTGGCACTCATTTGCAGAACACTGCACAATCACCATCCACTCTTGGCGGAAAACACTTTCCGAAGTCGATGCCTTGGACCCCGCAACGAATTTCCGTGGTTGCATTGACAGCTTTGGTTTCCCGTTTTCCCTTGCTATTTTCTCCTTCACTCTTGTGAGCGCTTCTTTGTCTCTTGGTAGATTCAGCGAGCATCTGAGAAATAGAAAAGCTGAAAGAGTCGAAGTCTGGCAGATGAAATTCCAGCGCAGCTGTGACAGGGAAGAGCACATTGGGCTTGCGGGCGTAGGAAGAAGGCTTGACGATACCCTACATTTCTTCTTAAAGAACTGACCGCTCATCAGCGCTTTCTCCGACGAAACCGTGCATAATCTGCAGGGCAGTGGGCTCGTTCTCCATGAGACTGTTTCTTCTCAGCAACTTCAACACTGTCTTCTATTATTTTTCTTGTTCTCGTCACTCGTCACACGCGTTTGCAGCTCGATGGAAGTTGCGCTGCTTCTTCATTTGAGCAAAGAGCTCAGTGCTGTGCGTTTGCCCTAAGAAGGCTGTTCGCAGTCTCGGTCATGCCCTCTTTCTCCATCAGTTCCAGATTTACATGTTTCTCTCTCTCTCTCTCTCTCTCACAACTTGCCCTTCAGGCTCGCTCCCGATGCCATGGTGCGAAAGATTTTCGCCCGAATCATGGCCAACGGTTTTGGTGAGTGCTACCCGTCTCCTTCATCTGCAATGCGGGGCAGCACTGTGATTTAGTTTTCTAGTTTTCTTTTCTATCTTCTACGTTCAGGACAGTTCAGGGACTTCCATTGGTCCTTCATTTGTTCTTCCAGAGATGTCGCTGCCGCCGTCGGGTTGCGGGCACTGCGCGATTTGCTCGCACGTGGAGTGAACCGCCTGATCTGAAAAGTCATAAATGAAACCCGAGAACCCGAGTAAGGATCGTGCGTATCCTGTTTTCTAATAGTGTATTTTTAGTGTTGTCACCTTTCATCTTCCCCTCTCCCTCCTTTTCCCTTTTCACTTGTTCGTCCTTGTTTTTTTTTTTTTTTTTTTTCTCCAAGGGCTACAAGTGTGCGATCGATTATTTTTTATAGAGGCTTGCGAGATTTATTTTCACTCCCCAACCCTCCACTCTAAAAAGGTGCTTTCCTTCCGAAGTCATCCGTCAATTTCTTCCTCGTTAAACAGAGTTCTTCCATGGCAGTGAGCGGCCGAACCAAAGCGCACCTCGGGACCAAAGCGGCTTCCAAACCTCTTGCTTGCATCTCGGCAGTTCATCCCAAGTTTGCGTTTCCAGGTCCTTCAGCCCCCCTTCCTGACTTATCAGATTGAAGTGACCTTTGAACCCGATCGCGGAAACTTACCGAACGAGCCGAATGACCGTAAGATAGTTCTCCTGACTTCGGAAGAGTTTGAAAATGGACAGCAAGGGTACCTCATAAACAGGGCAGCTACATTCGCCCAGGAAGTGCGGCTTCGTGAGACGCCACCGTCAGCGACAGCAAAAAGTGCCATCTGCCTCGGGCGCAGCCAATCACAAACGCAAGGAGAGCCCATGGGGTGCGATTCGGTTCGCTGCTGCTTCGGAAGTATCGTCGCGCTGTTGCTCTTCGTCCTGCGACGGACACTTCATCAATGCTGACGTCGTCGGTGGTGCCGGCGTAGCAGCATGTCGTAGGACGTGCGATTTGTGCTTCGAGCCGTCGTTTACCTGGGCGTTCGCTTTTTTCTGGTCGCCCGCAGGCAAACGTTCACGTGACACGCGTGCGATGCGACCCATTTGATCCAGGACCCATTTTTGCCGTTCGCGTGCGCTGCACCGGGGTGCCAGCCTTGAACTTCCTCGAAGTGCATCAGCTGCTACTGAACACCGGCAGGGATGATTCCGGCGGTGTGTTCCATCCAGTGTTCAGAATGCGACCGCAACACGAACGCGGACGACGGCAGAGCGCAGCTCAAGGAGAGCGCGCGCGCGCGCGTGCACGCATGCGCAAGTCGGCTATTCATGTTCTTCGTAGATCACCCTGCGTACAAATAATCTACGATAACGGGAAGGCAGTGTTTTGGCGTGCGTAAAAGGAAAGCAAGTCCTCGAAACTTCGGCCTATTCGCTTCACCAGGGAACTCAGGGAGGTGCCCAAGAACTGCGGGTCGAAAGTAGCGTCCCTTCGAAAATGCTCCTTCCGTCGAGAGCGCACCCAGAAAGCTCTTCCGCTCTTGGCGGTTTCCCGGGGCAACGTGGATGCCCAAACAGCCAGGCGAGGTGACCCTCAGCTTGGGTGCGCGGCCACGACGGAGTTCCGTTCAGAATCCCCATCTCGGAAAATACTGAAGAATAAATACATGCTCATTATATACATTACTATCTACATTCATGTACAGATTTATTTTAACATACATATTATTAATAACATGCATTAATACATACATCAAAGATATGAAAAATAAATATATATGTCCATCCTATATATATAGATATAGATATAGATATAGATAGATAGATAGATAGATAGATATTCTTTCATTACTTTTGACCGTCACCATCATTTTCTATTTTTGGTAATTCGGTATTCATATATTCATTTAATATACATTTATCATGTACATATGAGAATACATTAAACTCTTTGTATTTATTTTTTCATAATCTCTAATATGTATATTGATTATATCAATATATGTGCAAATAAATATTAATAAACATACATGTTGTGCATTAATTTATGAATGAATATGGATACTAGCAAACATAATGAGCACCCTCGCTGGAGGCCGTGGGGTCGCGGTCTCCACACGTAGCACCAAGCATTGCGGGTTCGAATCCCGCCCAGGGAAGAATCAATGCCGAGAAATGGGCGCGTCGTGGGTTTCGAGTTTTCCCCAGCAAGATCACGCTGGATGGCCTGAAGGCTTCGAGTGCGGCACTGATAGAAGCTGGAAAAACTGGATGACCCCCAATGAGTGGCCGGGATAGGAAGTTGACCCCCTGGTGTCCTTCCAAGAATCAAGGAACCGGTTCTCTCTGGGGGTTCTCTTCCCAAAGAGTAAGAGAGGAACTCCTTCCTCCGGAGTCTTCCCGGATGGGGGGAGGGCGCTCCCTTCGAGCTCGCCCCCTAACTTGAAGAGTCACACGCATCCTCGGCTGGAGTGGACGGTGTCAAAGAGCTTCGGGAGCCGTTCAGGCGAACGAGTACTTTGGAGAACCCCCCCACCACCACCCAAAAAAAAAAACTCTCAAAAAATAAGCTGGAGGCAAAAGCCGCACAGTGAAATGGCCAGCTTCTCCTCATCTGAAGTCGCTCTGTTGCGAGACTTTCAAATAGTGGGCGGGGCCGTGTGCGGAATCTTCTGCCGCGCGCAAATTCTTGAACATGGCGAGGTCTGCATCATCACGTAGACCGTCCTTTTCTTCGAGGCTCGACGAACCATCTCCATCATTTTGGTGACCTTTCTACCCACTCGATCGAGTCTCACGATGCCATTAAGGAATCGCTGTCGCCATTGTGTTTCGGTTACCATGCAACCGAATGGACCTGCGCCTGTTGAATGCGCCGCCTTGTGTGCTTTCGGACGCGCGTCCGGGTGAGCGTCCTCCCCGAAAAGATGGAAACCCATCATCACCCACCCCTTTCCTGCTGGGTTCCTTTTACATGGTAACGCACCTGTGCCGCTGCATCGTGACCAGCAGCGATCCAGGAATACCAGCGAAAGTAAAACCTCCTCACGCATCTCCGCTAAAGGCACCTCACGGAGATAGGGAGCAGCACGTCGGCTAAAATAATTTGCGGCTCCATAGGTACACCCACGCAGGTGTCTTCTTCCATGAGAAAAAATTTTTCGATTGTGAAGAAAAGGAGCCTTCTTTTCTTTTTTTCTTTCATTTTTTGGTTCGCAAAGTGCTCAAGAACCTTTTTGGGGGGAAGGGGAACGAGGGGATCGCAAAGCTCTTTGACACCCAACTCTGTCATTCACTCCTTGGGCTCTTTGACATCCTTTCGGGATCAATCTCGGAGGGACCATCCTATAAATTCAGGGAAGCTTCGGAGTCCGTTCCTCTCTTACTCCTTGAGAGAAGAATCCCGGAGGAAACCTCTTCGTTATTCTTTTCGGAGGGGTCTCTCGTAGGGCTCACTCGTTTCTCTGAAGGGAACCGCTCCCTGTTACTCCTCTGAAGAGAACCTCGAAGATACGCTTCCCAATTTCTCTGAAGTGCGCTACTGTAGCACTGGAGAGACAACCCCTCGACGCCAGTATCAACCAACTCCAACTCTACGGCTTCATTTTCACAACCCAAAGCAAAGGAACCCCGAAGGGAAGCGGCTCTTTGAGTCCTGGAAGGACCCCGGAGGGTCGGCTTCCAGTCCCGGCCAGTCAGCGGGGGCACTCGGTTTCCTACAGTGTCACACCAGAAGCCTATAGGCCAACCAGCGTCATCTTGCGGAGGGGAAACCCCCCAGCGCACCCCCGGCGTCTCTCCTTCCCAGGTTGAGATTCCAACCCGCAACGCTTGGTGCCGCGCGCGGCGACCGCAGACGCACAGCCGCCAATGCGGGCAACCTCGGGAGCAGAACCTTCTTAGGAAACCTCACCGCAGCGCAAACAGAAGAGGATACATCGGTCTTTTGTATCCGAGTCGGACCTCACCTGAGTCCTATGTGTCATGCTCGTCGTCGGCACCGATTTCTCTTCTTCCTTGGTCCTTCTAGCTTCCGGTCGCGGTTCCACTTTGGAAGGGGAAATTTCGACGACTAGAGGGTGTGGCTGCTCCTCCCTCCAAGCGATGTTTTCCTCGGCCGTCACCTTGCTAAGGCTACCGAGCGGCCTCGCGCCTGTCGGCTTGTCACCCCGTCAATGCGCTTCCAGATTCGCCAGAGCCGAAATCATCCAGGAACGAAGGAAGAACGACGACGTCCCGAATCTTCGCTACTGCGGTTTCTCCATGCAAAGTGAACGGGTTCTTTCGGGTTGGGATGAACCCACGGCAACCAAGGGAAAAACGACTGGTTCCTTCGCACAGTCAGCTGGACGTTCCACTGCAGCCTCTCGGCAGCATCCCCGCGCATGCTCGCTCTTTTTGGATCGAAGCTTTTGAGATTCCTTCTTTTGTGTAGAGAAGACCATCCGCCTCGCCATCCCGGATGCGTCCTTTGCAAGGGTCGGCTCGAGCGTCCGGTGACCGGATGAGGGGGATGTCAGCGTCGACGCTGCGATGCCTGCGTCTCAGCGTCGGTCCTGATCGGGCAGGCGAAAGTGAAAGGCGGGTGCGAAGGGGCCGGTACAGCACTTCTCTCTTCCTTTGCTTACAGCTTCCTTCGCCTACAGCGTGCGCTTCCAGGAAGTCCACTTAGGAATATCCTTTTCCCTCTTTTAAGGATGATAATTCGATAATGCGGCGTTTGCATTACTCGGCCGAGACACTCCCACCGGTCGCTCTTCCAGCCCGGCATGGGAACGCGCGCAGCAGCATGCCAGATGGCCAGGTGAATTATTGATGCTCCTAGGGGGCATTTTCGGTGCCGAAAAAAAAAAAAAAAAAAAGGAAAAAGAAACACATCCAGAGCACGATCATCGCTCAGCTCCATGAGATCCCCGCATCTGGATCCCGAGAAAAAGGGGTGGAGAGAGCACGGAACCTTTTTAGCAGGGCCCGCTCCAGAGAGGAGAGGGGGCTGTTGCTGTTGGATGAAGTCGGGCGTTTCATCTGGAGCGTCTTTTCTTCGGTAGTCCAAATATTTGCGAATAACTCTGAAGCACTCTTTTTCGGTGGGAGGAGGGAAGGCGAGGGGGCGCTGGAATCGGCTTGCTCCGTCCGCGGCCCGAGTTTCGGAAAACACAAGGCTGATCTGCTGCCCTCCTTCCCGAATCGGACCGATCCTGAGCGCAGCTGTGACCCTGACGCTTCCCGCCGGCGTGCCTGCCTTTCGCAAGACAACGTCTCGGAGGGCCTGATCTCCGGGGAGCACTTGAGGAATACTCGTCCTTTCCGACATGGCAGCTTTGCTGGTAGAGCGGTTCCGCCTGGCGCTCGTCCGTGTTTACCTTCGTCCGGGAGAGGGCCTCCCGAAATATTCCCTCCCTGCGAGTTCCACGTTACCAAGCATTCCCGGTCCCAAAGCGGCCGGCCGAAGGCCCTCGGGAACCACCAGCACTTCTATTCTTTGTCCACGTGGAGTGGATTGTTCGGAGGCGGACTGCAGGGTTGCTCTTCCGTTGGGCGGAAGACGAGACCCCAATATCTCTTCCCTGAAAGGTCAGCGCCGACGCTGCGATGTCTGCGTTTCAGTGTCGGTTCTGGTCGGTCGGGCGAAAGTGATCACTCCACGATCCACTCCACGTGGACAAATAAAAGAAGTGCGGGGGGTTCCCGAGGGCCGTCGGCCGAGGGTTCGCGAACAGCAGTGGCTACATCGCTGAAACAGAGACCAGGAACCAACCGTAGCACATCCTCAGGTTCTTAACCGAACGCCAAGCGGAAGTCCTGCCTGGTATTCGCCTATAGTCTGGTTTCTGCGGCAGGAGAAAGCGAGGTGAAGACTATGTGACCTTTGACACCACTGAGTCCGGAACGTGCTTCCCTTTTCTAGGCCTTCCGTTCATTTGATTGCACGTCCGGGTTATCAGAGAATAAACGCTTCCCATTCTCCTGAATCCTTTCGCAGCTTCCTCGCTGACCCCTTCGGAGCAGTTCCGCCCACGCGCGAGCCCTCAGAGATCCAAATTTCTATGCTCATCGTACAGCACCTCGATTTCATTTCTTCCACCTGTGAATGCTGACAGCTCATCAAACGCACCAACGTGCGGAAAATCCCATTTCGTTACAGATGCTGCACATCTCTTGGATTTTGCTTTGTATTTGAACTTTCTCGCGTACTTCATCCCTTTCCTCCTGGGAATGTGGGACCGTGGTGGTGTTTTCCTGCCAGTCTTGTCTGCGGTTCTCTTCGACCGTAGCCACGGGTCTGCATTGGTGGTCGTAGGGCTACGGTGTCCGCAAGTGGTACCAAGAGTCGTGGGTTCGAATCATCACCTGGAGGATCCAGGTGATGATTCGGAGTCCACCCAATCATCACACCAGAGAAATGGATGCGTCGTGGGTTTCGCGTCCCCCCGCAGGATGACGCTGGTTGGCCTGTAGACTTCGGGTGCGGCGCCACTGGTGGAAGTCGGGAACCGGCTGCCCCCGTTGACTGGGCAGGACTGGAAGTTGACCCTCCAGAGTCCCTCCAGGAATCAAGGAGCCCTCCAAGGTTTCCATCTTGTTGCGAAAATGGAGCCGTCCGTACCATCGCGTACCATGGAGCTGGTTGGTACCCCCCCTCGGGGGGCTGCCTCTCCAGAATGCAAGAAGAGCGCTGCACCCTTTGGGGAGCGTCCTCGAGAAAAATCTGAAAGCCTTCCTTCGGGGTTCTCTTTGGAGGAGGAAACAAGGAGCGGATCCCTTCCGGTGGGTTCTTCCGGAGAAGAAATTCCAGGTGCAGATCTTTCCAGGTCCCCTTCTGCGAAGGAAAAACAGGAACGACGATCCTAGGAACCCCGACGGGAGGCCCCAGGAACATTTGGAAACGCCTTTTCGCGCGTACCGATCTGTCTCCAGTCGCCCTCGCAGTTCTCTGCTGCGTCCGCGGATTCGTGGCAGCCTGGAACACGGGAAGAAGAGGCCAGAATGGCAGGGACGCCATCCACTGGGCGCGAATCTTACCGAGGGCCGCCTCGAAATGGCTCCACCTGGTCACTATCCGGAGAGAACTTGCCAGTATCCTAAACAGGATGCAGAGGACGCCTGGACGCGTACTGCGATCCCTTCCTCAGTCCCCCCCCTCTTCCCCGTGAAAAATTTCCTCTCCCCTGTGTTTGCGTGTTTTATTTTATTTTACTTTTCCCCCTTCCTCCACGCTGCTGAAGCGGGCCTCACGGGTCTGCATGGCGGTCCTCGGCAGGTTCGTTGCGCGTGGTTCTACCCAATGGTTCTACCACACCAATGTACTCTGGTCACTTTATTTAATAAATGCCCGGCATAACCATCATGCGTGAGTTCTGCGTTCTACCAGCATCCAGATTGGATCGCTTCGGCTCCCTGCTGCTGCTTCGATAAGCAAGCTATCATCTCGAGGTAAGCAAGAGATGTGCTGTGACAAGTTGCTTTGGAGCATGCAAATGTCAGAAAGGTTTGGCCACTTCTCTTTGCGAGTGAGATTCTGATTGGATCGGGATCAGCATCGAAGGATGCTTTGGGCAGCGCGCTCGGAGCTGATCCCAGACGACCCCCCTTCCTACCGCTGCAAGGATCAGCCATCGCTTGCACTTCCGTGTTCTCAGTCTCTTGTAGGATCACCAGGTGAGCTGAACTGCCCCCGCACACGCCGGGCGAGACGCGCCCCAAAGCCCTAACCGAGCGGTTTCCTCCAAAGAAATTAGCAACACGATTGGACACCGGAGTGCGTAAATGCACCACGGTGCATCTGCTTGATTTCTTGTTCGGTACAATACAGCCTAGTAAGTACGTTCGTGCGTTTTCTTTGATATTCCCACGAGTGAACCGGGAAGAGAGCATGACGCTCTCGCAGAGGATGCGAACTGAACCGCAGAACGGACGAATGGCTGAAACCAATCGGTCAAGGCGGTTCGCGTGTTGCTGGTGAGCAGAGGTGAATCAGATGAGCGGTGGGCGGCCGTGAAGAGAAACGAGGAACGGGTGCAAACATTTAAGGGGGAGGGGAGGAGGCTTCTTGTCAGACGAAAGTATAGGATGAGATCGTCCGTTGCAAAGAGAACGTCACTAAGGTGGCACATGTGACATCTCAAAGTTTCCTTTAAAAATATCTCGTGGCATTCAAGACGTTTGCACAGCCGGCTTGTTTTCTCGGTAGGAATGAACCTGACAGCCGTAAGCAGAGCGTGATATGGCACCGGGTCGTGATTCATGCTTCCCAGTATTTTGCATCCTACTTTTTTCGGAAGGCTACGATAAATTTCTCGAGCGCTTCTGCCGACACTGTGATGCAGGATTTCGTTCCCGCTGGATACTCCTCCTTCGCTGAACTCTCTGCTTGTCTCCCTCGAGCTTGGCTGAACCTTCATGCACCGGAAACTCACTAGGAAAATCCATAAAATCAGCATCATCCTCCCTCAACTCTCCTGGGTGGAACCACTTTTTCAGGTCGATAATCTTGGGAGTGACAGACCGCTCAAAGCTCAAAAATGCCAGCTTTTTTTCAAGACAAATGCCTCGTTGAATTTTCATCTCGTGCTAGACACATCTATTTCTTCTACGGAAGCTAAGCACTAAATGTTGGAAACCGGAATTCCTTGAAACACTCCGTCCCGTCACAGTAGTTGGTGGGTCCTTAAATTGACAGCGCTGTATAGGGGAGCGAGTTTGTATCCCATCCGTGGGGCGGGATCGTAGACCGAGCCTTTGTGAGTCATAGATTGGAACTGCGTCTAGCGCTGAGGTCCTTGATGGCAGTTGCTGTTGCGAAGGATGAATTCAAGAAGCGAGCAGGCGCATTCCACCCTGCTAGCCGGGAGCTGTTTTCGCCTTCACTTTGCTGGAACGGTCCGTTCCCTTCGAGCAGAGCAAAGAACGAGGATCTTCCAGACCGTCGATGGGGTATTCAGGGATCAACGAAGGATGCCGATGAGCGCTAGGCAACACTCTTAGCGAAACATAGCTCAACAGCCATCGATTCCAGGTGCCCACGCAACGACTGCTTTTACTGCCTCCACATCTCCACCTCTTTGCTAAGATGAGCAGTCTATCTCGGTCATTTTTCCTCGACGATGAGCGCCAAGTCTGATTCAGAAAGAGGCTCTTTGTGGATCGTTGGTTGCCTTCCTTCCCTAGAAAAAGAATGCACTTCCCGTGCACAACTGTGTGGATGTACTGGACCACACAACATGCCGAATAACCTTAATTTGAAGAGGGCAGTTGTGTTAATCGCCTGAATGGGGGTTACTTCTGTGTGTGATTATGTGCTCACGATTATCATTCGTTGCCCCTTTCGGTGGTTCCTGCAGGCAACGGTCAACCCAAACCAGCAGTGCTTGTAATTTTTCCAACTGTCAAAACAAATGAAAATCTCAAAGAGTGTCAAAACAAATAACTGTCGTCGAAGGACCTTTGTGTGTAAAATATCACTGCATCCGTTCGACGAAAAGATTCATTTATGTCAGCGCTTATTGTCTGAATTCTTTTTCGGGGCTCCCAGAACTGTCTTCCGTTGTGGCAGGTGTGACACGTTTCTTTCTTTTCTAACCGTGCAGCAAAAGTGTAAAGTTCCAAACACTGATTCTGTGTGTTCGCGTCAGCGTGTGAAAACATCATTGCGGATCGATTTCAAATCACGGCTCATGGATGCATGCATGCAGCCATGCAGCTGTAGGAAACCAAGGTGATCCTCGTCGACGCTTAATTTTTCTTTCCTTCATCTTTTTCTTTATCGTGATGCTGCAAGGCAACGGCCTGTTCAAAACTTCACGCACAAAAAAAGAAAGTCTGATGTCACGCAGCACCCACTCGTTGTTAATGTACGCGCATTTTTGTACACGGAAATTTCGCGGCAGTTCGCAATGAATTAGCCAAACGTCTATGCGGCTAGCGAAGATGGAACCGCAAGAGGCTGGCGTTCTCGCATAAGAGCAGGCGCATCTTCTCTCCATGTGAACGTGGAAAAGTACTTCCTCGAAGAATCTTAGCTTGCATAAGAGAGGTCTTTGGCTCACCGAGTGAGTGATAATTCGAGCGGAAGAGAGCAAATCCTGGAGCCTTTTCTGGTCAAAAGATTCCGGTCTCGGACTGTTTTCATGGACTCGGCAGCCACGTTAAACAAGTTGAGCGCAACTGTTGTTTCTTTCACCGGAAGTGTGGATTTCGGATGGCACACTGACAAGTTGAAGGCCAGCGCTCCTCTGACGAAAGCGATCGGAAGAAGTTCTTCTTATGGTAAGAATGAGTTCGTACAGGTGCCAGGGGACGCACTCCGTTTGTATACAGTTAAGTGGGGGAAAAAATTCTGAACATTTCAGATTAGTCAGCAGAATTATCTCTCCAGCTGAAGATAATGGAATAAAAAATTAGACTGTGGACGGAGAGAGGTCCAAAATTCTCGTGAAAAGGATTTCCAGTGTTTTGCAAATGCTGATGATGGAAATGATGAGTTAATTGCGTTTGGATTCATCCCCAGTCGGGAAATACGCTCAAGTTGAGCATGGAGTTCCTCTGTGTTCCTTTGGAGGCTCTCCGTTGACACGGAGATGCCATATTCTCCATGGTTAGACACGGGGATCCTGTTCTGTCAACCCACGATTGGTTACAGAGCGAGGAGTCTTCCAGAGTGAGGTGGGTTTCTTGGGCTCGCACGGAACGCGCGGTTTTTTAAATGCGAAGTTAAACGGAGACGAATTTCTGGACCAAGGGAGCTCTTGAAGGCGATGGTTTAATGAAATGGATGCTTTTCGAACAAATCCATGACGCTCCTTGGCAATACTGTTAGCAATTGACGCGTGATTTTTCTCCTTCAGGAAACGCACACGAGAATCCTAAGCGTTCGCAGGCATCTCATTCGGAATGAGAAGCGAAAGAAAGAGGACGCGTTGCGTTGACAACCGGATTCAAGTGATCTTCGAACTTTGCAACTTCCTCATCGTTGAAAATGTGAATGGTGGTAACACACCAATGACACTTTCTAGTTGGTCTCTATTCAGTACGTTCAGCTATACGAGATGAATAATCATCTGTGACAGTGTATCTGTATATGTGCGTCCAAAAATATATAAATACACACAAGCACATGTATTTAATGCATATAAATGCATTTGCGCATGCAAACATATATATGCTGGTGTTTCACGCATGCATGTTGTGTATATGTGTGCAAATATACTAATTGTATAAGTGTGCATATGGGAAAGGCAATTAAATGCATGTGTGTATGAAGCATAGTATATTTCGTAAGGCATTATTTTCAGTTCATTATGTGAGGGTGCACTGGAAAAGAGCAGTGCATTTGGGAATACGTGCGGCACACACATCCAAGTGTTTCCCGTTCAGTGTCCGCGTGCACGCATCTTCGAAGACTCACCATCTTCGGCGCGTGCGTGCGTTTTCCTGCTACTCGAATTTTCCAGCATCGGGAGGGAAGCACACGCGTAAACACGCGCGCCGTTGGTACGTACATGCGTACGCGTGAGTACGCCCCCCTTGCGTTAGAAAAGAAGTGTTTTATAGTATATTTTGTGGTTTGTTATTGGAGATGGATAGTGTTTTTTTGTACATGTTCCGTATCCCTCCAAAACGTTTACAGATGCAGTTTTTCACCATCTCTCTTTGGTCCCGAGCGCGTAAATCTTCGCGGGCTTTCCGAGTGGTGTGTCTCGCTGCCACTCCCGATGCTCCGAAGAGCGCAAGCAAGATTAGGAAGTGATGGCCAGGGGCAAATAAAGTGCCTCGTCGATGTCATTTTTCTCATTTCTAGCTGATAATCCGCAACTCGATCCCACTCACGAGAATCATCGTCTCACCATGTTCCCTATTAAGTTTCAGGGTTCCGAAATTCTATATATGAGTTTTCCGCAGTTTTTAAAAGGCCATTTTTCATTTGTTTTGAGCCAAGGATCAAAAAGCTGCGGGGAAATTGTTCGTGTTGCTATTCGCGCACTGGCTGAGCTCCCTCCCTCCCTCGTATAATGATTGTGGGGTGTTTGAAAGAGCACATCCAACTCGCGCTTTGACTGCTCCGAGGCATCTCACTCAGCGCCAAGGATTAGAACGAGTCCAGGAACCATCCTTTGTGTTCCCCGTTCAGCCATCGATTCTTCAGATCGATGGTGTGATGGCTCTGCCTTCCATTCGAGTCGCACTCATCCGTTAGGAGGTTCACTTCCTGCTCGAGCACACCGAACGCCATCTTGCCGGTAGCAGATTGGGAGCTCTTCCTTGATCTTTCAATTCCAACCCCGGCAAAGATGAGGACTGGTACTTTTACTCCACTTGCACTTTACACTTGCGGTGATTATAGCTTACTCCGACAGAGCATCCGACGGCACAAGGCTCCTTTTCAAGCTCTTTTTGTCGCCGACCGTTCGCCCGTGCAAAGGGCGTGCGGCGGGGAGAGCTTCCAGGCTGCGCCCTCTTTTCACCGACAAGTTCCCGAAATTTCAAGATCGCAGGAGGCGTGTTCGCGAACGGGGCAAAACCGCGGACAAAGACGGCGTTTTTTGCTGCGGCTCTGGAAGGGCTCCGGGGGTCCTCCGGCTCCGAGAAAACGCGCCGGAAATCGGATTTCGAAGAGAGTTCGCCAAGATGTGCCTCGCGCGCGGGCGCCTTTGGTCGAGGATCTTTTCCCCCGGGGCGTGAGAGAGAACCAGCTCGCTCTAAGCAAGAAGAACCACCGCTTTTCTCGGAGCGCCGGCAGTCGAGTGCACCATCGGCACGCCAAAGTGCCCGCACACTTTGCGTGCAGAGCACGGAACGCGTTCCAATTCATTCCGATTTTTTTTTTTTTTTTTCTTGTTCTTCTTCCTTCTTCCCCGCATACTGAGGCACGCGAAAGCAAAGTGGCGTTCGAATCTTCCGTCTTCTGTCTGGGACACATGGCGGTGGTGGGTTGCGTGTCCCCGAGGGCACGGGTCACGAAGAAACTTCCAGAGACTTGCATGTGCGCAGGAGGTGCAAAAAGTACGCGTCGACCATTATCTTTCGAGCCTTTAATGCCCTTCCCTGCTTTGCTCTCCAAACGTTTAACTCAGAAATCCCGGGAAATTTATGTCCTTGTTTTCTGTTCCTTACCCCGCATGCAGAGTACTCATCCTTTGGTCACGGCTGGTTACTCTCGCCTGTTTTATCGACAGGCTTTCTCCTCCCCAGCCGAATCCGGCAGAATCTCTTGGCGCAGGAGGCGCATCCGGCTGCTAAACTTATGCTCCCATTTTCGAAGAATGAGGTAGAGATGAAGAAAATGGTATATGTACATGTATGTACATGTGTGTTCTTTCCCCCCCCCCCCCTAAAAAGCATGGTTCCAACTTGCACTTTGAATGTCATTTGTCCCTACAGTGGCAAGTGCTCCGCGTCACAGCGGGAGACCGCACCGCAGACAAGGAGGTTCTGCCGCGCCGTGAAACCAGAGCTCCGAGAACTTCCCTTTCGTACATGACTGAAATCGTCCAGATAATTGCAATTAGCAATCAGGAAAAGCCCACCGAGTGACAGTCGGGAAATGTTTTCTTTCCCTCTTCAGGCTTCGAGAGGCCGTGTTTTGGTTTCTGGATTCTTCCAGCGCCGTTCGATATCATTTTTTTTTTTTTTTTTTTGCTGGGGTGCGGGCGTTCACAGGCGGATTTAAGCGTTCCCCGGCTGCATCATGGCGTCCAGGATGAACAGTGGGCCTTCTGTTGTTTTTGGAATATCTAAAAATAATGCCGGTCTTGGAAAACTCTGGATGCCATCCAAGCTCATCCTCTAAATCTACGAACGATTCGCTCATGGCGACCTCTTGCTTGGGAAATTCGTGGTTCTGGTTTTCGCAAATGAGCCTGGCCGTTCTTGAGACCGCTGGATGAGCGTTCCAGCCGGAACCGTCTGCAAAACGTGGCGATCCTCCCCACGATGGTAAGCAGCCACGCACAAACATGGTCAGATCATGCGGTCCGTTGAGCAGTACCACCGGAAGCAAGCTGACCCTTAAGCGAGAAATAACGTCAGTGGTAATGAATGAAGAGCAATAATAGTTCTTCGGTTGGGGAATTTCATCACTTTGCTGCTGGACCTTTGCGCTTCTTCACGAACACGCAGGTGCAGACGTCTCTGCGACACGAAAAGGCGCAGAAAGAGTCGAGAAGTTCGCGCTCCCTCTACGTTCGCGCGCCTCCGGGAGCGGGTTGCGTGCGATCAGACTCCACAGAATGCACTCGCATCCCGGCAACCGAGAAGCACCGCTGCTCCATCGGCACCTGGAGCACGGCGCAAGCGAGATGCAGGCGCGAGCGTTCTCCTCCACCAGATGCAAACAAAGTTCCATGTGCCGGCACCTGATTCATTCATGAAGTACGGGAATCAGGCGGCTCGAAGCTGAGAGCATCAGATCGAAGGTGTCACAGGGAGGTTCAGCATGGGCATTCCGAATGATGGATGGTTCCGAAACCCAGCGAAGACAGAGGAGCGCAGAAAACGGAAATAACCGAACCAAACCTAGAACAAAATAATAAAGCAAGCTTGTCAACAATAAATTAGAAACGTCTGTTCCAGAGTTTGTTGTAGAAAGGAAATCCAGGCCCATTCAGGAATTCTTGGCACGGTGTTTTCGGAGAGGAGAAAACATTATTCAAAGCTCCCTCGGAACTTTAGCTACTTTTGTCTTGCGAGGCCGTGGACAAGTTGATATTTTTACCATTCGTCTCCCTCAGACCACAAGCTCGTGCAACCGTTCTTGCCGAAGATACATTTTTCTAGGAGAAGAAACGAAAAGGAGAGAGAGAGAGAGAGGGGGGGGGGAGGGAAGAGGAAGCATCCGCCTTCTTCGTTTGTCATCTGAGTTCAGATCTCTCGGAGGTTCTCAACTCCTCGAGAAGGATACCTGGAAAAGGGGAAAAAAATAAAAAATTCGCTTGCTAAATTGCTGACGCGATGCCCGCGATCGATTGCAGCGTTAGCGCGCTCCCGAACCACCTAGTTCTTGTCGCAAAGAGGACTGAGTCCTCTAAATTGCTTCATCACTCACAGAGTTCTATTTTTAATCGTGAGTGAGATGACAGGGGGAGTCCCTGTTTTGACTTGGAGCGACCAGGATTAGGTTTACATTTTGGAATTTCTTACAGAACGTTTAATTTATCGTGGGTGGAACCAACGGCGCCGCCGCTGCTGCGTATGTGCGCGCTGACGTTCGAGCTCTTTCAGCGGCAGCAGCCGGCGCGCGGAGGGCTGCGCGGAAGTGCCGTTCACACGGCGGGACGTGCCTCTGCGCACAGCTTTCAGGTCAGCGGAAGTGCCAGGAGTTTGTTTCCCACAAGCACCGAGGACCTCCTGTCCTACGGTTGATGACCGGAGTTTTCTCTGGTCTCCATTCTAACGCATAATTCGCCTTTTCGCCTGGTCGTGGGGTCGGTCATTTTAGGTACAGATCCTCTTCCTCCTCCCCTCCCGTTGAAATCCAGAGTTCCTGCTCCTCCCTTCCCCGGTCTGAGGGTCCGTCGAGAGGAAACGAGAGGATTCGGATAGTCGTGCAGCAGCAGGGCGGGCGGGGAACGCGCCATCTTGCGTTCTGGACGTCCCGGCCCCAAGTAGTCAGCAGAATTCCGATTCTCCCATACTCTCCGGCACAACGCATGCAATCCCGGTTCCATTCTTTCACCAGGGGATTCGGAAGGCCGAGGCAGATTCTGCACATGGCACTCCATCACCGCAAAACGCTGCGGGGATTAAAAAAAGAAGGGAAGGCTGAAAGCTTAGGATCGGGTTGCAGAGCGTAAAGGATAAGAATCCTTTTAGAACACACATCTGTTTCACTTAGGGGCTACTCCTGTTTTTTTAAAAAACAAAAACAGAAAAAAATAAAGTGAATAAATTTCCAAACGGAATGGGGAATCCCGACCACCAACCTATGACCTTCCGAAAATGACAAAAGAACTCCAGTGTTCGAGTCGGCAGCCGTGCGGCTGCAGTCTCCGCGTGTGGCACGAAGCTTTGAGGGTTCGAATCCCACCCGGGGAAAAGTCGGCCCTCCGAGAAACGGGTATCTATTTGCCGTTGCCGTAGAAACAAGAAGGTGTTTTCACCTGCAGCGAAAGATGCTGAAACGCTGCGCTGTGTTTCAACACTGCAAAGGAAGGGCACACCACGATGTCGACTCGACTCGGAAGTGGGCGTTCCACTCGTGGAGCCACGGCCACCTCAGGGTGCCTCGATCAAAGCTTCCGTCGTGGAAGGCAAGCGTGGCGATTCAGCACAACTCCAGCAGAACGCAACGCCACTTCAGTGATCTGCACGCCACGGAAGGATTTGATTTAACTCTCCAAGGTACGGGAAGAATCCAAAGGATGCTCCCGTCTTCCGCAGCAACATCTGAAAACACCCACATGCACTTTGCATACATCTCCCGAGTTGACGCTTGTCATTTCCCGCGCCGTGCTCCACAGGAGGAAAAATCAGCAGAGGCCACTCTTCTGCCAGGGAGATTTCATGAATTGCTTTATGGTGAGCAAACCATCATGAGGATGGCGGTTTTCACGAGGACCGCAGCCACGCGCCCACCTTGACGGCCGTGCGGCTGCCGTCTGAGAGCGTGGTGGTACCAGGCGTTGCGGGTTCGAATACCACCTGGGAAAGGGTCGACCCCAGAGAAAAAAGGGGGTGCGTCGTGGGTCAGGAGTCCCCCCTGCAGGACGATGCTGGTTGGCCTGCAGTCTTCGAGTGCCGCACTAGTGAGAGCCAGATGACCACGTTGACTGACCGGGAATGGAAGTTCACCCTCTGGGGTCCATCCAGGAATCAAGGGGTCGGTTCCCTTCGGGGTTCCCTCCCAAGAGTAACAGAGGAACAGACTCCTTCCTCCGGAGCCTTTCTGGGTTCATAGGATGGTCTCTCTGGGGCTGCCCCTTGGTTTTAAGAGCCCATCCACCTTCTGGTGGCGTGGACAATGTGAAAGATTTCGTGACTTTCCGCCCCCTTCCTAAGGAGGCGAACGGTTCTCCAGCACTCAGCGAACCCAAAAGAAGAAAACCCGAAAAAGCTCCCGTGTCCACGGAGGGGAGATTTTGTATGCTTCTAGAAAGATCAGCCTTCCTAGAGTGCAAGGAGAGGCGAAAGGAACTCAACATCCGAAGATTTCCTGGTTCCAGTTCTCATAGAGCACTCCAGAAGCGTACGGTCGGCCAGTTTGGATCAACCTTATCCTCCTCCCCCAGAGACACACAAAGATTCCAGCTCGTTTTAAGCAAAGACTGTCGGCATGAGTCTACGAACGTTTCACGGGGCGAAGAAGTCGTGCGCTGAAGAGCACCGATTTGGCGCGTGCGGATGGTCCGGCGATGAGGAGCCCCTCCACGGAGGTAGGGCTGAAGTCACTTGGCCCACGAAACGAGAACAAATTGGGGTGCACGTGCGCGCTCCTGTGACGATGTGCCAGAGGGTGAGATTGAGGGATCGATTTGCATCCGTGACCGAGGGATGCGCCAAGATGGCAGTCGCAGATAGCAACGGGAAGCATCCGGCTGAATCAAGCATGGGGTGAAGCCAGAGAAAGCCAAAATCTCCGACCGGGCTGCGTCTGCGATCCCACGATCAAAAGTTCCAAGACCGAAACCGCAAGGCTACCGTGCGTTCTGTCCGCAGAGGATTTTTCGAGTGAGCATTCTGACCTTGAAAGACGTGAGTCAGGGTCACTGACTCCCTTTCTCTATAGTATGAAAAGGACCTTTCTCCGACGCTTCTGAATGGATAGTTCAACAGTTTACGCGGTACCGAAGGAGGAGAAACGAGACCAAATGGCCACAGCATCCGCAGAAACGATTGTGGTAACCATGTCGACGGGGGGAAGGAGGGGAGGGGGGGGGGGAGATGGAAAGCATCTTCACTGTGGACGTTTACTCACTTGGGCCTTTGGTCCCTCGCTTCGAGGATTCCTCTCGCTCAACTGATTCGAGCACCTGAGGTGCACTCCCACGGAGCACCCATAAACAGGAAACCCAGCTTCGCCGTGAACAATAATAATAATAAAAATAAATAATAAAAATAACAATAAAAATACAGTAATAATAAATGCAATTCGGTGGTAGAACAGCTGGTGCTATCACGTGCACTGAAGCTGCCAAAGACCGGTATGTCGACCGGCAAGGTCTACTTCGGCAGCGAAAGGGAAGAAGGGAAAACCGAAAACGAAAAGAAACAAACAAAAAAAAGGGCGGGAAAGTTTTTTTCGGGAAGGGAAAGGAAGGGAGGGGGAGAAACGAGGAACGGATCCCTGCTCGCGGCGATGCGTCCCCTGCATCCTATCCAGGAAGCTGGCAAGTTCGCTCCGCACGTTGCCTAAGGGTATCCTGGGAGGGGACCACCCTATGAATCCAGGAAGGGCTCTGAGGAAGGAGTCTGGTCCTCTCACTCTTGGAAGGGAACCCTCCACCCTAGTTGTCTCCGAAGGGGACCCTGAAGGGAACCTCTTCCTTATTCTCCCCGAAGGGACGCCCCATACGGGGCTGCTCCATTTTTTTCTTTTCCAGGGGGAACCCGTGAGGGAGCCGCTCCTTGTTTTTACTCCTCTGGAGAGAACAACGAAGGGACGCTTCCTGATTTCTCTGAAGGGCGCTTTCCCGAAGGGTGCAGCTCACTTGTTGACACTCTAGAGAGGTATCAATCCACCACCGTAGTAGGAGATGGAGGTCCCCCCACAAGGGGATGGAGGAAGGGGGGGTGGCAGCTCCATTTTCACAACCGGAGGCGAAATCCAGAAGGGAACCGACTCCTTGATTCTTGGAAGGACCCCTCCCAGTCCTGGCCAACGGAACGTCCGGCTTTCACCGGTGTCGCACCCGAAGACTTCAGACCAGCCAGTGTCATCTTGCGGGGGGGACTCGAAACCGACGACGCACCTCCGATTTCTCTGGCGTCGATCCTCCGAATGGGGATTTGAACCCACGACACTCGGCACCACGCGCAGTGACCGCGACCATATGGCCTCCAAGGCGGGACCATCATGTGGCGGCTTTCAAGAAGGTTTTCGAGGTCTTCAATTCCGACCTATTCTTCCTTCTTGGCCGCCACGATCCCACGGAACGGCAGAAGCAGCTGCGAGGGACGCGGCTGGTAGCAGTGAGGCACTCACGAAAAGGCGTCGCAAAAGCAGGAGGGTGAGACTGAGGGACGAACGTCTTCCCTGGACCGCGCAGCGCTCGCCTCCACTGTATGATCCTCCTCTGCCCAGGCAGTTCCGGTAGCAGCCTCCGTAGGACAGATAGTCCACTCCGATCGCCGAAAGACTACGAGAAAGGAAAGGAAAAGGGGTCAGAAGGAGGAAGATAGATTCGCGACAAAGAATCGTCTACCGGAAGTGTGGACTCTACTCGTGCCAGCTAAACCGCTCAGGAGCGACCTTTCCCAGCATCCGAACCGAGGTTCATCTCGTTGCAGGCAGCGAAAGACAGCGGGACTGCTGAATGAGCGGGAGGGAACCGTCGCCCCCTTATCCCTGGAGCTGGAGGAGTGGCGGAAGGAGTTCCGGGGAGGAACGCTGCAGGGCGAGTTCTCGGCTGATCATCTGCCGAACACCCGATCCTAGTTTTCCAGAAACCAACTCCCTGCAGGAAGACAGGAGGAGGCGTAGTCTTCCTGGGAAGAGGACGCAGTCTTGGAACAAGTGCCACTGCATCGCGCGGGAGAAATGCCCGGGCACGGGTCGTTGGCCAACTCTGCCCTTCCCGGGTTTCGGGGCGTTTTGGCATACCAGTAAGGAACTCCCCTTCCTTCCGGAACCGTCCAAGAAGACGGCGCAGGGCAGTCGCCTCCGGGCCGAACGAAAGAGAAAGCTAACCTCCTCGAACAACCCCCGATGGACCGCGCAGGAAGGTGGTGTCTCAACCACGCATGTTTTTATTCAGGAAGCACGCCGTGTCCGCGAAAGCGGGCAGCGGAGGTCGGTGAGGAAACAGAAAACACCCGGAAGTAGGGACGGTCCGACCTGGGGGCCGGTCGTACGTGGCGCCGAAGTACTGGGTGGGAACGATCGATAAGGTCGCGGTTCCATCCGGGACGTCATGGCAACCGTCCTCCGCAGCCACTGCAGCTAGCGCTTGGAGACGATTCCCTCCCATTGCTCGGACGGAAGCGGAAGGAACGTGGGAGAACCGGCGCGAGGAACCTCCTCCGAGTGGGATTTCCTGTGCCGACTGACCCTGCCATGAGCCGAAGAGGCGTTGAATCTTCCGAGGATGGAAGGAGGAGGAACACAAGGAGTCTGGAGAGGCGCCAGACCGCCATTCACCCGGAGGCATCAGTAACCTCCCGGAAGACTCGGAGGAGGCCATGCTGGGGTGAATTCCTGAGACGGGAGTGAGGGAGAGGCTTCCGGTGGCATCAGGCATGATTTGACTCCGGGTCCAGAACTGGGACGGCAGACGCCGCTCTCGGCCGAGCACCTCCGATAGCTGAAAGGCGGATGCGCCCTCCTGGCGTATCTATCAATCACCACGTTGCCCGAGGATCCTTTACGGCCCGCGAGTCGATGCTGCCTCTCCGAGCCGAACTGCATTCGACACGCGGCAGCCATCCCGGCGGGACGTCGCGCCCATCCCTCTGCACGAAGCGCGCCGACACGCGTGGTGCCCGCTCTTCGCGTGGTTCCTCCCGCCGTTTCACACCTCCCCTACTGCCTCCCATGCATCGGCTGCCGAGGTCGCCAGACGATCCGATCCTCTTCCCCAGGCGCGGCGACGCTGCCTGTGGTGGCGTCCGCCGCTTGCGAGCCGGCGGACGCCACCACCCCTCGCTCCTGAGCAAAGGGACGTCGGGGGTGGAGACAATAGCTCAGTGTCTTCTCCCGAAGGACTTCGGGCTCCCTTTTCCGTGTCGCAACACTTCTCAGTGACCCATCGACCGGAAGCACCACTTCTCACAGAGCACTGAGGTCAGCACGTTCCTGCGATGTCAGGTCGATCGTCTTCTGCCACACAGACGCGGCGCTCGACCTCCGCGGCAGGGCCGGTAGAGCCCTGATGACAACACGAGGTGGGATGGCCCAGGGGATGCCCTGGGGTCGTCCGTCTCGAGGCAACCCCGGCCCGCCGAGAGGATCCGCACGGGTCGCACTCTCTTGTTGCACGTGTCGGTCGATCGGCAGACGGAGCTGTACCCCGGGTTTCCCCGGCAACGGAATAGGGACCCCGCGAGCTGACCCAAGTCGCTCCGATCGGATTCGACCGGCGTGGGAAGCCCCACCGTCCGTCCGCCCACTTGGGTGGGAGCGACCCACGCGCGCCTACCCACTTCGGCTGGGCGGTCTGCCCGGAGAATTTGCGGTTCCTCCCGCAGGTGCACGGACTCTCCACTGCCTTCCCTGGGGGGTTCAAGCGCGAGGTGTGGCCACGTATAGCCCCGGGAGCAGTGAAGGGAGGTCACTTGCACGGCGGCCGCGCACGGGAGGGCGGCTGCGGGGTGACCCGACTCGTTTGCTTTCTCCACGCTCGGGGGCGTGACCGGGCTGGGAGCCACTGTGGGTCACTTTGGATGATCCGAAAGGCGGCTCCAGGAAGAGCACGGCGGTTCCTTCCTCGGAGAGCTTCTGGCTTCGTCCTCTCTCAAGACAGAGACGAGGATCGTCTCCTTCGTCACCCTCATCTCTCCGCTCGTGAAGAGGACCCGCGAAGTTCCCCGAGAGGGCTGGAGATGCCGCTTTGAAACCCCTGGACCTCTCCATCTCCATGGATTCCTGAGGTCAGAAGCGAGGCCGACTGCCATCGCGAAAGGGACCTTTCTGCACGTCGAAGAAGAGGAGAAAATTGCTAAGATCTGAAAGAGCAAGGATGAAGAGTTGCTAGAAGAATAAAAGAAAGGTCGTGGCTCGATGGCGTGAGTTGTCGTCCATTCTTGCCGGTGGTGCCATGCAAGAGAGAAAGCGAAAACAGGCGAGCCACGTGGATGCCCCGCACGATATGCAGCATGGGTGAATGGAAACCGCAAGAACCACCAGCAGTAGCAGGCGGTACAATGAAGCCGCCGAATGTGCAACAGCGCGCTCTCCACACTCGCCTTTCTTCTTCTTGTTCTTGTTAGCTCATGAGGAAGGCGTCCGGCGGGCTCGCACACAGCGCAGTTGAAAGCGAGAGTGCTCAGGGTCATTAGGAAAAAAGAAACAGGGAAACAGCAAGAGCATTAAACGGATCCCACGTCAGAGGATTGAGGAAAGACAAAGGAATGTTGTCAAACTTCACCTCCAGAAGGGGACAATGACGCGCCCTCGTCCCGGCCGGGGGAAGCAGCCCACGGATCGAACTCGAAGGGAAAACAAACTCATTCATGGAAGATCAAGTGCCATGGGGATAAAGGGAGGGCCAGCAGCTTGGGAAGGTGGGAGCGGAACGCTCTTGTCCCCGAGAAATCTCGCGTCCGCAGACTCGCGAAGAACAATGGACCGACCTGCCTCGCAGCAGCACCCACCACTGAGGCTCAGAGCTCCCGACCTGGGGAGGGAGCGCCGCCGGGTCCAGAGGCGGGGAGAAAAGGATGGTTGCCGGGCTTCCCGGTCAGCGGCACTTTGGATGCATCGGCAGTCACGACCTCGCAAGGTTGCACCCCACAGCAGCAGTCTCGTGATCTCGCGCTCGCTCTTCCAGCCTTCCAGCAATGTCTTCTTCTGCAGGGAACTTCCGTTGCCTAAAAACTGGCAGGCGGACTACGTGTGGGTACGGAGTGGGTGTCCCCATGCAGGATGTCTTCCACGAAAAGCTCTCGAGGGTCACCAAAGACGCGTTCAGAAAAATACGTGGGGCAAAATCGTCATAGTCATCTCCTTCGGGTTTTAGGCTCTCGCGATGCAAAGTGCTCCCCTCTCTTCCTGGAATGCTCTCCTCGGGGACCGAATGTTCTTCTCCCGAAGACTCTCGAGAGACCACTTGCAGATATCCTCACGCTGCGCTCTCGCGGAGCCTCCTCCCGGAAAAGGTCGGCCAGCCTTCCATCTCGAGAGGGAAAGAAGCCTCATGAGCTAGCGGAGGGAGAAGAGAGGCGTATGGAGGCGACCTCGAACCAGCGCCCGCAGCTTTCTCTGCAAGGGAAGGTTGCTCGGCAACGCCGTGCCTGCCGGGGGAAGTCCAGATGCGGAAGCCACTGCAATTCGTCGGCCCGGGGCGGATGTGTCGGCCGATGGAACGGCAGGGCTTCCGCGCGCGCAACTCCGCCCACCAGGTGGCCGAAGGAGCACGCGCGTGGGAAGAATCCCCCGAGGGCGACAATCGCCGAAACGCCGCCGGCGTGCCTCGTGGAAGAGGACGTTTCGGACGGGAACGGGGGATGGAAACCCTCTTGTAGAGAAAGAGGCAGTGGTGCTCAACAGTGTTGGCAATGGCATCGTCGTGAAGGAAGAGGGTCACCTCAGATGCCAACCGAAGCCAACCGACACCCCTTGCGTGAGACCTCGGAGCCTCCTTTGCCTCTCCCGGAGTTTCTGCTCGGTGGTTTCGCGGAGGACCGATTCTTTCCCGCCCCCACCGATGCATGCGCATGGGAAGTGACGGCGAGTAAGCCACAGCAGCACTGTGTACCGCATGCGAGGACCCGGCCGGTACTCAGCAGCCATGCTGCTCCAGGGCTCGCGCTGATGACCGGGCGAAAGCAGCGGCAGGGCTTCCGAAAGAGGAATCCCGGATGGCGCCGAACGATCCGAAGGCTACGGTAGGGAACGCCTCCATCCTGACCAGGGAGGACGGCGACCGAAATCAAGAAGAGGGCGCCACGCTGTCTGGAAATTGCGCTTCCGGACAAGAGGAAGCCAATGGAGGACGCATCGAGGGCGCTTTCCCTCCAGGCAGCCAATCACGGAAGGCCTCCCGTGCTCAGAAAAGTATCGATCCCTCGTGCACAGCGTGAGGGCACGCGACGCCTCTCCCGTGGCGGCGAGAGTGGCTCGGAATTTCTGGAGGGTTGCCTTCCGGGATCGGTGAGGGGGGCTCAAGAGGGCGTGAGGGAGGATCCTTCATCGCGGACGCTTCGATGAACGCGGTGGCAGAACAGCAACTGCGGGGAAAAGAACGGCGAAGGAGCGGCAAGGACAACTACCAGAAGCGGGGACTCGAAAGAACAGATAGTAACCCAGAGTGGCTCCCAGCCCGGTCACGCCCCCGAGCGTGGAGAAAGCAAACGAGTCGGGTCACCCCGCAGCCGCCCTCCCGTGCGCGGCCGCCGTGCAAGTGACCTCCCTTCACTGCTCCCGGGGCTATACGTGGCCACACCTCGCGCTTGAACCCCCCAGGGAAGGCAGTGGAGAGTCCGTGCACCTGCGGGAGGAACCGCAAATTCTCCGGGCAGACCGCCCAGCCGAAGTGGGTAGGCGCGCGTGGGTCGCTCCCACCCAAGTGGGCGGACGGACGGTGGGGCTTCCCACGCCGGTCGAATCCGATCGGAGCGACTTGGGTCAGCTCGCGGGGTCCCTATTCCGTTGCCGGGGAAACCCGGGGTACAGCTCCGTCTGCCGATCGACCGACACGTGCAACAAGAGAGTGCGACCCGTGCGGATCCTCTCGGCGGGCCGGGGTTGCCTCGAGACGGACGACCCCAGGGCATCCCCTGGGCCATCCCACCTCGTGTTGTCATCAGGGCTCTACCGGCCCTGCCGCGGAGGTCGAGCGCCGCGTCTGTGTGGCAGAAGACGATCGACCTGACATCGCAGGAACGTGCTGACCTCGGTGCTCTGTGAGAACCCGTCTCCATGGAGGTACTATGACGCTCCATCGAATGTTGCAGGATTCGCGCGACGGAGCATCCATAAGAATGGATGCTGAATCCGCAGAGATTCTGCTGATCACGCTTCTCTGAATTCGGCTCCTGTCTCTTGCACATCCGTCCGTTTCCATGTTTCATGGAGATGGCAGCATTTGTGATTTGGCATTTCTCGACGGGCATGGGAGAGCGTTGCCGCAGCAACCTTCCTGTTCTCTTTTTCGTCTTGCTTGTTCGATCTGCTGCTGCATCTGCCGCTATCTGTTGTGATGGGATGGGGATGCGGTTTCGATACCGAGATGAAACACGGTCACGGAACTTTGGAGAATCCACCATGGATCTTCATGATGAGGCTGATCAACTCCTCTCTGCAATTCCTCGGGACCATCTTCCTGGCCGATTGATGTTGCTGTGATCGTAGCTTGCGCTGTCCGCCCACTGTTTTTCAAAAGCTCCCCGAGGACCTACGATCGCGGCTGGTAGGAGTTGTAGGAAGAAGCTACTAGCATGTTTGCTACCGGGATCGCTCCACAGGAAAACATCTGGAGGACCAACAGCACGCTAAGATATGCTTCATTCTAATTGCACATCCCTATCAAAAGGATTCTTCCAGTTGAGACTACTAATTCTGAGAAGGAACTCCAGGAACTCCATGGGCTGAAAAACAACATAAATAATGAGCCGCAGATACAGGAGATGGACATCGGCAGAATCTTCTTCTATGGAGGGAATTCCAAGAGAGGGAGCCAACCAGAATGACTCCTAACCAAGACCATCTACTGAATGAGACGAAAATTGCGACCATGGTTCAACCACGTTCCGATTCCTCAAAGATGAGAGGGATGGGAAGCGATACCATCTCTTCGGTTCCGACTCAGTTCTTAATTAAGTGGGGTGCAAGACAGACAGGCTGAATCAGCTCAATAATGGTTTTCCCATCTACTGGAGATTTCGGCACTGAACATCTTGAGTTTTCTGGAGGTTGCGAATCGAAAATAAATCCATTCTTCCTCTCTTTCCCGGCGTCTCCCAGTGCCCTGGGTTCTTCCATTACATTGCCGTTCCTCGTTCTCGTCTATTTTCAAGAGAAAACGGTGTGCCCTCAAAGAGAAGAGTGCGTAAAGCAACAGCATGAAATAGGGTGCAAGGTTAGCAGAGCAGAAGAATGGATGAGGAAGAAGGCAGCAGCACTGAAAATTATGCTCGAACTAAGAAACGAGGAGCAAAGTAAACCAGTGCTACCAGTCTTTGGTATCATCCTACACTTCTGTGGTATTACAGGGTGTTAATCGAGGATATGAAACTGTCGGCATATTTTAATGGAGGCACTTTCGCTTTTAAAGAGCAAGCAATGGCTAACGTTCTATGTCGATTGAATGCAGCAGCAAATTCAAGGTCACTGATTCGAAAGGTAGCCAGCAAGATCCACCTTTTTTTTGCTGTGTCAGTCTTAAAGTTCCCATCCCATCTTTTTTCAACTTTATTCGACAGAGTTGTAGTTAAAGTATTTTTCGATTACTTTTCCCTTTCATCTGCATCTCACCTCTTTCTTATCCGGCAATTCCGACTCGACCACCTTTTCTGCTAGTGCTGCTGTTATCACCATGGAGTTCTGCATTCTTATTAGTCTCCCAGACCACAGTTCCCACATAAGATTGTTATAGAGCGCTAAGGTTTCGACAAAAGCCTTCAGGGATCACCATCATGTGTCTGGATACGCTCATGCCACAAAGCGAAATCCCAGATGAGAGGCTGTGAGACATTTCGCGAGCCTTCCTCAGAAGACTTTTCCGCGCTCTTTTTTCTCTAGATCAGTGTTTTTCCGTGGAGTTTCGCTCCAACTGCTGTTGGATTTCCGTGGCAATGGACCCTCGCCTGGCATTCACGGATCCTCGAGCCGCATCGGCTTTGGGTCCAACCTCGCTCTTTCGTCACGTTTCGGGAGTGCACCTGTCGGGCAGGCTTCCCGTGTTCGAACGCCGCTGCTTGAGCACGGAGACACGCCTGAGGAACATCCATTCTTCGTGGATTAGCTGCGTATTTTGCACACGGGCCGCTTCCAAAGGTTTTCTAAAGCGTGACGGGCTTCCTCATCGATTTGGTAGAAAAATGCAACAAAATAAGGAAAAGGAAGTGGATTTTTCTTCCGCCAGTCTTTTCTCCCCCCTCCTCCCCTCTTCGCCCTCCCCACTTTCTGAAGCTCCATCGGTGCAACTTGCTTTTCCAAGGTCTTCCATCCTGCCGGTCACCACCCGAAGCAAATCATCACCTGCGAGATGCAAGGAAACAGCGCGGCCGGGGGAAGAAAAGGGAACAGACCGTGGTGTGCCGTTAATCCCGACGCAGGTCTGCACCGGAGCAGAGTTTTTCGTTTCGTAGACTCCCGGCGCTTTCGTCGGTATCTTCGAGCCCGCGGAGAGGGAAAGCTCATCGCCGCCTGCTTTCTGTGAAGACAGGGAGATTCTCATCTCGCTGTCAGAGGCGAAGGAAAAACAAAACCAATTTGCAGAAGCACTGGAAGATTCCGATTTCAAAACACGCATCTCTGCTAAGAGGAAGGCACCGAAAGCGAGTGCCCCGTTTGGAGAGGCCGCGTAGGTGACGAAATCCAGATACAAATAAACAGCGTGGTAAAAATAGGTCAACTATCAATTTACTTGATTTGTTCTTTGATGTTGGTTCAGATAACGGAAACGGGCATGTTTCTCAACCAGCGTGTGTTTTTTTTTGTTTCTGTTTGTTATTCTAAATCATGCGGACGGCACGGACTTTGCTTCGTCACCTACGCAACGCAAAGGGGGAACGAGTGCGTGTCGGCGAGAACCCAGAGCTTCCAGCGGGAGGAGGAACAGGATCAAATAGAATCCCGAATCATCCGTGAAGTTCATCCTCGCGAATTTCCGCGCGGTTCCTCCGCGTGGTAAAACCGACGCTTGGATTTCCGAGTCCCTGCGCATGGGCGAGTGTGTGCGCGCATACGTCCGTTTCATTCCAACTCGGAGACTCCCTCTGTCTCTGTCTGTCTGTCTGTCTCTCTCTCTGTGTGTGTGTGGACCGCACGTCGTTCGGTTTTCATCTCCTTCTCGAAGTTTGAGAAACTCTCTGGAAGTCCGGCGGGCGCTGAATTTAACATCCTCGGCGCGTTTCGGAACCCGGATCTGCGAGACGCACTCGAGGAAGGTGGGAATGAACAGGGAGCGACCGGAGTAGGGCGGGGAGGATGAGCAGCCACGGTGGCCATCAATCGTCACAGTGGCTCCGATGCATTTCACGATGCGACGGGTGAAGAGCACACCCGAGGCGCTCGCCCGGTCGAGTTTCCAAGAGATCATGCGAACGCGTCGCAAGAAAAATTTTCCGAGTCTTCCTGCTGACAGCAAGGGGTCATCCTGAGCTAGACTCGCTCTCTTCGGGATCCCAGGATTGACGGCAGCAAAAAAAAAATAAATGAAAATAGCCCTCCAGAACGGATCCCCGAATTTCGATTTTGCTTTCGGGTTTCTCGCGCATCTTTCGGCAACGAAAGCAGCGTAAAACGATCGTGATGTCCCTGAAGCGAACTCCCTCACGTGGATTCTCCAGAAATCCCGCAGCGTAGAAAAAATAAAGAAAGATATGTTGGGTCGGCAGTTGCGTAAATTCACTCGAGACCGCCCTGGGTCTTTAGAAACAAATACAAACAATGCGGTAGAGAGAAAATGGAGGACAAGGGAATAAACAGTCCTCCGATGTTGCTGCTCGCAAAGTCTCACGCGTGATTGGCTTCGAAAGTATTGGATCCCTGACCTGCGCCCAAGGATCTCCGAGAGAGGTGCAAGATCGCAGTAGGCGTGACCTACGCCTCTGTGCTCCTACCCCAGCATGGTTTCCTACCGAGTTGACGTTTGGAGCGGTGGTCAGAAGATTGCGTCGTCGTCAGCTTCGACGACGCGAGCCGTCTTTTAAGTCTCACCATTTCTCTCTCGTTCGAGCTCTTGATGAGTGGCGTCCGCCGCCAACAGGCAAGAGGAGCACTCATTGTGTGGTGGTCTAACGGATGCGCTTTGCGAGCTTCATCCGACCAGGCAACCCTGAATCTGGACTCCTTCGTTCCCACATTTTCCTCGTGACATGGATCTGCAGATGCGCTGCAGGTGCTTCCTTCAGAAATATCGAATGGAACCCATCGTGAGTCTTCCAAGTATTTCTGACCTCTGATGCTTTCGTCGTACTTTCATTAGGCGTGCCATCTGGCAGCTCTTGCTCCTGCTTTCAGTCCACAGTCATCCAAGGAAGCTTCAAGGATGGTAAAAACACGTGCAAGCACAAGAAAAAGAGGACCAGGAACGCTTAACAAGCAAAACTCTGCTTTAGGTAGAGTTTCCGCTAGGCGACTGATCGTCATGAGTCAAATGCCCAACAGTTTTTAAACGGTCAAGTGATTCCAAGCTAAGAATGGCCTTTTGAGTCACAAAGGATGACTTCTGGGGTCTGCTTTCGCTGTTTTACTTTTTTTGGCTCTCAAGGAGTGCTGGGGAACCGTTCACCTCCTTAGGACGAGGACCGAAGCTCTTTAACGCTGTCCACGGCATCCGAAGGCTAGTCAAGTAACTAGTCAAGTTGGGGATCACTACGGGAGGGGACCACCCTATGAATCCAGGAAGGGATCCGAAGGAAGAAGTCCGTTTCTCTTACGCTTAGGAGGGAACCTCTTCCTTATTCTCTCCGAAGGGACTTCCCGGTTTGTGGGAGCCGCTTCTCGTTTCTTCTCCGGAGGGAACCCGCAAGGGAAACTCTCCTTGTTACTCCTTTGAAGAGAACCCCGAAGGGACGCTTCCCAATTTCTCTGAAGGGTGCTCCCCGAAGGGAGCAGCGCCTGATGTAAGACTGGACAGGCTAACCGCGACGGGAGTATCAACCAGTTCCATGGCACGGCTCCATCTGCACAACTGGAGGGGAATCCCGGAGGACTCTTTAATTCCTGGAAGGGCCTCAGAGAGTTGACTTCCAGTACACGCCAGTCAGTAAGCACCTGGGGGCTTCCAGCTTTCCTCCGGTGCCAAAGCTGACTCAGGGGGGGACTCGAAACCATGACGCACCCATTTCTCGGCGCCGACCCTTCCCCGGATGGGATTCAAACCCGCAACGCTGTGCCACGCGGAGACCACAGCCACACGGCCGCCAGCGCGGGGGCAAGAAGTTGCTTTCCCGCTATTGTGGCAGTCTCCTCCCCAAACTTCTTCCCAGATATTCATTTAGCCGTCAGGCTTGCCGGATTAAAACATCTCGTTTCGGATTCCATGGACATATTCCGTTAAAGAGAAATTGACCAGTTCACTAACAAGAAGAGAGCATTACTGCCATGATAATGGGAATGGGTGAATGGGAATTATAAGAATCCAGCTGATGCCCGTGCTTTCTAGTCTGGTCGGATGTCTCGTTGTTTCCCGCTGCGGTGCCAATGAAGGGCTGCAGAAAGTTCATCCGCCTCATGTGCCACCTTTCCAGCAGAGCGCGGAAAACCTCAGTACCGTGAAGGAGCTTTCATTCCTTTCAGGTGTCGCCAAGAGGACAGTTCCATCTTCCTCAGGCAGAGCAAGCAAACTCATGCGGGAGCAGATGCGACGCATCATCTGATCACGAAGGGCACCTCCCGTTTCCGTGGACGAACTGCGTTGAACCCACTCGTGTCCGCCTTTTTCGTGGGGATGTTCTCTTCGCAGCCGGAGAAACAGGGGAATCTCCCTTGCTCGAGTAGCGGTTTCATCGCTTCGCTTTCTTCCTGCCCCTTCGCGGGGTCGGATCGAGGCAGAACTTTTCAGCTTCCACTCTCACCGCGGTTGTAAGATGGAGCAACTACGTGTGTGAATCTGCGCAGCCCAAGATGAGACGTGAAGGAAGCTGAGAACGTACTCGGCCGGCTACTTGTTGGCCGTGTCCCTTGTACGTGTGCTCGCGGTGTGTGGAAGCACCTGCCTGCCGTGACCACGGCTGCTGATGTTGGCACCACGCCTGCGGCGGCAAGCACAGCTGCGTTCCGAGATTGCCGTCCCCTGCTTCACGCACGCGAAACGTTCCCCTCTGACCAGTGGTTTGTTTTTTAAATAAGCGTCCCAGAGTCACCTTAACTCCGCGTGTCACTCGACTAAAGAAGTGTTCTTCATTCGAGTGACACGCGGAGTCAAGGTTCTTGTGTCCCTGTGCCGGACGTCTCTATGGCATCGGTCACAGAAGTCGTGATGCAGACTAGTCTCTGTCCTCAGCTGTCTCTAAAGAACTGTTCTTAGATTTTCCCACTGTTCCAAGAATCTCCCGGAATTTCCTTCAACCGCGCTTCCGCGTATTACTAGGTAGCTCCAAAACCCGGAAGGACTCTTTCTGCTGCGAATTCAGCAGCACCGCAAGAATCCGCATTACGGGAACGGTTCTAAGAGGCTTTTCGCGCGCTTTGCCAACGCAGCTGGACGAAGCAGAGTTCATGGAATGCCTGAGTGCAAGAGCAGCGAACCTACCATGGGAGCGCGACCTCGGAGGCCATCAGCGCTCTCGACGCTTGAGACCAGCACGAGAGCTGCAGCTGAAATTCGGACGCGGGACCCAACCAGGCCCGTTGCTGGTCGGGCAGCATCGAACGCAGACTATCAGGAATCTGCGCCTTTGAAGGGAGCTGGAAAATTTCAAGAACTGAGTCGGGAGCGCCAAGGGTCTCGGGAAGACGTGCTTTCGGTCCAGCAATGGTCTCCGCGGCGCGACGCAAGCTCGCCACTGCGACGGCTCCAGCAGCCCGGTGCATGGCGCTGATTCGTCCGCTCGCATCGAGCCGGAGGAAACGAAGGCACTTTCTTCGAGCTGCACCTGGACGGTGAAGAAGGAGACGGGGTGCAAGGAGCCCAGCCCTCCGACATCACCGATCGGTTCCGAGTCGGGAAGTGCCGGGCGCGTTCGAGCGCGGGACTCGAGCTGCGGATGGCATTTCACCTTTCGTGATTCGAGGCAGTGGATTGTGAGGGACGTCGGGAGGAGGGATGCAAAGAAGCAGCGTGGCAAGACGCAGGTAAACGCAGGGAGCCTTCCGTGGGAGGAAGGGTGACCTTCGCAGGTACGAGGTCGGTCGGAATTCCGCCCTCGTGGGCGTTCCAGTTTCTGCCGCTCTTCCAGTGGACTCCGGTCTTCGAGTCAGAGCTGCTGCGTCTTCCATGGGGATCCGCTTGCTCTAGGTGCACGCGGGGGGTCCTTGCACTTTGCAGCTCGGGCCCAACTCAGCATCGAAGATCATGGCCTCGAGTGACGTGCGTGATTTGAAGCCTGTCGTGAGCTGCACACGAGGAAACTCCAGGAACCTTTTGCCATGTGCATTTATCCGCGCTTGCTTCCCTCCCTCTATTTGGTCTTCGCATCGCCTATCGTGGGGCCACTCATGACCACTCGCGGACATCCGCCTCGGCAGAAGGCACCTCTGCTCGCTTTCTTGGTCCTGTGAAACGATGGCGTCACTCTCGTCTCTTCTTTCGCGCGTTTCTCTCTGCAGATGCGAGATGAGATGCGACCCAGGAAGCCAATGTAGTCAGTGGAGGGTTCCCGTGAGTCCAACGTCTCGGACATGTCCGTTTGGCTCTGGCCAGGGAACTGGGGGGAGTTACGCTCCATTCGCGAGTGGAAAACTCTCTCCTTCTGCCTTTACTTTCTGTAGGATTTGCTGGACTTCGGCAGCCTTCTCGGTGGTTCCAGACGAAGGCTCGATCCTTGTCAATGGACCATTTTGGTCACTCGTCACTCGCTTTCCCTCCCTCCTCTGCCTTGTCTTTCTCTCTAGCGCTCGGGAAGCAGGCAGCACCGAAGCGGCCTCCGTTGACCTCCTGATCGGTCCTCTCCGTCTTCACGTTCCTTCCCCCTCCCCTGCCTCCACTTTGAAGACCTTCGGTGGGCACACCTCAGCGTCCCACATCCATCCACCGGTGTAATTCGGCGCAGCAGGATGGCAATCTGTCCACGTTCCGTGAAGCGCAGAGTGCAGAAGATCGGCGGAGAGATGCAGCACTGCGCGACACGCTGGTGGTTATGGTGACCGGCTGGTGACCTGGCGAGCGGAGCGGAGAGCACTACTCAAGGAGCCTCCATTGCTCCTCCCTGGCGCTTCCTCCAGCATCCCGCCGACGGCCAAGATTTCTGGATCTTCCGGGATCTCCCGAGGTCTCGGATGGGAAGGAGTCCACGCCTTTTACGCGGCAGCGCTACCCACGCGGAAGGAGATTCTCTCCCAAGATGATCCTTCCGAAGTCTGCCGCTTTGGCCGCCGATCCTCGACGCCTCCCGCTGAGACTGCGGGCGGGGTGGCTACCTTTGCGGTCATCCGGGGTAGAGGAAAAGGTCTGCGGCCCCTGTGAAGTGCGGGGTCCACTCGGAGTCGCCACGCCTCGCCTCCTTCTTATCCCTCGCCCGTGAGCGATTCTCTCTCGTGCTTGCTTCCCGTTCGCCCTCGGACTTTCCTCGTGGCCACACGTTTGCCTTCCTCGTTGCAAGGGTTCCCCCGGGGATACGGGGTTCGCCGTTCGCCACCGCACGGAGACGGAGACGGCAAAGGGACATCAGCCACCCTGACCTTCCCCTTCGGACTACGTTCAGGGACCGCGCCGGGGAGCATCCGGGTAGCTGCTGCGTTCGCGCCCTTCTTCCCCCTCGGGCGGTAGGACGAGGAAGGTGGTCCCTTTGCGTCGAGGTCTCCAAGGCTCTCCTTTTTTCAGCGCAAGCGTGGATGGAACTCGGGATCTCTTCCGACGGTCCCGCAGTCGAAGGGGGCGCGGGACGGTTGGACGGAAGGGCCGGGAAGGAAGAGGAGGATGTGGAGGGCGCCCCGCCGAACGGGAGGCCGCCCTGGGCTCTCTCCGGATCCGAATGCACCCCCTGGGACGAGCCTCCCTTACCTCCCCGAGTCGGGTTGCGTGCGCAGCGCATCAGCCTGACGGCGGAGCGGAACGCGCGCTCACCGTTTCCAGGGAGCTGCCGCCGCCGTCGCCAGGGCAACAACTTGATGGGGGCGCGGAGGGCGTGGCACCACTCGCTCGGCGGGCTAACGAGAGGGCGGGTCGCCGGCCCGGTGTGCTCCTGCAACCCCTGAAGGGACCCCTCCGTTCCCGTTTATTTATTGCCCCCTCCATTCCCACGCGCAGGAGACCCATCTGCGCGCCGGTGTCCCCGTAGGGCAGACTCGCGGGGGATACGGCTACACCGCTGTCCTTCTCTACTTCTCGGCGCCGTTGCCTAGGAGACCCTGAACAGGGGAGGAGTGAGAGCGGTGCTCAAGTTTCCCCCGAGCCGCGCCGCGGCGGAGGTCAGGCGCGACCCGGGGTACCAAGGGCGACGATGGCGGTCGCTACGCGAGCAGCAGTCGGCGCGCCGGAGGGAACGCGCGCTTTCCCGGCGGGTCGGCTCGCGGAGGGGTCAGAGGGGTGGGGGAGCTAACGCCTGGCCAATTTCCTGTCGGCGCCTTCTGTTGCCCCCGCGACGGAGAAATCCGAGCCTCCGTTGGCGGCAGGCTGTCTGGACCCGCCGCCGCCGCGAGCGGCTTCAGTTACTCCCCAGCTCGACCCCTGCGCCTGAGCGCGGGCGGTGACCTGTGCCGCGACGACGATGATCGACCGTGGCCGCGAAGGCCCTCAGGTGGAGGGAAGCCCGGGGTCTCCGCCACTCGCCAGGACCTTCTTTCCCGGAGGGCGCCTGAGCGCCGCTCTCCGACGGTGCAGCTCCTCGGAGAGGATGGCCAGGTTACTGCCGCTGCACCCCTGTCGGCGCCGACGAGAAGCAACGCGCGCGCGAGCGCCTTCGGCCGCCACCCTTTCCGCCGCCAGCCTCATCTGCGGGACACGAGGCGGCTCCCGGTCGGAAGTCGGGGTGCCGCGAGCGACCCTTAAATTAATCTTAACGAGGGGAGGACGGGCAGGCTGACCTCGCCGGGGGAAGGGGACAGAGCCAGGATCGGAAGCGGTAGGGGAGGTTCTCCCCCCCCTCTCTCCTCCTCGTCTTCCCCTCTTTCCGAGCGAGAAGGAGGAGGAGGAGGGTGATGAGCCTCCCTGCCGGTGCCGCCGGGACTCTCCGTGTCGGCAGCGCCCCCCTCCTCCGCGGCAGGCAGGAACAACAAAGGCCGCCGCCGCCGCTGCTCCCTGCCCGAACCCGTCGGGAGAGAAGGGGGAGGAAAGAGCCGAGGCAGAGTGGGGAGTGAGGAGGGAGGAGGAGGGAGGGGGGAAAGAAGCCGCGGAACAGCTCTCACGCACTCGGCGCCCATGGCAACCCGCGGCGCTCCCGGGGCTCCGACTCGTCGCCGACCTCCGCGACTCACCTTCCCCTCGGCATCCGGCCAAGGGAAGGAGGGGCGCGAACGCTGCTGTAGGTCTCCCCCCCCCCCTCCCTCGTGTAGGAAAGTCCCTTGGCCGCCTCTCCCCGGTGGATTGGCGCAGACGGGAGGCGGACCCCAAGGACGTCAACGGGAAGCTCCCGGCTCCCCAGCTGCGCCCTGACAGCCGCCGCTTCCAGGCCCGGAAGGGTCTGTAAAAACAAAGAATCCCGGATCCGCGGCTGAATAGCGGGATGTCGCGACCACCGCGTCGTGTCCGACTTGGGGGGTCCTTGGCAATCCCGGCTCGTCTCTTCCTCCCGACCTCCTCCCCGGGGACGTTCCATCGGGTCGTCCGGCTACCAGCCCATCTCTCTGCGACCACCCCCGGGAGAGGCCTCGCGTTGAAGTAGAGACCCGAAGTCCCGTCCGAAGCGTCGCTATGTAACAGCATCCGCAGGCGTTCCGGAACGGCCTCGCCTCTCGCCGCGCGGGAGTCCGAGGAACGCGCTCGTGCAGAGTAGCGCCCTCGGTCCAATTCCCCCTCCTTCCCAAGGCCAGTACACCCCAGGCGTCGCCGACCTTCTTCCAGTCTGTCCGCTTAGGGGGGGCGAAAGGGCCACCCTTGCCTCCTGAGCACCCTCTGGCGCGAGATCGGGGGGACCGCAGCTTCCGCCGTCAAACGAAATTCGCCACCCGCGGGCGCTTCCGCGTCGCCGGCGAAGGGCAAACCGCACGCTCGAGGCAGGAGCGGCGAGACGGCGGCGAGACGCAGCTCAGGGGGGCGAGGTGGCACCTGCAGCGAGCGTCCGCTCCGGGAGACGGCAGCACGGCGCGCGCGCAGAGGGAAGGGCTCTTCCCGGTCCCTCCGCTCGCTGCACGTCGGCCCGGTCCGGATTTAGGCCAGTGGATCCGGGACAACCGTTTCCGGGAAACCGAACGGGAGTGGCAGCGGTGGCATTTCTGGGAGAGGGAGCGGTCCCTCTCCCAGGGCGTCATCGATGAGCTGGCAGATGCCGAGCTCCGCGGGCAAGCGGACTCCTCGAGTGGGGGGAGGGGAAGGGGGCACGTAGGTACACGGGAAGGAGACGAGGAAGATTCCCTCTTCCCGAAGGAGAACCGGCGGGGAGGCCGCTGTCCTCCTGGCGCTGCGCCCTGAGGAGTAGGAAGACCTCGAGCACCACAACCCCCTTCCCCCTGCGAGGTCAGCCTGCCCTCCTCCCCTCGTTAAGATTAATTTAAGGGTTGCTCGCGGCACTCTGGGATGCTAAGGAGCTTTTCTGGGAAAGGGGGGTGGGGGATGGGGAAATTTCACCCCTCGGCCGGACGCGACACACACCCTTCACCCTTCGACCCTGCCGGAACGCGGGAAAGCCTTCAGCGTCGCTTTCGCCACCTCCAGGGTTCCCGTTGGACTCGCGCATGCTCAAGCGCGTAGCTCAGGAACGCGCGCGGGGGGCGGGGAGTTGCGGTGGCCGAGCGCTCCCGCTAGCCATCAGGGGCGCCTTCCTCCCTTCTAGCCCTTTTTCAATACGCCGTGAGCCAGCAAGGGCTACCTTCTCGCTTTCACCCCTTTCCCGGCGCGTGCACGCTCCCCCCCGCCGGCCTCGCTCCCGTTGCCCTGGGGCTGGGGAGCGCCCTCCAGCTGCCGGAGTCAGCTTCGGCGGTCTCGAGCGGCCGCCCTCGAGCTGCGGAAGAGGGAGAGAAGGCTACCGCCCAGAGGGGACGACACCGGCCAATCGGATCGCAGCGGGATGGCACTTCCGCCGCCCCGCCTGCGATCGGGAGCTCTCCGCTTCCCCCATGCCGCCGCTCGTTCCCGGGGCTGCTGCACTCCCCTGCTCGGGGGCGTCTCCGAGAGATGGCAAAGGGGAGGAGGAGAGAGCCGGAGGACGCTAACACTTGGCGTCCCTCCTCCTGCCTGACAAGCGTCTCCTTGGCGACCGATCCGGAAGAAATCGCCCAGGGCGTCCGAGGTCGCGGCCTGTGTGTCCTTGATCCCTCCGCTGAAGAGCGGCTAGCGGTGATTTCTCCTTCAGAAGTCCATCCACCTCCCCTACCCGCTCCCTCAAGGCGACGATGACCTTGGGAGGAGGACGCGAGCTGCTTCCGAGGTTTCGCTCTTCCTCCCGCGAGGATGCGCTGGACTGTTCCTTCCGCTGCGAGATCCCACATCCAGTGCGACCCTTCCGGAGCAGCAGCGGTTCGCGCTCCTCTTTCCGCTCGCCTCCTGATTCCTGTCTCCGGCGGCCAGGGATGTCCCGGACGCGCCGTGAGAGCGACTTTTTTTCCCCGCCATCTTTCCCCCCCCCGTTCTCCACCCGTCGTCCTAGAGAGGAAAAGGAAGGAAGCCGGCGTCTCCCGACGACGGAGCTCAGGGACGGGTTCCTTCCATCTCCGGGGCCGGTTGCCTCGGCGGGAGATTTCCAGAGGATTCGCGCGGCCACCGCCGTCCCGTTACCCCCGGCAACCGGCGCCTTCCATGTTGCGCAACACGGGTGCACCGTCGCAGCCGGTGTTTGATTTCCTTCCTCCTCCCTCCCCACGAGACGGGTTCTGCGCTCCGAAAGGGGGACCGGCCACTAGACTCTTTCCGCCCATCGAAAGTTAGAGAATGGATCGAGGTCACTTCGTCTCCGAGGCTTCGTCGTCGCCATCCGCCCTCTGGTAGCGCAACCCTCCTTCCCGTGCACATCCCGGAGGAACGGTTGCTCTTCGGAGGTTGAGAGCGCGTTTCGGTGCGCACCCTGCACCATACGGGGGAGAGCCCTAGCAGCCACCAGAGCCTACCGCCATCTTGTGGGTTCTGGTGGGCTTCCCGGAGGCAGCCGAGCCGTTCCTGCGTCGCCCGCCTGCTATCCCCAGGAGGAAGAAGAGGGAGGTCCTTATCCCGGATCCCCTCTGTCCCGGCTGAGGGGCTTGGCCCGCTTCCATCGAGGCTTGTCAGCGGCCCCGAGAGCGCGCGCGCTGCTCCGTGCGCCGCCCCGGGGACGGAAAGAGTCAGCGCGCATCCGCCCTACAGTCGGCCCTCCCGCGAAGGAGGCCCTGAAGGTGCCGCCCGTTGGGGCCACGGATAGGGATCCTTCGCACCCGAACGAAGTCCCGGAGGGTGCTCCCGATCCCTCTCCCTGAAGAAGGCCGGCGGAGGCTCCAGGGAGGGCGAGTTTGGCCAGCACACAAAAAAGCGCGTCCGGCCCCCTCCCCATTGTCCTCCCTAATCCCGCATGCGGAAGCGAAGGCTGGAGGGGGGGAAGGGAAGTTCCCCCAGAAAGATTAACGGCGGCCTCTGGCACCTCCCAGGTGATTCCTTTCAGACGGCGGTGCGCGATTCCAGGTAGGAGCCGGGATCGCAGGCGCTAATCCGGGAGCGGCTCGGGAGCGGCTAATCCGGGAGCGGAGGACGGGCCTCCTGTTGTGGTGGGACGGACGAGGTCCGAAGCTCTCCCGGCCGGACGAGGCTCCCTACCCGGGTGAGCACGCGCAGGAAGAGGGGCCGTGGGACGACGATGCCCCCTCCTTCGGCCTCCGCGGCGCTTCAGTTGCCTGAGGTCCCTCCGCCGGCCGCTCCCGGCCGCCGCTGCGCGCACAATGGGCTGAGCAGCTGGTGGTTGTTTGTTCCCGGGTGCTCCGGGACGCGCTCCATTGACTTCCTTTCTTCCCTCCCCCCGCGCCCGGGATAACGACGCGACAATGGCCGGATTAGGTGGGACCCCCGCCTGTGCACCTGCGAATTCCCGGCCCGGGGCAGCAGAGAGGACCCGCGCGCCGGGGGAACGGAGAAGGGACATACCGGACCCCCTCGTTTCCCCACAGAGGGGGGTCAGTCAGCATCGAGGGGCGGCGGCTTGCTCCCTCCCCTCCGTTCCCTTCTCTTCGCCCCTTCGCGCGTTTTCACGGATGCGCCGGTTCGAAGTAGCTCAGGGTGGCGGAGAAGGGAAGCTCAGTGGTTCTCCCTTAGCTGTCCCTTCTTCCTCCAGAGGAACGGCTCTGGAGGGGGACACCCTAAAGGACTCCCCACACCTCCTCTTCCGCGAAGGAGGGGAGCTCCGGGACACCGTTTCCACGGCTCCGGGGAACGTGCCCAGCCTGCGACGTGATGCCGCCGGCAGCGATCCGGCGGGTCTCCTCTCTTCTTCCTCCGGGTCCGAGGGACCGTCCCAAGGCGGCCGGGAACAAAAGGCGAGAACAACCGCCCGGCCCCGATCCCTCCTCCGAGAGAAACTTACTTTTTCCCCTCCCCTCACCGGGCGGGGTGCTTCCGGGTAAAGGTGCAACCGGAGCTCGCCCGGCTGCAGCTGCCTCCAGGAAGGCCTTGTCCGGGAGGGGGCGCCAGCGGAAAGATTCGCGCCTCGCCGCCTCCGCGGCGGCGTGAACGGCGGAGCTGCCTACCCCCGCCGCCGAGGGTTCATCTGAGGGCCCCGAAAGTGCCTCCCTCTGTTCTCCCGGACCCACCTCACCCTTCGAGCAGAGAGAGCCGCCCGCCGGGAGCGACAGTCCCTCTGGAACCCTCGGCAGGATGGAGAGGGGGAGGAGGAGGCGTATTCCCGGGCGCGATGGCACTCAGCCTCCTCGAGCCGGAAGGGCACCCTAGGGTCAGGTGGGTCGCCGGAGCAGATTGAGCCCCTATCGGGACGGGTTCTTCTGACACGCCCCTCTGGATGCGTTCGCTCTCCCGCTACGGAGGCACGCACGGGGCGGCTCCTCCTCCGCTCCCCTTCGTTCCCATGGCGGCAGATCGTATCTCGCCGGGGGGATTGGGAGGGAGCAGCGCGCCCCGTGGGAGCCGCCAGCAGGATCGCTGCCTCGTCGCCAGGGGGACGCCCGCGCGAGGAGGCACTCCTTCCGCCTGCTCGCACCGGAAGGGGCGGCAGCGCGCGCTCTGCCGCCGCGCCGGCGTGCGCGTCGCGAGGAAACGCGGGCCCTAAGAAGGAGGGGAGGGGAGGGAAGGTTGCGCGACGTTTCCCCCTCCACCCTTGCGCCCGCTGACTCGCCGGGCTGACTCGGCTGCGCACGTGCGGGTGCCCTGGGGGACCTCCCTCCTCTTCTGCAGGGACCCCTCTTCCTCCCTCAGCACGGGGTCTCGACGGGTCTACCGATCACCGGGGCGTCATTGTACGGGAATCGAAGCGACCGGGAGGAGGGGAGGCATCTCCCCCGTTGAGTAGCTGTGGACAAACCGGGAGTGGAAAGGGGGCGCGCTGGCACAGCATGGCCACCGCCTCCATCTCGATCTCGGATGGATGCTCCCGGTAACCTCTCCTGGCCGATCGGGCGCAGGTCTTCCTTCTACGTCTGAGATTCCCATGGAGAACAGCGCCATTTAGGACCTGCGCAGTACCTTCCGAGTGGGATAGCCGGGTAAGTGGGAAGGGAAAAGAGACGCCCAGTCGGGAGGGGTGCGCACCTGGACTGATTCGCCGACTCTTGCTCGCTCCGGGAAGGGCGCGCAGAGAGACTCCCGTCCGCGAGCACCAGTGGTCCGTTGCCCCAGAGACGGGTGGGATTGTCTCATCACGACCTCCTCACGGGTGCGGACCTTCCTGACCGGGAGGAGAGAGGCGCCTGAGGTCTTCCTGGGAGCAGCAATCTCCCGCGTGCCGGGAAGCCTCCCCGAAGGTGTCGACCTGACCCTCCCGCGGACTCCTCTGCTCCACGACCTAAGAAAGCCGCTCCAGGCGCCCCATTTTTCATCCTCCTACGTGGGAATAGGTGGAGGCCATCACGTGGCAGGCGTGCAAGACGACCCACACGGAAGCCCAAGCTTAGCCCTAATCCCTCTCGACCATTACGGGACGCGGAGCGCATCCCTCAGTCTCCTGCCATTCCTTGAGGTAATCCCGGAAGTCTGGTGGAGCGCAAACCAAATATTTGCGGTGCTTCCCGCCCGGGGAAAAGGGAGGAAGGGAGGGGGGGGGGAGAGAAGGAGGCACGCATCCCTCATTTCGGTACGGGAGCTCTGCTGAGGCTCCGACGGGAGTGCGTGTCCCGAGACGCGATCGCGGGTCCCTTCCTGGAGAAAGCGAGCTTGGAACGTCGGGACGGTTCCCGGAAGGCTCCGCTTGTCTCCCATATGGGTGGCCGGTCGGGTCCTCGCCGGCGGCGTGCTGGGAACGCCCGTCCAGAGGGAGGAGAGGGAGCACAGATGCAGGGGCGCCACCAGGGCGACCGAGTTGCCGGGAGAAGCTGTCCGCGTGCCCGCACGCGACTCCGCCCGATAGCCGGCGCGCGCTCCCTTCGACTGGAGCATCTCGGCATCCCGCGAGTTTAAATTTAGCGATTCTTCGCGCGGCGGCAGCAGAAGGTGCGGGGGAGGAGCGCGGGGGAGACGCCGCGGCGGCTGCGCCCTCTCACCCTCTTCGCGCCATCCGGCTCTGCTGACGGCTTTCTCGCCCGTCTATGCCACATCCGGCGACCGCCTGCGGAGCCACCCGCACCGACCCCGTCTGGTCGGCAGTGGCTCGTGGGAGGCGTCGCTCGCAGCTACCGGGTCGTTTCGTTCCCGTTTCCAAGCAATGGAGTGTCGGGCTTTTTCAAACCCCTGCAGCAGCGTGCCGGGAAGCGAGCGCGTCCTCTCCCCTTCTCCAATTATCCTTCGAGTAAACAAACAGACGAGTGGATACAGCAGGAGCAGATAAACAGAATTTCCAAGGCGACGGCGGAGGAGAAGCTCCGGTGGTGCCAAAACACGGGAACCAGGACGTCTGCAGCCGCGCCGGGAACGAGGAGCAGCAAGCTTAAAGATAGAATGGCGGTCGGAGCCAACGCGCAGAGGGCACGCGGGGCGGGAAGGAAGCCATGCGGCGGTCTTCGCGGGAGGTGCCCGCGGTCAGCAGCGGTCCCTACGTGGGTCGCACGTGGGTTCCCACGGAAAGTTTCGATCGCTCCTGGCAGCCGCAAGCGGGTAGGGAAGGGATGAGACCCGCGGGTGGGAACCGACTCCACTCCCGCCCGGTGCGCAAGGCAGCAGGGGGCGCCCGAGGTCGAGTCGCGCGCTGCCAGTTCCACGCGTCCGGTAGATCGTGGGCGGGCTGTTCCCTGAATGGCGGTGCCCCACGCGGGAGGCTACGACGCAACCGGCAACCTAGGGATCGAGAGAGTCCGGCGGACCAGGAACCTCCTCGTCGATCTTCCCAGGGAAAATTAATAAACGCCGAGGTGCGGCAGCGGCTGTAGGGAGCGGACAGCGGCCTCTCGCCCCAAAGCGCGCGCGGCGCTTAATTGATTCTTCCTCAGAGCACTACCCCAACTTATCGGTCAACAATGCCTCGTGCGGTGCAGCGCCCGCGAGGAGGGTTCCCTGTCGAAGCGCTTCCCGGGTGCGTGCGGGAAGGAAGGAGGGAGGGGGAACACCTTCATCGCTCCGTCTGCCTGATTTCGCCGCCAGGCAAAGAAGAAGAGGGCAGGCGCATCGGCGCTCGGCAGACTGAAGGCAGGGTAAGCCTGTCAGAGAGGCGAAACCGCCGGTTTCCCAGGTTCCCCCTTCAGAGCCGTCATGTGGGCACTAGCGGTCGTTTGGGCAGTCACCACAGGGACGACTCCAAAAGGAAAAACAAGGCGACAACCTCCACCGTTGAACTGCCTGCCCTTCGTCGCCCATCGGCGCTGACTGCTGGTGAGGCTGCACTCTTCGGGCGAGGATGGATGCGACCTCTGGAAACAAGAGAGCGTGAAGGTCACGAAGGCTCAGGAGAGAGGCATCCAAAGAACCCGGGGCAGAGCGACACACGCGCTTCCCACGAACGTTCCCTTTCCGAAATTGCAATCTCCTGAAGAACTGGGAAGAATCTGCCGGTGAAAGCCGTGGCCCACGCGCTGAAGCAGTTCCCGGAAGTCATTCCTCCGCTCGAGTCCCTGAAGGCATCTTCCTGTAGCATTCTGCTAGCAGCAGCATCTCCTGCAAACGACCTCGGACAGGGCTACCAGAGCGCGCCGAAAGATCTGGGATCGAAAGACACTGTCCCACCCTCCCGTCTCCTTGACGACGGGCGTGGGTTACCTTCCTCGCCAGGAAAGGGCACGGTGAAGGCTCTCCTGAAGCACGACGTGACTCTGCAGCGCGTGATAGGCGCTGCGTGTGACGCATCGATCCCATCACCAGGTGGCACGACGCTGTCGTCATCAAAGGTTCTAGTCTCTTACAGCCAATCCGCCCTCGTGAGGTCGGGCGAGCACGGTGCCTCCCCTGGAAAGGAATCGAATCATTTCTGTCCTCGGAAGACCCGGCGGTGAGGAAGGGCAGAAAGCACGGAGGCTCCTCCCTTCCCCGGAGGAATCCGACCGTCGGTCCGATTGCCAGAGCCGAACTCGCTGCGATCGTGGCATCCAGGAACCGGAGAAGCCCTAGAGGTGGAGCCGGGGAGTGGCTCGCGCTCAGCCTGGGGAGCACGATGGTGCGTGCTAACAAATGGTGCAGCGGGACACGCCGTCCGAGCCACTAGCCGGAATAGCAATTGCGCAATCGTCCTTGTTGCCGGCCTTCACGCGTGGCACTAAGCGTTGAGGGTTCGAATCCCACCCGGGGAAGGAAAGACGCCGAGAGCGGAGAGTGATTCATGGGTTTCGAGTCCCCACCCCCTCCTGCAGGATGACGCTGGTTGGCCTATGGTCTTTGGGTGAGGCATTGGTGGAAGCCGAAAACCAGATGTTTCTGTTGAATGGCCGGGATTGGAAGTTGACCCTCCGGGGTCCCTCCAGAGAGAATGAGGAAGAGAGTCCCATCGTGGTTCCCTTCGGAGACAACCAGGGAGAGGGTTCTCTTCCGGATTCCCTACTAAGCATAAGAGGAACGAACTTCTTCCTCCGGAGCCCTTGCTGGATCCACAGGATGATTCCTCCGGGATCACCTTCGAACTTAAAGAGTCACACACACCCTCGGGTGGCGTGGATAGTGTTAAAGAGCTACGTGAACCCCCCTTAAGGCTAACGGTTCTTCAGCACTTGGCGGACCAAAAATAAGAAAGAAAGAAAAGGCTGGAAGGAAAGCAGCGAAGCGGAAGAATCCGAAAGGATTACCAGCAAGCCACTGAAACGCCCTCTTAGTGGTGCATCCCGAACTTCTAGATCATTCTGGATCGGAAAGGTGAAGTCACGCGTGCTTCCACGGCGGCGCGCAGCAGACTCTGAAGCTACCCACCCACCGTCACGGGAGGAACGACCACTGTGACCCTTCTCATCCATCTCCGTCTCCACGGACACGACCTCTCAAGAAACTCGGGTCGTTCCGTTGAATTGGAGGCTGCTGGTGACCCCCGGAGAAGACTTTGAGGAGTTCCCTCGTCTGCTCTGAGGTCGTGGCCTCCATCGCCTCAGCTGCGGAAATCTGGAACGGGACTTCATCTGGACCGAACGTTTCGCGGAGTCTCGTGTCAGAGGCCGTTCTCGTGTTCCTCCGTGTTCCAGGATGCATCTTCTGGAACGTCTGACCTCCGCGGCTGGTGGAAGGAGGAGACTCGCAGCGGAGTTCCGGCGAACGGGAGCCCTGAATCCAAGTACTCGCATGCGGCTCTGAAGGTCGTCCTCTTCTGGTGGGAGCGACCGCAGCTGACTTCGGCAGCGCCGGAGGGAACTCCCCGAACTGAGTTTCCTGCGCGCCGGAATGGGGCGGGAGGAAGGGCGCCGTTTCCACGCAGGGTCCTCCTTGCCACGAGCGCGCGCCAATGCAGCACGCTGCTCTCGCATCCTCCCCCGAGCGGCCCACGAGTTTGAGGGGCGCCCAGGGGACGGTGGAAGCGGCGCTAGAGGATTTTCAGGGTCGAAGGAGGTCGTGTATGGCTTCCAAGTCAGTCTGAAGAAGGCGGAGTTTCTCATGATCACTGATCAAAGGAAACCATCAGTAGGTCAGCGATTCCCTGAGTTTATTCCCCGCCGCAGGGATGATGTTCCTTTGAAGGAACATCATCCCTGCGGTGGACTCCGGCAGGACGCTCCTTCTATGGGACAGGTGCCGCCAGATCTGCTTCGAATACTGGCATACGGAGGGCTAGTGGTTCTCAAGAAGAGGATGGGAACAGAGATGGTATCGTCCACCCACCACGGTGGCTGATGCTACCAACACGTCTCTTGGATGAAGTGCGCCCAGTTTCTCGAAAGGACGTCTTCCCAGAGACGCCGAAGTATCAGCTGCTGCAACCAATTTCTTGCCGTCCGAAACGGCATTTCTTCTTTGCCCCGCTCCCCGGCCCTCCGGACCTAAGCGGGAAGCCGGAGGGTATCCCAAGGAGAGGGAGTGCTCCTGCCGACGTCGCGCCGCCCGTTACGAGAGGCACAGACTCCCAACCTGCATCGTCGCGCGAGTCGCGGTCGTCTTCGCAGGACATGCGGCTGCTGAGTGGCCGGAGGACGCGACGGTAGCCGGAAGGCAGCTCACGGACGCGAACCAGAGGGCTCCCAGCACGCATCCACTACTGCGTTCGGGTTTCATGATGCCGCAGTGACACCATCGTCTTGGACGCAGTTTGAAAATGGGGAAGCCCAGCGTTGGCGCCCACGTGGAGACCGCAGCCATGTCGCGGACCGAGCGCTGCGGGTTCGAATCCCGCCCGAGGAAGAGTCAATGTCTAGAATAGGGGGTGCGTCATGGGTTTAGAGTATCCACCGCAAGCTGACACTGGTTGGACTGAGGGCTTCGTGTGTGGCACTGATAGAAGCTGGAAACCGGATGCTCCCGTCGACTGGCCGGGACTGAAAGTTGACCCTCTAGGGTCCTTCCAGGAATCAAGGGGCTGGCTCCCCTCGAAGCTTCCCTCCGGTTGTGGAAATGGAGGTGTACCACGGAGGTTGGAGCTGGTTGATATTCCCCTCTGGTGTTGGTCGTTGTCTAGAGGGTAAGAAGCTCGCTGCTCCTTTCGGAGAGGGTCCCTACAGAGAAATTATGCTTTCGAGTAACCCGCGTTTGGGGTTATCGCGGAAGTCAGCCTCGCCAGCGTGCACTGCCAGACTTCGCTCCGGAGGAATTGCTGTCTTGATCACAATTCATCTCGAAGCTAGGTAAGTATGAGTCAGAGAAATTGGGAAGAGTCCTTTAGGGATTCTCTTCAGAGAAGTATCAAGGAGCGGTTCCCTTTCAGGTTCTTTCCGGAGAAGAAATAAGGAGTGGTTCCCTCCGGGTGACCGACCTCTCAGGGAAGACTAAGAAAGGTTCCCTTCGGGATTCCCTTTCGAGACAACCAGGGTGGAGGGTTCCTTTCGGGGTTCCCTCCCAAGCGTAGAACGAACTCCTTCCTCCGGAACCTTCCTGGATTCAGGGTGTGTTCCCGTCCCGGAATGCCCCCTCACAGAAAAAACAAAAAAAAGCAGGGAAGATGCGCTCAAGACCGACGTTCAGCAAAAGAGAGCCGGTTACTGACAGTGGCTTAGCAGTGGTCAAGGGATGCAGACTAGGATCCACGCCCTTGGATCCCGGGGTCCTCGAAGTAATGCTGTACTGAGGGACCTTGGACTTGGCAGCCATGCGGAGAGCGGCACCTTGAGGTCGTCCTGGGTGCCCGCCACAGTATCAGGGATGCTCGCTGAACGCACGAGCCAGCACATCCTCCAAGCAGCTTGGATGTGGTGCTGACCAACGACTGGAAAGAGGGGCGGCAACGCCTCCGCTGACATCTTGGAGTCTCCGAGCCGCGTTCCGTCAGGAAGAAAAGAGAGGTTCGAGGATGGCACAGAGCTCATTTTCGAGATGCTGCAACATCTTCTAAAGAAGTCTTCTGTGAAGAAGCGGTTGATTTCGGTAGGAAGTGATCGGAAGTTTCCGGAAGCTTCACTCTTCCTCTGGCACATGCCTCCCTGCCTGTCTGGAACCACCCGTGGCGCTTTCCGAGGACTACCAGGTTCCTGGAAATCGGAAGGAGGAGGAGAAGGAGTTCTGAGGCTGCAGAGACCACAGATTTTTCCATTTTCCGCGCATCTGCTTTGCACCATTGAAGAGAGGATTGAGGGATGCTGGTCTGCTGCACCTATGCGCCCACTGCGTTGAGGCTCCTCGGTGACTTCCAGAGTCTCTGCTTCTGTATATATATATATATATATATATATATATATATATATATATATATATATATATATATTTTCCTTTTGTCTTTTGCGCCACGAATCGTCGTCGTTACTGCTGACGAATCTGCACCCCTGGCTCCCACCTCGGATGGATGCTCCATCCGGGGAAACGCTAGGACAGGTACTGCCGCCGATGCGAGGACGGACGCGTGCATCCTCGTGGATTCAGCCTCACTCCAGCAAATTCTGGGCGCGTGCAGAAACGTCTGGACCCGGTCTCAAGAGGTCGCTCCATGTAAGGGCACGCGCGCCCGCCGTGTGATGCAGGCCGCCTGCTAGACGGAGGCCTCGGAAGGTGAGAATGCGACCTTCCATTCCCCGGGAAACACAGTGCCCTCGGGCATCTACGCTCCTCCAAGACGAGCCCTGACTGCAGAGGATGCGAGATCCTCCCCTCTTTCCTCCCTCCCTACCATCATCATCACGGAACCATGGTTTCCTGGGAGGACCTCTTGAAGAAGACGAGCTGCTTCTGGCACAAACTCCTCCAAGAGCTCCCTGTAGTCTGAGGCGGCGCCACCACCTCCGAGGCGCCGTGAGCCCTGAAGCAGCCGTCAGCCCGCGGACCGACCGCGAGGAGGTGCTCCGGCGTCAGCCAATTGTAGCTCAGCCGAGCACCGTAACCAGGATACCGACAGACGATGTCCCCCTGCCCCAGGAAGCAAGCCATCGGATTCTCCCGTGATTGGTGACTTTTCCGTGGAAGCTCCGTGACTCCGAGGACCCAAGAAGGACGGATATTCGAGCAGGAAGGGGAGGGATAAGGGGGAGAGCGACCGGACGGAAATAACCTCAGCCCCCGCTTAATGGGTTTGTCCCCAGAAGGGAGGCCGCACCCTCCGGCGCAGGTGAACGCTCTCTCCGCGAGGGGAGGCATCCTCCTCCCTGGTCACTTGCGTCAGGGACTTCGAGAGGCTCCTCCTGGTGGTGCGTTTGCCTCTCTCACAACGCTTCTTTCAGGTTTCCGAGCGACGCGGGATCCTCAGGGAGTCGGGGGCGGCAGTACGCAAGCGAGAAGCGTGGGTGTCCTCTCCCCTCTTCTGGAGCGAATGGGGAGGACTCTCGGCGTCACGCTGGACGCGAAGCGCGCGTTCCCGCACTCGGGGAGACGGATGGTTTCCAGGGGGACGGCTCGCCTTGCCACCTGAGCGTGTGTGCGCATCCGGATGATGGATCATCATTCGTCTTCAGCTGGCAAGGAGGGGGCGCAGCGAGCGCTAACGCGACTGCTTGCCATCCATCAAGAGCACGCCACATGACACAGGATCGTCGCTTTGGGAACGAGGCGGAACGCAGCGTTTCTACGGCGGCGCTCCCGGAACGCGCATCAATTCGTCGAGTTAACATCGTTCTATTCTTCCCCTCTCCTCCCCCTCCTCCCTTTCTCCTCCTTCTTACCTTCCTTCCTCCGCCTTCTTGGCTCTTGCTGCTCTTCAGCAGGGGGGAGGGGAGGGAAGCCGCACGGCACGCGAGTCACCGGCTCAGACTCTGATGCTGCGTGTCCTGCCGTAGGGTCTCTGCGGTTGCCGAGATTGCCGGAGACTTTTCAGGATGCAACCAGCCCATTGCGGGGTGGTAAGCACGGGATGCTTCCTGACGGTTACCAGAAGACGTGGAGGAGAGCAGGCCTCCCGCCTTCGGTGCCAAGGCAGCCCACGCCGTGAAGGATTTTGGAGGCTACCTGTCCACGTGCATGCTGCCTGGATGGTCGGCAACCGTTGGCATAGAAACAGAGCAAGAAAAGACCATCTTGGGCTTGCCGTCACTTCTGAGCAAGGCAGGAAGCGAGTAGAAGGAGCGAGTAGATGGAAGGTAGAGAGTCGATGGGAGGGAGAAAATAGATGGAAGGTGATAGAAGAGAATAAGTAAATGGAAGAGAGAGAGAGTCAATAGAAATGAGGAAATAGGTGGAAGGGAGCAAGGCGTTAGAAGTAAGGAAGTAGATGGAGGGGAGCGAGTAGATGAAGGAGTGAGAGTCTTAGAAAGGAGCGAGTAGATGGTAGGAAGAGAGTCGATAGAAGGGAGGAAGTAGATGGAAGAGAGCGAGTAGATGGAAGGGAGAAGGTCTAAAGAAGGGAAGGAGTTTATAGAAAGGAGTGCTGTGTTGTTTCTCGTGCCTGGAATTTCCTGGTCCACCTCTCGTCCACCCCCATCACACCCAGAAGGCACCCTGTGGGACAAGCAGCCTAGACATATGTCTCGAAGAGATGCTGCCGTTCGTCGTCAGGGAGTTCCCTGCAATTCCTGTCGTTTCCTGCGGGCTCCTGCCGCCGGCTGCGAGGATCCTGAGCGCTCCAAATACAACCTAACAAAAGGAAGAAAGGAGGTAGAGGAGAGGGGGAGGAAGAAGGAAACGAAAGATGAAAGAAGACGCTGAGACTCGCGTGACATGCGTCTGGTGAATCCGCGACGGAGTCCGGGAAGGCACGGGATCGAAGTCTACCGAGGGCATAGTAAGCACAAAGGGATTCCGGGTTCGACACGTCGGGCGACTCCGCCTTCCGGGATCGCAGTGCTCCTGTCGAATTCCCGAAAGTTCGCTGGAGGATTCTTCCTCGGGAACTTTTGGGGCGTTTCACTGCTGCCATTTTGCTGACACGTGATTTGCTTTCCCGTAACTAATAGCCTCGTTGCCATCTCTCCGCGGTTCTATTTATGCGCTTTTCCCTTCATTTCTCTTTGCAGCTGAAACAGTGCGTTGTCGAGGCAACACTGGAAGTGATGTTGATTATCCTCTTGCCAAATATTTGCTTTCAGTAATGGTACAGAATACAGAGATGCCGTTCCCTTGAAACAAAGTTTCCTATCCCAGAGGCAGGACGGAAACGGAATTCTCCCTTCCAATAGATTACCGGGTCGTCAGGTGTTCTGCGCAGTCGTTACTTTCAAGGAGGCGTTTGAGCAAATAAAACGTCGAGGTGAAAGAAGCGGAGCGTCCTCAGCAGCTCCCGCCCAGATCCTCAGGGGATGCCTTGGCAACGTCGCTCAGCGACCAAGGGGATGTTTTCCGCTTTTCCGAGGCTGCTCTCGGATGTGGAATACTGTGGAATACTCTCGAAAACCGTGCGCTCTCGGTCCACTGGCTGCCTTCTCCACTAGCCCGTCCCTTCTTTCCAGAACGGCCAGGTGGAAGCGCCGTAGTCGTCTTGGCGAGCAACGTCAGCTCTATAAGAGGTGCCCTAAGTGCTCTCATGGTGTTGAACAAGAATAAAAGGCGTTCCCCAACCCGACGCTCCCGGATGGTCAGTGGTAGGCGCCGATGCTGACGCAACGCTTCGACCTCGTTCCGAAGGAGCAAACGCCGCTTCTATGGTTGCACCTTTTTTTAGGGGTTGTCCCACTAGCGAGGAGCAGCGTCCATCTAACGAGACGAAAGCTGCAATGCTCCAGAGTCAGGGATTCGCGTAGTGCGCAAAGTCAACAGCTACCACAAAAGCAGCGACTGAGGTCCTCGAGCTCCAGAGAATGAGGGGAGGGAGAAGAAAAGGGGGAAAGTAACTATGCGATAAGAACGGCAGAGGAACTAGGCAAGGAAACAGAACAGGCAGAGACACCAGGAATGGATCCAGCCTCTCCTGGACCAGGAATGCTCACAGGAATGCATTAAGAGCTCCCTCTGCTGCCGCTGGTCCATCTTCCCGACAAGTTCTTCCTTTCAAGATGCTCAGAAACCACTCCTACTTTCCGCTCCCAGCGATGGAAGATGGAAGATTCTATCGAGGTGCCTAAGAAGAACATGAGAGGGCACGCCGTCTTTGGCCTTTTGTCCATGAGGATCTTTGTTGCTGAGGCCTACCTCAGAATGGACTTCAGCAGAAGATCAGGAATATTATCCTTTGAATAAGCGACAACGATTCTCTGTGTATTCCAAGGTATCCCTCCAAGTACAGAAGCAACAAACGACAGCATCGCCGGTGATGAGGAAGGAATTGATTGACTGGCTTTCGTTGTGAAACAAATCCTCTCCGAGCAACCCTTCAGTTCCGATAACGAAGGTGCTCAGAAAGGGAAGCGTTCGCACGCAAGAGCAGGACCACTTATCGGTCATTGAACGCCATTCGCTGGCAGAGAAGAGCAAAGAAATGGGACGCGGACACCACAGATGGCGATGGAAGGGTTTTACGATGATGGAGTTCGCTCCAATAGGTTCCGTCACTTTCGGAATTGCTGGGCATGGAAGAGCTTGAGAGTTTTGTCAGAAAGGGAGCTGTCAGCACCGAGTTCTGTGAATGGGAAACTGAGAAGAGCGCCTCAGACTTTCGAGTGATCATCCGGGAAAGAAGCAAGAGCTGGTGCGAGTTCCTCATGGATCGTTTTCTGGTAAGCGGATCCCATCTGGAAGATCGGAACCTTGGCAGAGTGATTCTCTTAAGGATTCGGCGTTTCTGAGCTTCGAAATGCTACGAGTCGCTCCTAGAATCTAAAATGCCCTTTGCATTCGGTTGCAACCTCCGAAGCACTAGGCTTTTCCTTTGAGGAAGCTCTGCAGAAAGTTGTCGCTGCTGCCTCTCTCCAGCGGAAGACCGGACTTGTTTTCAACCGAGTATCCTGCAGCATTCTTCGACATACACTTGAGAGCTGAGCAAACCAGGTCTCCCGCCTCATGTCGAACGCATCTCCACTTTGCTCCTGTTTGTCAACCCCCTTCAGTTGCGGATCCGCAGACTGATTAGCAACGCAACCCTGCGCTTGAAGCACTTTGAGTAGGAGACTTTCAGGGATGCCTCTGGTCTGAGCCACCATGCGAGAGAAAGCTGGATCTGCGGTGGCAGAGGCCAGTGAAAAGGAAGCGGAGGAAGTGGTTGCACTGTCTCCCATCTCGCGGCTGCTGCATCTCTTTGGCGTGTGGAACCGATCGGTAGCTCCAAGGATGGACGGCCAGAGTCGGCAAATTTCGAATCTCTCTCGAAAATGGCTAGGCGCTTGCGGGTCTGGAACAAGCTCCACTGTTCCATCACTGCTAATTTTAACTTCTGGATTGGAAGAATCGGGAGGAGAGGTGCCTTCCTTGTTTCCGGCCTGCAAAGAGGAACGGCGCCTGGAGCGCGGATCGCATGGATCCTCTCGAGAAAATGTCATCGAACCCTTGGGGCCCTGGGGAGAATGGCTTCTCCTCCTTATTCACCTCGGTGTACCCTATAGCCTAGCTAAGAGGAATAGTCTTAGTAGGTACCAGAAGTAACGAAGTCCCCGACGACGAGAATGTCAGCACCTACCGAAGAGCGAAACCTGTTGAAGGCATCCCTGGAATCGAACAGAAATTCCGCTGCATCCAAGCACGAGTAACGCCACGTAGAAAACCCGCAGTAGGGCAGCAACTTCCTGCAAGCGTTCCGGGGGGAGGCAGAGTTACCTGATGCTCGCCGCTGCACCCCAAACATGCAATTCTGGAAAGTTCAGAGGGGCATTTTTTTTCCCTCGGGAGCGACATTTGTTGAAGAATCGGGAAGAACTCCACGCAGCATGTCTGGAACGCATCCCGAAGCACTTTGACGCGCTTCCTGCCAGAATGCTTCAGAAAGGGAAGGGATCCCCTTCGATGCTGCACACGAGACAGGGAGCAAGGAATCCTTTGACGGCCAGGGACACCTCAGAAAAGGGGTCCCGCGGCTTGGTTGCTTACGAAATGGAACCTAAGGGAGAAGAATCCTGAAGAGCATTCACAGCCATCTCTCAGGGGCAGTCTAGGTTTCTTTCCGGAACCGTCATCACTTAATAGCCGCATTTGTTTCCAGAGAAGATCGAGTCCTGCCGCGCCTCGAGCGAGCGCAAAGAATGATTTCTCCCACGTAGCCTCAGCGCCGCAGAAGCCGTGCGAAACGGAACGTGGAAAAAAGCGTCGTTTCGGATCTTTATAGCGACGACTGCCTCCGACTCCCCGAAGCAATCAGAAGCGAAGCTCGAGAAATTGCTTTGGCGGATTCCTTTGCGTTTCTGTGGCACCTCGTCACCATGGGCCCCGTGGGAGCTCTCCCCCTCAGATGACTTCTTAAGGACGCGAGGGAAGCGGTGGAGGAAACTCACGGATGCTGAAATCCAGAAACTTGGTCAAGGGAAAACCAATCATTTGCCCATCTGCTGCTGCTGCTGCTGCTGGAGGAACCGGCGAAACGATCAAGAAAATACACACGGCCAGAGATCACGGACGGACAAGGACGGTAAGGCAACGGATGGGTCAGATTCCTCCTCTTCCGTTGACCAAAAAACCAACACGAGAGGAAGCACCAGCAGATTCGAAAAGGAAACAAAGAGAAGATGAGCCGCTCAGTCCTCTTCTGGGCTGCTTGTGAGCTGTCGACATCCCGACGTCTAGCGCTGATGCAGGCCAGCTGCGAACAGAGGATCGCTCGTTCTTCCAGCGAGCGACACCAGCCGAACAGCGTCGTTTCCAAGGACCCTTCCGGAACTGCTACTTCGGAGAGCAGCAGATGCAAGAAGGAGAACTGCGACCTGGCCAGAACCGCGCGTCCGCGCCAGAATCCTCTCTCACCCTACCTCTGCAACCTGTCCACCTCCGGCATCGAGACAAAGGACGGAGGAGCACTTCCTGATCAACCGAGCATCCCGGGGGAGAAAGGGGGAAAAACCCAAAGTACCCGAGCGTTTATCCGTCTCGCGGCCTCGGTTCCGTGGACGGATTGTTTAACAAGATCAGCAAGGAACTCGGTGATTCATGATCGGTTACTTGACCACCGCAAACAGATCTTTGCGTGCTGGACCGGGAGCGCGTCCAAAGGATGCGAGCGCGGAAGGGTAGACTGGGGGTGGGACGGTCCTACGGGATGAACTGTCCCGACGCAACCCTCCCGAAGCGGCAGGCACTTCAAAGAGAAATTCGTCCCGAGGAATTTGCCGTTCGGGAAGGTCGAGAAAGATGCGCGCGCCTTGGATTCTCTCGCGGCTCGAATCCACTGCCCGGAAGTCGACTGCAGGTCTCTGAATGCCCCCCGGACTTCAACCCCGGGACTCGCCAAAACGAAACAACCTCCAAGACACGGCCGTAAACGACTCCTCTGGTTCCGGAAAGGCTCGTAGGGCGTTAGAAAGCGTCACCTCAGCGCGGAGGAGGCTACCGAAGCTGGGGAGGCGTCCCGCTCGACAAATCTCCGCTCGCACGAGCTGTCGGTTCCCTGGACGCCCGGCGGCGGCAGTTGGGTAGCAACGGGTGCCCACCAATCGCCTCTTCTCCTAGCCGCCTGCCCGGAAATCCCCACGCGAGAACCTCAAACTCACACCGATAACGCGTCCGGGGGGTGGTCGCGGTGAGGTGTCCTCCCTCGTGGCAGAGGATTCCGCAGAGTGGGAGGAGCACCACTGTGGGAATGTGAGACAAGGGACGAACCGGGACTTCTCAGAGTCTCCGTGGAGACTGCGTCCTCTCAGAGCGCCAGCCGTCTCGGGTAAGGGAACTTCAACTTCCGTGCGCTCTTGCCGATCCACATGGGAAGCGCGTCCTCGAGAGGAGCAGGGAACGCGCGTCCCGCGACCTTACGAATGAATCCTGAGCTGCACCCTCAAGAACGGATTCACTTTGCCGAGGATTTTGAGGGTCGGACGGATCTCACTGCCGCTCCCACTCGTCCTCCCAGTTATCTTTCCCTTCCGAAACGGAGGCGAGCGAACTTCGGACGCACCGAATCCCCGAAGTTTGCTCTCGGAGCGGGAGGGAGAGGGAGCCAACAAAGCGGGTTGCATCCCGGAAGAGCGCGCTCCTCCCGTGTCTTCGGGAGAAGGAAGAAACCCGCCGCAGATCACGCGGGATGGAACCGTCTCTTCGGGAGCAGATGGCTTGGCTCACTTGGATACCCGAAACCCAGTCAAGCTTGCGCCTTCTCCGCGAAGCACCACGTGGGACCTGCGTTCGGGATGCTCCTCGCACCCCTGCTCTTGCTCCATCTCCGGACGGAATCGCTCCCGCTCGGAGCACGGGAGGAGGCGGGTATCGGGCGAGAGGGGAGGAGGAGGAGGAAGAGTCAGGTCAGGCAAAGGAGAGAAACGACCACTCCCCTGAAAGGGGATCCCGCCCGTTCGGAGAATCCATTCGTTCCCGGGGATGCGAGGAAGCGGAGGCTGCAGGAAGGAAAGGCAGACGCATTCTCGCATCCTTCCTGCTCATCCGCTTTCCCGAGAGCTTAAGAAGGATCCGAGGGAGGCAAGGGGCGGGAGGTGCCCTCAATCGCCCCGTCAGTCGAGCGCGGCTCGTCCCGTGACCGGAGAGGTCATCGCAGCCTCTCCCGGTTCCGTCGGAATCCTGCCACGCTCCACCCGCGCCCCTGGGATGCCGAACGGACCGCTTCTCCGGCCGCCCGAGGCCAAAGCAAGAGTTCCTCATGGCCTTGGGGATACCGCCGAAGCGTGCCCTCGAACGCACAAGATCCCTCGTTTGATCGCAGCGTGCGCTCCTCGGCGGCTGCTAGGCAACGCTTTGCGCCTCTCGAATGTCCTTTCACCGAGCACCAAGCTGCCAGAAGACGCCTCGCGTGCAGGAAAAGGGGAGGGAAAAGAATGATAGCGCGGACAGCATCCGAAGCCTCCGGATCCCCCCTCCCAGTGTAAAAATTCGCATCTTTCGGGTGCGAGGAATTCCCTCCACCAGCCGTTTCCGGGGCAATCCCGGGAAAGCCTCGCGGTGCGCTCGCAGCGCGCCGCGAGGCTTGCAGGTCGCCCTCTGAAGCTTCCCTGAGCGGGCAGCGGCGGCGACCGGAAGCGAAAGGAATCCGAAGAGCCGCTCTCGTATACATCCTCCAGCACAAAGCCCAGTCGGAGGTTCTCGGAAACTGGGTGCTCCCGGAAACCGGATGTGAGCTCTCCACAAGAAATTACCCGATGTTGCGTCTTCAAGGGGGGGAGGAGAGTTCGGCCCGAGTCCACTGCCTTTCTCCGGATGCGCATCTCTGATCGACTCGGAGAGCGTCGTTCGTCCCGTAGCGGCGGCGAACAAAATGGTCGCTGCCTCCAAGAAAACACGCGTATATGGACCTGGGCGGGCTGCTGCCCGGGACGGGCGAAGAGTCCACCGGTGGGCAGTGGCACAAGCGGTGGGGAGGAGAGAGGATCGGCCACGCCAGGAAAGGGGAGGTTTATGGAGGGTCCGCCGAGGAAGCGAACGGCTCGACGTGAACAATGCCGGAGGCGTTTCTTCCCTGCGGAGGGAGGGGAGCGCTGGCCCCGCGTAGGCGGGATCCGTTTTCGTTCTGGACAGGGGGGATGCCGGGAACAGGGTCAAGATGCGCGTCTCGGTTCTGACTGGGTGGCATCCTCTGGACCGGTCCCCGTTTGGCTCGATTCGGATGGGAGGGAGGGAGACGGGTGAAACGCGCGGGAAACCTCGCCTGGTAAAACGCGTCGACCCCCGCGCCTACCCCGCCCACCCACCGCTAGGGGAGTGCATGCGAGCGTGTCCGGACACCACCCGGCCCCAGATCAGCAATGTCTCAGCATCAGTAGCCAGAAAATCCCTTTATTTCCGCACTTCCCGGAGGAGCATCCGCTCCTCCTCCTCCTATCGTATCACAGACGGGGAACTCATTAGCGAGGATCGTAGGAGGTGGGAAGAAAGGGGTGGGGGTGGCTCACCTGCACCAGGGCAGGGCGACGTCGCGCAGGTAGTATCGATAAATCCCCAGGGAGTCCGGCAGGGCGCCAAGCGGCTGGAAGACACCGTGGCCGGGGTCGTGGCGGAAAAAAAAACCATTCGCCCGACCCGTGCCGAGGGAGTCGTCGTCATCTTGCCTGGGGCCGTCCTGCTTGGCCAGCAGCCTCTCGATCGTGAAGGCCGGTTTGGGGAACTTGGTCGCGGGTTCGCCTCCCGCCGGCTTGGCGGCGGCGAAGCTTCCGAAAGTCACCGCTGCGGGCTGCACTGAGGGGAAGCGGGCGTGGGTCACCACCGGGGCGTAGGGGAGCAGATAGGAGTAGGGCGACGGCACCGCCGGGGGGAAGAGGAAGGGGCAGACGGCGAGCTGGTGGTAGGCTGCCGCGTGCCTCCCGGCCGCCGCAGAGGCCGCCATCCTCTTGTAGCGCTTCCGCCTCCTCAGGAAGCTGCCGTTGTCGAACATGTCCTCGGCGGCCGGGTCCAGGGTCCAGTAGTTCCCCTTTCCTGGGTTCCCGGGCTCCCGCGGGACCTTCACGAAGCAGTCGTTGAGGCTGAGGTTGTGCCGGATGGAGTTCTGCCACGCCGGGAACCGCTCCCGGTAGTACGGGAAGCGGCTCATGATGAACTCGCAGATGCCGCTGAGAGTGAGGCGCCTGCCCGGGGCGTTCAGGATGGACATGGTGATGAGGGCGATGTAGGAGTAGGGGGGCTTCACGGATGCACTCCGGCCGCCACTTGCTTCCTCCGCGCCGACCTGCAGCTCCTCGTCGTCCACCTTGGCCAGGTCCAGCGGCTGCAGCATGGCGACGCGCGCGCTCGGATGCCGCTCGCGCTTCTGAGGCGGCAGGCTGGCAGCATCGCGACGGCGCTCTCCGCCGGCGCCAGCCAATGCTTCGCGCGCGTGCGGAGGGGAGGAATTTATCTCCGGGATGCGCGCTCCCCATTGGCTGCGGGGAAGGCCGAGGTCGAAGCCGAGCGCTCCGCGGGACGGGCGGCGGCTTCGGCGCGCGGGGAGAGGAGGGACGCGCGCGATGGACAGCGGGGAAAGGAGGAACGGGAGGGAAACGGAGGACGGGAGCGGCAGCAAGCGGGCGAGTGAGGACCGGGCAACCCATCACCCACCACTCCTGAGGGAGAGGCGGCCCGGCGGGGACCGACTGCGCACGAACTTCGACCCTGCGTGAGTCGCGAGGGGCTCCTCTGGGCCATGGCGGTGATGGAGTGCGCAAAATTCGGGAAGGGGGGGGGAGCCTGAAGGGCGAGGGTCAGCCTCGGCGAAGACGGCCGCTTCCCCGGTCAGCACCTAAAATCGAAGCAGCGGCAGAGAGTCGGGCCGACCGTGGGTCGATCCCACCGCCCGCCTTCATGCGACGGGCGGTGGAAGGACTCCGCCCCCTCCCCGCGGGACCTGCACTCCTCCAGGATTCAACGCGCGCCTCGTCTTTCCCCGTTTATTATTGATTTATTATGGTCCTGCGCGTCTCCGCAATTCCGCTCACCCCTGGCCCTGCTTGTCCCCAGAGAGGGCAGTGGAGAGGACCCTCTCCCCCTCTGGCCGCGTGAATTTCATTTGCCAATTCCAGACAAATGGCCCGGAAATCCGGGAAGGCTTCCACTGCTCCTGTCAAGGGACTATGGGCGCCGGCGGCGACGCAGAGTCAGGCATCCTCTCCTTCCCGCGCGTAGCGACGACGGTCAAGTAGCCGCCGCATTCGTTGCCATGGCCCCGTCGGGGGACAAGAGAGGCGGAGGAAGAAGTCCGGGAAAAATTTCGTTTCGATCCAGCCCGTATCCCGGCATCATCCCGGCTTTTCTCCGGCGCTCCGAGGTGTCCAGAGGCGCACCGATGTCCACGTCAACCGGGAGAGAGATCCCGGCTGCGGGCACTTTGCGAGTCCCGGAAGCTTCGGGAGCGCGCCCCCCCCTTCTCCCCTTGCAACGCGCGCGAAGTCGTCGGCGACTCGTGCGATCCCCTCGGTTGCGTGCAGGGTAGAACAGCCGGGAACGGCGGAAGGCGGCGCCTTTTCGCGTCCCGAAGCGGCTCCCGATCCTCCTGGATCCCTCGGAGTGCCATGGCGACGCGAGGCCGGACCCTCTCCAGCGGAGCGGCCCGGTTTTTCATTCGAGATAGCCTCGCCGCTCTGGGATTCCCGCCCGGTCGAGCTCCAGGGTTCAAACCTGAGGACGGCGAAGAGCGTTCCGATCCTTGCGGTGCCTCCTCCTGGCACGGCCTTCCCGAGCGGCTCCTTCCTTCGGGCGGCTCCAGAGACAGTCAGCGGAAGACGCGCAGCGCGGCAGGGCAACCCGGCCGCAGCAGCAGAGGCGGCCCGTTGGGAGGCGCTGGGCTATTTTTAGACGGCGCCTCGCCGAAAGCAATCTTCTCGCGTATATCCAAGCTAATCTTCGGAGGGGAAGAGGGGCATAGTTCCGTAGAACGCCTTCCAGTCCGTGCCCCCCACGATTCGTCGCGTCCCCATGGCCACCGATCTTTCTTCGAGGCGAAAGTTCCCCATCCACCCCTTCCTCTCCGGGAAGGAAGAAGGGGGAGAACCCATGCCGAACGGAAGGCACTGCTCTTCCTAATGGGGCCTTCCCCCAGACCGGGGCGCTTTGGAGCGTCTCCCTGGAACGGCCGGAACGGGAGAGGCGAGAAACTCCCGGTGCGGGGAGCGAGAGATTCCAGAGGGGCTTCTTCTTCCCACCTCCCCTCCCCTCGCCCACTGGGGCGACGGGGGGGGGGCGCTGAGACGGCAGGTTAGCCGGGAGCCTGCCGAGGTGTGCAGGTAGAGCGCAGGCAGGGAGGCTCGCGCTCCCTCTCTGAGCGCCGCTGCGCGGCGCAGTCCAGGCTCGCCGAGGAGCGGGCGTAACCCGATGCGATGTGGGAAACTCGCGCCATCTGTCTCTCTCCCCGTGCAATTTGTCCGCGCACCGCCAGAAAGTCACACGTGGTTCAAATCAGGTTTCCTCTCCTTAGAGAGATTCCCAAGGACAGGTTTTTCCAGACTGCTTGTCGCCAGTGACAGCGGGAGGCAACTTCCGCCATTTTAATAGCTTTCCTTTTGCAGCCAGTCGTAAAGAAGGAGGGGGAAAGGAAGAAGAAGAAGAAAGAAAGAAAGGAAAAAACACGCGCGAGATGGTTCGTTGCAGAGCTGCATCTGCCGGGCGTGCGGATCCAAGCGAACCTGGGGTCCCTTTTCATCCCCGTTTTCCTTCCTCCCCCCGCTCTCGGAAGAAAAAGGGTGAGTTCATTCCTTCGCCAGTCCGTCGCTCTCTCCCCGACGTCCGCGCGCGCCGTTCCTCCTCCTTTCCTCCCTCCCTCGCGTCCCTCTCCCCGTTTTTCACGGACCGGAAAAGAGGGAACTCCCTGTGTGACCCGGGTCAGCTACCCGCGCCGGCGACCATGTGGTGCTGCCGCTCCCGCGCGTGACACCAGGCGTCGCGGATTCGAATCCCACTCGGCGCTTGCTTGTCCCCAGGCTCCCGGAGACGAACGCCCGCGATCCACCAGCCTCCTCCTCCACTCCATCGCTGAGGACCGGACAGCGCGATCGGGGCTCGCGCCTCCGGAATTCACTCTTACTTGACCACGGAGAGAGCAAGACGGCGGTTCTGGGAAGGACAGAGCGGCATCTTCTCCCCGCCTCGCCACTGCACCGCGCCGCGCGAGCGAACGCTTCCCAGAGAGACGCCCCACACGCCGAAACGTTGGGAAGACGGAGGAGCCGAAGACGCGCCCGAAGCGAACGGGAGGAACGGATCGCGCGTGTGACGCACTTCCCGGATACGTCCGAGGGAGGATTATTCCCGCGCTTCCCCCCGCGTGCGTGCGTGCGTGCGTGGCGACGCTTCCGCTCGGACGGAGAGCCATCGTCTCAGATCGCTCGCCCGCGTGGTCCCCAGCAGACACCAACGGGCTCGGCCTTTCCTGCCGGCGTCCTGCCGGCGTCCTGGCGCGAGTCCGCGGAGGAGACGCGCCCCGCGCGCACGCCCGCGCTCCGCAGCACGCGCGCTCGGGCTCAAGGGCGTTCCGAATTGGAAGTGAAGCCCGTCGACGAGCGAGCGGAGTGGAAGGGGGTCGCTCGGTGCTTCGTGAGATAGGGGACACCTTCCGCTGCGAGCTGGAACGGCTCCGCTCCATCCCTCCTGGTTTCGCTCTCTGGACCGATCCCCGTCTGCAGCGCCGCGTGCGCATGCTCCTGGGAAAGGAGGTATCTCTTTTCCACCGCAGCCGGTTCGGGGACACAGGTCATTGTATCTGGGATCACGCCCGCGCCCTCCTGCTCGGCCACGCGCGCGAGAATCTTCATCGAATCGTGAGCCACTGGAGAACTCCTTGCGTGACCCGCATCAGCTGCCCAGAACGCATACAGCCCGCGTTAGTGGCCGTGCGGCTGCGGTCTGCGCGAGTGGCACCAAGCGTTGCGGGTTCGAATCCCTCCACAAGAAGGATCGGCACCCTGAGAGAAGGGGGCGCGTCGGGGTTTACGAGTCCCTCCCGCAGGATGGCGCAGGATGGCCCACGGGCTTCGGGCGCAAATCACCGGTGCCGCCGCATTGGTAGAAGCCGGAAGCCTCGGATGCTCCAGTTGACTGGCCGGAATCGGAAGTTGACCCTCCGGGGTCCCTCGAGGAAGTAGTTCTCCAGTTCCCTTCGGGGGTACCCTCCGGTTGTAAAAATGGAACCGTACCTACCCTTCGGGTGGGGTGAGGGGACTCTCCATCTCGTACCATGGAGCTGGTTGATTCCCCCCTCGTGGGGTGGATTGCCCCTCCAGAGTGCCAGAAACGCGGTGCTCCCTCCGGGGTTCTCTTTAGAGAAGCGCTTCCCTTGCGGGTTCCCCCCGGAGAAGAAATTCGGGAGCGGTCCCCTCCTGGTGGGTCCCTCCGGAGAGGATAAGGGAGGGGTTCCCTTTGGGACCCTCTCCGGGGACAGCCAGGGCGAGGGTTCCTCTCCCAAGCGTAAGAGGAACATACTCCTCCTTCTGGAGCCTTCCTAAATTCAGAGGATGGTCACTCCAGGGTCACTCCCCAACTTGAAGAGTCACACTCAACCTCTAGTGGCGTGGACCCTGTCAAAGAGGTTCATGTTCGTGATCCCCTACCACCTGAAGAGGAGAGCAGCTCTTCAGAACTGCTTCGAGAACAAAAAAAGAACTCTGCTCGAGGGCAGTTGGTTGGAGGCTCCCTGATGGGAAGGTCAAATCTGGGAGTCAACTCCGTTCCGTCTCCTTCCTAGTTGAGAAGAGGGGAAAGGGGGAGGCACTTTGAGTCGTCCTGGAGTGTTCGAGCGCTCGCGAACACCGTCTCCTGGGTGCGCCCACTGCCAGGCGTTCTCACCCTCCTCCCGGCGCTTCAGCAGCGACAGCGCCGCGCACCGAGGACGAGAGCGCCACCGTGCCAAAGAGCCCCGGGCAGCGGCCTTCTCTCGATTCCGTGTCCGGGATCGCTCGAGGCCTTCGGGACCTCCGCGGCTACAGAGGAAGAACACCGAAGGACGCGAGCAATAGGCGGAAGCTCGTCGGGTAGGCGTTTGCCCTGGAGACAGGAGGGGATGTTACTCTCGGTCGACCAGGAGACAGGAGGCGTGGAACGGACGACCCTCCATTTTGGCAGGGGAGGTCCTCGGACGAAGCAGGAGGAATCCAAGAATTCCGCGTTCGGCGGGAGAAGTCCCTCCGCCTGCCGGATGCGGAAAGCCCTGCTCCGATGCCGTTCCTGCGCAGCAACACTCACGGAAGAGAAGGAGCGCTGAAGACAGGCAGGAGTCCCTCACCAGACGTCCCCCATCCCCAAGATCCGGTTCTGCAAGGATCCCGTCTCCAGAGAGGAAGGGTCTTCAAGACTGCTGCCGCCGCACTGGGAAGCTTCTGCAAGTTTTCCAAACGGACAAGGAATCCCTGCGTCCCTTTTCTTCCCCCGTCGCCTTGGGACAATGAAGGATCTCCGGGCTTGCCGTCTCTCGCGCCGGATGAGGCGATTTCCGTCGCTCGGCGTCCCTCCCCGCGTGTCTCGCTGCCGTGGGGCTCCTCGGGTAGGGAAGGAGTGCGGCATTCTTCCTTTGTGCTTCTCCCCACTTTTTTATTGGACCGCCGCCTCACGGGGAACCACTTTATTGGGTCGGCGCCTCCTCGCTCCTCAGGGATGTGCGTATCCTTCCCGTGCCTTCTCCTCGGTGAGGAGATGCGCAGATTTCTTCCGTGGACCTGCCTCCCGTTGCCTGACTCTTTCCCGCCGCATCCTCTTCGAAAACGCTCCACCCTCATCCTCTTGTCCTGAGGCGGAGCAGACTAGGAAGGTGGACCGGGATGAGGTCTCTTCTCCGCATGGAACGGGCGGCTCTCAGGTACCGACAGGCGAACCCTCTTACGAAGTCTAGGGCACAGGAGGGCACGTTCTTCCGCTCTGTTGTGGCCTTTATCGCTCACAAGGAGAAGCGCCGACATTGCATGATGGACAGAGATGGCCATCCCAGGTCGGAGGTCAGCTAAAGATCACCCGCGCGTGCGGCGGTCTATTCAGCCTCCCGCATCCGAGGCTTTTCCTTTCCTCTGCTAGAGCACTGAGCTCTCGCTCCTTACGGATGCTCGTTCTTCCGAGGTCAAGGATGAAAAGCCTGGGTCGTCCCACGAAACGCCAGAGGGCATCGCCACTGGCGATCGGCGGCGGGGCCGAACGATCCCGGGAGGGTCCGAAATTCACCCGGAGGGAGCGCCTCGACCCACACGAGGGCAGATGTGACCGCAGCGGCGCGATCGCCGGTGGCGCGTCACCGCTCGGATCTGCAGGGGATTACGGAAGGAACAAAGGTCAAGGATTTCCCTTGCAAGCATGGTTGCGCCACCATGGGAGCGGTTTCGCCGGAGGGTGGCCGAGAGGGAGGAGTGGTGGAAAGCGCGATGACGTCCCCTTTTGAGGACGATCCGCCACTCGCAGCGGACGAGGAAACCGCACAGGGGGCGATGGGTGTTTAAGATAAGCAGCCGCTCCTCCGGGCAGCTGGGCCGGAGGAGACGCCCGTGGGAGCCGCCTCCCTGGGACCGTCCTTCAAAGGAGTCGCTCGTCCGGAGGAATCGCGCTGGACCTGCCCGCCGACAATGCGCGCGGAGGCCCGCGGGCACTCGACGCGGCAGCCAAGAGAGCACGTCCTTCTCGCCAAGAGCGGGCGGAGGGGCGGACGGGAACCGAGTCAGGGAGGCCGCCGGGAAAGCCTCTCGGGCACCGCAGGGTGGGAGCTGTCAGGGCTTTTCCCCGGTGCTCCCGTTCGGAAGAGGCGGGCAGTGCCAGAGACGCGCCTACCGGGAGGAGGCCCTGCCACCGAACTCGGTCCGGAGGTCGCCGACGCACTGCCTGCAGCTCCGCCACGCGGAGATCCCGATAGGCTGCGAGTTGAGCCGCCCCCGGTAGCAGGTCCTCAACGCCCTTCGGTGGGCGCTCCCGCTGGCCCTCGGCAACTGCCTTCAGAGGACGTTTCCTCCGGGAAAGGACCAGAGAGCTTGACCAACCCCAAGCTGTCCGGGAGACTGTGGAGCCCTCTGTAACAGACCTGACACCGAGCCGCCCATAGCTGACCAGGGAAGAGTGTAGCTCTCAACGATGCCCACGAGGCCCAAGCGGCCGCGTGAGGTTGCGGCCCTCGAATCCTCCACTCTGCAGCTCCCCACCTTCTGAAGGGAGGGTCCTCCGTTACCCAACGGCCTCCAGGGAGCGTCCTCCAGGCGTCGCTCTGCAGAGTATGCGGCCGCCGCCCACGTCTGGAGGGTTCTGTGGGAAAAAAGCAGGAAGACCGCGTCAGCCTCACGGGGCCACGCCGGAACCTCCTTCCCGTGTTTTCAACCTTCTTCTGCCTTTCCTTCCCTGAGGCGAAATCATCAGACGGTAAGGGAGTGCCAGACATCGGAGCGCGCCTCACGAGGGCGGTACCGCAGAGCCCTCTCGGTGCCCCATGGGCGATTCGACAGAGCTCGAGGTGGTTTCGCCCGCCCTCTCGGAGGGATGCAGCCGCCCTCCCTCTTCTTGAGGGGGGGAACGCTGCCAGAACTTGGGTAGCGGCGCCGCTCCGTTCTTCCCGCCACCCCGACTCGGGTCTCATGCTCTCGCGATCCCGCATCGGAACGGAAGCCGCGGAGCATCGCTTGCTTCAGCGAAGGGCTGACCTGCAGTCTCGCGTTTGCTTCTAGGAAACCAAGGCGACTGTCGGGACACAGGGACACAGTACGAGATGCTTCGAGCGATCAGGGACTGGCACGGGAGGGCGAGGAAAAAGGGAAGAATAGCCCCCCAAGTTCCATTGCAAGTAACGCCTGCGCTGGCGGCCTTGAGACTGCGGTCTCCGCGCGCGGCACTGCGGATTCGAATCCCACCCTGGGAAGTATCGACGCCAAAGTGGGTGCGCCGTGGGTTCCGAGTCCTCCCTGCAGGACGACGCTGGCTGGTCCACGAGCTTCGGGAACGGTACCGGTGGAAAGAGGATGACCACGTTGGCTGGCCGGGAATGGAATTGCACCCTCCGGGGTCCTTCCAGGAATCAAGGAGTAGTTTCCCTTCGGAGTTCCTCTCCGGTTGTGGTAATGGAGCCTTGCAGGAAGAGTGGAGTGGAGGATGGATGTTGGAGGATGGAGTTGGTGGATTGATGCCTCCTTCCTGCACCTGCTCATGGATTGTGCTGCCCTCCGTCCTATGGGAACGCTTTTTCGCTTCCCTGAGGGCAATCCCAGAGACGTTTTGAAGCGTCTCTTTCTGCAATATCCCTTGCAGCACTTTGCTGCCTACGAGGGATCGTGGCTGCATGGAGCAACGCAAAAGGAGGCAAGGACGATAGCAACGCCATCTCTTTTGCGGTCCTCTTCTAGAGGATGGCGTCAAGACGGCCCTATCTGGAAATCCTGAAACAGGAACTTGCCGGCATCCTTGCACGGATGCAGAGGGCCCCCTCCAGCTATCTATGAACCCTTCCGAACCCTCCCAACTGTTCCCATATATTTCTTTGTTTTTGTTTTTCCTTTTATTTGCCCCTCTCCCCCTCTGCTTCCAGTCGAACGTCGATGGCCTGCGTGCCGGTTCTCGGCAAGTTCCCATGGTTACTTTTGTAATGTGGCAGGACCAAGCGTCGACCTGTCACAGACCTGTTTGTTTATTTTATATAAATAAACGCCAGAGTAACCGGATATCAATCCAGAGTGTGAAGAAGCCTTTTGCTCCCTTCGAGGAGTGACCCTCCAGAGAACTTTTAGGGTTCTCTTCAGAGGAGGAAGCAAGGAGCAGCTCCGTTGCGCATGCTCTCCGGAAAAGAAATTCGGGAGAGGATCTTCGAAGGAGAAACGATGTGTGGCCCCCTCCGGAAGATCCTTTATTTGGAAGCCTTTGGATTCTCCTCCGAGCATATGAGGAACGGATTTCTTCCTCCGGAGCCTTCCTGGATTCATTAGGTGGTCCCTCCGGGGTCTCTTATAACTTGTAGAGTTGCTGCGGCAGACTGAAAGGAACGCCGGGTCGATCTGAAAGGCAGAAGACGATGGAACTTTCCAGACTTGTCGAATCTTCGCACGCAAAGTGGCGTGGCCCACACGACAGGGCCACCTTCCGCGACTGAGTGAATTGTACCCAGGCCCCTATGAATTCGCACGCGAGAACAGATCCAGTATTTTTTCTCTCCCTCTCTTGCTCTTCGGTCGGGCACCTTTCAAGGGATCTGCGGATGACGTTGAGGTTTTCTCCTTCCCGGGAGGTGACCCAGGAGCCGCTCACGAAAAGACAAAGCTCTCCGGTGTTGGGAGAGCTCAAGGTCTCTCCGTCCGCGAGAGGAGGTGCTCCCTCGGAAGAGACGAAAATCCTTCGGAGCCGAGGAAACGGAAGCGGAGCCGCCGCGGATTACCCTCCAGAAAATCAGCCTACAGGAAGAGATAGGCACGCCGTCTGGATGCGATCGGACCAAAAGAAGAGGAAAGCGCTCTTTTCCCCTGCCATCCCCCCCTGCCCCGCGAGCTCAGCCTGACGCACCGACGCGTGGGGAAACGCCGTCGGGTCGACTGCTTTACATGGAGCTTCTGAAGAAGTTCGAAAGAACATCCTGTACAGTTTACCGATTCCCTTCGAGGATTCTCCCGGACGTGGACCGCGTTTGTTCCTTGCGAACAATTCGCGCGGGCACGGCTACGTCGGTTCCTTCCTTTTGTTAGGGGATTTGCCTCGGGAGAAGGGGGGAGGAGGAACTGAGAATCGGTGTCTTCCTGCACCGACCGTCCCTCTCCCCTTTTTACTCGTTCCTGTTTTCCGGTACGCCGCCGTCGTCCCCTCGCGGGAGCGAGGCCGCCCGGATTCTCAGTGGGGACCATCACTCGAAAGTGTCCCCACTCGCTGACGGCGCGGCACTGCTTTACAACTGTTCCGGGAATAAATTTCTCCCGCTGACAGGGGAAGTAAGGATGACCCCGCCGCTTCCGAAGGGGACTTCGAACGGCAGAGAAGCGCGCGGGAAGGCGCGAATCCCAGAGACCCGGTACACAGCGATTCCAGGCGGCAGACAATGAGCCACACGCACTTCGGGTTCGAACCCGCCGTGCTGTTCCTGCACGCAGAGAGTAGAGTTTCGCGGAGGAGCGCCACCGGGAACCGCGGCCCAAGGTCTGCGGGAGCTGAACTCCTCAAGTCCCGCTCGGGAATCAAAGAGCGTTTTTGATATCATTAGCTGCCGAGAGTGTTCCTCTCCACAAACAGAACCCCCTCTTTCAGTTGATTGGACCTTTAAGAGTTTCCTCTTTCCGCATGGAAGAACCAACCGCGCGTGAAAGACGCTCCAAAGCGACTTTGAGCTTTGGGGGATGTGCAGGGCCCTCCCTGGTTGCTGCTGCCCTGTTTGAGCTGCACGACTCAGCTGCTTGTTTTGGCCAGACGGATGCGAAAACATCTGCCCCCTTCCTTCTTCTGCAAACGCCCACCAGGGCGACGATAACTCGGCCTTCCTGGAACTCGAGAACCTAAAGGATGGAGCATCTTCCGACCTCAGAGCTCGTCTTCAGAGCCTCTCTCCACACCACATTACCAAAACCAGCCTTTGCCTTGAAAGAAGCAACGACTTCTCGATCTTCGAGGATGTCCGCAGCCACCGTCGAAGCTTCGAATCTCGGAAAGAGAAAAGAAAAAAAGACATGCGTCGTTGATGGGGAATTTCTCTCGGTAGCTCCTGGAAAATTTGCTTCCACTCCTGGGCGTTTCCACGGAGCTGCTGCAGGGGTGCCACCGCACTCATCGTTTTGTTGCATTGGATTCCCGAACGCCGGCGGTCCTCCGGAAAGCAAAAGAGCAGGGGGTGCCGCGGATCCGCGCAAATCCCACAGAACGCGAGACGCCGAGCTAGCATCTCTCGGAGGGCTGTTTGGTGCCACCTGCCACGCTCTCACTGATGGTTTAGTGCGGTATAGCTGCCGGCTACGAAGACGGACATCCCTGAATCCACGCGTGCGTGCAACAAGCCACAAGCGCATCGACATATGACCCACCCCACGCCTTGCACAATTTTCCTTCTGCACAACTCTGCTTCTTGCATTAGAAGTGGTATGGAACGGTTCCTTCGTGTGTACACATCGATCGTACGAAAAAAAAACCTGCGACACATCTGTACGAAATGATCTTCATACAACAGCGCGAAGGAGCGTACGTCCCAGCGTACGGAATCACTTCGACTGTGTTATTTGCAGCTGGCGCAGTCAAAAGGCATTCGCCCTCGTGGTGGTTCGATATCCACTTTCATGTATGATGTCCCTACTGCAGAGTGGACACCATTTCGCTTCTATATCAGTATGTTAGAAACGAACACTTCGTGTCTGCAAAAAAAACAAATAAACACGTAATGGTATTAAACTTATTGCATCCGTGTGGACTCCGTGTGGCTGCGGTCTCCGCCACCCAGGGGAACATCCAGGAGTTGTGGATTCGAATACCCGTAAAGGATCGACGGTTATTGGAACCAGCAACTCGATGTCTCCTGCAGCGTCCCTTGCAGTCCTGTGCTGTCCTCGCTGGGATCGTGGCAGAGAAAAGCCGCACCGAAAGAGTCCATTCGAACAGCGAGGTCATCCCAATCGTCTGCACCTTCCTGAGGAGGGCGACAAGATGGTGGCCACATCTCTGCCAGCAGGAGGAGGTTGCCACTATCCTCCAGAGGATGTTAAGGACACCAGGAAGAAATCAGTGTCTTCTCCAACCCCAACTTCTGTGCGGGTCTCATCGGGAGGTGCTCACGAGAAGCAGCGCCCCCGGGGCATTTCCCTTCGTAGTGGTGATGTGAAGCCACTGAGAAGATGACACTTTTTTTTTATCTATTTTATAACTTTTTATTTGTAAATATTTTTTTCCCCAAGAAACTCCCCGGCATGACCGAGTGAAATGAAGGATCGACTCCAGAGAATGGCGACATAGTGGCTTTCGAGTGCCCCAGCAAGATGACGGCGGCTGGCCTGAAGGTCTCGGGTCCGGCACTGATAGAAACTGGAAACTGGATGCCACCGATGAGTGGCCGGTATTGGAAAACCGATTCTCCGCAGTCCTTCCAGAAAGTTCTTCCAGTTGCGAAGATGGAGCCGTACCCATGGAGCTGGTTGATACCCCCTCGGGGGGCTGCTTCTCCAGAATGCAAGAGGCGCGCTGCTCCCTTCGGGAAGCTCCCTTCACAGAAATTGGGAAGAGTTCCTTCCGGGTTCTCTTCGGAGAAAAAAAACAGGAACACATCCTTTCTTGGGGGTCGCTCCAGAGAAAAAGCGATAAGAGATCCTCTCCAGGGGGTCCTCCGGAGGCAACCAGGGCGAGGGTTCCCTTCGAGGTCTCCTCTCAAGCGTGAGAGGAACGGACTCCTTCCTCAGGAGTTCTTCCTGGATCCATAGGAGGCTCCCCTCCCGGGGCATCCTCCATTTCCACGCACCCCCGGGTGCCGCGGGACAGTGCGAAAGAGCTTCGTGAGTCGCCAGACGAACGGTTCCTGAGTACTTGCACCCGCGTGCGGGATCATACGGTGCCATCCACTGCACCTCAAGCATCTGCAGGCGTCTCGTTAACAAATCCGTGTGTGCCGAGATCGACGGTCCCATTTCCTTCTTCTCACTATCGTGTTATGATGACTGGAAGATCATGATGCAAATGCCCCTTCGACGATTTCCAGGACTTCGTATAATGATTTCCAGATCAGCGATTCCAGATCAGAAACTTGCTAATCAGCTGAGATGATTCCGCTCTGAGTTGCGTGATTTGCTGTGTGACGCGTGTGTCGATGCGTGCTGCAGCTACACGTTTCAAGGAAAGACTCTGGATTCGTTCGGCATCCGAACAGTGTGCGATCTCCTTGGAACGTTTGTGTGCCTTGAGAAAGCTAAAAGAATAAAAATAAAAAAAGAGACGAGATGACAGAGAGAGAGAGTCAAACAGGCAGAGAGATTGTCTCAGGGCTCGGATGTTTTCCCCGGATATTTTCCGAGAGACCCAGGCATGAAGCTCCAAGGCTTGGGCCATAACGGAACACCACGAACGTGCGTTCGTGGTGTTCCGTGGCGCTGGACTCGTGGGTCGGACCAGTGAGGTGCTACTCGTATTCTGGAGCATGTCTTAAGCGAAAGAAAACAACCGAAAGCAGATGCAAAGTAAGAACAAGAAACATGAGCGCCTTCCATCCTGTACATGTATGTATGCAAGCCGGTTCTGCACCCTCGTGGCGTATCGACCGATGCATCGACGCCTTCACTTGCGCTCTGGTGGTGGACATGAGGTGCGCTCGCGTTTGTAAGATGCATTCACATCGTCCGTTTCTTCTTTTAAGGTACGTTGGCTGAGCACATGTTCGATGCATGAATGAAAATGATGTGTTTTTGCGTGTGTGGAATTTCAATTACGCCCCGCTCCCTACAAAGGCTGGTACTCGGGATTCCTGTTGACTCGTTAATCAAAAGGAGATGATGATCCGAAAAATCTCCCTGTGCGTAATCTCTCCCTCGGATCCGATAGGAAGCCGAAAAAAGGAATTTTTCCAACAGGGAAGCGGCGCGTGAGGACCCTTAGGGGAGGAGGGCGTACGGGAACGATATTTGCAAGAAGCAGCGCGTTATGATCTCGCGAAGGCGAAAGAAATCCCGACAATTCCGGAATCCCTGAACGCTGAACCAAGCAATGACACTGGCGCAGGCGTGACCAAGTTTCATTTTGGGATTCGTTTCAAATGCCTGCAATTCTTTCTCTTTGCGGCTAGCTGAAGAATCTCTATTGGTGGCGTTCTAAAAGTCCTCGTTCGAATAATGAAACAGAAGGATCCAATCCAGAAAGGCATATTGAATCCGAGCACACATTTATAAAAATCTGAGAACGATGGGTGAATTTTTATGTTCAAAAACTCGTATTTAGATGTATATCGATTAATTTACATCTATTTTTTTAAAAACACACACACACATTCTCTTTGTTTCTTGACGTCTTGCTTTAGGCAAGAGCAAATCAATGCAATCACCCAGAAATGACCCGCTGCCTTTCTATTCGTCCATTGCGTTTTTTCGAATCTCCTCGACAAACGGGGAACCTGCCGCAGTTCTGGGGACGCACTTCAAACCAGGATCACCAAAGAGGATAAGCGTTTTCGGTTTGTTAGCTTTCCTGGAAAGCACTCAGATGTAAAAACCTGTCCTCACTTGAGGATGGAGGACCCGAAATGGGAACAGAACTTTCCAAATGAAAAAGGGAATAAAAAAAATGCCACATCATTCTTCCAGCGCGTAAGGTGACTTTCCGGTTTCCGGGAACATCCCTTAGCTTTTTTTTATACCCCGTACATCTTGAGAAGGACTCTTAGGCACAATTGTTTTCGTGGATAGATTTGTTTTCCGAGAGCCATAATCCAGACACGGCTCCTCCAAAAACAAACAACCGCAAGTAGGATCCCATCTTCATAGGCAAGTGGTCAATGGTCTTTTGATCTTGAGAAACAGCTTAAACCCAGCTTAGTAGACAAAAGGATTCTGTTCGTGAGACCACCCATTACTGTCCCTGACCTTCCCGAATAATCCTGCTTTCAATGGAAATATCGTTGAGAATCAGCTGCTCCGATGACCAAACAGAAGAACATCCTGCAGCCATTTCGCCGAAACCCAAGTGTGACGTTCAGAGCAGCGCCGCTCAGGACGTGAGATAAGGAGATTAAAAGGCGTCCTCTTTATTGAAGGGGACATTCCTGGAACGATCGCTTACAAGAAATTTCTCGCGACCATCACGATGCACAAGAAGCGGAAAAAATGCACAAGAATGGTCTCCGTGAAAAGCTGCATTAGGATTGCAAGATCTTTGACGATAAAGACCTGGATCGCGACGAGGAACTGCAGGTTGAATCCACACCTGTTCTTAAGATCAAGAAAGGGCCGGAATATACTGTCAGACCACTTAGGGAAATTCCAGCAGTCAAGACAAACCTGGCCAGGCTCCACGCTTCCATTCTGCAGAGAACTTGACCTTCCGGAGCCAAAGACCGAGCACAACAGAGAGCTAAAACTGCCATGAGAGGAGCACTCGGACAACCTCTTTTGTGTCCTGGCAGAGATGGTTTGCTGAGCCGTTCCTAACTGAATACCAAGTTGAATCCACGGGAGAGCCATTTCCAACCACTCACTCCGGGGCGTTTTTTGTAAAAAAAAAAAAAAATAATTTTTACAAAAAAAAACAGTCAGAATGTCTTTCTTCGTGGTGATTTAACAGCACCATTACGAAGGAAAATGCCTCGGAGGCACTGCTTCTCGTGAGCGCCCGCCCTCCCGTTGAAGATCGTACAGGAGAAGTGAGGAGGAGAGGGGGGTGAACAAAAACAAAAAAACACAAAAGTTCAGTTTAAAAAATATGTGGGGAGGAAAGAGAAGAAATCACAAATTTGTTCCTGGTGTCCTCAACATCCTCTGGAGGATGTGGGCAACCTCCTCCTTCTGCTCGCAGAGATGTGGCCACCATCTTGTCGCCTTCCTCACGAAGGAGCAGACGATCGGGATGACCTCACCGTCCGACTGGACTCTTCCGGCACGACTTCTCTCTGCCACGATCCCACGAGGCAGCAAGCAGCTGCAAGGGGAGCTGCAGGAGACATCGAGTCGCCCGCGAAGAGGAACCGCAAGACCTTTCTGCCGTTGTCCATCGGGAGTGGGAGAGCCGCAGCGAAGCGTTCCCGGACACTCAGGAGGGCAACACGATCTAACAACAGGCGCAGGAAGGTTTCCCGCCCCCCGCAACTGGCACAGCCTGGGTCCGCACTCCCCCCTGCCCAGTGGTGGACTCGCTCGTTGCATGGGATCGTCCATTGCAACAACTGCAATGCCGAGTCCTACCAATTCAGGGAAAGCGTGGAGCTGTCCACAGACACTGGGAGAATTTCTTCCTCATTCACGGCAGGGAAACGGATGAGTGGATGAGTAAGCAGAGCATCCTGTTCCCGTAAACTGAAGGAACTCGAAATTCATGATTCCCCTCAACAAGCACGTTGGCGAGCAACATCCAAGGAAGCTCCAGAGAAAATTAGCGGCTACTGATAGGCTGGTATTATGGTTAGGGGTATCCTCTGGTAAAACGCCCGTTGATGGCGATCGCAAGCAATTTTTGATCTTGAAAGGTACCAGCGAGCTAGCTGCTGCAAAAGCTGGAGCTGAAATCACACACCTTACCAAAGAAGAGCCCATCGGGTTGCAGATAGCAGCCTGTTGGCCATTTAGTAGGGGGCGTTGCAAAGTTTCGTGGTACCATTACGTGAAGCAAAGTGTCTAGTGTACATGAAAGTGTATTACGTGTTTTCTGAAAATCGATACAAGGAATTCAGTGCCAGTTTAAACATAAGAATAGGAACTGATCGACAGGAAAAAGGAATGACCACTGTGAAAACTGGATTAGAGAGCAAATGCACGAGACGGCAGTCTCCAGCTGGCTAACATGGACGACTAATTCGAGGTAATCATCCGTTACCGCTTCATCACGGAAAAGTCCAAAGTATCAAATCAACAGTCCAAACGCTCCATGGGCCCCACCTGAAAGCATCCTGAATCACTGAAATTTCATAGTTGGTCGTCGGCGCTGCGGGCGTTGAAAGGATTCTGAGGCAACCCGCGGCGCTCGACGCAACAGACGATGTCCTTTCCTGCTTTGTCCGTTACCCGATGTCCTTTTCAAAACTGCTTTATCCACCTCCACATGAAGGGTAGAGGAGACCTCTTTGAGAGACATCCAGGTGCTCCAGGCGCATCCTCGAGCGAATTTCCGAGTTCAAAGGTCCCTCGAAGACTCGAAACAGCTTGTGACGAACTGTCAGCTGTAAAGTGTTTTGGAAGATACGAGGCAGGAGATTGTCCGAGTAATTACGACGTCGATCGAGTGCCTTGAGACATCATAAGGCACGACTCGTGAGATCTCGGTACTTGCGGCTCATCACCGATGAAACTCGCACGCCGATCACTGTGCAGCCTGAGCTGCTGGGAAGATTTCCCCTTTCAGCAACGGATTCAAGTCCAATCTGGAAGACTGCAGCGCCGTCAGCAGGTGCGGAGGCAAGACGAAGGAAGAGAATCCAGTTTCCTGTGCAAGGTGGCGACAGGCTTCCCGATATACGCGCAGTCGTAGGAAATGACCTCTCTTTTCATGAGGAGTCCCATGCCAAGCTGATGGGAAGCTGACACGAAGGTGAAAGCAACTGAGTCTGCTGAATCTCCATTTTATTGAATGCTCTCATTTCAGGCGACAGCGTCAGCGTCTTCCAGAAGTCCACTCGGAGTTTCGTTTGCTCAAGGGGGCTCAATACTTGAACCGTCCTCAACATCGAAGCATGCTCTCGCCAAAAGACGTCGGTTGCGACTGGTCCATGGCTCATGCCTGACCTGTCGGCAAAGACCGTATGCAGTGGAGTGGAGTGCCATTTGAAATGTGCAACTTTTCGCATTATTTTGTGTAGTTTGATAATTAAAAATTTCGTTTAAAAGAATGCGGCGAAGAGGGTCTTTTCTGAGGAGGAGGTGATTTTCAGATGGACAAGATCGCGATCAGGAAACGAAATATGAACTTGATGTTATCATGGACAACTTACTGTACTTGACATTTTTTTATTTATCCGTCCAATCGGAAAGACGTTTCCTTGTAATGAAGATGAATTAAGAGTTGTGAAGTTCCTAACTGATCTAAAATGTATCCTTCGAAGCAAAATCGTGTACGTAAAATCTATGGTAATTGATGGATCCAAATCTCACGGTCTCACGGAGAACAAGGATCAGTGGCCTTGACCTTCATTTCAACGCAATTACTGTTTGAAGGGAAATCCAAATATTTTAGATGCCATTTGTCTCCTTCTTGGAATAACTCGAGTCAGGTTCGACCAACTAGTCTGCAAGATTTTTTGAAGATGGCCAGGCAGGCATTACAAAGCCACATTGATGGAAACAAGAAAAGATTCCCATTTGGGTAGGAAAGTTGTGACGAAATCACTGTAACAAGACGGACTGTTACAGGAGGTAACGATAAATGCGTAATTAATGGAACCGATGTGCAGAACAATAAAGGAGCAACTCTGTTTCGTAATGTACAGTTAAATGTTAGTAATCCACATTTCTTAATGATGCAAGGGCGTCTTACCAAAGATTTGTATGTGAAACCCCGAGAGATGCTGAGTGCGATCGAAGAACTCCCCGTTTGTGTGAAGGCGAAGACAGCGTGCGGGCAGATGGCGACTTTCCTGGTCCTTTGCATACTGGCGTATTCGGAGGCCCGCGAAAGAGGTCCACATCGGTCCACCAGCTGGGGATCGCTGGTTTGTGACTTATAGAATTGCTTTGAAGGAGCTTGCGTTCTTGAAATAGAAACGAAAGGAGACAGCAGCGTCCCATCATTCCTATTACTAAGGAAGCGATCACGAAGCAATCTCTTGCCATCAGAAGCGAAGAACGCGTTGCTGAGAAACGTGCACACATCATCTGGCGTTGAGACGTGCAATCGCTTGCAAGTGCTTCCGGAACATTTTACGTCGTGTTCGAGCAGCTCTCCCTAACCAGCAGCGCTGACGTCGCTGTGCAGAACACTTACATACACTTCAATAGTCTACCTTTATTCATTATGCTACAGTATTCTGTATCTCAGATTATTCCTCGACGGAGAGCAAATCCATGGATGTGGTACTATGCCAAGCTGATGGTAAGCTGCCACGAAGGTGAAAGCAACTGAGTCTGCTGAATCTCCATTTTATTGAATTCTCTCGTTGCAATTCAAGTTGGTCTGAAGTTCAAAATGTTCCAAAACGAGCGGCAAGGTGGTCGGTTACCATCGCTGCTGCTCATTAGTGGTCATACTTGTGAATGCAGTGGCATCGCTGTTACTAATTTCACGACGACTGAATCTGATTTCTTTCGGGCTGTTAACGTGAATTATTATTATTAAAGAAAATTTTATTTGGGAGCTGACTGGAAAAAAAAAAAAAAAAAAGTCAGTAAGGATCGCATAAAGAATCCATAAGGAAATGCGGTATTCTCCTTCTAGATGCTTCTCTGGAAATCTCACGAAAAAGGTCACCATTTGGTTGGCTTCGTGCAAATGTCTAACAAAGGTCTTCAGGAATAGAAAGGAACCCCTTTAGTCTCGAGTATGATCTTCTTGTAGCTCCTCCTTATCAAGTAGTACCCTGCGGATAATTCCTCCTAAACGTGCTCTGGTGAAAGTCTTCCCAAAGAAGCTTCCTGCCGGCATTTTTACAATAACAAGTGAAGCTGTCAAGGCAGCCCTGCAGTCGTCACGCATGTGACGAAATTAAACAGCGACCACAAAATTTCAAGAGACTTTGGAGGCTTGGAGCCTGGATTGCGAACGGCTTGAATGCTTCAGGCTGACGAATGCATCAAACCGGCAGACTCATCTTCCGAAGGACGTGCTGGGACTCATTTTTATTCGAACGTCACGTTTGTTCGCTGCGGTGTACATTGATCGGCATATGACGTAGGAATCTTCACGGAGTGCTACAGACGTGCAGTGCTTAGTGGCACGTTAAATTTAAGGATGCAGTTGAAGAAGTGGGCACTTTTTTTTTGCACGCAGATCCGCCACCGACTACACAGTTTCGGTCTTTCGTGGACCCTTTCTCTACGTATGAGCATCGGTAAAGCCAATTGGGGAAAGCGGCGAGTGTGCTTTCGTGATCGGCTCCAACGGAAACATGCCACGGGGTTCCTCTTTGCTTGTGCAGGCACATCGTTTGGTGTTTTTAGGATTGATCCTTCTTCCTTTTCGCGTTCACAAGAAGGAAGGAACAGCACGAAAATGAGTTACACTTGCCGCCTCTGTCCTCTTGTCGCATAGAGAATCAATAAGGAGGCGGTTCGTCGAAGGTAGTCAGTCTCACAGCATCAGCTCACATCTCACAGTGGAGGACTCCTCAATTTAGGTCACAAAGAAATGCGATGACTCGATGATATTCTTCCCCAAATACTTATATGAAATCGTGAAAATGGAGGTGTTCTAAGATCTGAGTTCTAAGCCATTTACGAAAAGAAGAAAAAAAGCTTTCTAATTAGTGAGATATTCTGATTCTAATTAGTATCCAAAAAAAGGCATTCTTATTCTAATTAGTAATAATTGTTATAAATGAAAGTTTCTTGAAGGAGAAGTGGTCCACTGAGAGCAAAGCAAATCTTGAAAACGAAATCAGGTAGTGATTGAGGATAACAGTGGGAAAGAAATGTCTTCCACTAAATGATTTCTTAGACTTTTAATCTAGCAGCTGATAAGTTCAGATGACAACCCCATCCCTGATGCCAACTGAGCGTGTCGTAATGCAATACATTGATGAACACAATTCTTTCTTTTTTCTTTTTCATTTTAGAAAGCAGAAACACCGATTTTCTACCCAGCACAAAACACTTCATGGATATTTGCAATCTTTTTGCGCACACGTGTACATTCACAAAAGCCGTGCAAAGTACACGCCGCATCCGCATTGTACACTACGTGCGTGTATGTAATGAGTGCGGGTTCTCCTACCCTCTGTGTGCAACTGTCAATTTTTTAAGCCGGCCATCGGAAACCACTTCTGTACAGAAGCCCAAGTTCCTGTCGGCAGCGCGGAATGCACACAGAGTGTGATGCACCATCAAGCATCAACATTTACCTGATGTGCCGCATAGCGTACCACATCTGTGAATGCGCCGCATGTACATTCCTAAAATACACAAGTTTGCACGACTTGCAAGTGAAGGAAGCAGCGCACTGTACAAACGCAAAGGATTTGCAGCGAGCATGTATGCAGATTTAGTGAAGCACAAATAAATAAGTTTTGGTGATGGCAAAGATCTCCGCTCCAGATGAACCTCTGGTACGGAGCCTTTTTTTTTTTTTTTTTGCACGCATGCAGCAGCCTCATGGCACTCGGAAGCAAAGTCGAGACTCTGCGTGTTCCTTGCAGCATAAAAGGAGGAACCAAATCTTGCTCTTCTTGCTGCTCCAGGCACGTGTAGGAAGGAAAAGCCAGCTGCTTGTAAGTGACTTGGAATATCCATGAGAAGATTTTGGAAATTCAATCCAGAAAGACAGTTATAGACCTTCCCATTCGAACTGATGTTGTTGAAGTTCTAGCATATTCTCATTTTGAGAGGAACGCTTTCAAATGGGAATATTCTATAGGTATTCCGGTAGAATATTATGATCAACTCCCAGATATGTACTCATGGGCTGTTGTAAATATTATTTATGAAAAGTTGCATCACATGAAAATTCGGTTTTCAGTTCCCAGACGAACCGAATTCGGAGTGGTTCGAATCTCTCCTGAAAAGTCAGAAAAAGGCACTTTGAGCACAAACGGGGAAGGACTTTGGGCACTTTGAATACACATGGAAGTTTCGTCTTGGAGAGGACGGATATTCTTCGCCCTTTGAACCCGGATCACCGATCGAAATGTCTGTTGGATGAAGAAGCATCCGCCCTCACAACGAAACCGGCAGCAGGATTTCTCGGAGCGATTGAGGAATTTTTGCCTTCGAGTATCCGATGCCTGCAAAAATCCATCGACAAGGAACCGATACCGACAGAAGAAGTCGACGTCCGGACACCATAGCGGGTTTATGAAATGGAGCAGCCGCCACAAGATGAAAAACCTCCTCAGACGTTTAAGAGGCGAAGATTCTAAAGTGAGGAGAGTCTGGGGAGGAAAACCGGCTTCTCGCGATTCCCAGGCACTCCAGGGAGAAGCAAGGAAGTTTCCCATTAAAGTTTGTTTCCCCTTACTTCGATCCCTGGTTTCGTCTGGATTGTTCCGCATTCTGGTTCTCACACGTGAAAACATCTGCGGCTGCGAAATTTATTTATGCACTCGGAATGCAGCATCTCAGTGTAAGGCGAACCTGCAACCTCGTGAACTGCTTGGCTTGCATTTCACAGTCTCTCCTCCGTGATTTTCCAATCAATCCGGAGATCTCTGCAAAACTTGGAGCCTCGCGAATCGAGCGATGAATACCCTCAGGGCCAAAAAAAAAAAAAAACTCTGCTCCACAAATTTTAAACGGACTTATCAAATGAGAGCGTGTTAGCCACACAGAATGCTGATTGCTGAGGTCCACATCAGGCATCCAGATGAGAACTCGTTTCGGTGTTTAAGCAGCGAAGTCTTCACAAAATCGTACCGCCACCGCTTCCTTCACAGCTCTACATTTGGAAGGCATTTCCACAAGATGGAGAGGAACAGCAGATAACCATCACCGGGACTCCTAAAATAATTTACACGCAGCAAAGCTGCGCAGTGCCTTCCAGGGGTACATAGCACGAGGCTGTGCTCCGTGTGGAATCACAGAAGACGATCGCGTGCGAGCAGCGGGAACCAGAAAACAAGCAAAGACTGAAAGTGGCGCGTCAGAGATGATGAGAGAAGCCGCTCTTGGTAACCCGAGAGTCGCCCGGCGCGACATTCAAAGTGGTAAAGTCGTTGAACGCGCGTTCTCAGTTATTCCCCCCACTTTCACAGGAACATCTCCCGGAGAGAAGGATAAACTGAGTATTGCGGGAACGCGTCGCCGTTGGCACGAAGGTGGATATATGGAACACAAGAGGCTGCTTCCACCCCCCCCCCCACACACACACCACCACCACCACCACCACCACAATTGCGGGTACCGACACCATCCGATCTCTCCAGGTTTTCACGAGACCGATGTTCAACAGATGGCAAAAACTCATCCTTTGAGAATGGTAGGCGTAAAACTTCCAAAAAAAATTTCGCAACTCTCCATCTTCCATTGTAGATTAAACGACTGACGCCACGGATGCATCGAGCAGCAGCCAGGATGAGTCCCTCATTTCATTTTACCCTTTGACCTAACGAGTCCCCTTCCTTTTTCAACTTTCAGAGCTGCACTCAAACGCCCCGTTGTCAACCCTTCCCCAACCATCATGACTCCCCAAGACGTAATTATGATTATTATACTGCCGAATCATATGAGCCTGTTTAGTCAAACGATGAGTAATTACTTGCCTCGCGTATAACCGGATAATTCCGTCCTGGTGGTAGATTTTATTACGCAATGAACGCCCTGGTCAAAAAAAAATTGTTTTTCGCCCCAAACTTTTACACGATGATGATCTGGGCGTAGAAATCTCTCACTTCCGCGTTGGGAAGCTCAACATGAAAACTGAAGAAAAAATTGCTGCGAAGTACTAGCAGAAGGATATTCACTTCCGGTTCTCAGTGATCCTCGATTCGCATGGCAAATTTTCTGCATCTTGACTGCAGCAACAAAAACTTCTTTGATTTATGGTGGTGTTGCATGTGTTGCGAAATTACGGAAGGAAGAAAGGATCTGCAACTTCCGCGGTCTTGTTCCGAACGCCAGAATTGTGTGCCGAAATCTTCAATCAAAAGTGTACTTCATTGCTTGAAGATTCATGAAGTGGTACACGCAGAGGTGCACGCAGCCTGCAGTTCGCATTCTTCCCGAATTGTCTGTCCAAAGGGAGAACTTCGGAGAGCGAAGTAAGAAGCTGTGGACTTTGAATGGAATTTCTGCATGGCATCTAGAAACTCTTCTGCTCCCTTGATGAAAAGCTTACCCTTTTATCTTGCATCCAGATCCAGAAATTCACCAACTAATGGCGTAATGATTATCGCACGTTATGCAGTAGTCGTTTGTTTTATTTCGTAAAGGAAATTCATCCTCTATCTCAAATACTCTACCTTTCAATGGGTGCTGACGATCTCGGTTCGCCCCCATCACCCTATTACTAGTATACGGTACAAATAATAATACGACAGTTCTTCTTCCTTTTCTCACCGATCGCTGTCCAAAAAGGTGAATCTCTCGACTGGTCATGGTAAGGAAGGTCGTCCCAGTAAAATGAGTCCACATTGCACGAAGTCGCCCACCTTCTCGACGATTACACCATTGCACACGACTAACAGAACACGATAGGGTAAATTATGTCAGTTTCTGATGACAGCTCCGAAACGCCTCTCTTCGATGACATCACTACACCACCACCATCACCCAAGAACCATTCTACCTTCAAGAATAGGTTGCAGGAAAGGAAGGGGGGGGGACCCTCGCGAAATCTGGATATTACACTCGAAACCACTCTCGCCACCCCAAACATCAAACCACCGCCCTGTCTGCAATACTAAAACACCAAATCAACACGACAACCCATCGCCAACTAGCATAACAGATGCTGCCACCTTTTCCCGAATAAGCGCTCTCCGTTCGACCACCTCGTCATTCACAAAAATACCACCATGCCGCTCCTCATCTCCTTCCTGCACTCACCGGCATCGGCAAGGGAGATACCATTCAGTCTCAGCATCCAGTAACAAGATCCAGAACAAGATCGACAGCAAGGATGATCGTAGTCCCTCCTGGCTAACACCGTCAGACAGTCCCAGGCACTCCCCCTTCCCCTCGCAAATGTTCAGGCACTAAGAAAATCAAAATCTCGTCCTTGTCCAAGAAAATCGTCTTACCCCCCCCCCCCCCCAAACACGATTATCTCCAGCCCCAACAAGCTCTTTAGAACACGCCTTCTACTCCTCCGCAGCTTCAGCCAACCTACGGCCACCATTCTCATTTCTGTTACCAGTTTGGTCCTGCATTCCGGTACTTTCAATACCGAAATTCCCCCTACCGCTCGTGTCAGCGACACAACCAGAATCGCGACTCCCTGTCCATTTTGTCCATGCACCAATCGCACAAGTCGTACTCACTGCTGTACTCGAGATGCTTTCCCCTGCAGCCGTCCATCTTTCCTCGTTTTCTTTTAGATTCTTACCCAATTCGATGCTTACGGTGGTAATCCTGCATTCCATCCAGAATGCTCTTCAACAAAGTCGCCACCGTGCTAACGTTCGCTGCGCAGTCTGCAACGAACCTGCACTTTCATCCAAAGAGCACCCCTCGAGTATCCTTTCCACTCGAAGAACATCCTCTGGCTGCACAAAGGTTTGGGGAATATTAGATCTGCAGACGTCGGTCCAGAAATCCAGAGCTCTTCGGCGGAGTCTATTCCATCCCTTCACCTTCAAACAAGGAGATCAGCGGATGCATAGGGAATCCAAGTCACTGGCTGAAAATCTTTCACTGGCCACATCCAGTCCCACTCTTACACCAACACTTCTTTGTTACTTTGAAGTTTCCAGCGGTGCTTAAGTTTTCCTGTCGAAATTCTTGACGCCTGAATCTGTCACGTTTCCCTTGCTGTTAAAAAAAAGAAAAAAAGGGTGGATTTAGATGCTTGAATAAATTAATTGGACACGAGACGGACTCGGATATTTTTTGACTGTTTTTTTTTTTTTCATTTTTTCTAGGATCCCCCTTTTGCTTGCCTGAATGTCCTCATCGTGTCAACCCTAGTTCCACTTGGAAGCATTTGCTCTCCAAGCGTCCAGAGCAGCAAGCAAGTTCAGTCATAAGTGGTAGCAGAGCCCCTTTTTAGCTTCACATCTGAACTTTGCACGGGTTTCTTTATCCTGGAGTTGACTCTTTTCGGTGCAAGGAACAGAGCTAAAGACTCCTGCTTTGGTTTTCAGCTCATTTTCCCCACCCCCTCTATCTCCTATGGCTGCAGTCTCTCATACCGTTTCATATAAAAAGTCCTTTCCCTTTTCTTGTTAACTCGATACAGACAGGGGATTTGCCATCCAACCGCTGAATAAATTCAATAATCATCTCTGCTTTATGTAGCAGAGATGCTGACAGGACGTCTCTACAGCGAAAGAATCCTTAGGGTTCCTTTCACACAAAATTGTCTTTGATAAATCTGCATCTATCGCAAGTGATCTGAGCAGATGAAAAATGAGATGGAAAAGGGGGGAAGGGAAGCAAAAGAAAAGAACACTTTGGCCATCTTTTATTCCTGCCTTTAAATGAAGAAAGAATGATTTAGACAGCAAACAGAGAACGATAAACATCCAGTGTTGACAATTCATCTTGAAAATTACCACTTTCGTTCAAAACCGAGCCTCGTCTTCCACAGAAAGCGAACTTGAAGAAACGAAAACCTCAAATCTAAATGACACGTCGGTGATTCTCTAAAATGATGATCTAAATTTTACATCACCCAGAATACATTCAAATACACTGAGCAATGATGTGATATCCGGGATAACATCGAAGGCAAATGACGAAAACGCCACTACCAGTCCATATGAATGGTCTGATGCAGTTGCACAAAGCGAGAAGAAGGAAAAATGAGTGCAGGCAGCATCTGTTGTTGTTGTTTGGACCAATTCGGCCGACGTCGAACAGAACCAGCTCTTCACCGTGTGAAGGCTGGAAGAGCATCGCTTGGAGAGTTCGGAAAGCAACGCACAGGAGTTTCCGCCTGCAAAGTGATAAACCGCTCCTCCTTTGGCAGTCAGTGTCAGCTAAAGTGTTGGATTCATTTTTGACCCCAAAGACGATCTGCAGCCAAGTTGAAGCCAAGACAACTGCATGAACAGATGGACCCAACCAGATACTATAAATTTCCCCTATATTAGATGCAACACGTCTATGTGGACGTATGTGCATGGGCGGCATAATAAATGTGATAATCTTGAGCTTGCAGCTGTGAAAATTAGCGAACGTCAAGTAGAAAAAGAGTACTTGAAAAAGAACAAACAAACAGATTGCCTGCTTTTTGGGCACCACACAACAAGTAGCGCTCTGGTGCCCCAGTACAAGGAGGTTACCATTTGCTGGGTGTTCACTTTCATTCTTTTCCACCGTGACAGGGAGTTCTAATCTGGCTAGGAGGGAACAAGGAAAGCCTCCTCAGAGTGAACTTCGGTAACTTTAGGCAGCAGTTCAATCGGAATGCAAGTGGGGAGGGCAGCGAAGGGTTGGGATTGAAATGAGCATCAATGTATTTGGCTCCCAACATGATTACTGCTGCAAATTATTCTGAAAAATCGAGTAAAGGGTTGAGCATGTAAGTCAAGCGGTGGCATACGGAAGGCTGAAGTATACGTAGTAACTAGTGGATTAATTATTCTTCGATTACTTGCGCTATTTGCCATGGTTACAGATCGCCGAAATACTGTGCCATCTATTCCTGAAATATCTCGATATATCTGCATCGAGCCAGAATTGTATTTGGAAGAAGTTGGAATGCATGCAAAATTTAGCTGCGAATAGAACGGATGCATCCTTGAAACTCGACGTTTCTATTTCATTTTTTTTTTCTTTACTTAAAAAAAAAAAAAAAAAAAACATCCGTTGGGTGCACGCTTTCACGATCGATTATTGGTGACCTCCGATCACTACCTGTTGTAACCTTATGAGTCAGTGGGAGTTTCCGAATAAAGCTTTTGGTACCATTCACAAGCAAAAGTCTTCAGCCACCCGCATACTTCCAGCTCTGCTGGTGAGAACTTCATGTGAGGATGCCTGCCACTAAATTCATACTTTCGTTGGATTCACCACTGCTTTGTGAATACTGGTCACGGGTTCCCCGATCATTTCGGGGGCACCCATGACGCAGAGGAAGTCCGTTGTGGCGCTCATCAAAGACTTCACCTTCCAGAGGTGAAAACTGAAGAAGTAAGGAACGGTCATGCAAACGTCCGCGCTATTCAAACCAATTTTGCTGGGTCCTCTGGTTCGGAATGGAAAAGGTTCGCACGCATCCAAACAAAGTCACTTTTTTTTTTTTTTTGACCAAATGGTCACTGGATTTGTTTCGACCCAAGGCGACATGGAATCTGTACTCTATGCACGCCTCACTAAAGCACACATCTGAGAACAACACATCTTTTCACACATAACGATCAAAATAAACTAATTTAACGTTTTTAAAAAAGAAAAGAAAGAATCGGCGTTATTTGATGATGACAGACAGCAAGGCCATCAAACATGTAAGAGGGAAGAAGAATGTCCTGAAGTATCATCTCGTCGAAGACTAACCGGATTCTGCACATCTTTTCAAGTCACTAACAGGAGTCCTCGAAGCCGTTTCCGTCACATGCGCTCGGCACTGTATGTGCAATATTTCACTCGTTTTCCAACTCTTTTCCCAAGCTCTTCTTCTAGTAATCTCCTGGATTATTTCCTCATTTATTCTCAGATGTTCTCACGCCTAAAACCAATTTCCCCCTTTTTGACCGTTGGAAATGAACCGCCACGTTAGTCGTATATGCAACACTCCTACGGAATCCTATTCACGTTCATCTTTTGAGCTGAAAGGCTCGGCTACGAAAATCCTAGGAAGATTCCTACGCACACTTGAGGCAACACGCAGAAGAAAAAATAAACAAATAAATACACGTGTGATCAAGGTGATCTCTGCAAAGTGTCGGCACGTAATTTAGCTTGGCGGGGGAAGGGGGAGGGGGGCACGATTTCCAGATGACCGGACTGAAGCGGATGAAACTGGAAAACTTAAGAAAGAAAGCCTCCAAATTCCGCGCTCTCGTGTAGCACTTCCCGGAATCAAATGTTGAGAGCGCGGTGGGAAAAGGAAAGTTACGGAGATTTTCGTTTCGCCTCGATTCGTGCCGCTGGAGAGCGCCTCATTTCCAAAAAATGCGAGGAGGGAAACCAAAATCGAAAAGCCACGAAAGCTCGAAGACAAGTTTCCCGTTGGCGTGTCCCCCCGAGGCACGGCCAGAAAGAGCAACCCGGGCACGACCCCGTCGACGGGCGCGCAGCGGACGCAGCAGAGCTCGCCTGGTGTCTGAGGCTGATGCGAGAAGATTCGGATGCAAATTTTCGCACGCTGCGCTGGGCAGATGAATCCTACGGTCGGCATTCCACAAAACGCACGTTGTGTAAACAACGGAAATGTTCGGATGCTCCTTCGGGAACTGCGGCATCTATTAATAGCAGACTGGAGTTTACTTAAAATAAAGCAACAGAAAAATTTTCTCGAAAGTCAAAGCAACAGATGAGTGGCATTCAGCACAACCGGGAAACTCAGATAACCTTTTTTCTCCTGCAAACATCTGCGAATTACATCCGTAGACCATCTCTCATGGACCAGCGATCGGGATGGATCCGTGACGATTTTAGCGGTTGCAAAAGAAAGACTGGAAAGAAAAGGAAAAAAAAATTCGATCGACGTGGGAGGCTGCGATGGCTGTCCAAACAGACTGGAAACCTTTATAAGCTCAGAAACATTCGAAAATGCTGATAGTCGAAGATGTTTGCACATCTTGGTCTGGGAACCAGGCCGAACTCTTGTATCCTAAAAGGCACGTACAAACGCAAGTTCCCAATTCGCGGAGGATCGGATTCGTGTTCGTCAAAACACCTCCCCAACACCTTCCTGAGGAAAACATTAATTACCAAAAGATTCGCTTCAGCACAGCACAAATGGCAACAAAAAGCACACGCACACACAAACTGGTAACTTTCAGGTGAAGCACGGGACTTTATTGACGTTTTTTTCTACTTTTACAATAGAATTAGTGTTTGCTTTTCTTTTTGTGACGTCGTCCCTGAGAACGAGAACGAGAGCGGCGCCTCGGAGAGCGGGAAGGTGAACGCTTCCGCCTTGGGCTTCGACTCCGACTTCGGGTACGGGAACGATGCGAACGTTTAAGGGGAGATTTCCTGCGGACAGGAGATCTGAATAGATTCACGTCTGCAAACACACATCAATTCCAAATTATACCTTTTCCTGGGGGACTTGGAACGAGACCTGGATGGTCGTTCATCTCCTTCAGGGCTCTTGGTCTTATCTTTTTTCCTGTCAGAAGATTTTTTCAATTCCTTTTCCATCTGGAGAACAGAAAGTGTTACAAAGTGGGAAATCGACTCCTTACTTTCTTTAGCAGCTTGCGACGGTAGTGTTCCACCTGTTCGTGAATGGAATACCCGGATTTGAGTGCACGAGCTCCACTCTCCAGTTCGTCCATGTAGGTCATTACTTTAACTTCCACCTCACGCAATTTTTGTCGATGTTCCTCCGACATCTCTTTACTAAGATGAATGTGCAGTACCAGTCAATAGTTCCAAGCAGTTACCTGCCCAATTCATGCAGATCCATCTTATCATGAAGAGTGGCATAAGGTTCTGGCTTCATATGCTCTTCACATGTTAAAAGAGGTTCAGGTTCCTCTTCTTCCATTGGAACACCATCTAAGTCATCATCGATCAATGCATCAGCGTCACGGAGAGCATAAGGATCAGTAGGAGGAGGAGGTTCAAATTCCTGTTCCAACAAATCCCACTTAGATGTAGTGATAGCCTGGGCTTCAACAACAGAAGGGTCCACAACTTCCCATTTGCATGGGGCAAATTTGATTTTGTGTTCATTGACTGGAGGCTCTAACGGTGCACCATACATTTCTGCTGTATTAGGTACTATAATACATAAGCAAACTGTAATCAGAGGAACTTACTAGGAAGACCATCTATATCATCATCCAGTGCTTTTGATGATGCCCCTTTCAAGAGTGCAGCACCATCTAATGGCACTCCATCAAGTTCACTATCGTCAGCTTGAGGTTCACCTGATGCATCACTCATTGGAGTACCATCAACTTCCTCATTCACTTCAGTTGGCTGCTTCAAAAAGATTCTCTATGTTAATTGCAAGAGCACTTCCACCTACTTTAGGTGGTGGAGATACCCCCAGGAACTTATTCTGCAATCGCTGCAAGAAGTCTGCTGGATAGATGGCCCAATCTTCCCATGCACGAAAGCAGCGCATAACACGTTGCCTCATGTGTTCTGCTTTAATTCGACTCTCAATACTTCGATAAGCTTCGTGAAGATCACTGAAAATCTGATCCACTTTATGCTGGAAACTGAGAAACACCAATGAGGTTTTCATTTGACTTTTCAGTACCCTTTGCGATAAAATGAGGCATTCCGAACCTTGGCACTACAGTTATGCAGAATATCAGACACTAAGTATAATCTAGCAATCTGAAGAAATTTCTACAGTCTGTAAACAAACAAGCAAACAAAAAACCTTTTTGGGTAATGGTGTTTGTAAGATGCTGAGAGATTCAGCAATACAATCACAAATCTCTTCTGCAGCTTCAGCATGATCAATGCAAAATACCATGACTTCTGCGATCTTGCTACGTTCCAGGGTCACACCCCGCAGCATATCCTCTAAACGGTCTCGTTGCCTACAGAAATCAAATTGTAATCAGAGTTTCCCAATTTCTGGAGATGCTAACGCATTGCTCAGCATGCCTCTTTTGGGAGCTTCATTAGGCTTATCCACTAAATCTTCTGGCATGCCTTGAACATAAGGATTCATTGGAGGTGGTCTCCAAATGCTCCCACCTAACATAAATGAACCAGAAGTCACGGAAAAATAGCAAACCTCTGAACATCCGAATATCATCTGTCCTCCATTTGTATGGTGTATCTCCTTGTAAAATGGAAAAAAGTTTCCACCTGTAGTACACATGTGCTGCACTTTGGTTATCAAACAAAAACCTGTAAAAGGCAACTTTCTTCCAAAAAAAATTTCATCAGTAAAAAATACACACCTGTAAACAGGATTATTTATTTCCCTGTTCATGATCATCGCCTCAAACATGGGTCCCTCTCGCACCACAAACTCAATCATTCGATGAATCAAACAAAGCAAGCTCCTGAAAGGAAAGCATGCCATGATGGCTGCCTGTCACCTGCAATGACCTGCAGGAACCACACACATCTCATAATAATGGCTGCATGACATGAAGCTGGCCACACTTTGATGTACATCAAAAAATCGCTCAGCTATGCCATTTCTCATCTAACAGCATGCCATATATGAAATGTGCTTGGGAAATGAAGGTCTAATGTACCACAGGCAACATGTTAACTGCAACCTGGGCATAGTGCTCTCACAGGTTATTTAAGGACACTTACAAAGAGAGCATGGATAGGTACAGGAAAAGTATCTCTTCCATAATAGAACAGAATAAGGAAATTTTTTTTTTTTTCTTTTTTCCATTCATTCTGATCGCATGTGCTAGTTACAGACACAAAGAAACAGGCAAGAGTTTTCAAGGTCTGGGATAACCATAGTGGGCAACGCCAATTAGCAGAAATGAAGACAAACTGCTAAGAATATTTGTGCCCAGACTTAGAAACCTCTGCCTTTCTTTTAATTTTGAGGAGCAAACATAGCAGAAGCGTGATGTTCTTCTGGGTCTGCTGAAAGCAGCTGGCAAGAACAGGGATCTTCATGACTACTTGTGATATGGAAAGGCATACCTTTCAGTTGGAATAACCACTTTGACAACCGCCCTTTGTAAAATCTGCAGGAGAACACGACATGTCATGAAAACATGGCATTATCTCTACTGGCAATGATAGCATTCATACATGCATTATTTATCTTATATAATTACATTATTGCAACACAATCATGCTTAACACAGATGTAGATCACAATTACCTCTTGATATTCCTCGGTGTCAAAGTCTATAGACATCAATGCACCTGGAGGTGGAATCTGTTAAAAAGAAAAAAGAAACACTAATCAATATCAATGTCCAAAACACTGGTACAATACCTTGTGCTTGTCTTTATTTTCAGGTTGTGCATTGAAAGGCAAACCAGAGGGAGGGGGTGGCAAAGTCATATCAAGCATAGCAGGGGGAATGTATATTGGTTGAGGAGGGAGAGGAACAGCCTTTCCCCAACCAAGCTTCATCTCATAATCCATTATCATCTTTCCTGGAGAAAAAGAGAAAAATCATCACCCATGCAAAAGTATCTTCAGATTACCACTGAGGGCTTTCAGAGCTCTTTCTCCATCTTTCCGATTCATAAAAGCGACGAATCCACAGTTACGTCCACGAGCTTTTTCCTCCTCAGAGCGTGGCCACATGATTTTTATACTAGCCAAAGGTCCAAATCGGCCAAATAATTCCATTAGCTGTTGTTCAGTTATCTAGAAGTTACAATAATTCTATTATGCAACCAGGTAGCAAGATCTAGTTTACTTTAGGATTAAGGTTCCCAAGATATAGATTCGTTGTGCTAGGATCTCCATTATCAAATGATCCCCAGTTGCCTTTTGCATCATCTGGAACAAAATAAAGAAATAGTTGTGACTTGTGTATATATTAATTCACCTATAGCAGCTCCTGCAACGGGGCGTACAATTAATTCTGGAGGTTCAAATCTTGTCAACTTAATGCCTTCTTTGATGAATTTTTTAACTTTTTGCCGTTCTTCACGTTCTTCTTGAATGCTACAAATCAAAAAAGAATACAAAATACCTCAAGCACAGCAGTATTTTTCATATATTACACTTACAGTTTAAGTTCCTCTTTAAATAATTCTAAATTACTTTTCCTTTTTTCCTTTTCTTTTTTCTTCCCAGGTCTTTCAGGTTTGTCTACTCTTCTAGAAGACTTACTATCTCCTGTCTTCTCATAACGTTCTGCTAACTCAGGAAGTTTGGGGGCAGGCTTATACAATTTTCCTTGATCTTTTTTATCCTCCTCTAAAACAGACATCAATTACTTCTCCAACACTAAGGCTGTGTGTGTGGTAAAATATAGCCATTAACATAATAAAGAAAGAACAAAAACGAAAGAGAATCAAAGACACTTCAACAAATGGACGCTAAACAATTACCACGTGTTCCTGCGTTATATGTTCCTGCTTTAATCCACACTTTCCCTTGTTTTGTTGGGGGTTCCTGAAAAGTAGCCACGAACTCTTCAAACACCTAAAAGTATTTAAATCCATAATCAGTCATTCAGTCAAGTCCCAAATCTATCAACCTGAGCTGCTTCTTCCTCTTCTTGCTTTTTCTTCTGTTCTTCCAATTCCTTTCGAGAAATTTTCTTCTTTCCCATGTTGCCGACAGTAAAAGCCTTTAACTTGCTTTCAGCAATCTTTATTGAATAAAAATGGAAAAAACGTTGAAATTCATTTCTTCTATTTTTTATAAACATATAAAAAAAAGTGCACTGCTACTCCTCCTCAAGCCTATCAGTAACAACGACTATACTGTTAATTTGGCGCTCTCACAAACAAATGGACAACTCGTAGCATAGGAATAAAGTTAAATTCTTTCAGAGATTTTACTCTAAAAATGCAAAAGGATAATTAATCCAAATATCACAACTGACATCTCTTAAATCTGATGCGAAAATATCATCATCTTTGAAACTAATTATTCTTTTGCACCTATCTCGATTTGTCACTTAACTTGCTAACTCAATCATGGAATTAAATATGTGCTTTAAATCATTATTTGCGATTGCACTCAGCAGTGTTGCATTGAATCTATGACAACAAATAATAGCAAAATTGAAGGAATTGAGCTTTTAATAATGAACTTTACTGATATGCAGAAAGATGGCATTTATCCTACATCATACCATAACTTTCCATTTATATCTCTCACTCTACTTCTAACTAAATTTATTTCTTTAAGAACTATTCTTGTTTATTAATTTTATTTGCACAAATATTCCATTTGGAGATCAACTTCTTAAGACACGTTTGGATTTTTCTTTTATTTAAATGGGCAACAAATGTGGTATTATACACAAAAGACTTCATTTACAATATGAACTATCCAATGTTGGGATTCAAAAGACTACAGCTCTCCACTATTGTGAAAAAAATCATAACGTACATCATGATAGCACAAAGGGAATGTAGTTATTGTAAGAAATGCAACTATGGCCAATAAGAAATAATGGAAACATAGGAAAACACATTAAAGGAAAATTAATTTGGAATTTGAAGTAATAAAAAATACCAGTTAAAGCTAAAATACCAATATTTGACCAAAAAAATTTAACACAATCTAAAGTATTAGAACAGCAAAGATCAAGCAAACTAATGATGAAAATGCTATTTCAACACTAGCTGAATATGCACAGTTGTTGACACAAAATTAAAGTTTGGTACATCAGGAATACTAAAATCTGTGTGCATATTCAATAGGAATCTTCTATGTTAAATTTAATACTGAGTACTAGATTATATTTTTTTTTTTTTTGACAATGTATAAAGTGCAACCGTCCATTATTTTATCTGTATTTGATATGAAGTACACAATCTCAACTAACGATGCATATTAGCAAGAATGAGGTTAGGCCTTTATTTTTCTTTTTTCTTATCGCACATATGTGATTATATTAAATTTTCGATCGCAAAATCACTGACAAATTTTATGAAGGGTAAGATAAACACATCGGCAATCATTGCAGGAGAGAAAAAACAAGAAAATGCTTGAATATTTAAACTACTCATTTAAGTTTCCATCAATTTGCTCACTTTCTTTCTCATTCACTCACAAGAGATTCCTTCTTTTCACTGTCAATAACTTTATTTACTGAAACCCTATATACAGCAAGATTAAGACAATAAGGCACAAAAGCAAATAATTTTAAATCTTCACAAATAGTCTGCACAGGATACTTTTAATTATTCGGATGGATTGAAAGAAGTTCATTACGGTTTGCAAAAGAATCTTCTCAATTACCGCTAGCATAGAAATTAAAAAACCATCATAATCTTATTGGATGATGGTTCGAATTTTGACTAGTATGAATTTTTAGTATTACCTTTCATGACCTTCAGGTCAAACTTGTTTTGAAACAAGTTTGAAAAATTTGTTTTCAAATTTGAATTTTTACTTATATTCATAAATAAGAATCCTACCTTTCTTTCAACATCCATTCTCGAATTATATTAGAAACTTAAATAGAAAAAAGGATACATAACTGGACTGTTTGTATTTCATCACATAGATCACATCAGTTTGAAGAATCCATTTCTAAAAGTAATAGAAATCACATTCCAATATCATATTTTAATTCTGAATTGACTATTAATACAAAAATCATTGCTCCCAAATATCATGGAACATTCTCATCCTAAAAATCACATGTAATTCCCGATTTTATGAATTCTAGCTCAAATTATGCTCTCAAGCACCTATTTGTTTGAAACTATATGAAATATCTATTTGTTTCATATAGTTTTGTGACATGAAACTGGTCAGCTAGGAGTACAAAGTATTCACCACTTAGTTGTAAGTAAAATATATATAATCTTAAATTAAGGCATGTTTCCAAGAAATTCACTCATAAATCAGTTTTCTATGACTAGGTGATTGTGACAAAATCACCTATTTTACAGTTATTTCTACAGTCATTATGAAAAGTTTCATGAGTAACCTGTAACGAAAATTAGAAACTCCAAACGGGAGTGTAATGTTGACTGTTGAAAAAAGAAACATATGCCAAAGGTAATATTTTACGAACATTAACATTCATTCCAAGAACAATGACTGTAACTCAAAGAATATAGCAAGCAGTACACAAAACTCTTATTAGTTCCAATAAATGGTAGAGCATCCAATCAAAGATCACAAAAAACTAATTCTTCTGGTTGTCGATTTGCATCTAAGCAACTGAGTCTATAAAAGTGAAATAAATGCAATTATTTATTTCAAATAAAATGTCCTTGCTTGATAACGCCACATGGCTTCAAAATCCATATTGCTTTCATAATAATGTTCTATTATTTTCTAGAAATTAACTTTAAAAAAATAGGAGAACTAGGATAAAGCAAATCAACTTAATCAATTTAAAAACATGTAATTCACGTAGAAACTTCCCTGTCACAACAATGCATGTGTTCTATCATGCCTAAATTGAACTTGTTGGGATAACATAAGTGCATTGTATGAATGCAACTTCCGTGCATCTGAATTTAATTTTATATTTTATGACCATGTCAAAATTATTTGGGGCATACTTTGATTCATAAAACAAATATTAAAATACAATATCTGCATCAGATGGCAGACTGTGCATCTTGTATACCAGTCTTACAGATATGGATAAATTTCCTAATCAAGCCCCAAACCAAAATATAAAACTTAGTCACAAATTAAAATCAAATTTAATTTAATCAACCTAAACACAACTCCAATGCTGACAGAATGCTTATACCAGCTCGAAATTATCACCTTCTGAGTTTCATATGACTGATCCCAATTTGATAAATCACTATTGATTAACATATTGTGAATGAAACTAGTTTCTCTCATATTTCTTATTTTAAGCCCGCATGATTTACATTCCAACATGCCTCTCTTCTTCACCTACATTCCATTTGCCAAACTTGAAATACAAAAACCAAAGCACTTTGGGGGTCTGTATGTGACAATTTGATAAGAAAACAAATTCAAAGTCTTACAAAATAAGCAAATAATTGGAAGCCATACCATCTCAAATAACAATGTTCATTTTTGTTTCTCAAAATAAAGATCTGGAAAAAGCACTAACAAACAATGAAGAATTGAAGCTTCTGCATTAAAGACAATCAAATTCAAACAAATCTAACCAGATCACAGTGGCATATCTGAAATGAAAAACAGGATGAAATTGGGAGGGATGCTTGATGAAACTTGAGTTACAAAATAAACTCCACATTATACAGCCCTTTGAAACAAGCAGATCAATGCAGAAAACTAGTGTATTTTAATGATTATGAAAGGCATTTTAGGCATTTTAAATTTTTTTTCAAAAATACATTCATTCATTTCAAAAATTTCAGGAATGAATAGTCATACAATAAAAGACGCTTTAATTTATTTTTAACATAGTCGCTGAATAATTTTCGAAATTATAAGTCAATTGTTAAAGGTTTCAAGCTGTCAATGCACATTTACCAAAAAGATTATGCATGCAAGCACATATGGCTAATAGAATATATTTACATTCACATACAAAGTACACAAACAAAAAAATAATGAAGAACATGTAATGGAAAAAAATACAAATATATACAAAGACAATCTTCATTCTTAGGTGCTTATTTTTATTATTCTTTTTGGAAGTTGGAGTATATAAAACACTGTTCACATAAACACAGCCATGGAAACTTACACATAGCAGATTATAACTCAGGTATCACTTTTACTTATAGCTTCTTCCAGAAATGAACATTTCTAACCTATTTAATTAAACTGAAACCAAAAATTTTTTACCAAAGTAAAATGCATTGTTCTCAATATCAACTCAATGAACCAGGATGATTGAAAAGCAAACAAACGAACATGCATACATTCACTTTATATATCAGTTTTTGGGATTTTACTGATCAAAAATCTATTATCATCAAAACAAAATCCCGCATTCTTCTTTCATAATTTGATTTTTTCAAAGAAAACAAATGAACAATACAAAACAACTCTCTATAGGCATAATATAAAACGAAAACATTGGAGCAAGCATACTGCCATGATATTGTTAATACAATGTCATGTTTTGTACAAAGTGACATATGTTATACATGTAAGGAATCTGATAATTTGCTTCAAAATACAAATAACCCACACGATTCAATAAGTCACGGTCTCAGTTAACAGATCGCTTCATTTAAATCTGCCAAAAAGAAGGAAAAAAAAAAAGGGATAGAATGATAGCAATGTTCACTAAAAATGTACACAACAAAACTGCTGCACACGGAATCGCAAAGTCTATTTCAGAAAACTGAAAGAAAGTACATTCGTATTACCCATCTTGAATTTTGCATTATTTAAGGAGAAAAATCATGATTCAACACATTAAAACGAATTTTATGAATCTTTCTGCTGTTAAAACCTCCCTGTTCCTTAACAGGAATCAACGTGCATTATCAAGGGAAACTCTCTTTACATTCTTCAACATGCAAATTCATTACTCGTATCAATTCTTAAAATCTAAAAGATTGACAGCAAGTTGGCACATGTAGTAGAAAACGACGATTACATAAGTATTCCAAGCAACTTACTGCTAGTATCTTTTGATGAATCAGAAACCGGAACCCTTGCAAGACAGCATTTTCAGTGAAACGAGAGTTTTAGCATAGCATATACATATCCATATAGAAGCACTACACTATAAGAGCACATCATAAAGGTTTACATCTTTGAAATGCGCACACAAAAAATCGTAAAAAGAAAAAGAATCACAAATTAGAGAAACCTGGCACAAATTCGAAGATACATGTCATACCACCTATGCTAACCCGAATGAGAATTAATGCTGCAACACTTGGCACACCTTGGCATTTCAATCAATCTAAGCAACACTTTCGAACACTTCTGTCCTGCCTCTCACTTTGCTCTTTGTGGAACCAAATTCGAAAAGCATATCTCTTGATCACGAGAATCCTGCAGTACCTTCCAAATACAAAATCGTCGGTGCACAGTCATCGAATGCCATTGACGTGCACTGGCTAAAGTACTACATGTGTTTCGTTAGGTTCCTCCTGGACCCAAGAGACTTGTCAAAAAGTTTCCTCAAAGTAGCAATTTATCATCTTTAGATTATTGTTGTTCGTGTCCTCAAGGACAGATCGATCACATTCATACTGTGTCATGACTTTAGTTCCCTAACCCACACGGAAAAACTTTCATTAGATCTGTGAAAAGATGATTTCTGAGATTAAATCAGAAGAAACTCAAAGCTATAGAGAATGACGAAACACAAATGCAGAAAACATGGAACCAAATTCGTAAAACTGAAATCTTCAAACACTGAATTGCATCAATCACATGAAGCCTAATAAATCAGTCGCAGAATAAACGTTTATTATCAGAAGCACTGTTTTCATTATTCCCTTATTCACAATCCATTGGTTGATTTGCTTGTTATCCCAGTTTAGCATCATTTAAGAAGATTTCTCAGGAAGGTGTATTTTGGAATCCAATTCCCCTGTAGCACTTCATGTTGCATAAAATATGTGTATATAATAAGAAATTCACATACTACATCTATGTATCATAAAAAAAAAAAACTCAGCAAACTTAGCAAAGATTTGCAAAGAAAAATTCGGTCATCAAATTGTGAGATAAACTTCTTGACCGACAAACAATAAACCAGCAATCTCATTACGTGAAATATCCTATTGAAAGAAGCTAATCTGTGAATGTGGTAATTATTGGCGCCTATTTTACGGCATGCATTTTAAGCAGCTCTTTTGAAAACCTGGAGAAAGAAACCGCATAATGATATTTAATCGGAAGTTCAGGAAGAAAAGTCGTAAGAATCTGATCTGTGAGAAGCAAACCCCTAAATGCCACATTGCATGAACTAGGGTTCAAGCTTAACATCTGGATAGCTGGCTTTAACAGTTTTGCCCCCATACTTTCGGAATTGGCATGGCATTACAATATAAATTATCCAAGAGTTATGTTCATTCGTAAGTTCGAATTTACTTTTGTGTGGTGAATGGTCGTCACAATCGAAGTAAAGAGTTTTCGCATTCAGACGCCTTTCTGTGCAAGAAGTCGCTAGATTGCCTCTTTGGCAGCTTCGTTTTTCTTTTTTGATCTCTCCCTAACAGGACCTGAGTTAGCACTACTATCTGAAATCTCCATGAGCAAGATAGGTACTCCATTGTGTCTGCGAAAAGTTAGGGACTTCCTAGTCATCTACGAAATCATCGTAAATGACACGAAACTGGGATAACAAATAAATCAACCAATAGATTCCAATTAAGGGAATAATGAAAATAAAGCTACTGATAACAAATGTTTGCTTTAAAGTCTACGTAAAGATGAAAAAGGAAGGAGTAGCCAGGACTACCAAAAGTATAAGTTTTGAAATAAAACTTGCGGGAATTCCTAAGCAAACTATGACTCGAAGCACTAAAAAGATAAAAGTATTGTGGACAAGAAGGTATGCAAAAAGTTACCGTCAAAAGACTTTTATGAAACAGTCTCATCTACATTGAGAATCCTATACAGCTTCTGCACACATGCTTAAATTTGAAATCTGTACATTATTTCTTCGTTCCACATAAACAAACTAATATTGTTCTCAGAAACATGTAATGTATTTAATTTTTTATTACTCACCCTTCATTCTGGTTTCATTGAGTTAATGAAAATTTATGGATTTCATTAAATGTCACTATTCACTATCATTTTTAGAATCCCAGGCGTTTTCTTGGACCACCTTTATTTTCTGTGGCTTTCTTTGTTCCCATTTCAAAATTGAATCAATCAAACAAATCGAATGGGTGTCCAGATATCAATCTTTCTGATCAAGAATTCCTAAGTTCATGACCGGTCACAATAATATCTATCAAAATGTTCATAAAATTTGGCAACTTTAGCCACTTAATGCAGAAGAGGTTTCTATGAATAAAAATTCGTCCTGACACATAAACGCAAGATTTATGCATTTTCCTGAGAATTTAGAAAACACTCGTTGCAACATGCTTTTCCTCAAACATTCATCCTAATGATCTCATCATGCATTTCTGTTAATTACTCTGTTCATAACATTAATTCTTCGTCCACTCAGTAATATCGATGCAAGATATTGTCACTCTTCTGAGATGTGATGGATTCAATATAATTCAATTCAAATGAATGTCAGTTGCATGATTTAGGTAAACCCCCATTTAATAGGATGTTTCGTTGATTCTCGAAGGATCTCTGAGTCGTCGTACTTTAGCAGTAGAGCAAAAGGAATAGCAGCACAACTACATTTTACTTTTGGGGACTCATCTTCATTTAAATTTTAAAAACAGCCTCTGTATGCCTACCGTATGTGTGAGATATAATTTCCCGAGTAAAATACATATATTTATGAAAATTCATTCATTGTGAGCACATATTTTGCATTCTCATGGAATGACAACCTTCAAATGGAACCCATATGATAGTAAATAAAGGATACAGCATGCCATATGAACAGGAAACTGCATCCATGCTGAAATTAGTTCTCTCAGACATACATTTATACTCATTGACCGTTGATACCTACCTGACTTCGAGGAAGATGATGGCCATCGCTTCCGAGTGGGGCCTCATCGTTGTACCCGCTGTTGACAAATAGGCGTATAGAATGGCTTTATTTAGTTCTCTGCTATAGCTTTCAGAGAAACTATGATGTCCTAATGAATTTCAACTACCTTGGGATATTCTCTCCCATCTATCACGACATCTTTCATTGTTCCATGGTGAAGTTTTGAGGGCTCTTTGTCTAAAAAAGTTGCTTAATATGAAGTGTTCCTCAAAATACCCGTGATCTCAGCATTGAATGAAAGAATATCTGATAAGCAAAGGAGCACAATTTAGTCAGTGCTTATAAAATAAATAAATATTTGTTATAAAATTTGAAGCATTTTGGACTGTCATACTGCAATGATCGTAATGAACTCGTCCCTTTGCTTTGAAACAAAATTCTTTTCGAGATCCTTGAATGAATGTCTCATTTTCACATCATGAAATTCCATGGATTCTACTGCAAAATCATAAGTATTAATATATTTTTTCATCAACGTTTCATCATTTAAATTGTATGATTTTATGATGCTAAAATAGTTCACAAAAGAAATTTCATGCTGTCAAATATATGATCTTCGGAAGACTCAATCCAAGGATTCGTTTTATTCATAGAAGCCATAATTATCATCGAGTCATTATTTTCGGAATAGTGGGCTACATGAAACTGATTTTTAACCAATAATTATATCCAGTGTCAAAAAAAAAATCTTTTCATCGTTGTAGTGCTTCTAATTTAACCAGTTCAATCGTCATTATAATCGTGTTCTGACGACGTTGTTGACGATGTTTTTTGGAAAAGCGTATATTCCATTTTTATTTTCTGTTAACTAGCAGTTCTATTACATGAGTAATTTCAATTTTTTTTGACACTTTTTATCAAGCACGTTTTGATTTTCGTAGAAAAACGTAATGGGTAATTTCTCGTTAGCAGTTTTACTATGTCCTCCGAGAAAGGCGAGCAGTGTCCTGTTTTATGGATTGCTTCAGAATTTTGTGTATTTGGGTGGAAATGATGATAACCAAAAACAGAACCGATCATGTATGAATTACATGAAATAATAATATGTTTTCTACTATGTTGTGCTAACCGTAATGCTATGTTTTCTACTTTTTAATATTTTTTATTTTAATTACATTTTGAAACACTTTAGCTGTATCATGCACCTAGCATCTACGTAATTTTGCTGTGCTTTGCATCCAATTTTTGGTTTCGGTATACATTAATAATGAATAAGCTTTGAAAAGGAGTTTCTAATTACAATACGATTTCAAAACATTCACTAAATCGGGTTTTCGTTTGCATGTATTCCAAAAGCTTTCGTAAATCACCAATGTTTATTTTGCATTCCTCATAAACTTTATCTAATCTCTGAAAATTCGCTTACTGAAAATTCTTCGAATTATTTACTTCCTGGAGTCTACTTTTTGTCCTACAATGTAGCATGTTTAGGAACTTTTGGTGGCAGTGGAGTTCTATAGGCGAAGGTATCATTTAATTTTAAATTTAGATCGATGTGCTGTTAAAGTAATTTTCTATCAATAAACTGAAATTTCTACGGAGTAAATATGGAAACGTGAAACCACTGATCATGTGATAACTCCAACTAAGGAATAAACCCCTTTCCACGAATGAAATAACAAGCAGAAGTTTCAGAATCTATCACGTACTTCAATACAAAATGTATGCTTATTATGAATAAAGCAAATGTATCCTCTTTGCTCTATTTGTAAAAATGGCACATTTTTCATGTGTCCAATAAATAATGTATTTAAAGCATTTCAGAAGTTTACCCTCAATTATATGGTTTTTTTTGTAATTGGAACTGCATGCAAATGAAAAAAAATGATGAACTGGGCCTGTTTATTCTCTTCCTGTTCTCCGTTTCTCAACCCAATCGTACTAGCACAATACAACAAAAAGAAACTCAGAAACAGTATTTCATGTTCCATAGTGTAGATTTCTATAAGTGAATATCATCGGCAGGGAACACTCGATAAACATGCTAAAAATTAACGTCATATGAATGTGCTAAGTGCATTTTTAATTAGTGTGGACCGCCCAATGGACTTTCCGATTCATTTGAATTTTCTGAGTAACATTTTCAAAACAATTCAGTATGGTGAACTTGTTAAAAAAAAATACCACATAAAAGTGCCTAAAACCGAATTAAGGAACAATAACACTGGTAGATTTTGTAATTCATTTTTTTCACGTGAATTCATATAGAGAGAGTGTAAGATTCTTTTTCTATGAAATCACCAATTTATCTTCGACATTTTTCAAGTTTGTAAGGATTGTCTATATTTCGGGCTTTGAAGTTTTGTGAACTTCCACCGACAAATTTTTTTTTTTTTTTTTCAAGGCGTTAAAAAAAAAAGAAGAAAAGAAGTTGTTTTGAGAATTTAAAAAAAAGTTTGTTTGATATGAAAATTTCAATCTTGTACTTCTCTATTTTCGATGATTTCCCATATTTGCAATAAAATACTGTCTCTATGTATCAATAAATATATAAAAACAGGAAGAAAACGGCTTCACTTGTCATCGGATATTTTTCACTTGGTATCGTAAAGCGCCCAGCAACAGTGCCCGCACGTGTGCCAGTGTGTGCCGTAAGGGGGAGAGTGCATTTTTTTTGGTGAAAGAGATGGGAGAAGGGGTTGGGGGGTTCCAGAATTGAATATATTTCGGTAAATGGAAGTTTTTTTCCAGTTTCGTTTTAACTCCAAGTACAAATTCTACCTATTTTGTGTATAGAATGAGAAAAAGAACACAACTTGACAATAATGCACGCGATCGAAGAAAATTATCCGACCTGATAGAACGTATCTACTCTCCTAGAGCAAAGGAAAAGTAAATAAGTAATATTTCACTTTTTCCAGTATTTGTAAAAGCATTTTATTGATAGTGTATCAAGAATTAGATCCTATATGCTCACCTGTATGTCAAGTTTTTGATGCTATTTGCATTCTGTGTTCTAGAAAGCATGAAAACACAAAAAATATGGCTTCATTGATATTAATGCCATTATTAATTGGATGTCGATGTGTAGCAGCTTTGATCAATGGTATTAATGACTGCGATGAAACTTACAACTACTGGGAACCTGTAAGTTAATCTGTAATTACGTGATTTCCAATAAAAGCGCAAAATTGTGTTGTAAATTTTCAAGAATAAAATTTGCAAGCAGAAGTTTGGTTTGCTGATACTCGTGTTATTCACATTTCCATTTTCTGTTCACATATTTTATTAGTATTTTATAAAGGAACATAATTTTTGAATTTTATTTGTGAAAGCAAGTTCTCACTTGAATGTCATGATGAAGAAGCATAAAGTAAGAAGCACGAGAGCTGTCGGATGCAACAGCAAAAAATGAAATTTCAAGAAGTTTAGCGATGTTTTGTAAATTCAGGGAGTTTTAAAATGCAACGAGAAGAATCATACATGATTAAATGAAAACTGATTTTTCAGGAAGTCAGTGTTAAGGGAACAAAAAGAGAACAAACAGGATATATTGGTTGTCTAAAATGCTTGCCAGTTTCGGAAAATGATTTTCCTAACTTTCCTTATCATTAATAATTTCAGTTTTATTGATTATTAGTTTCAGATGTGTTTTACAATCTTATAAGTGTGCCCCAAAATTTAATTGATGGAAGTGAAGGACATGAAACTGAAATATTCAAAAAGTTTAAAGCGGTTAAAGGAAATTAATAGAATATTAGCTACAAAATGTGTGGAGCACTTTAGAAGATCAGTTTAGAAGCTAATTTTTTGTCATTTGGCCTGTTATTTTGAACAATATGAAGCTATATTAAAATCAAAATTCACAAGCAAATACAGATACAGGTCTTTTATTTGAGAACACAGGATTTGGCAGTTAGATATATTCTGCTAGCATAGTATCCTATAAAATGGCCAGCTGATATATCTTCATAAATGAAAATTGAAATTGAAGAACTTGTACTACAAAGTTTGATTATCTGTAAAAAAAGGTTCATTTTAAAAATCAAAAGTTATATTGCTCTTACATGTACTTCACTTGGTAACAGTGGATAAAAATAGTAGTCTTGTTTGCAATTGGTACTCATGAAGTAGTACCAATAACTACTGAAGAATTATTGAAGGATTAATGAAGTTTGTCATCCTTTGGTAAAGTTTCCTGTTAGTGTTGCCACAAATGCAATCACTTCAATCATTTATTTATAATTTCTGCTTGTGGTATAAGAGCATTTTTTTCATGATCATGTAGTGATATCCATCATCATGTTTAATCATTTGCTGGAAAACAGTTTTTGTATGAAGAGAAGAAAATTGCATTTTACTGTTGAAAACATGATTTGAAGACTAGATACGGATTTCCACATTCTCTTAAATGTTGAATGAATTTAGTTTGTTTAGATTTGTGAATTTAGTTCATCTCTGGATCAAGTGAAAATGCTCTTTTGTTCCTGTGGAAGCATGCAGACATTAATTTCCCATGAATTTTACGTATTACTTTCTGACATTAAGAAGATTTTAATTTCTTGATTAATTAGTGTGTTCGAGGCTTTGGAAATGTGCAAATTGATAGAGAATATTTCGTGATTATAATTTGTATAGGCATACATTGAAAATGAAAAATAATAAATGCGTATTTTATGAAAAAAATTGGTTATCGAGAATTTTTTTTCCCCCTTTTAGGCTCATTATTTGTTATTTGGAGAAGGATTTCAAACATGGGAATATTCTCCAGCATATGCTTTAAGATCTTATTTGTATATTTTCTTACATGTTTTCCCATTCAAACTTTCTCCCTTAACGGGTATATTTTCAAAAATAAATGTATTCTACTGTATAAGAATTCTTTTAAGTTTGTTTTCCTGCTTCTGCGAAATATACTTATACAGGTAATAGTACTAATATTACAAGTTTTTGAATAAAACTTTTGTAGAGCTCTGTTATCTAGATATGGCAGATTCTTAGGAGACACCTTTTTAATTTTTCTGATATTTAGTCCTGGCATGTTTATTTCTAGCTGTGCTTTTTTGCCATCTAGCTTTTCCATGTAAGTAGATGTCAAAATTAAGAACTCAATATATTGTACTTTTTGAACTTAGGTATTTTGTAATGTTGGCCTTTGGACTTTGGATCAGGAGGAAACATCATTTAGCTATATTCTGCTTTGGTGTTGCAGCAATAATTGGTTGGCCCTTTGTTGCAGTGCTGGGGCAAGTACATAGAATAAATCTTAGAATTGTGTGGTCATGTATTGTTTTTACATCAAATACTTGGAACAAAGTCTTTTGATTTTGTTGTTGAATGTTTCCAGTATAGAAAACACTCTTACACTGGTGATTTTTGTTCTTACTTTGATTCACAAACCTTAGTTAGCACCGCACCCTATCCTTACATATTGGATATCTGAAGATGTGTCCACCCAATAAGAACTCAGCTCTTAATTTCTTTATGTTAACTTCACTCAGTTTTACTCTACTGATCTCAAAAACCATATCCAAATTTGTACTTTGGACAAGAGTTTTCCATTTGTGCATATTTTTATACGAATTTGTTAAGCCATTTTGTAAAACAGCAACAAAAATTGCATAACTGATGGATGAATGCAACAATGTACAAATGTGAATTGCAATAATGAGTGGTTTCAATAATAAAAATGTGTGATGTTCATAAAATTAAGCTTATTTCAGAATCAGATAATTAATTTGATGATGATAATTTGGAACTTGAACTACCGATATAAATTTTGTTATTACTTGCACTTATTTTGGTTTCCTCACCAAAAAGATTAGGTAAATAATCTCTTTGCTACATTGTATGTTGATAATTAGGAGACAAATAATACAGCTAATGCAGGTAGTACAAATCAAAGTTCATGGTTTACATCATTTACAAGAAATATTTAAAAAAAACCGATGGTGGAAATCATGAAATCAGTTAAAGTAAACCATCAGTTAATCTGAACTATTTAATAGATAATCGGATGTAAACCAAATATCTTTATTTATATCAAACATAAATTCATATCGGTTTTGAAGAAAAATGCTAAGAATACATATAATTTTCATTGAACATTATTTAAATTATTGAACATTATTTAATTATGTAAATGTGCTTTTGAAATTTTGTTGAAAAATTAAAAGTTTTTAATCTTCCTAAGCCACAAAATTCTTCTGTTAGTAAAAAATTTAGTTTGAGTTTGTAAGTATGGATCACATTCTGCATTTTAGAATCCCCTTGGCTTTGGATCTGCTTTTTAAGAAGAAATGGTTTTCGCTGTTATTTACTACTGTTATTTCAGGATTTGTGTTGCTAGTAAGTTGCTTGTTTATGAGTTTCTTCTTGTTGTTGTTATTTTTTGGCTTGTTATTGTAATGAAGCAGTTATTTTAATATTACATAAGCATCAATAATTCTGAAATAGCCTCTTACATTTCAGAGTTTACTAGTTATGCGACTTATGTAATTATATTTAGGTTGAGCATTTTTATTATTGATATGCATTTATTCATGGAGTGGTTGTCATCACTTAATCAAATTTGTTGATTAAGACTGTAAGTAAGTAACGACTCCCTTTGATTTCCAAACATAGTAATCAGTTTTGAAAAGCTGAATTTTTAAAATTATTTACAATGAGAAAGTTCATTTGGACTTGTAAATAATGGTGCAACCACTTTTTACTAAGGAATATTCACTTTTCACTTTTGTGTAAACCATAAGCCTGTATTTGAAATATTGTGTTTTCACAATTCAAAGAAACAGTTCAGTTTTAAATTGTTCAGTAATGCAGATTATATGAATGATTAAAATGTGTAAAATTTTCTCCTCTATTGAATAAATGCTTGCCATAAAATCTTAATATGTTTGACTTCATTATTTTGTATTTTGAGCTAATCTTATTCAGTTCAATTAATTCTGCAAAAATACCTGACTAAATAGCTCTACAATTGCATTTAATTTTGAATTGTCTAAAATGTAGGAAGGATAAAGAAATGAAAATTAAGTTTCACAAAGGTACAGAAAGGGAAAGAAGATAAAGTCCGATCTTGTTTCCTCCGTTTTTGCCATCTTAAATCAGATCATTCAAATATTCATTGCTTTAAGAGGAGCTTATTTTATTCAATGAGTTTGTCATGACTATAACTGTTAGCTAATGAATTAATTACATGATGGGAGATTGAAGTTAAAGGTTGCAAAATTAGAGTAGAATGTGCATATGCAAATCTTGTTTTTGCAATTGTGAGGGTACAGAACTGTTCAATTGCAAGGAAAAAGACAATGTAATTTCATTGTGTTCCTCTGCATATTATATGACAAACAAAAAATTTAATAGATACATAGAGAGTTTTTCAGTAAATGATGAAGGTGGGACATTGGAATCTTTTTGGTTGTTATCTGGATTTCTTCGTTACAATTGTGTCCTTTATGCTGCAACACTAATTGGCAAGATGGAATATCTTAAAGAGAAAATATTGGCTTTCCATTACACATATTCAGGTTTATAGTAAGGTACATAATCAATGGATTTTAGATTGCCATTACCATCATTGAAGACACTCCCTTGCATACAAGACGCGAATTTACCCTCTAATTATTTAATTTCCATTAATAAAAAGGGAAACTCATAATTTTAAAATTATACGCTTTTGTCATGGCATTTAAATTCCTGTACACAAGTACTATGCTGTACTCTTGGAGAAAGTTTCAAGTTCATTTCGAATTATCATCATAATTTCTTATCAGTTCATTTTTTAAACATCGAATCTGCATGAGTTTGTGCTTAAGTGTAGGTTCTGAAATACATTTCCAGATGAAAGTGGTTATAATGTAATTAGTACTTGATTAGTGTTTTCAATCAAATGGGAGGTTTATGAAATTTCGCTTTAAACCCGTAATTTTACTTTTTCATTTAAATAAGTCAAGTCTTAGTAGTAGGGAGTAGAAGTGTTGCATAACTTAATTATTTTTGTGGTATGCATTTTTTTCCTTTCTTACTTTTGTTATAGAAATTAGTGTTATCAATCAGTATCATGTTATCTCATTTTAGATAATAATTCGAATTTTCAGCAGACTTTTAAATGTAGGAAGTGTATTTTATTCAGTATGAAATGCACTGGAATTTGTGTACCTTATATGTGGTTGATTTTTTGCAAAGAAAGTTGAAAATAATCCAACATGACATTTCTTTGTTCAATATACTGTTTCATGGTACAACCAGAAAGGGTGTTGGTATTGGTTTGTTGTTGATTTTATTGAAAAACATCCCATTTTTTCTCAGTGTTTTTCTTGCACATGTATGCTTAAGAAAATTGATAAATTGTAATATTGAATAGAAAGAAGTTCTTTTTGTTCTTTATATTTTTTTAGTTTTTTACCATAATCAATGTAAGATTAATATTTACGTTTTTTTAGGTTCCATTAATAATTGTGGATACGTTTTATTATGGAATTTTAACAGTTACACCAATTAACTTACTCAAGTATAACATACTATCAAACAAAGGTCCTGAATTGTATGGCACTGAGCCAGTCATGTTTTATGTACGAAACCTTCTTTTGAATTTCAACGTAGCCATTCTGTTAGCTGTTCTATCAGGACCAGTGATGGTAGTACTAATTCATATCAGTTAATCAATAGCCTTAATTAGTTTCTAGATCATTTATGGGTTCAAATTCCAAAATAGAAAATTTCACTTGCAGGAAATATTGTTGCTTATGCCATTTTATGTGTGGATCGCCATTTTTTTTTATCAACCACATAAGGTAAAGTACTAAATTTGAGAATTATACTTTATTATTTTTTACAGGAAGAGAGATTTTTATATCCAATATATCCCCTGATTTGCTTGCATGCTTCTTTACTCTTGGACTTGGTGAGACTTGGATGTTTGAAAAAATGTCCAAACTTTAAGAATTCCAAGAGTTTGAAAAACTTCAGATTGTCCGTTATCACTTTGCTTGTGTTCGGAACATTGGGGATTTCTCGCATTGCAGCACTGTTTTATGGTATATTTTGCCAGCATAAATCCTAAATTATGAAAATTATTTACATTAGGTTACCATGCTCCCATAGACGTATATCAAAAGTTGAAGGAGCTTCAAATAAATGAAACAAAGTGTAATTTATGTGTAGGGAAAGAGTGGCATCGTTACCCCTCCAGCTTTTTTTTACCTTCACTGAGGTAAGTTGCAAAGACTTCATAATAGTGCTATTTGGATTGCTTTAGTTGGAAGTTTCGTTTTATCAAGTCAGAATTCAAAGGTCAGTTGCCCAAACCATATAGTTCTTTGCCTAATGGTACTTCTGTGATTCCCTTAAACATGAATGATGAAAATCACGAGGAATCATCACGATATGTAGATCAAAGATTTTTTCTTTCGATTTTTTGACATATCTTCCGTTTTAGTTTGATTTAAGCAACTGCCACTTTTTAATTGATTTTGATAATGATGAAGAAGCACCTCAGGAACCTCGGTTTTCTAAAATGCCTTCATGGAAAGTGATATACCAAGTGCCATTTTTGAACTCCAAAAAGTGAGCATGTGCTTTAATTGATGTTGTTTCAACATTAGTGATTTTTAGATCTCATTTCCTATTTCGTGCATTCCACGTTCCCGTTTTGTCCAATTTATATAATCAGTATAATCCGTATGTTTTGATGAAATCATTACCTTAGTATTAGTTATTCATCCAATAAACTGGGTTTTCGCAACAGGATGTACAGGTCTTAAAATATATGCATTTATTCTTGTGATTTTTGTGAACTGTAAAGATTTGATAATTAAATTATGGAATGCATTATAACAAGGAATATCATGAAGCATGGATGAATATCACGTAACTTCAGGGGATGTAAATTAAGTTATGTGACATTCATCTACATTTCTTGCCGTGCTTCTAGTTTATTTGGATACAAATTAGCGTTTTTCATTCAATGCATACAGCAAACTTATGTTTTCATATATTATTGCAGTATCAGAACTGCTTGGTGTTTGCAAGACTTGAAATGTAGCATTTTCCAGATTTTTTGTTCCAATGCATTTCATGAGTTTCCTTACAATTTTCTTATCTTGTTTTGTGTTGATGCAAATAAATTTACTTTCAATTCCAACATGAATATTTAGCCAATTGGATAAGCAGTTGTCACAGTTATGGGATGTAATCATGGTATTATGCATGTAAACGAAACTCCGCTACGAACTTCTTTATGTATTTAGTTGGAATAAAAATTTTCAATTCCATAATTAGGAGCAGGCAGCCTTCGATTAGTGAGAATAATTTCTTCATTGAAATGGTTTTATTATTCGAATTCCCACTATTGTAACACAATTCTACATAAAGTATCTAGTTGGTTGTATAAGCAATGAACACTTTTAAAGATTTATATGCTTGTGAAGGAAATGTAACCATCAAAAAAAACAAAAAAGAGTTTACTTAAGATTTGAAGTTATTCTTCACAGTCACAAAATAGTTACAGAGGGAGGAATAAAAACAATTTCTAAACATGAAGGCGAGAAGTTTACACAGACAAAAGTATCTTTATCTTTATTGGCTTTGGAAATATTTTTGCTGCTTAGACTGAACTCCTACTGGAAATCTTCAGGCAAATCTTTGTAGACGAGGAATGTTCAATCGATATCTCGGCAAGTTTGCATGCCTCGATCGAGGTAAGCAGCGGAAAGTTTTTGCATGACAACTTCTACAGCCTCAAAGGTTTTTTCGTGTTCCTTAAGGGTGAACTCCTCTTACACGTTATCACATTCCCAGACATTACTGTCAGCTTTTTTAAATTCCCTTCGTTCATGTAAAAGATCATCAGTCAATTCCAAATGTGAATTGAGCAGTTTTCGAACGTCTTCATTTTGTAATTCATGAAACTTTCGAGTTCATTATTTCCAATGGGGCCCCTCTGATATTTATTGCTTCTCCATGCAATTGCTTCCATTGTTTTCTCCAGCAATTATGATCTGTTATAAAAACGGTTATAACAGATCATATTTGCTTACTCCTCGAGATCAAATTTTCGCCCTAATGTAATAACGTGTCTCGTTTTTGTGCTTGCCGTGCTTTTATCTGAATAAATAATCCTTTTGTCAATTTGTTTTTGTGATTTGCGACCGGATGCGACAGAATATTCCAGCGCCATCAAAGTATTCCAGATGCTATTTCTTGTACAGTTTTTTCGAAGGGAGCGGCACCTTAGGGAATTCGCAGGCTCTACTGAAAACACTGTATGAAGGTGTAGGCTGCACCAGATATCTTGTGCTCAAGATAAGTCTCATCATACTCAGACTTCCAGAGAAAGCTTTGAGTCGAAGTTTTGTTGGAATTTTGTGAGCTCTCAATACAGTTTTCTTTCAAGTTTTTCGCAACCTGTTGACAGGCTCCAGATGAACAACTTTGCCGAGTGAAATCAAGAAATTTTATGAGAACGCAAATCAGCATACATAACTGTGATTTTCTTAAATGAGTACTTGTATTTCTTGTATTCCATGGATGCAGGTGCTGTATAGTCATGTCAAATGGTGGTTCGTTTTATTCTGCCCACAGGCTGGCCGTAACAAATCCTCATTTAAAGGAAAACACCAATATCAGTAGAACATGCAAGACTTTTTATTTGTTATCACATCATGATCATGAAGCTACTCTTTGTATGAAAAATACCTCAACACTGAGCGCGTAACATCGTCTCCTCTCTACTTAACAGACAGCTCGATAACGAGTAGAGGCGTGTGGTGGCTGAATCCAAACGGAGCTTTGGGCCTCGCAGTTCTGGAAATGCGGCAGATCTCGGAGAAAGCCGAGGACATCGAAGCGGCGTGGAAGCGACTACACTGTTAGTGTGACTCGGTACACTAATCGGAGTCTCACTTTTGAAGCCGAGCGTGTAGTATGCGATGCATAGGGTTCGTTTCGGCAAGGCCGGTCGGCTAGCAACAGTTTATTCCGAAGTGGTCTTTTATCAAAAGATACGGGACACTGGGTGGGTAGCAGGAGGAATGTTCCCTCATTTTCAGTTTTCTCCCAATCGACGGTTGCCATCTCATGGTTTACCAAGGAATCGGGTCGCTCGGCATCGAAGTTTGACCGGTTTCCCTGACATCGATTTTTATTCTAATGTGACAAGAGAGCTTCCCATTCAGAGTATACATGCAGATGATGGACTCTCGAGGCGTGATCTCGATCTTTCGGATTCAATGTCTGGTCTCAGGGCTACAACTCCGAAGCTGTGGCAGATGTTCACATGGTGTCGCCTACGAGAGTCTGGAACTCGAATTTTCGTGTTCCTCATCAGGTCCCAAACCGAAATAACGGAACTGCACATTTGGCAACTGCGAGACCTTTTTACCGTTTACGACGTGGGGCCCCTTCTTGCACTGGGGTCCTTGCAGAGATCACCTACACCGCGTCAAGAGTTTCTTCAATCTTTCAGGTGAGGACACATGGAGTAGCTATCGAATGTTTTGAAGTGCAGTATTAAGATACACATATTTAATATATATGTATCCCCACCTTATTTGCTTCTGCCATTGCTAGTCCTTTGAAATTTTGCATTCAACCAAAGTTACATAAGCCGCATTCAATAACACTATCATCACCAGCAATAGATTTTAGAGATATCAACTAAAGCTTTCTAAGTTTCCAATCTTACTAAAAAAGTTGATACACAATACATGTATCACATCAATACCGAAACAATTCCCTTCCTTAGCAAATCTAACCCTTTTGCCTAGACGAAACTTTTGGCACATCTACTTGCACTCCTGCTGGTGCCATGCTTTATGGTCCATCTCCTTCAGGGGCTGCCACGTGTACGGTGGAGCATAAGGCAGGGAGACGGTCTGAGCTGTGCTCTTCAGAATCTTCTAGTTGGTGCTGAAGGCATATAGTCTAACGCTGGCCAACCTGCCGAGCTCTTCTGCAGGTTCGCCGTCCGTGGCCGTTTACGTGGACGACCTGCATCTCCTGTTGCCCATGTCCACCCCTACGGCTAGGCTCGAGGACTTAGCGCTGATGCTTCGGGGAACGGGATGAGGTCGATGTGCGCGGTCGTCCCGATTGGTTTATCGACTTTGGAAGGGCAGTGAGACTAGATGTGCCTAAGAATCCCATGACCAGGTCTTTGAAGTACCTAGGCGTCCCGCTGGGGGACATCAGTCCAGTGGAAGCGTGGTAAGACTGCCTTCGGAAGGCTGAGAGTGCTCTGGGCCCGTTCCAACTTAGCAGGTTCGTCCTGCCGGAGCTGCCCTCCGTTTGGAACACCTTCATTGCCCCCTCTTCCGCCTTCTGTTTTTTATTTGCCCGCCCCCCTACTCAGCCAAGCTCTAGGCGAAACGCCTGTTGAGAAACGCTTTGTGGGGACCCTCAAGGTCCAGGATCCGCCTCAAAGACTTAGCGGCTCCGCGTCGGGATGCCGACTTGGGTATCCTGACGTTGGAGAGGATTGAACTGCTCCTTCGGAGCTTCCTCACGGATCCCTTTCGACGGGTATGCAAATGCACGTTTATCACATCCCCACTGCATCCGAATCCCTTGGAACAAGTGGAAAAATCACAAGAGGCCCAAACTTCTTTAAGGAGGGAGTTTCGAATGTTGGCCCTGTGCACCAACTGCTGGTCCACTCCATGGTGTGCTCCCACGCGCCTGCTGATGCGGCGCTGTACCGGCAGCGATGGACTTCTGTCTCTCCGGCTGCATACGGAGCGCGCCACGAGGGGCTTCGGTTTCCCCTTGAAACCGCTTTACCGGCTCCTGGTAGCCCACACTTGGGATCTCCTGCTGCCCAACGAACTTTAACGCCTGGCTGCAAGAACCGCTGTATGCCTGGGCATGTCAGCAGGATGGAACTCTGTTGCGTCAACCTCTCTCCGTACTGTACGGTGGAGGTCATGAACCACCAGAAGTGGACTCCCCTGGCTGTTACGCGGCTCGCTGACGCGCTGCGAGCCCTCAGGGCAAGTGATGACAGTTGCCTACCGGCGAGGTGGGAGTTCGCCACATTAAAGCCTTGTCTCTATTTCCTTTAAAAACGGAATACAATTTCTGGAGCGAACTTTTGAGTGTTCCCCCTTGAAGCACTTATAGTCCCTTTCTCGTGCGCGAACACTTCTGTGTTCCCCCTTACGTGGAAACAGGACATCATCCTGCTGATTCATTGGCGTTTCCATTGCAACTAGCGCACGAACCTTGTTTCCGGGGGAGTAGTCTCCCCGAAGTGCAAAAGGTGCGAAGAAGTGGAAACTCTCCCGCATCCGCTTTTGGACTGCGGTGTCCTCCAAGGACTGTGGCGGAGGCTGGCATCTGTTCTCCTGCACCAGGGGGACACCGCGAGGGATTTGTTGCGTCGCTTCTTCACTCCAGGCGGTCTGTCCTTAGGTGCTGTTATTGCAACGGTCTGTTGCACCCGCGCCATCGTCAAGGCCCACCAAGCGCTGGAGAAGCTGGAGATTCGTCATCAGGCCACCGGAATAGCCGGTGTGAACATGGCGTTGGCTGCCGAGTGGGCCCATCTTCCGGAAGACGTTAGGAGCGAGATCTCCTGCATCCACCGCCGGTTCTGAAGGAAATGAACAGCTGAAACCAAAGACTCCTGTCCCTTACCCTCCCCATATCTTTGTTTATGTTTTTTTATATGTGTATTTGTGGTCCCCTCCCTCCCGTTCCGGACTTTCGGTTTATTGACCTGCGTGTCGGGGATCCCCCCCTTCGTTTCTTCTGTGTCCTTTGTTCGGGAACTCTGTTCCTGGATAGTTTAGGAATAAACGCCCCGACGCACCCGGGTGACAAAACAACCGACCCCCTCCCATTGTTAGGACGTGCATTCTTGAGCTCCGGCTCTGGTGTTCTTTTTGCGGTCGGTGACTTTTTCGGGTGTGGTGTGATTTCCATTAGAAAATGAAGCCAACGCCCGTAACCATGGATGTGGAGGAATCCCCCTGCCCTGCAGGACCCTCTTCCGAGGTGAATGGAGCCTCCACTGCTCTTCCCTCGCCTCCAGCGAGGAGTTTTGCCGCCGTTGCGAAGGCAGCGGCGGCTAACAGAGCGCCCCCGGACGAGGCAGAGCTGCGAGCATATGTAGCCCAAGGCTAGAAGCCCGCTCTGTCGTACAAGGTTAGTGCCTCGTATAAGGATGGGACGGGTGACCAGCTCTGGAGCGAGCTGGAGCGCGTCGGGGTCCGCAAGGACGACCTCCTGGGGTTAATGCCTGTGAGCGCACTCGGACATTGGGAGGTTCACTGCAAGGATGCAGCCCTCGTGCAGCGCCTGCTTCGAACCCTGTTTAAGATCCGGGGAAAGGACATCATTTCCGCGGCCATGGACCAGTCATTCGTGGTCCAACTATCAGCCCACCGGTCGGGAATTGCCGACCGCGAGTTAATTCGCGCTCTGCCACAGTGTACCCCCCGAAGAACGTTGCGGAGGCGCGCAAACCATGTGAAAAAGCTTCCATGCCTCCATTGAGGGCTCGCCACGGCGCGCGTCACCATGGAGCACCGGGGGCTGTTGCTTTCGCAGCTCCAGCTTGGCAACGCGGTCGTGTACCTACGGTTTGCCGGCCAGAAACCGGCATGTGGCAACTGCGGTAAGGAGGGCCCCACCTGCAGTTGCCGCTACTGCAAAATGCTCGGCCACTCCATAAATGCGTGCGCCGAGATGAAGCGGAAACGACGGGTGCGCAATCGCCTCGAATATACGCCGTCCGCATCGAATACTCCGGCCCAGTCGTTTATTACCCGGTTGCGCCGGGACGTTTATTATAATATCAACTGGGAACTGTGTTCCCAGGCAAGGGGAACAGAAAATGGGGAGTAGATTTCCCGGAACGCAGTCCGGGCATACTGAGAGTTCGGAACGGGAGAGGGGGGCACAATAAATAAATAGATTGGGTGGGAGGGCGGGGACAGGGGTATACAGTCTAACCGTTCCTATTCTCAGAACCGGCGGTGAATGCCGCCGATCTCCGTCCTCACTTCTGCTCCAAGATGTGGCCACCCGGCAGCCATTTGCAGGTTGCAGGCTGCGGTGTCGGGGAACAATGTTCGGACTGCTCGCATCTGCAATACGTGGCGGGCCCTGACAATGGCGCGGACGCAGCAGATGATTGCGACGAGCGCTCCAAGAGAAAGTCCGCCACGCGTGTAGAAGCGGCGCATCCAATCCAGTGCGGTGTGTCCAGGGTGCAGGAGCGCTGAAGACAGCCGTTGCCACAGCTCCTGGAGGGCACCGCACTCAAACAGCAAATGCGGAAGCGATTCCACCGCTCCGTATTTGGCACAGTTCGGGGACGCAAGTCCCCCGGAAATCAGGTGCGCCCGCTGGTTGCAGTACAAACCCCAATGCACCAGCAGAAAAGCGTCCTGCTTCCACCGAAGGGGGAAGAGAGTCGCGTCCAAACACGCAGAAGGGACCACAAGTTCATCGGTGTGCACCCCGAGGAGCTCACTCCACCGGAGAAGCCCCTTTGCAAGAATGCGAGGTGTGGCAGCGTCTGCCACTTCGCAAGTCCGCCAGCCGCCCAGCAGTCGGGTTTCGCCTGCGATTTCGCAAGTGATCTCCCACCTCGCCGGCAGGTCACTGTCATCTCGCACCATCAGTGCACACAGTGCTTCGGCGAGTGGCGTAGCGGCTAGGCGTGTCCACTGGTCCTGGTCTTCCAGCACCTCCCCCACTGGACAGTATGGGGAAAGTTTCACGCAACGGAGTTCCAAACGGGACACATCCTGTTGCGCTGCCCAGGACGATAAGGCTTCCTGCCTCCAGGCGTTGAAGTTCGTCGGCCGGCAGGAGATCCACTCATGCTTTCCCAGAAGCGTGGCGAGCTGCTTCAAAGGGAAGCCGAATCCTCTCTGGGCGCGCTCCGTGCGCAGATGCAACGAACGTAGTCCGTCGCCACCCGTGCAGCGCCGCAGCAGCAGCCGCGCTGGAGCACACCAGGGAGTAGTCCAGAGCTGCGCACAAAGTGCCAGCATGCGGAACTGCACTAGCAGTCCGATCCGCTCCAGCGTCAGGATGCCCAATCCTGCATCCCGCCGAGGAGCCGCCAAGTCCTTCAGGCGTATCCTGGACCTCGCCGGTCCCCACAGGGCGTTACGCAACAGGCGTTGCGCCCGGCGCTTAGCCGAGTAGGGAGGGGGACAAACAAAAAAAGAGGGGACGGAGGAGGGGGGCAACGAAAATGTTCCACACGAAGGCCCGTTCCGACAGGAGAAACCTGCCGCTTTGGAACGGGCCCAGAGCAGTCTCGGCCTTGTGAAGACAGTCCGACCACGCTTCTGCTGGACAGAAGACGCCCAAGGGAACGCCGAGGTACTTCAAGCACCTGCCCGTGGGGATCCCCAGGCGGATCCAGTCGTGGAGCGAGAAATCCGGCTCAGACACCGCTAACTTAAAACGTGGTACGCCCACAAAAGATCGTGCGGGCGTTGCAACGTGCAAAGAAACTCGAAAGCCCGCTCAGAAGGGAAAGCAGCCTCTGCACCCTGCGGTGAAGCCCCGCGCGACGCCAGGGAAAAATATCGAGATAAAGGCTGCAGAGCCATCCGCGTCTATCACCGCTCCAGCACGGAACGCCCGTGGTACGCGAGGGAAATCTACTGGAGCCATCATGGAGGGGTCGCGCGGCCCGCAGTCCGAGAAAAACAAGCCGTTTTTCGTAAACTGTATATATTTCTGTAAAACCTGGGTATGTACATATAGCTACCATTGCATACATAACCATCTCTACAGAGGTACTGTGAACATGCTTGCTGGTCTTGATTTAGCATGTGGGAAACTATACGAGAGCCAACGTAATGTTAAAGAGATTAAATATTATTCAAAATCTACGAAAGGGTGATCAATAAATTAATATATAAGCATAAGGAACTGTTACAAACCACGAAAACAGGTGAAGTACAGGGCAATAAATGATTTTATTATATACTAAATGACTGTACGATTCGTAACAGGATATATATGTACAGAATCATGTCTTCTATATTAAGACAACTTATCAACCTTGTCCATGGCGCCGAGATGGGTCATATTTTGGTGACATCCCACTTCGTAGCTGCCAGATACTTTGAGCTTATGTGTTTCTCTATACTCCACGATAGTGTTGTAAATTTTGCAAAGACTATCGATTTCATGAAGATTCTTAACCTGATAAAAGGTTCTATGCAAATATTCTTATGACCAAAGAGAGTATAGCTGTCCTGAATCGCACCACATTTCTTGAGTTAAGTGATGGAGTTGCTTCAGTTGCTACGAACAGAGCTTCGTTTCAGTTTTACACTTGGGGTCAAACGGGCAAAGCCACACTAGAAATACAAACCCTTCAATAGACAAAGACTCGCCAAGCATAATAATGACTGGTGAATGTATTTCTGTTAGTTTTGGTGAACAAGAAAACACCATAAAAGCAAGATACAACAACTTGAAGACATCCGTCAGAGCCAAAGGGAGACCGAGCCTTCTTCGCATAGACTATCACCTTGCAACACCTGCGACAAAAATTATACCCTTAACGAACGAAGATGTAGGATTTCACGAAAATACTGACTTCGTTGGGAGCTCTAGGATATGATTCAGTCCCGAGATCGGTTTTTAGAGATGGAGTTCATCTATTCTCAAAGACTGTTCTCTATAAATGTTCATATAAATACTTCCCTATAAATGTATATGCGCCAGAAATGCAGAGCAAATGCGAAACAGAAGCAGACTCATTTCGCAAGAGTAGAGCTTCTCGCTACAAGTGGTTGTACAAGTCAACTAAAAAGAGTATTCGTCAGGAAAACCCATGGATTCGATTATTTTATCAATAGTTCCTGACGGATTCATTGTGTTATGGAAAGAAGTGGAAGATGAGCCGATGATTTGCTCCACTAGAAGGAGCAGAATGGCACCGCCTCTGCAGATTTCCACAATAGATTGCATCTCTCTTAGTCTCTTATTTCCACAATGATATGTCGATTACAAAGTAGCAAACGGAAACGGGGATCTCGCTTGCAGGAGAAAACAGCAACTAGCTACTGGGTTTTTGAATTCCGAGATATCATCGAAAAGTATTGAGGAAAGAGCATTTCAGAAGACTTACATGGCGACCGAATGTGCAATGCCAACGGAGACAGGAAAAAGTTTAACAGGAGACTCTCAAAACGCAGTCCGTACCAGCTATGGACATTGTGCTGTAGACAGGAAATTACTTAAATTCCTTCGGAACCTAGTATACACCTGCAGTGAAATGTAGGATCTAGCAAGTAATTTGAGAACATAGTATCATCGGAAAGGAACCCACAAGAGCAATGGACCTACAATTCGAATCATTTCGAGAACAGGAATAGCATCACCAGTCTCAACATAGTCATCATCTGGGATGCTTATCGAAACTGCAGCGGGGAGCGGACATGCAGCTGCCTCGTGCCGACTGTGGCATGACACGTGTCGACGTTTCCTCGAAACGTCGACACCTGTAGACTCCGGTAGATCTTCGCCTGCGGCAGTCTTTTCTTTTGTCGAGTGTCCTGCACACAGGAATTTTCCTTTGCACGGAAAAGTTGGCCACTCGTAGGATACACAGCACTGCGGCTAGCAATGGTAAAGTTCGTAATTATTAAGAGCTCTTAATAGTTCGTAACTATTAAGAGAGACGAGAATCGTAGGATGCAGCGCCACTACGCTGTGGTATGCGATTTTGAAGAAAACAATGGAACACTATCACGATTGGAACAGCACTGTAGGCTCACCCCAGGCATTCGCGTTGCCACCGTGTACGAACCTGAGTTCTCCAACGAATGAAAATCTCAAAGGATCGATCTGGAAATACTTGAGCCAATGTGCACGTTTGCTCCTTTCCAGCTTGCCAGCAGAGATGAGGCTTGACGCGTGCATGCGTTCTGCTTTGAAGATCCATAGACTCGGATGCCTCACAATCGCATCTAATTTATTAAGCCCTTTTGTTCTATCCTTTGTGCACAACCGACGGTAAAATATCACCACTTTTCGCTTGTGGCTATTACCAGTGGTTCCTGGTCTCATGAAAACAAAAAGGATGTTTCTCCATATAGAAGAAGACAAAAAAATGGGACGATCCTATACTATTCGATTATCTGCAGTGGTCTTCCTTCCCTGCTCTTGATCTGTGAAAGTATTGAAATCTGACGTGGCAAGTCATCCAGCGGAAAACAGTGAATCGTTCGTTACTGTTCATCAAATCACGACCATGGAAAACTCGATATTTTACCACACCAACTTGTTGGTAAAGAAAATATCGAGATGCCGGCAGCAATTGCAGAGGTTTAAAAATAACATGAAAGGTACCTCAGAGGGAGGATCCGAAGGCTCCACAGGCACAACACTTACGCAACGTACGCGCGTACTGTGCTCTTTACAGCGTACCTTCTTCCCGCATGAGCACACGAAACCAGAAAGCGGCAGCCACGCGTGCCAGGTTGCCATGGTCTCTTGTGCACTTTTCCGCCAATGAGCTGCGTCGACGCTAGCACATTGTTGGTTTTTCCCTTCGCATTGGGCCGAACTGAAAGTAGGCTAGCTCAGTCGTGGTGGGAAAGGGTTCGAGCGGGGAGGGGTTCGGCGCCTGGAAAGTGCGCCACCCCCGGGCGAACGATGATGGCCCACAGGGCTTCGCCTAGGTCCGTGGGGCTGGCGCACATCCCATGCGTGCGGGCGAGGAGCGGGGTGCCGCCAGAATAGCGCTATGCTGCGGGCGCTGGCCCCACCGACGGGAGCGACCCGAACCAGGGCGCCATCGTGTCGATGAAAATCCCAAAAGGTCTTGGCCGTATGCTCATTGCAGATACAGTGCACGCTCGACAGGGTCACCTTTTGGCGCAAGCGACCCTTGATGCAGTCCACATTGCAAGTTTCCTGTCGTTCGATAAAGGAGACTTTTTCCAACCGCGTTAAAGATGGGGGGAAAATAAGAGAAATTTCATTAAGTGTTCCAATGAAAAGTTGGATATTTTACATGAAATCGAAAAGGGAACGAAGGTAAAGTTGGTCCAACCGATCGGCTGTATTTACTGAGGAAAATGGCATACCCATTGCAAGGCGATTCAATTCCATAATAACAGAAAAGCGACTCTGAGATTATGGAGTGAGAGAGAAATGACCTGGATACCCACTATGAACGCTCCTATGGAGCATGCAGAAGAAGAAATTTAGATGGGAGTGACAAGGTTCAAAAATTGGATGTTGACAAAGTGACTGACCACTCATCCAATTTAGCTACTGAGTGGTCAGACTTCCTGTTCATGATATTCTTCTCAGAAGAATACGGGGAAAAGCAATCGTGAAGAAGTTGGAGTACAATTTTTTATCGTATCATCGACATTCACGCATCATCGTACACTATCATCATTTTTGCTTCTGTAATATTTGCTCATTCGATTATGGAAATTCGTGTTACTGTTCAACTGTTTGGTTTCTTTTATTCAATTATCCAAAATTGACATTTGTTTCTTTTCTTTCGTCTACCCATGTCGATAGAATCAACAACATTCTATAGACGTAACATCTTTGCAATTTTGATTCCCGCAAAGGTGACTATGTCTAATGCGCACTGTACATAAATTTATGTATGGATTATCATATACATATTATAAAGATTGTAAAATTTAGACACGTACCTTATCTTTTAATGTGCATATTCATTTTAACATATATATTTATTGATATTAGTAACATGCATGTTTTTCATAGTATTTATAATGCGCTCATTATTTATAGATCAATGTACGTATATATATATATATATAAATTGCAAAAATTGTTAAAAATGAATACATGTGTTTATCATATATATTAATGGGCATATTGATATATAAATTAACATATGATCTATATTCCAAATATTATAGGGAACAAATGGATACATCTTTTATGTACTCTAAAATGTAGATACTTTGATATAGATTAATACACAAATCTATTTCAACATGCATATGCATTGATACAATTAATAGTATGTAATAATATATATTAACAATGTATACATCGAACATTACAAAAAATAAATACACATGCTCATTATATATATTAACACATATATATTTATAAATAAAATAAATGCATATGAAATGAATATATGAATATCGAATTCTGAACATGTATGTTTATCGAACGACCAAGATCCTGAAAGGAGATGTCGTCATTTCCCGAGGAAGTTTCGTTTATTGAGGGTTGGAAAGGATAGCCAACTGAAATACAAAATTTCTTTTCTTACTTAATTACTTTTCTTTCTTTTTGATCTGTTTTCTTTTTTCTTTGTTTCTATTGTTTGTGACTATCATTATTTTTTATTTTTTAGAATTCGATACTTGCAAAATTCATAAAACATATTTCGTATACGTATAAATATACACTGATGTGTATAATGAACGTACATGCTTATTTTTGATATATATGGTAAATAAATATATATAGCACAGATTATAAAGAATAATCGTGTACATGCTTACTTTTCATCTTCTTTACTATATACACATAAATAGTAGGTGTTTATGCGTATTATTAATTATATATGTAAATATGCGTCTTCAAATGCATTTGCATATTAGTCTAAATGTTAATTTATATTTCAATGTACAGGTTCATGCATATAATAAACACATGTATTCATTTTTAATAATCTTCGTAATACATATTATTCTGTGAACAAATATACGTATTAATATATATAACGAACATACATGTTTATTTTTTATAAGCTTTGCAGTATACATTAATCTATATGCAAATACAAACATGATATTCATCATGTTAATAATATGTGCGCCAGTTTCCAGATCCATATGCACATTAGTATATATATGTATTATTTTTTTGAATAATCTTTATAATGTACGTTTATCTTTGTATGAATACATATAATAAACATATTGTGAACAAAAAGGAAAGCAAAAAGGCAAGATGTGGAAACCACTCTTCATGTATCATGCCTAAGAACCGCTTGTGGGCTCGACTGGAGTCGCTGGAATCCACGTTTCTCCTTTGCAACATTTTGTGTACAACCGCTCGCCTACCTTTTCTTTCTCTCTCGTCTGCACCCATCCCGTTCACAGCAGTTTGAATGCGAACTGTGGAGTTGGCTGGTTTCTTCCCTCTGCGCCCACTGATCGCAGACTGTCCTTTCATTTCCGATGAGATTCCAAACGATGTCAGCACTTTTGACAAAATTACGCCTGCCTTGAAAAAAAACGAGCTCTCTCACACACGCACTGCTTCTTTGTGTACTCCCGGTTTGGTTAGAGACATCGGCTTACGTCCTCTATTTCAGCAGCCTTGTATTCTATTCGAATCATTGCTCTTCTGAACGAAATGCAGCAATGCCGAACACATCACCCCCCATGTAATACGGATGGTGCTTTGGTGCTATCGCTGTGTCTGTGCGTGCTGCTTTCCCCGAAATAAGGGCCCAAGGCATTGGCTCGGCTGTGTTTCCGGATGAAATCAGAACAAACCAAGGGTCGCCTCTTCCCAAATGCAACTGCAAAGTTAGCAGAATAGTGGGACGAAGGAGCCATTCCCTCAAGAGGATCTCCATGGAAAACTGGACGATGGATTTCCAGGAACGTCACTGCGTCAGTTGTAAGTTGGTTTCTTTTTGCTCTTTCGCGTGTTTGTGTATTCCGCATAGGTGGAATCCTATTTCGAAGATTCTGATTCGTGTTCGTGCGTTCTCACGCTGTTGGTGGATTCTTTTGTAGGAGCGTGCGATTTGTATAGAGTGGAGCCAATGTTTACGAACCCAGAATTGGCTGCAATGCCACTGCTTGCGTTCCTTCACTGCAAGAAACGGTCACGAGACTGCTTGGTCAAGTGACGTTGTACTTTCGGAAGCCGCCAATGGTTTTCATGTTTTTCTTCATTTTGGTTTTCTGAATCTTTCTCCCCTTATCGTATTTCAGTTGATTGATCTTAATGTTTGTTACATCTATTTTAGCGACAGTGGCAGTTGGTGAATAAATACGTAAGCGATAGAACTCTTCGGCTTCGTGGATGATTCTTTGAAAACATTGGGAAGTGGAAATTTTACAAGGGACTACTGGCTAATGGCAAAACGGCCACCAGAGTGGTGGAAGTTGTAACCGTGTCAGCAATCTCACTAGCAAACTCGAAATCATTCTATCTCGATTACCTTGAATTACTGCACAAGTCGAACTTTTCGACACTTTGTTCTCAGGACAGCTTCATTGCGCTGGAGTTCTATGCTCTGTGTTACCAATTCCCACCACATAGCGGACGCTTAGACAAGAACGGGGAAAAAACACAGGTCCTGGGGTCAGTGAAACAACGAACTTGAAACAGCATCAGCACCAAAACTATGGAATGAAAAGTTGGGCGAAACAGCAAAAGAAGCGCTGAGAAAGTAACAAGCAACGCATGTGTGCCAAAGAAAAAATTGAAATGCTGTAACTGCAGCCAGAAAAGAAGCATCAGCATAGCTTCTTCTTTTTTTTTTTTTTTTTCGTGTTCTTGAGATGCACACAATGCCGAATTCGTGGTTGTTATTGAAAAAAAAAAAAAATAATGCTGGAATTTCGGGGAACAGGGAAGCTTTCGTCTTGAGCCTGCTCTCGAGCTTCATCAGAAGTGAGGGAAAACAGAACGAAAACAGTGAGTTGTTCCAAAGGTGGGAACATATGCCTGAAATATATTTCACCCGTTCTGAGTACAAGTGGATTGCTCAAAGATGCCATCAACTTCAGAGGAAGACGGAGATTCTTACAAAGGGCCTGAAATGTAGGTGATCGAAAGGTGGCGTATAACGGAAAGTTGGGGAGAAAGGAAAGGGCTGTTTCTTTTCAAGAGCGTTTTTTCTTCCTTTCTAGTGATGAAGCTCGTTGGGAAGCAATCGACACTTCCGATGCAGATCAAGTCAATGGATATGTGCTGGGGGAAAGTTGCGAGTCCACAAACCTGAAGACGGGCAAAGAGAAACCTACTCTGCCGCTTTGGTGGCTACAGGGCTGCTTGCTGACTTGAAGAAGAGATTCCAGCTGTTCTCGTAGAATGGAAACGCGAGGCGAGGGAGGTGATGAATCAGTAGAGAAGTTGGTTGCAAAGCTTAATGAAGGGCTTTAATGATTACCTGGTGACACACAATAAGCAAAAGATGCTTATTCTACACAGATACATCGATATGTACTAATCCTGCACGATTGATGTGGATTGATTAGATCGATTAGATTTGTTGAATGTACATATTTATTAACATGCATTTTGTTAATACGATTAATAAGTTCTTGATTATATTATTGGTATATTCATGAAATACTGTCAAAAAATAAATATATATGCTTACTATATATATATATATATGAAGATAATTTATATATACGTATGCTTTTAGATCCACAATCCTAGAAAGGCCTGTAAAAGCCTTGGATTTCTTTTGAGAGAGATACAATTAGCTCATTGATTGTACATCTTTAGACGAGAATTCTGATGATTGTACGTCTTTAGAAGGAACAGATGATTTATTGATGCAAGCAGCGTACAAGAAAGGACATTTTCTTTCTGCTGAGGATGTTGGACGGTTGACTACTTTCGTCCAGGTTCCCTTCATGATAATAAATATGCCGAATTACTGGGAAGTGCTTGGAAGCGAAATGGTTGTGATCGAACTTTAAGTTGTATCACTGACAACTCTTTCTTTAGAGGCTTCAAAGAACTGTTTGATGACTTGAAGCCGGAAGCTTTATTTCCTGGAAGGTATCCCACATGGATGTTTGGAGCACAGGATTGAATTGCTCCTCTACCAGATGGTTGCTTTGTGGAATGCGGTGGCGATGTACCTACCATTGCGTGAAATCCTGCTACCTTTGCAATCCTTAACAGCACTACTTTCATGGTTCAATGACCATATTGAGAGGAAAGAGCACACGATTTCTTGAAGTGTCCGGCACTTGCATGGAAAAAGGCAGTTCCAAAAGTCACACGCGGGCGACGGAGTCGATCCCGCACCCACTATTGGACTGCCGTATCCTCCGAAGACTTTGGGGGAGGCTGGCAACAGCACTCTCGCACCAGGTGGATATCGGAAGAGAGGTGCTGCGGCGGTTCTTCGCGCCGAGCGGGCTGGCGAGAAGTGCAGTGATTGCAACCGTGGGTTGCATCCGCGCCATCGTTTCGGCCCGACAGGCAGCGGCAGGAGATCATCATGGAGGCTGACACCTACATCAGGGCGGTCGTCAGATGGCCCCATCTGACAGATGAGATCAAAGAGGAGATCAACGACATCCACCGCCGATTTACAGACGGTTTGCAGCGGCGAACCCGGTGACCCTTGCCCCCATCCTCCCTGTATTTATTTATTTATCATTCTGAACCCTGGTTCCCTTAGGCTCCGCAACTTTCTTGGTGCTTTTTGCTTTTTGTTACCCTGGTGAAAACGGAGCCTCACCAAAGAAAGACCCGTACCCCTTCCCTCCCGTTTTGATTTTGCTTTTTGTTGTTGTCCCCTTGTTCCTCCCCCGTTCCGAACTATCCGTTTCCCGGCCTGCGTGCTGGTGGACGCTCTCTTTCTTCTGTTTTTTTGGTTTGGGACTTTGTCCCCGACTGGTTTCTGTAATAAATGCCTCGGCGTGACGGGGTGGGAAACTTCTGGCGTGGAGGCACGGGCTGCCAAGGTTTCTTGGTGGATGATACAATGAAACGATAAGAGATTTGTTAAATTGTATTTTCTTTTTAATAAGGAAATAAATCCGTTTTCGTATCCGCTCATTGAAGGACATCCACCTAACCTACACACAACCTGAGTTCTTTATATCAATATAATTCTTCTCCGGAAATGTACCAATAATACCGAGATGATCTTTGCCTCTGGTTTGATTCTTCAGATTTCAAAAAATCTTCGTGAATCAAATTCTGCCCACAACAGTATCAAACGAAAACGGAACACTGCGATAAGGCCGAAGCGTCGGTGCTAAAATCAAAAGCCAAGCTAAAATATTTACAATTCTTCAGATCTTCTATGATGTGATCAGAAATGCGTTTTGCAATATCTTCTTCCATGCGCCTAGCGCAAGTAGGATCTGAGAATTGTATATTTTGAATTCGCGATATGATTTGATTCTTATTACTTAATCTATCAAATAATACGTTGCATGCATTGACGAAACATTCCGTCCCAATTTCTGCGCCTAGTAAATAGTTTCCTGCGTTTGCCAAGTATGTAATAAATTTCGCATGATGCTTCTGCCCCTTGGGTCACGGATGTATCTTGTGGTATCGCCCACCGACACGATATCTTGTTGTTGTGGCAACGACTTCCTGGAAAAAGTCAACCTTTCACTACTCATTGGAGACCCGCGAGGAAGAGTGTCATTAAAATGATTCGCGTTTCGTGATATAATGGCGATCCATGTCATATCTTTTTAACATCGCCCTTCCGCGACTAAGTAAAGAGCTCACCGAACCTTGTTTATTTTTCACAACAAAATCCTCTTCCCCTCACTCATCCTGAAACCATCTGTTTCCGTCGGATATTTTTCGTTTGTTTTTTTTTTGCAGACGTTCCTGCCATTATGGATAAAAAAAAATGTACGCTTGAAATGAAAAAAACAAAACAAAACTGTGACGCACACAAAACAAACGAAATCACAACTAAACAAAACAAAACTGTTAAGCATTGAGGTGACCACATCACTGAAACAGTCCACGCCATGAGAGATTTGTTACCCGGTCACGTCGGGAAATTTATTGAAAACCAGTCAGAAACACCGTTCCCAATTGAGATGCAGCAAGGAAAGAAAGAAGTCCGCCGGCACACAGGCCGGGATAACAGAAGTTCGGAATGGGGCGGGGGATGGGGACAACAACAAGAAAGTGGAGCGTTGTGTGCAGGGGTCTTTAGGATCGCTCCAGGAGGCACCGGGTAAAAACAAAAACACCGGGAGAAATTCGGAGCGAACGGGGTGAGCGGATGAAATAAAAACAAACAAGCCAGTGAATAAATAAAGAAAAGGTGGGAGGTGGCGAGGCTCACGGGGGGTCCTCCGTTCTCAAGAATCCATTGGACTCTTGACTCATGACGATCTCCTCTCTGGCTTGCTCTTCGAGGTGGTGCCACCTTGCAGCTGACCTCATGTGGGAAGCTGCGTCACAGCGGACCACCTTTCTCCCCGCTCTCGTCTCCAAGGCGTATCGGGCATTGACGATGGCACGAATGCAACAGAATGTTGCCACTATCGCGCCAACCGGAAGTCCGTTTCGCATGAAGAAACGGCGGAGCACACCCTTCGCAGTGCCTCCCTGTGACGGAAGCGCTGAAACCAGCCTGCACCACAGTTCGCGGAGGTCACCACATTCGAGCAAGAGGTGCGGGAACGACTCGATCGTCCCGCACCTAAGGCAGTTCGCAGAAACAAGTCCCCCGGAAACGATGTTGAGCCGCTGATTACAGTGGGAACCCCAGTGTAAAAACAGCAGCACATCTTGTTTCCATCTCTGGAAGACCACTATCACATCGGGGGGCACACTTACGTGTTCGCTTCACCGAAGAAGTCCCTTCGCCCGATGGGAAGGAGTGGCGGCATGCACCAGCTCCTTCGTCCGCCAGCCGCCAAGGAGCTGGGTTTCTCCTGTGATGCTGCAGATCTTCCACCCAACTGGTAGGCTACTGTCATTGTTTGCCCTGTGGGCAGACAGCGCTGCGACAGGCAGTGTGGCGACAAGACAATCGCATTTTTTCTTGTCCTGCATGATGTCCTCCAGAGGCTGACTCAGGAGGAAACTCAGGCCTCAAAGATCTTTCGGGCACATCCTTTCGGAAGCAGCCCATGACAAAATCGACACCTGCCGCCAGGCACTACTGTTCATAGGGCGGCAGGAGATCCATCGTTAAGCTTCCAGTGATGAGGACAGTTGTCTCAGCGGGAAGCTTTCCTGTTGTGTCGAAAGTGAGGCAGCAACGACAGGAGTCCTTCGCCACAGGAAGGCACCACGGCGTACACCAGATCTTTTAATCTGATCCGGGACCTTGCAACGCCCCACAACGCTTTGCGAAGGAGGCTGTGCGCCCGGATCTCGATTGTCTGGGGTGATGGGCGAACAAAGAACAAGGGGCGGAGGAGGGGGGCAACGAGAGATCAGTTCACTGCAGGCAAGAAAGCAATTCGTAACTAGGCGACGCGGAGCTGCCTAAAGCGCACGCGCAGTCGGGGCCGCTAGACGCCAGCGATGGGTTCAGATCTCTGATCTGGCTGAGGTCGATGTTTAACAAGGAAGAAACGCTGTACCAGCGGCATCAAAAAATGCAAGTTCTACAAGACGGGTAAAACTTCCATTTTAACATGCGTTAGAGAAATTTAGAGTTTTGCTGCAGCGCAGGTGGCTTCTAAGTCTTTGTGAAAATTGTAAATAGCTTATTATAATGAGTGAAATAATTGCAATTAATCAAATGATAAATGATTAAATAATATTTTTTCTAGTGTCTTATCAATGTAAAAGGGCTTATGCCCGTATATGTAACAAATAAAAAAAATAACTTTGGTTTTGGGCAGAACATGCAAGGCCTCAGGGCCGCGGGCAGAGTTGCCAAGATGCACTCACGATTTTGAAGAGAGCACTTCTCCATGTTCAAAACAGTGCGTGAAAATAAGTTTTGGGTTCTTTTCTTGCGTGAGTGTACCGAATCCTTTTATACCTCCGGACACAGAAGGGGCACCATCCGTACAAATACTTTTGCAGGAATCTCAGACAAGTCAATATAACTGGAGTAATTGTCCATCAAATCGAAAATACCTTGGCCCCTTGTCGTTGTTTTGAGAGGTCGACAAAATAAAAATAATAACTGCTCCATAATTTCTTCTTCTTGAACAAATCTGGTGAAGTTTAAAGCTGACAGTTACCGCCGAGATCATGAGCTTCGTCCAACTGAATTGCAAAGATCTTTACTCCTTTGAGATGAGATATCACTTGAAATTCTATATTTTTAGATGACTCCTTGATGCGTCGAGAAACTGTGTTATCTGAGAGAGGAATACTTAGAATTCTCTTCTCGTATCCATCTCCAGGCTTTGTTTTTTTTTTTACAATTGCAAGGCAGGCCGGTAGAGCAGCAGATTCCGCAGTTGCATGAAGTCCCCGTTTTTCCAGCTGCGATTTCCGCGACTGTGTGACTTGCTGCTTCTTGTGCTCTATTTGACATCGCTGACCACTTGACCCATGCTTTGACTTCTTCCGTAGCACTGAGTGCGTGTCGTTTGAAATATTCCACCTGCTTTTCGGGCAAGTAATGACTGCCAAATGCCTCCATAGTTCACTTGGCACCACGGCTTCATTTGCTAACGTTTTGCCACGAACTACGCATGTAGGGCGTGATGGATTTTCTTCATTGCATATGAAACCAAATGACAGATAATCTTAACTACATTGCCGAATAATTGTTTTGCGCTGCCGATGTACCGAATGAGATTGCATTTGAAGAATTGGAATCGTCTTCTAATTTTTGTTTCTTACCAAGAAATTCGTCCATTTCAATCAAAGGGCATGAAAAAATTCAAAGGAATAAACTGTTTCTGTAAAAAAAGATGGTAGAGCACCAAAAAACACAAATCATAAAGGGTTGCCGGCAGAATTCACAATCATATTGTAAGAAAGCTTCAAGGTGTCCACACCCATAGGACACACTACATAGCTCCATTCATTCTTGATTATCTTGATGTAACGGTGCTCATCGGCGAGCCCTTGTCAAATTTTGCTATTTCTAGATGTGTTTATGTGAATAAACACATCTAGAAAACAAACAAATAAACACATCAGTTTATGTAAATAAACGTCCCAGTGTGACTGGGTAAGAAATTTCTAGATGTGTCACTTATTTTTCAGGGACAACACCCCACCTATCTTAAAAATAATCTCATCTATGCATATGCACATATATATTACATGCCATATAATTTATGTGTTTATTCATTATAATGGGTAATATACTTGTCCAATCAATTGGAAGATGCTTTAAGTATAATTTTGATATATACACTTGTTTTGCCTTGAACTTTTTTTGAAGAATACATTAAATTAATGGTTCCTAAAACTTTTCACGGCACACCTAAGATCTCCTCGTGGCACATCAGTGTGCCGTGGCACACTGGTTGAAAAATACTGCCCTAGAAAGTTAGGAGGCAAAAACAACTCTCACACTCATAGACATTCAAACCTGCTCTCAGGTCTTATTTTCAGAGCAAATCTTGACCCTCCTTACCTGATCTGTACAGCTCATTCACACGCTCATACACACGTCTATTTACACAAGATCATCGAGACTAGTGGGGGGCTATCATCTAGACCCCCATAATCTTCACACTCCGCCATGACTGAAGTTGGTTCCTCATCCAAACTTCCAGCCATGGCAGGTGGAGTTGTGACAAATCCGGTATTCCGAGTATTCCGTGCGGAATACGTCCTGCCTCACGTTTGATATTGAATCCGTATTCGACTCCCAACCCTTCCTCTATGCGGATACGGACTTTCCACTCGTCAGTTAAGTATCCTAGAAACACAGTTACTCATGAGTTTTATTTATACCTTCAAATCGTCTACAGCGGTCTCTTTCACAAAAGACATCCATCTATTTCCCTCCACCAATGATCTTTGGTAAATTCTTTTGACCGGGACGGGACATCCTCCAGCTCCCACACCCTCTTTGGGACCGGTCTACTATTATACAGCCATAGAAAGACTCCTTCATAGGGTCGGTATGTCCTCCATTTGGTACTTACTCTCTTTAATATATCAACAGCTTTGGGCTAAACTTCGCGAGAAGTTATCTCACCTGCTAGGTGAAAGAGAGACATTGGCCTCATGCAATCGTTTGTACCATTTGCCCTATCTGAAGACAACCCCCCTGTTCTCTTTTTTCACTATCAACTGACTCCAATAGCCTTCTAATAGGAAAGCCAAGCGTGCTCCCATAGAGAACCGAGGATCTAAACCACACCCGTCAACGCTGTTGGGACTCAGACTGAAACCAAAGACGTCTTTGTTCATGAGGCCTGATTGCTGCATATCCTCCTTGAAAAGTGTCGGCTCAAGCAGCTCCATCGCTGCCCTGCAGGGTGGCCAGATGCCACATCAACATTCTGGGATACAGTCTTTCGACCCTACGTACAGACACCTTAATATCGGGTTTCGGAACCTCAGTGATAATAGACTCCTAGCATTGTAAGCGGTGACTGTTTATTTCATCTATGCAAGAATTCACACCATTGCCTACTTGTAAACGTCTTATGGGGTGGATCTTATATCCAAGGAGACTCTTAAGCGTTTTGAACAATCGTTCAGAACGGTTAAGAGTCTCTCAGTAGAGTGGAATTCAGCTGTGCCAAACATAGCATGGTCCCCTTGACTGCAATGCCCGTATATTGGAGCATGTCTGCCTAAACGTCGCCCTCCGCCCCACGTGGGATCGACTCTCGTCGATTCTGAACATTACAGTGGACGACCCAAAAGACATTTTCCGTCTCCTCCTGATGCGGAACGCCCTGCCAGCTGCCGCGTGTGTTGCAGTTCTCTGCTGCATACGTTGAATATTGGACAAGCGGAACGCGTCGATAAGAGGCCACAGTAGTCGGAATGCCATCCACTGGGCGGTCGTCTCCTTGGAGAAGGTCTCCCGTTGGCGCTGGCTGAGAAAAATTCTGGCAGATCTTGTCAGCATCCGGAACCAGATGCAGAGGCGTCCCCTCAGCGAGCAGTGATCCCTTCCCTTCCCCCCCCCTCCCCATATACAATGTCCCCCAAGCGTTTTTCCGTTTTTTTGGAATTTTCTTTTGCTTTTTCCCGTCCCCTTCGCGAGCAGAGTAGGCCTTACCGGCACTCAAGTCGGTAAACAAGTGCAAAACAATACGGAAATGTGTTCCGACAGGAACACAAAAGCAATGAAAAATCAATCGACTGCAATTAATAACTGTAATTTTGTTTTTTTAAAATGATAAAAATCCCGGCTCACCCGGGTGAAAACATAGATGAAGTTCTCGTACGTTTCTTCACTATCTTAACGATTGCCCTCCGGCCTGTTCCGGCTTTGCCGATAATCCAGCGTCCACTTTTGATTAATTGGAATTAAGTAGTTAGTTTGGCTGGCATTGACCGCTCTGATTGTAAATAAGGCTTCACCTCCTTATACACTTCCAATCCATACCCTTTTACGCTCAGAGGGCCTCCCAAGTCTTCCTTTCCTAAACAGGTATAGGCCTTATCAAATATATCTGTTACTGCCCTTGACTCTGTAACCATATAGAGCCTCCCAGTAACAAAAATGGCACCATGCATTCTTCTTCCCAAATCCGACAAGCACAGATGGAAATTTATTGAAACCAAATTTGAACGTCTTTCTCCCTTTTTTTCCACCTTTTTCCACCAGTGTTCTTGCACTGTTCATTTCACTTCACTTTTACACTCACAGTTGTGCATCCTTTGAAGTTTGGGTTCAGGGTGGGTGGAGGTTGTTTTTTTTGCCTGGAAGTGGTCGTCAATCTTTCTCAGGATGCTGCGATACGTCCAGGCTATCTCTTTTTGCATCACTCTTCTAAAGATTTCGAATGGGATGGATGCATCTTCTTTCTTAACACAATTGCTGTCATGAAGAAAAAACGCGTAGTTCGAACCATTAGTTGTATAGGGGAACGGAAACTTTCCCCTGAAGCAAACACGCCAGAAGCTCCATCTTTTTATTTCTTTGCAGTCTGGTTTCGGCCTTCACCGACTGCCAATCAGATCGAAGCTTGGGGCAGATGAACACGTGGAGTTGCGTTTCTTTGGCTCCACCCGTCTTGCAGAGTCCATCTTCAATGTTCCCGGTCCAGTGCCGAAGTTCGGAGTTACTCAGGATCCCTCCGTAATAGTCCAATAGGAGGTTATCCTGGATGTCCAGGGGAAGGCCATCACTAAAGAGTGCAGCCCTGACTGCCTGTACATTTGCCTGCTCAACTCAGTTGCGACTCGAGACTGCATCGGGAGCGTCATCGTCTTGAAGTTTCTTCAAGATTTCTTTATTGGCCTAGGTCATCAGAAGCCACGCCTGATGTAGCGACTGTTTCCAAAGCTCCGCGTTCTGCAACTGAAACTTCCTTTCATCTCCATGCTGAAGCGAAACACTCACGCTTAATGTCTGTTCCCACTGGTGGCCGACTGTTCGCAGTGCTTCATTTTCAACCTTCGTCTCTAATTTATCCAAATAAACGTTTAGCTTAGAACAGGAATAAAGTGAGGTATTACCAGGACTAGTTCCAAATTTTTCTGCTTCCAGGCGCAATCTTGAATTGATGAAGCCTCACCATTGCCTGTTTGCTTTTCCAGGTGGAATACATGTTCACCTACTCTCCAGTGACGCCTATGAGAGTAGACATCAGGTCTATCGAGTTCTTAAGTGAACTTCTGGTGAGCTCGTTCGTCACATTTCTCTGGAGAGTTGCAGAAGTTGCTGTCCGTCCATAGTCTGCACGGAGCGTTCTAACAGCAACATTCATGTCTCACTTTCCTCTCTAGGGCGTTACAAATATTAGAGCTTCACCCTCAACTTGTCCAATTCAACTCACACACTCAACTCCTTCCATAAGATTTCTCTCTGAATTTTTTCAATTTTTGTATGGGTCTTCCTGTAAACTCTTCAGAGGGCGGCTTCATAGAGCACCTTAGGAAGTAGAACTCCCCCATGAACTCTTTTCCCTAAGTCCCACAAGGGGTGAGGTGAATTTTCTTTTAACATTCAGTCTACATATTGATGCATTTATTTTCTCCAATCATTCCACTTATGTCACCTGGAAGTCTGTTTCGTGGGATTAACACTGAGGTTCACTACACTTGGGGAACTGGGCGTCGTTTATGCCTGCACGTTGTCCTCAATCCTTCTCAGGATATGCCGGTAGTTCCAGGTCTGTACTCTTCCACAGTTTCTTATGCCGATCTTCTGGATAAGCTCTTTCAGGATTTCTATTGGAGATACGGCGTCCTGGTGGTCTTCATCTTCCACCACCACACATGGATGGCGGTGATGAAGAGGGCAATGGTCATCCTTACCATGGGATTGTGACAGGGAACGTTCCCATTTCCTTGGAACATGCCTGCTAAAATTCCCATGGTCTATGTGGTGGGCAGCCCCATTAACTTTTTAAAGGTGTGCCACTCTTGCTGCATAGTGGGATAGGTGAAGACGTGGAGTCTTGTGACTTTGTCTCCACATGCTGTGCAGTCCTCATCTTCTCTTTCTGTGAATCGCTTCATGGTTGTTCCGCACAGGATTCCTCCATGATAAAACATCAGGAGGTTATACTATGTATAAGGTGACAAGTCACACTTCCAGAGCGTCGTTCCGATCGCTACCAGGTTTATCCCAGCCCTGCCGTGGCGGTCGGTGGCTTCTTGGAGGGCACTGGTGTCTTTGTCCTCTTCGAGTATTAGTCAGCATAGGTTTCTCTTTGTCACCCTAGACCACACGAAGTTGTTGTGGTTTTTCTACACTTCGTGGGTCCTGTGGGTGAATCTTCCAGCTATCCTGTCAATGTATCGGAGTACTCGGGAGTGGTGAAGGTACTCTCCTCGTCTCCATGCTTCAGCTGCTTGCAAGGTAACCCCGGACCGCTGGTGGACCCAGTCCTCCATATCCGGAGGTAGCGGGAGCATCCACGGGATCACCAGAATGGATTCCTCCTGCCAGAGTTCCTTGCTCCTTGGTAGGATCTTTAGCAGGTGCTTGTGTAGCAGCTGCTGCTTTCGTCTCCAAGTTGGGTCGATGGTGACCCATTTGCTTACTCGGTCGAGCAGCGCAGTCATAAGTCCTCTCGAGTTATTTATCAACAACGAGTAAGCTCTGTGCGCTGCATACGGTCAGTCTTCCCAGTTTTTCGACATGTCCAGGAGTGGTCGCACGTCCATGGTGTCCACAGCGTGTGCAGGCGGCTTCATCCCGGTACCGCCTTCCTCCTTAGGACAATATAATGGTTTGAGGCGGACTCTCCGTCGATAGCCTCCCCAGAGGGTTTTTCTTTGTAGCTTTTCTACCTCTCTTGTGGTGTCTTTATGCATCCTGCAAAAGGCCGCTCAGAAGAGTATCTTTGGAAGGAGTACTCCGTTCCAAAGGTTGGCCCTACGCTTCATGATAAAGTCCAAACGAGTATACTTCGCTCTTTCTTGCGCTCTTTACCCCAGGGTTTCCTTCCACAATAGTTGGGACGATGAATTGTCGCCAATGTGGACACCCAGGTACTTCGCATTGTCCATCGTTCGGAATCCTTCCTCTATGAGTATGGAGAGATCCAGGATTCCGACGGGCAAAAGTTGGCTTTTCTGGGAGTTGATTTCAAGCCCAATCCTTCTTCCATAAGCTCCACCACATCCAGAAACTTACGCTGATCTCTCTCCCCTTTGAGGAAGAAGGAGAGATCATCCGTGTAAGCCAGATGGGTGAGCCGTTGATTGTCGACAATGATTCCGCCGAGGTGCTTACTTCTCTCGATGAATGATCAGAGAGCTTCTATGTATATAACAAACAGCATCGGACTGAGAGCGTCGCCTTGGAGGACTCCTCGTTCCATCCGGATGGCTGCTATCTCTTTCCCGTTTATCTTTATCCTCAAGTGTTGCTTTTCAAGCATCTTCACGAAGTTGCTGAATTGTTCCGGGAGGCTCAGTCTTCCTAGAATCTTCAGCAGTATCTCATGTTCCACCGTATCAAAAGCTTTCTCCATGTCAGTAAAACCCAGTACCAAGTTCTTGCCGATATATCGGCTGAGTCCAGTGGTAGTTTAGACACACTTGACCGACATGTGGCGTCTGGGCACCGCGCGTGTCTGGACGGGAGAGATGAGCTTCGGCATGACATTGTCTAAGCGGTTGGTCCAGAACTTTGCTAAGCACTTGGCATCGTTGTTCAGGATTGAGATTGACCTCCACTGGGTAACCTTAGTCAGGTCACCTCCTCTCGGCAACAATCTCATCTGCTTCGTAGAAAGATGCAGGTAGTCGCCCTTCTTGTTGGATGCAGAGCGTCAGCTGGTGGAACAAACGTCGGTAAGTATGCAAGAGCCGCTGATAGTGAGAGATGGGGACACTATCAGGGCCCACCTCCACATCCTTGCGAAGTTCCACAAACGCAGCTTTCGCTTCTTTTTCGGAGATTCCCTCTTCAAGCATTTTCCGATGGTTTTCACCAGTTCGTCTTTCCCGATGTCGCAGAAAAATCCCTTGATTAGTCGGGCACAGATATCTTCGTCGGAAGTGCTCCTAGTAATACCTCTGGAAGGCGACCGCGATGTCTTCCGACGCGTGCCGACTGTGGCCATCGTACTGGATGCAGAAGATCTCTGTCTCCAGGTTCTTCTTCTCCAGCACACCGACTTCCCCTTTTACATTTTGGAAGACGTACTGACCTTCGGATTGTTCCCAGTAATCCGAGAGGGAGCGATCTTGGAAGTGCAACTCCCGGTACGCTTGCTGACTCAGTCGCTTATGATCGAACTGCATGTTGCAGAACAGGTGGACTCGGTGTTTCAGGCTATCCCAGTCGGCGACTCTGCGCATGCTGGTCGTCTGCAGAATCGTCTGTATGACTTCTTGTTGGCAGGGTAGCGTTTCGAACCAGGCTGGCTTTCTGATGAGTCGCCGCTCTTGTGGCCTTCTTTCGCCGAGGGTTTTTAGTCCGCAGGGAAAACCTCACCAACGGGTGAAAGGACAAGCAAGGTTGGCGTGTCACGAAACTCATGAATACGGTTCCCTATGTCAGAGCTGTAGAGGAATTGGTCGATCGGCTTGTGGCTGGCTGTTAGCCACAGCATCTGGAACTCGTCGGACAGCCGCCGATACGCTGTCCTGCCTCTGTCGTCTTGGGAATGGATGATTTCGTTCAGGATATTGAAATTCCCTACGATGATCACGATGTTCTTCGGTGCGACCTTTTGTCGGAGTGTTCCGTGAAGCACTTCCGCACACCGACGCTTTTGGTAGTGTGGTCCGTATACGTACACCAAGAACAGGTGAACATTTGCGGACCACAACATTCGCACGCCGACGATTCTTCTTGGAATGGGGCAGAAGGTTTCCAGGATGGTGTGAGCGAGCTCTTTCCTTATCGAGATCACCACTCGCATGATGTTCCTCTGTCCCTCGCTGGAGAACAGTTTTGCGTTCCATCTCCGTTCCATGTCGATGCTGATTTGTTGCCCCATCACGTTTCTTGCAGGCACACTATATCTTGATGTGCGATGGTCCTCACAATCCTTTTTCGTTTTGCCTGGTCGGTAAGTCCAAGCTTTCCAGGATTCCAGGTGGCGATGTTGATCCTCCAAACGGTAAACAAGAACGAGGCCATAAAGGGATTTTATTTTTTGGCCTTTGGAAGTTTCTTCTGCCGTGTAAACCGTTGCAGCCCCCGCGCAGAAGGTTTGTCGCTACCAGCAACGCTCTCCGTTTCGGTGAGATTAGTGAATTCTGCCTCCACAGTCGGGTTTTCCGCCTCCACGATCACTGCGTGGGAGCCTCTCCAGTCTCACCGTCGCACAGAAGTTCGATTTGATGTCTTCAGAAGCTTGTCTTCCAGCTTCTCACGCTTGGTTTCATCCACCACATTATTTATGTCCTCTTGGACCTTAGAGATGCGTTGCAGGAGTTTCCCCTGCTCCTCTCCGCTGGTTCCCGGTTGAAACTCTTCATTCAGCTTCGCTTGACTTTCAGGGCTTCCTGCGTTTCCATTTTCTCTTCTGCTTTTTCCTCGAGCTTGTCGGAGGCCTGCTGCTCCTTAGCGAACATTCTCCTCTTCCCCTTTTTCCTCATTTCGATAAATATCGTCCTCCGATACTGGGACGACCTCCCTCACTTTTTCCACTTTCTCGGTGATTTTTTGCGGCTGTTCCGCCTCCTTCTGGGGTCTCTCTCGTACGGGTGAGCCCGCGCATGATATGCCAGTTGGCTTATTCCGGGCAGCTGCACCTGGCGCGGTCCGTTGCCTCACAGAAGGCACTCACTTCAGGCCGGTTGCAAGACCCGATCCGGTGTTCCTGCTTGCCGCAGCGAAAGCACCGAGATCTTGGACAAGCGCCGTCCCTGTGGTCAAAGTGCTTGCAACCCGTGAAAAATGTAGGCTGTTGTCTATATCGTATGAAGACTTCCTGGGAATCCCCATCGATGTGGGAGTCCCGTAATCTTCGCATCTTCAAATAACGCATTGATGTAGGCGATGAAATCGCCGGAGAACACCTTTCCGGAGTAGTTCCGGAATTCCACATCCAAAACTTCCCCGTAATTGGTGAGGAAACTCCACACCGCTTGTTTATTTGTTGTCACGCAGACTCCTCCAAGAAACACCGTCGTATGCGGCATTTTGCCGATTCCGCGGACCACCCTCCCGTGAATATTTATGCCCTTTTTGATCAGGGCCTCGATGAAGGGTTCACTGTCCGCGTGGACTGAGAACCCCGTCGTGCTCGGTACTATCGCTTGTGCGTGGTCAAAGTCTTCATTCTCTTTATAGAGGACCAGATACACCTCTTTGATATTATTTATCCCGATGAGTCCTGTTTTGAAAGTGATCGGCTTCTCATTCGGACTGATCCGCACGATCGGCTCATCCACATCCTCGATTTTGCTGACCTGCAGCTTTCCAAATGTTCGTGGTGGAGCGTTGGAATTCCCGGTTGCCACCGCCGCGTAAGAAAATGGCCGTGCCGTTGCAGCCGAACAAGATGGCGTCGCGACCTTGGAGCTCCTCGCTAGTTGGGAGGTCGTAGGCCATGATGCCAGCGCCGTCGCGTAGGTGAAAAGCGGAGACGCTGCACATTCTCCGGACTCTATCTTTATCAGCTGAGGTGACGTTGACCTGTCCTCCAACCCTTGCGGCGGACTGGTGAACTGTCGCCGTGGCGGAATGCAAGTCCTCCATTGTGGTGTCTCTGCTGCTGGTGATTGTTCTCAGCTGCACTGCACTGTCACTTCCTAGTGGGTAGGATTTGGGGATGATTTGCAGTTTTAAACTAACTTGCACTAACGAGATATGTAAATTGCACTCGCCAAGCCGCGGCAGGGGAGTGCACATCTTTGGTTCTGCAAGTTCGCTATTTTATACCACTAGGAACAGAAATTTATGTAAAACTGCTAAGGCTGCCTATGTCTATTATCCTGAGAAGTAGACAAGGAACTCCTTGTCTAAACTGAAGGTCATCGTCCATCGGAGAAGCTTGCCAGGGTTACCACAACAACTTGAAGAACAAATGAAAGAAGAAATGGAAACAGTGGATAACTTAGACTGGGATTTGCAGGCTCGTGTGGTCATTCTATTATATGCACAGGTATTTTTAATGGTCTGTGGAGTCGCTGGATGCTACTATATAGATAGGGCTGCATTAGTTCGACTCAAGTGCAAAAAATGTAGAGGCACATGATGAGCATGCACAGAATGGAAGAGTATCAATGAGATACAGATGCAGATGTCGTGCTGATACACATTTAGCAAGACTTTCGCACCACATCTACAAATTGCTCGCCTGCTTCTATGGTTACGGTACAAGTCATGACGAGACTCGTTTGTGCCAGACTGGAGTGCATCATGGTGTTTTCTACAAGAAAAAACCTGCTAAACCATCAAGTCTGGCATGAACCAGTGGGGAGGCTGCAACCTACCAACGGAGAGAACATGACCTCCGAGGTAGTCTCATCCATTAATGTACCTGGAGAAGAAAGCCGAAAAGAGAATACACAAGAAGCAGCAGAAGAAAGAAGATGAAAGGGAAGAAGGCACATCAGTAGGAATGCTAACCGAGGTGCTCCCACTAGAAGAAGGGAACAAAGGAGAATTATTTGGCAATTTGAAAGCGATTATAGCCCTCTGATCGAAGATAAACAGAAGAAAGACACGGAAAAGGAAAGTACAACGTGCTCTTATCGATAATAAAATATAGTGTGATAGCTTGTGCCTCTGAATCAGCATCTTACATCCACACTCTCTCAAAAGAGCAAGCCAAAAGAGCCACCAGAAGAGAAAAGAAAAGCAGCAGAAATACAAGACATATGGAAACTAAGAATGTAAAAAAGAAAATGGACATGATAATCGAATTATTCCCTGAAATTCGACAAAGAAAGAGTCAATCTTCAGAAGATGAGGAAGGCCTTGCTGAGGGAACTCTTTCACGGCATAGCTTGCGAAAAGTGAGATTCAAAAAATACTTAAAATCAAAAGATTGAAGAAGAGTGGAAGCCGTGGATTGATCCGAAAGACAGATCCTCCATCCAGAAGCTCTATAATATGAACAGAAGAGGAGTTCGAGCCATAGCAGGTCAGCAGGACCAAAGTTGCAAATTAGAAGTTGAGATTGTAGAAAAGCATTTTAAAAAGGGGTTGGAGATAGACCACGAATCAGATGAAGAGCTTCCCAAGAAGATGCTGCTGGGAAGAAGCCAGGCAGCATCCCCTGTAGACCAATCTGCATTTACGTAAGAGGCGAAAGTGGCGATATTGAGGAGTGCCGAAAACTCTTCCCCTGGAGAAGATGGAAATACTTACGTTGAATGGAGAAGTATAGATCCAGAGGCAGAAATGCTCACGGTAATCTTTGATATCTAAGAAAATTCTTTCGAATTCCAGAAGAGTGAAATTGTACGAGGATGCTTTTTGCAAAGAACCCCTCCTCAACAAAGGAGATCTCTAACTGGGGACCAATATCCATTGGTAACGGTGCAGGCAGGCTGTGCACCAAGTGCACAGCCTGCCTGCAATAGAATGATCTTTGGCCTATGGCCTTTGACAATAGAAGTTGGATATTAGAGAACGAAGTCATTGGCACCCAACAGAAGGATTTCCTGCTCTTTGATGGGGTGCTAGAACAGAACATTGCTCTTTAAACAAGACCAGACTCTGATGGTCTCTGATTGAAGGATTCTGCTTATTCTTCATAGAGTTCGCGAACGTCTTCGTCAGTCTTTCCTTAGATGATGATGGGAACACTGAAAGAAGCCGGGAAAGGAGACAAACTGATGGGCATCATTCAGGAGATATACTCTGGAACTTCCACTTACATCCAGCTGGAATCGGTGGCAACCAGAACCCTCTCCGTGCGGCGAGGATTGAAGGTTGAGTGTAGGTTCGTCCGTTGAGCTCACTCTTCATTATAGAAGTTGAACGCTTTCTCCGTCTATGAGAGAAAGCTATGGTGAGGATGTAATTGTAGCGTACGCCGACGCCATAGTTATAGCCAAGGACGAGAGAAATCTGAAAACCAAGGTAGCGCACTTTCACGATTTCGTGGAGGGGAGCCGGCTTATCCCTCAATCCGGCAAAATGCGCATCGTTGTATTACAACGGGAAAGCTCCAAAAGGACCAAAACAAATCCATGTAAAAGTAGGGAAAAAAAAATTCCGCGCATTGCCTCATCAATGGCATACAAATACCTAGGGAAATCTTTTGGTATAAACGTATTCAACTCGTGTTTGTCAAAGGAAGATATTTGCCACAATGCAAGTGCCATCCTAGAGAGTGAGCTGTCGGGATGGCAGAAGATGGATGCCAAAAAGACCTTCTTCCCCAAACTAGTTCATTATGAGAGACTCGTAACTCATGGAAAGGAAGAGTGATACTATATAGATGGAGAAGACAGATGGAGAGTGAAGCACCTCCCATCCTGGATAGCCAATGTATACATATACGGAGGAAGAAGCAAAGACTGCCTAGGATTGATGAAGATAGTTAATGAATCCAATCTCTTTACCAAAGATAGTTGCTTCAAGCTACCCACCTCGCCGAACAATGGAGGGAAAAGGTTAGCTGAAGAAACACCAAGCGAAGTAGTCCACAAGAGAATCCAAAAAGTCTCAACAGTGAGGACCTCGGAAAATTCATGACGGGGGTTTCATCCAAGAAAGTCACCCAGCGCTACAGTGAGATCAAGAGCATGTGGTCAAAAGGAAGGCCTCGACAAGAGAGAAAGCTCCATGAAATTTCAAAGATGGGAAATCAAATTTAACGGTCGACGCCGTCATCTTCACCAGCAGCACGAGAGGAATGCTTGCCTCGGGCGTGAGAGCATTGCAAAGGGAACACTCATGGCAATCTCTAATTCAAAATCACATAAGTCAAGGGAAAGTCGTGCAGTGTGTGGACATACATCACGCTTCAAACTTTTTCCATACTAATGGATACCGCAAAAGATTCCAGGACTACAAATTCATTCATGCTGCAAGGCTAAACTTGTTGCCAATGAAGCTGGGTCAACCAAAAAACCAGAACCCATTTGTCGGCGTTGTGGGTCAGAAGACAAAACGCTATCTCACATGTTAAATCTATTCAAGAAACACGTTCCTCTGACTATGGCACGCCACGATGAGATTGAAAAAATAATCAGGAAGGCTGCAGTGGATGAAGCCAAGTGGAGTCCTGTATCAATAAACCGGAGAGTGCTAGGAACCACTTTCAGCCTAAAACCGGAACTGGTTTGGCAAAAAGGAAAACGGATATGTGTGCTAGACGTCTGCTGCTTATAAGGAAATGGAAAGGAGGCGTTCAGCACAACCAGGAAGAACAAAGAAACAAAATAAAAGGACGTCGCTCTACAGTTGGGAAGAGAGGGAAAGCAATTTCAATGTACATGCATTCATCGTTGGCTCTCCAGGAGCAGGGGATCCCGGAAATGAGGAAGTTCCAGGACTCTTAAAGAAGAAATGGATGGAAATGAGGCAGCAGATGGTGGCTTTGTGCCTCCAGTACTCAAGTGATGTTCATGCAGCTCACGTTGCACGGAAAAACGAGAGCCAGCTGTAGAATCTGTTCACACCGCACGGAATCCATGAAGCGGAAGGAGCACCATGAACAGGGGCAAAGAGCACCCCGAGTGAACAGTGGAATAACTGCAAAAAATTTCCAGAGATCCCTGTAGCCAGTTATTAACTGGACATATAAGCAATAAAATCGCTTCTATCTTCAAAGTAGGAAACACTTGGTGTTTTTCCGCTCAAGAACTGAAGCGTCATTCGCGCGAACCCATCTAGGAAATCTTTTATGTCAGACAGTCAAGGTTTTTATTGCTTAGATTTACAATTATACAAGATGTTATAGTGAGAGCTCTTTACATTCTTACGATATTCCTCCTGTATTTCAGTTTCTCCGTCACTTTCCCTATCTCAGCATAAGGAAACTACGTCACACTTCGTGAGTCATCCATAACACTACGTAACATCAAAAGGAAAAATAGAAGCGTCCGATCAAGGGATCCTCCGAGCGGGATACTAGAAAGACAGAACCCACCCTAGGTGGCCAGTTACACCAGATCATTCACACCCCTATTTTCTCTCCCCACTCTAGTGCATCCCGGCTAGTGGCAATCCGGTTTTAAACACCCCACATATACTTTCCAGACCATTGGTAGAGGTGGTCCCTTAACCACGACTCTAACTATAATAAATCCCTCTAAGCTTATCCAAGCTGAGGTCTACTCTAAATCCTCCTAGGCAGGAGGGAGGCAAGATTCTTAATGTCACATCCATATTCAACCTCCACTTTATCTATGATAGGGCAGAGTACTCCCCAATCCCAGTAAGCCAGCCGGAGAAGACGTTAGAACTCGTTCGTTTTATCATTTTCCTCATGCCGACTACCGTGATATCAAGGTAGCGCACTTTCATTGATGTATCCGACTCAACGCCCTTCCTGATAAAGGGAACTGTGGTAAATGCCTCTCACCAAAGTTGCGACGTGGTCCAGGTTCCACACGTCCAAAAGGGTTGCTCCGTTGAAAAGCGGTTAGGGAGCCTAGGGGCCATCAACGTGATTACCACCCACTCTGTTGTCATTATGCTGACCAAATTACTTTCTCTAATCCCATAGCTCACAATTCCAAGATCTAAGGTTGCGAAATTTATGTCGTCACCTTGGATACAGTGGTAAAAAGAGTTCGTCCGAAGAATCTACTCACCGCTACTCTAAAACTAGCGATATCCAGAAGTGCGTCCAGCAGAGCAGTCCATCTCCAATAGCTGGGCATCCCATTGTTTCGAAGTCCACGCTTCTATCCAGCTTTAACTCTCACCGATCATACCCACAAAATACTAGACCACATAGGATCTCAGAATTTGACGTAATCTCCATGAGAGTTGGCGATTCTGGGTGGTAGTTCATCGGCAATTGCACGGAGAACGCAATTCATGCCATACTCTCACTGGAGCTGATCGAAAGATTTCTGATCCTTCAGGACTTTCCAGGTATAAGGATCTTCCACACCGTAATAACTCCTCATCGATTCTAGTTCTCGGAATGACCCGCGAACAACTAGTGATGCTAGTGTTGTACAAACCGCGGTCCACCAGCTCCGCTGGAAAATCGTTACAACGGGTCTCGCTTTCCGTGGTTCACTTTTCTCCAACAGTATCATGTCCATCCTTGCAGTGCTGGAGTGATTAGAAGTGCATTTTTTCGTCGTCGTAAGAGGAGACGTCACATCCCTCCGCAATTCCGCGTGTTCTCCTCCCCACCACTTCCACTTCCGTCTTACCACCCGCATCGCTCTTACCTCCAGTCCATATCCCGGACTGAACTCACTCGGCGGCGCTCTTCCAATCAGACGGCATTTTCCAAATCATCGCGAAGCTCCCTGTACAACTCGAGTCCATAGCACTCCTCCCCCTAGGTGCTCTCCCAATGTCCGCGCCGTGCATAAGCACTCCACCACTTCGGCCCAGATGTACTTCATCTCCTGGTATACAGAGTAACCATAGGTGTTCTCCTAGTTCTCTCCAGAAAAAATGGCGCTACTTGACGTGTATAAACTGCCACCATTTTCAGCAAACCCGTCTAATTCTTTAGAAAAGACTAGAGCTAGTGCCGGCAGTAGTCATCCGTCAGAGCCCGCATCCTATAATACTCTTTGACCACTTTGGTCCCTGTTCTACCCATCAATGTAGCTAGTATGTAAAGCTTTCCCTTCATCTGTCCGTCTGGTAGGCTGCACAAGTAACGTGCTTAGGTAGTCCATGCCTGGAAATCCTCCACAAACTCCTTTATCTCCCCTCACTTACTGCAGTCCCTATCTTTGATTTTCCCTTCTTGAGGCAAGTATTAGTCCCAAGATTGGTCCAGATGAGGCCGGCTGGAGACGAGGCTAAAGTGGATATAGCGGGCCTTCTGGTTCACTGAGCAGATCATGACAGGGCGAACCGCCTTTATTGTGCAATTGCTCACACCGAGAAAGCTCAGGACCGCATCTTTACTGAGGTATCAGCTTCCCAGCGATTGCAGTTGGCAATCCACCTTTGACTTCAGCTGCTATTTCCCTTATATGAAGGAAGTCCGTTTTCCATTTATTTATGTCACGTTTATCCATGAATCCTCTCGGACAACTAAGAAAACGCTCTCCCCACATCGAAGGAACGTTTACGAATGTGCTGTGTAGATGCCCTACAGAAAAGTGTGCACTGTTCTTTAATAGGTTTTCCTGCATTGTAGTCTTGGTGCTCTCGGTAAAAGAATCCAGCAGAAGCAGAGTAGTTAGAGGAGAAACCAAATCCATACCTGGACCGGTTTTCCTTGGAATTGGACACCAAGAACACGCTAAGGATTACAGAAAAAAGGAGAAGAAATCCTCATCTTGCATAAGGTTCCTAAATGAGTATCCATGATACATCGAGACACATCCAGAGCTATTCGATGTTTGTGTAGGCTGAAGTAGAATGTCAAGGAGACCGCCCCTGTGAAAAGAAAAGCACACTGAAAAACACTGACCAGAAGGGATTGCATTTCAATTTTGCTGACCTGAAGAGCAGATGAAAAGATAGTCTGCTTCGGGGCTGCACCTTTCTGGAAATCAGAGAGAGGTCAGTCGTCTGGATAGACTCATTGAAAACAGCCTACTGAAGTCTCAATTCCTACATACGCTGCACAGGAACAGGGTACACCTACGTGTTTGCTTTCCCTTTTTGAGAGTGGCGAATACGATGGAGCATGCTCCCCTTCTTTACTTTCTTTCCCTTGAGGGAAAGAAAATCACACGAACATGAAATTCTGAAATCATGTTTGCAACGCAAAAAAGAACGGATATGAACCGGCTATCCTGGCAGGCAATGGAGATTTATGGGATCCACATTCATGGAACACTGGTTGTTTCCATCTTACAGATTTTCAAGGAAATTTCACTTCTCCATGAGAAGAATGAATGATCACTTCTACTTGATATCGTACGTCGGCGTTGTCATGCGAGGTGATGATACCTTGGCATGCTCCGCAGCGTGCAGATGGCCTCTCTGCTGCTGAGGTAGCACTGTTTTCGTCTTGCTAACAGCGAAAGATGTCTCGTCATTAGCCCTGTAATCCTCGCACAAGACCACTTAGCTACCAGGTGCGAAGGCAACAGATCTCCACAAGGCAGTTTTCTGTCTGCGGCAGAGAGCGTGCAGTTCGTTCGCTGAGAGCGCTGGTGGGGGTCTGGCTAGGAGGAATGTGGCCGAATGGAGAAGCTCTCCGTGACTTCAGGTGTGTGTTGAGTTTGTTACAGAAGGTTGTGTGGAAATCTGCAAGTTATAGCGGAGGGATAAAATGCAGAAGAGCCCTGACGGTGGAATGATAGCGTGTCTATCGCCTGGAAGACGTGGGTGGCTGTTTTTTTTGCGCGAATGGGTGAAGTGGGTGTCTTGTGCTGTTTCAAGGAATCAGGAGTAGATCTAGGAGCGAAATTCCTTCATTGTTCATGTGATCAGCTCCATTCAGTTCCCGGCTGCGTCCTCTTAAGGGGATTAGATATTAGGACAGCAAATCGACAGCTATTGTAAAGCCTGAGTTTTGAGTGCTGTTCTTATGTTCGCATATTTCTCTGGCTGCTTTCTCCGCGCCACGTAGATTTGTAGTTTTCTGTTTTAATGAAATGAGGTTGTCTATAATACCTTGTGAAGCGGTGGACCAGGATGTGTGCGCGCAGAGGTCTGCTTCATAACTATTTTTGCTCAGATCTGACTATTCTTAGGAAGAGTTTCCAAAGAATCCTGAACGATACTGTGCTATTTAGAATATTTGTGAGAAGATGCTTTGTGTCATAGTATAGAGCATTGGCCAAGATGTGCTAGGTTTAAAAGTATTCTTGAAATTTCGGTTGCCCTTGCCTGCCGTTGGAATAGTTGGATAGAATGCAGTCTGTAAAAAAATGTCTCGAGTCTGAAAGACAAGTTAAACCATATCTGCGTAGGAAGACATGGTGACAATGTGTAAAGCCAAGCAATGTATGATTTTTGGTTAGGTTTCTTACGTGTCAGGTTTCTTTTTGAGAAGGCCATTGGAACGGCAAGTGAGATAAAGAACAATTTGTTGTCATGAAGGTGGTATACCAAGTGGAACATAAGCAAGGCTTCCTTTAAACACTAGGTGACCTCTATGGATGCAGAACTGAGGTCTGACTGCTAGCCTGTAGTGTTTAGGGAAGCGGCGGAGGTGTTAGCCGCGAAGATAAGCAATAAAAGGATTTTAGATTGTAAATCTTCGTTGCTTTCGGATGTCGGACGCGCAATGGAGATTTCTAAAACAAGTGCATAATTGGGTTTCCATTAATGGGAAGGCTGTAAGGTCAAACCGCTACCATGATGTGCTGAGTTGGTATAATAATATCACACTATCCATATCATATCTGCTGAAGTATAGCTTGAAGACTATAAAACGGTACCTTGTTCCTTTTTTGTGATGTTGTTTTATCAAAATGTGGTGATTGCACACCAGAAATAATGTGTTGGCGCATAGCAGCACTTTGAACAGCACAGGTGCTGGTCAAGGAACACGTGGTCGATGCCACTGGTCAACAAGTTGCATGTGTGCACCGCCGCGCACACCTCGTTGACCAGGTCGCATTCATGATTTCTCCCATCAGGTAGCCGGCGAACGTCAAAATTTCTTTCCCGGTCACGCCGGGACATTTATTTTCATAATCCATCTGGAAACAGTTGTTTTCAGCCGACGACTACAAAAAAACAACGGAAATGCATTACTGGCATGCAGGCCTGGAAAACGGTAGGTCCGGAACGTGGAGGGAGGAGGGAACTACAAACAAAAAAGAACAGCTTTGATGGGAGGAGGGGGCCAGGGATCTTTGGTGACTCTCCGTATTCACCGGAAAAGAAAACGAGTAAAAGATTTAAAAACACTACGGAATGAATGGGAGGGGGGGTGCGAAAACAAATGAAAGAAAAGGGGAATGAATCAATGGGATCGTCGTTTCAAACCGTAGGTAATCCGGCGATGGATACCGGTGAGTTCCTCCGTTGCGTTTTCGATCAAGCGATGCCACCCAGCAGCCGCGCTGCTAGAGTCGGCGGCCTTCCTGGTGACACAACATCGCTGCCCAGTGTTCGCCAGCACGTCTCGGACCATGACGATGGCGCGAATGCAACCAACGGTCGAGATCATCGCTGTCGTCGAAAGTCCTTGTGGTTGGAAGAACCGTCGCAGCACTTCACGGGCAGTGCCCTCCTGTTACAAGAGTGCTGCTGTCAACCTTTGGGATTCCGTCGTCCCTCACCGCGCACAGTAAAGGGAGGTCACCCCACCGGAAACTCAGTGCCGCCGCTCATTGTAGCGCAAACCCCAATACAACAGGAGCAAAACGCCCTGCTTCCAGGGCAAGAGGAAACATCGAATCATCCAAACAGCAAAGAAGGAGTATCATTTCCTCGGAGGCAGCACAAAGAGCTTCTTCCACCGATGAAGTTCCTTTGCCGTAGCCCGAGGAGTAGCAACATCCGCCAGCTCGCTGGTCTCCCATTCGCCGAGGAGTTTTCTTCTTTCTGCGATGGTGCATGAGAACTCCCACCTCGCCTGTTGGCTACTGTCTTCTCTGGCATTGAAGGCAGACAGCGCTTTCGCGAGGGGCGTGACGTCCAGGGTGGAAAACTTCACCTCGTCCTGCATCACCTCTTGGAGTGACCAAGGTAGGAATTGACGCAGGGGGCGAAGATCTTCGGGACTGATTCCCTGGAATGCAGCCAAAGATTCATCAGATTCCTGCGCCAAGGATTATAGTTTATTGGGCAGCAGGAAATCCACAAATTGGCTTCCAACAGTGAGGCGAGTTGCCTCAAAGGATAGCCAAACTCCTGTTTTCTGTGGCGCCTGCCCGTGAGCAGCCAAAGAAGTCCTTCACTGCCGGCATACCTCCGTAGGAGGATGCGCGCAGGCGCACAAAGCGGGGCAGTTCAAAGTTGGGCACACAGTGCCAGCATCCGGAACTGCACCTGCAGTTCGATCCTCTCCAACGTCAGGATGCTCAAGCCGGCATCCCGACGCAGAGCAAGCAGCAAGCTGTTGTGACGTGGTGAGTCCTTGGGTTCATCACGAGAAAATGTAATTGTATTTTTATTTCATAAATAAATGCCCAGGCACATCCGGTTGTCAATGCAACGAGTATTTTATTTATTTATTTATTTCTATTTTATTTATCTATTTATTTTCATTTTGTTTAATCATTTATTTTACTTAATTACTTATTTGTTTTGTTTATTTGTTTATTTTGTGTTTAAAAAAAACTCCATTAATCACGGTTTTTTCCGGAACTGTAGATTGTAAGGACAAATCAAGCGAATATATTGCATAAAAGCTCTCTTTGCTTGGCAGCGCTATTTCAAACACTTATATTACAAAATTTATCAACTTTTCACAGAAATTTCACAGGAAAAAAGGGGAATTAACTGTCGGAACGTCGAAATCAACTAAATGGGGAACTTTTGATCACGAAGGGAATTCGCAAAATATTTTTGCAGACGACAACTTTACTTGGAACGATCTTACCTTATGCCACGACGATAGTGCAATGACACAAACACTTTTCACGATTTTATTTTGTAATACTAACGAAAAACGGTACGAAGTGTACGGAAGCCTTGCAGTTGCTTGACGTGGGCGGGGCGCCGCGGCGACACGTCCGTCTCGCGCGCGTGACTCCAAGCAACCCATTAACAAGGAGAGCGAGGAGGAGGCTTCCGTCGCCGAGCCCCCACTCGATGACGTCGCCTCCGAGCGAGAGGCCGAGGAGCTCGCTGCCTCGCTGCGGCGACCTCTCAAGGTCGCGAAAAAAGCCTTGAGGCGTCCGGCCTCCATCAAAGGGTCGCAGATCTCAGACTCCGACGCGGAAACCGGAGAGGGACCTCCCGTCGACGCAGCACCCCGCCGGAAGCCTGGAAGCAAGCCAAGGCTCCCCGGAGGATCATCTCCCCCGTCTAAGGGGAAGAGATGCCCTCCGGAAGCGAGGGTGCAATGAGCGTGGGAGAACGAGACCTGTCGCCCGAGAATCTCCCACTTTCCGATGCGGAGGGGATGAAGGGGGTGGAGGCCGTCCATGTGCTCCAGCTAGCTCAGGTGCCTCAGGTGGTTGTCGCCTCCGAGGCGTCCCCCCCGCTGAGGAAAGAAACGCCGCAACGCCACCTTCCCAGCCTTAACGCCGGGAATCGGCTCTCGCCGTCGTCTGCGGATCGTCTGTTGGAACGTCAATGGGCTGAGCGACGACGGTGAGAGACCGGACGTGACCGCCCCCTACAGTCCTTCGGCCCGGTGCTTCTGCAGGAGATCCACGTGATCTCTGCGGATCAAACACTGGAGATCTAACGGATCTCGAGAGGGCGGCTGCATCGGCATTGCGGCACGAAAAAGTCCTACGGCGTCGCATTCCTGCTTCAGCCAGTCATTTAGGCCGCCGCAAGGAGCGTGCGTTTCGTTGGTGCCGGTCGTGTCGGCCAACTGGCCCTCAGGTGGCCCAACTTGATGGACCGGATCATCACCAACCTCTATGCCACTGGCGGCAGCGACGCGTTAAGTACAAAGGCAAGGGAAGCTTTCTCCGTTTCCCTGAAGCGCGAATGGTTGACTGAAGTGGGCGTACGAAAAGAGCATCTGGTAGCAGGGGATTTGAACGCCCACCTGCAGGCAGGTGCGCTGGGTCACGTGAAAAAGCTGGTCAACGAGGCGTGCGCGGACGCGCAACACGCGCAACTTGTTGGCCGAGGATCTGGCAATGGCTACGAGCATCGACCACGTATTCCTTGACCAGCACCATTGCTCCCGTGTGGTCGGAGCTGTGGGACCATTGACAGATCGTGCTCGAGGTCAATCCGCGAGGCAGGGGTCCCCCCTCGGATGCGTGGCGTCTCCCAGATAAAAGGGTGAACCTTCCGGCAGCCCTGGAACATCCCTCCTTCACCTGCTAGTGGACTGTGTTGCCCTCCGCCCCTGTGGGAACGTTTCGGGACGACCCTCTGGATCCCGGTTGGCAGCCCTTTCAGGGACGTTTTTCTACTCTTCGTGCGGGACGCCCTGCAGTCAGCCGCGGCTCTTGCAGCACTTTGCTGCATCCGCGGGAATGTGGCGGCCTGGAGCGAAGCCGAGGAAGAAACAGACGACGAAAGGGATATCATCGAGTATGCAGTTCGCTTCATGGTGAGAGCCACTGGATGGCCCCACCGGATACATGCAGAGGGACCTCGACGGCATTCTGCAAAGAATGGCCTCTCCCCTCAGCGGACAATGATTCCTTCCTGGCCTTCCAGAGTATCTTTTTTTATTTAATTTTTGTTGTATTTTCCTTTTTGCTTTTTCTCCCATCACCCACCGCTTCCGTGGAGTCAATTCAGTCTGCGTACGAACGACCCGGCAGGTCCGTTGTTGTGTTGACCGTAGCGGGACCTTGTAAGGCGAAGAGTTTACAATAAACGCCCCTGAGTAACCGGGTGGCAACGTCGAACTGCACGTCGCGCAGCGCATTAGCGACGGATGCCGCTCCTTCGCCGCGTAGGGGGGTCCAAAAACAGGTGGCGGAGGAGGGGGTCGCGAAGGTATTCCAGATAGCCGCCCGTTCCAGTAAGGTAAACTTGCCATCAATAAACAGGCTGGCGGCCAACTTTGCCTTATGAAGGCAGTCCGACCACTTCTCGGCAGCGCCAAGGTCGCCCGACGGAACGCCGAGGTACTTCAAGTACCTCGTGCTGATCCCCTAGCCGAAAAATCATCGTTCATCGTATCTGAGGCCGAGGATTTCCTACTCTGTTTGTCCAACACACTGGCCGACTCAGACCGCCAGACTTCGCGCTCGACCTGGCTCTCTACTTGGCCAGGAGACGGACTCTGGTGGTCTTCGCGTAACGTCGTACCTATAATTGCAACCTTTAGTTACCGTCCGCTTTCCCAAATCCCGAAGGCGGGTAGTCCATGCGAAGGTGCTCTTGAGACGGACCAAGCGCTCGAGACGATCCTCTTCCGCGAGATTCTGAAGATTAAAGCCTCAGGAATTTTCGGTGGTGTTCCACTTCTCCTGAGAGAGTTCAATCAGCTCTACGGATGGCGGCACGCTTTGAATGAGGGCTCTTTGTTGCACAGAAAGACCTCAAATTTCATACGGGAAAGGAAGGACAAGTCGATCCCAGTCTCTCTCGTATTCTGATCCGTGGACACAGGTCGTGATACAGAAACACGTGCTCGATGTAGTCCTTGATTCCCAGTTCCATTTGCGCATGCTCATCGTCGCGCACAGATCCTTGACGGTTCTGAGGTTCTGCGCTCAGGGCTCACCTGACAACAGGCGGAGGTTGGACTCTTCATCTATCAGCTGCGTCCTGCGGAAACCAGTCGCCTTTGCCAGCCAGTCGCGCTTCTGGACTTCGAAAAAACTCAGTCGTTCTTCGCGCTTGTTTTTGCTGCTGAAAGAGTGCAGTTTTGCCACAACGAGGCCCATCAAGTCTTTCCACCTAAAAATCAGTTTCCCGACCCGTCCCTTCCCGTCGAAGCTGACGTCTTGAACATCAGCACCGACTCTCGGTCCCGTCAGAAACGCGACCCCACAGTTGCAAAAGCCACTAAGCCAAAGCAGCCGTTTATCCACGTGGAATGAGCGGTACAACTTCAAGCACATACCCCAAGGTTCCAGGGGCGGGTGTTTGGATTATCTAGGCATTCTGTTGGGCGACTTCAGTCCAGTTGAAGTGCGGTCGGACTGCCTTCGAAAGGGAGAGTGTGATCTCGGCCCGTTCCACAGTAGAAAGTCTGTCTTCCTGGCGGGCCTACATATGAAACATCTTCGTTAGTCCCTGCTCCTCCCTTCTTTTTTTTTGCCCGCCCCCATACTCGGTCAAGTTCTGGGTGCAACGCCTAAGGAACTCTCTGAGGGGACCTGCAAGGTCCGGGATCCGCCTGAATGACTTTTCGGCTCCACATTGAGATGCCGGTCTAGCAAACCTAACGTTGAATAGAATCGGGCTGCAAGCGCAGTGCCACTTCTCGTCAAGTTATGGTCGACTCCGTGGTGTTCTGCAGCGTGCCAGCTATTGCGGCACTGCACCGTCAGCAAAGGACTGGTTTCGTTGCTGCCGCATACCGAGCACGCCACGAAAGGTTTTGTCTTCCTCCTGAGGCTGCTTTACAGGCTTCTAGAAGCCCATTCTTGGATCTCCTGCTGTCCAACGAAATTTAACGCCTGGCGGCAGGAAGCGTTATCGTCCTGGGCAATGCATCAGGTAGTGTCGCTGGGACGAGCTCGTCTTCCGCGCTCGAAGATGAGCGAGTTGGCCGACGCTGCCAACCCTAGTAATGGTGCGAAGGACTCCTTGGAAGGTGCGAACTCTTTCGCGTGGCCCCGGAAGAACCTGTGGTCCCTCCCTCGTGCGTAGACGCTCCTATTTTCCTGCTTGCATGGAAACAGGACTTACTTTTGCTGGTGTATGGGGTTTTCATTGTCACCTGTGCGAAGAACATCGTTTCCGGGGGAGATGCCTCCTCGAACTGTGGGCGTTGCGGGGCAGAGGAAACAACTGCACCTGCGACTCGAATGCAGTGCCCTCCAAGGAATGTGGAGGAGGTGACTTTTAGGGCTCCTTCATCAGGGAGACACCGTAACAGATGTCATGTGCAGAATCTTCATGCAAAGAGGCTTTTTGTCAGGTGCGGTCATCGCAACGATCTGTTAAATCTGCGCCATGGTCACGGCCCGCTACCAGCTGGAGTTGCAGGTGATTCTTCAAGAGATCACTGAAATCGCTGATGTCAACATGAAAACGGTTGCCAGGTGACTTCACCTGGAAGAAAAAGTGATAAAGGAAATCTCTGACGTACAACGTCGGTTCTGAAAGCCTGAAAACGTCGAACCTGGAAACCCCTTTTCCTTCCCCCCCTCCATGTCTTTTTTTGTATTTTTTTTCCATAAATGTATTTGTGGCGTGGTGCCCACCATCTTGTTCCGGTTTCCGGTGTGACCGACCTGAATGTCGAGGAATTCTCACCTCAAACTCCTTTTCCCTTCCTCCGAGAGCTTTGTTCCCGGAAGATTTGTTCTTTTTTGGAATAAAGGTCTCGGAGCAACAGGGTGGAAAGGAGCCGCTTTCTCTTCGTTTCTCTCGATATACCGAGTCCGTTGGCCAGATCATATGCACCTTTCTTTAGGAGAGCCAGGTGAGGATTGTGCAGGGTGGTAGCCGTATCTCGTCTAATGTCGTCGTCGCACAGTCCGTTGATAGGTCACGCGGATTCGGCGGCTGGAGATAAGTTCAAGTGTTCTTTCTGGGAAAATGGCGCTGTAACTCCTGCTACCTGATCCGGAGAGACTCAAGCAGAGGTCTCACCTACCTACTGTCCCTGCTCGCCGACCTCCATGCATGCTTGCAGCACGGCGTCGTGGCATGGGTGATATTCATCCCCCGTTCGCTCTCTGACGGCTTCCCCCTCAGGTGGCGGTTCATCATCGTCGTTGTGGGATGGGATGTTTCTTCCTGGGACTCCTTGGACTTGAATGCAGACTTCCAGGGGTACCTTAACGGAGAAGAAACTTCCAGCATAAGAATGGGATCTGATATCCTTGGTTACTTTCCTACAGGCGACCTTGAAAGGTCGTTTTTCCCGGAACTCTCCGGGTCTCGCAGCATGGCCTCGAGATCTTCTGCCGCTTTCTCGAACGCAGAGTCCTCGATGCCAGCAGGCGCTTCGCATAGCTTGCCCGCTCTCTGTACAAAGCGCTTTGGAGTGTGAGATGATTAATCATCAACCTTTTTTAAACCGCAACCTTTTTTAAACTGCAGTGCCCTCCAGGAACTTCGGCGGAAACTGACCTCACCACTCCTGCACACCGGAGACACTGCGACGGACTTGCTATGGCCATTCTTCGCTAACGGTGGACCCACGATAGGCTCCGTGATATCGATAACATGTTACATTCGTGCCATCGTTAGGGTACGCTATTTGCTGGAGTTTTGGTAGCAGCGAACGCAGGCTGCTTGCGTTGCATCTGTCTACGAACCGGTTTACATGGGGACGGATGCCGAGTAGCCCCACCCAGACGAGGATGTGGGAAAGAAGATCGTGGATATCCTGCGCTGCTTCTAATAGAAAAGAACGGACATTGCTGATGACTCACAGCTGCCCTCCTGTTTTAACATTTGTTTATCATATACTCCCACCGGTTCTGGACTTTTTCCGGTGTTACATGGAAAAATGGGAAAAGCCAAAGACCCTGCCCCTTAACTCTAATCTATTCTTTTTTTGCTTTTTGTGCCGATCCTTCCGCTCTGGACGTTCCAAAGACCTGTCGAGCATGTCAATGAACTCATCACTTGAGTCTCCTTTGAACTTTTCTATAAGAAAATCCCGTCTCGCCTTTCCAGCTTGTGGACTTCCTTGTGGAATTAACCCACCGGCGTCACATATTACGAATCTGTCTGTTCAGAGGGTTCGTCTTCTGGAGTTATCTTGAAGGCCTCAACGGAGAAGATTCCTAGCACGGTGACGGCGCTGAGCCGTTCGATGGACACCGAACATCCTGCAAATTTTTCTCGGAGCGGTTTTTCTTTTTTATTTCAGGCCGCAAAGTTTTTCCTTTCTCTGAGAGTTCTTATTCGCGGCTTTACCAGCTTCCAGTCTTTCCGGTGACCAGCTTCGGAGGTGATATCCTTTTCTGGTGTTTGCTGGTAGCATTGAAGTTGAGGCAGCTGGTATTGTTCATCTTTATTCTTGTTGTTTTTTTCCCCCTTCTCTCCTTGAGCGCGTTTTCTTTAACTTTTCTTCTTATAGCAGGAGTCCAGGTGACACGTTGAGGGCACGCATCACGAATGTGGCCCTTCTCGCTGCAGAGGTGGCACTGGACGTTCGAGCATTTTTCTGAGGTTCTTCGTTGCACTAAAGTGTTTCCAGTACTTTGGCTTCCTTACGTGCGAGTGAATCACTAGCTTGTTGCCGATCTTTAGTTTGTGGTGGCTCACATCCTGGTGCGCCAGGCGTTTATTTGCACAAACATACATGTGTAGAGCCATCATCCCAAAAACAACCGGAAAAAATTTCGGAACTTGCCGAAATATTGGCATTGAATCCGGCTAAGTTTGACTAGGCAGCGGAAGGGGAGAAAACAAACAGAAATAAGAAAGAAAAAAAAACACTATTTACAAAAACAGGGGAGATGAGGGAAGGGATCACGTTCCACTGCAGACCGTTCTCTACATCCTCTCCAGGATTCCGGCAAGTTCCATCCGCACACGTTCCAGATAAGGCCACCTGGCTGCCATCCTCAGGAAGCCCAGGGCGAAGCAAATGGCGTCCCTATCGTGCCGTCCATCTTTGGCGTAGGTCCAGGTCGCCACAATTCCTCGTAGGCAGCGAAGGGCTGCTAGAGCTGCGGCAGGCGGAAAAGCGTCGCCCACAAAGAGGTGCTTAGACACGTCTCTAGGAGAGTTTTCTGGTGCTTCGAGGGCCCTTGCAAAGCGCAACCACAGGGCCGGAGATCAACACAGTCATCAAGCGGGTGCGGGAGGGATTCCCGTTCTCCGCTCGTGACACAGTTCCAATAAACAGTTCCCTAGGTCCAGCGAGATCGGCGGGCGTTGTTTGGGAGCCCCAATGCAACACCAGAAACGCGGACTTCTGCCATTCCAGGGGAAGGACCCGGGTATTCTTCAGTGCTGGGGACCACTCGAGTTCTTTCATCGGGATGCTCAGCAGCTCAGCCCAGCGCAATAGACCTTTGGTGGGGCACTCGGGGTCGCAGCGTCAGTTAGCTGTCCCGTGGTCCAACCACCTTGTTCCTTCTCTCTTCGTGAGATCTTACACCGGATCTCTCATTGGTCCGGCTGACCACTGCCCAGGTGCTCCCTTTTGTGGTAGCTCCCTCTCCTCGGTGGTAGTGGACCACCGTTCTCGTGTACTGCAACGCGCGCTCCGCGGCCATCTTGCGGGAAAAACTTCTCAAAGCCTTTCAAGGGGCTTGGCTTGACTCATAGCGTGTGCAGGGTGCCATGTTTTTCAAGCTCCGCTTGCACTGAGTTCTCGGGCATGCGTAGCGTGATGCTCGTCAGGCGGACCATCACGGAGAGGTCCTTCGTCGCGGGAAGATCTTGTGTGTTTCGCTGGAGCATACCTGCAACCTTTCAAGTGAGCTCCACTTGCTGTTCTCCAGTTCGGATAGAGAGACTTCAAGGTCTTCCTGCCTCACTTCTAATATCTGCAAGTCTCTTTCGAAAGAGTCATCAGTTTTATTCCCCCAAAGACCCCTCACCTTGTAGACCAAGGATGGCTCGTAGCCACTGGCCTCATTTGTTGTTTGTTGAGCCATGACTGCCTCTGATAGCTGTGCAGCCAAGATGCTCGATTATGTCGCTGCCGACGAGGATGACTCTGTGAGCTCGACCACTAAAACCTCCAAGTTTTAGAGAGGAACGTTTACTTCTTCTCCCGCGACTTCCATCACGCTTTCCTGAGGCATTTCTGCCATGTGAACACAGGCGATGGTCCTTACAATACACACAGAAGAAAGTCCTCCAACGACAGGAAACAAGAGGGTCGCTTGAAAAACACGTATTAACGCTGCAGATTTTGATCAAGGCTGCAGGCTCTCACTTTTTCCCGATGCGCGAACTACGTGGCGATGACCGAGTCTGAAGCAGCTTGTTTATTTGGCATCCAAGACCAGGAATGCTCGGACTCAGAGAACGTTCGCCTCACCGACAAAAAGCGGTCCTTCAAAGCTACTCCTGTCGCAGGATGTCACTACTGTCGGTGAGGAGGAATGTGAGCTGATTTTGAAGAGCCCTTCACAATGGAAGTTTATTCCGCCATCGCTAAGTTCAGGAGACGAGAGACACTGGACAAGGATGGACTGCACGCAAAGTTCTTTCGCTGCTTCGCGATAAAGCTCATTCACTTGCTGTTGACCCTCTCTTCGCTATTAAGGCTTTCTTCCGGTGGTGTCAAGACTTTTATTCAAAAAAACAAATTACGAGTCCGAGGGGAATGATATCCTCTCGATGCAAGAGATGTCACAAAAATGTTCATTTGGTGATGAAGGTTGGGAACGGAAGGTGGGTGCAATAAATGAAAAATACAAGACGGGAGGGTGGGGACCGAGGTCCCTGGTTTCACATTCCCACCTTCCTAGTAGCGGTTCTGGATGGTGGCGGGCTCCCTGCCGATTTCTTGTGGTAGATGAGGCATGCTGCAGCTGACCTCTGAAGCCGGCTGCCATGCCGGTGAGCCTAATTGCATCACGTGGCAAGCTATCACTATGTAGAGAATGCTACAAATTGCTGCAGTCAAAAAGCCTTCCATCATCTTCTTCCCTGTAAAAAAGCGTCGCATCAAGCCCAAACCGATTTCCTGCGATCGACGGAGTGCTAAAGGGAACCTCCGCCACATGTCCTCCAGGACACCGCAGTCTAAAAAAAGATGCGGTAACGATTCCATTTCACTGCACCTCAAACAGTTCAGGAGCATCACTCCACGGAAAGATGTCTGCCCTGATCGTACTGAAAAACTCAGTGCAGAAATAGCAGAGCTTCCTGTTACCACAGGAACGGGAACATGGAGGTGTCCACACAGGGAGTAGGGACAATGAGTCCGTCGCGTGACCCACAAAGCAGCTCACCGTTGGGTGTACCTCTAAGACACTGTTCGCGGTGTATCGTTGGAGGACTATTCTCCGGAAGAGGCATGATTCTGCTGCCCACAAAAGACCGAATCGGCGATTGGCCTGTTCCAGGATGATAAGTTTCCCTTTTTGGAACAAGCGGCAGTGTGGAATACATTTGTGGCTCCCCTCTTTAGCTCTCCTTCTTTTCTTTGCCTTCCACCGAGTTGCATTAAAAGGCGGAAGGTAGAACTCATCAGATTCTCCCTGTGGGACAAAGGAAGGTTTTGAGTCCGCCTGGAGGACTTGTGCGCTCCTTGTCGCGACGGAGACCTCGGACCCCTGAAGATAGAGCGCCTGTAGGGGCAGCTCCAGTAGAAGACACTTGCCCTAGTGGCGAAGCTTTGAAGCACGACTGGTGCGAACTTGCACGATACCTGGTCAAGCGAGTGTGCTCACATCCGAACTCACATCGGACCTCCCATTTGACCAATTGGTAACTGTGGAAGGGCTACGTGAGACTGTCTTCGTTACTAGCACGGAGGAACAGACGCAGTGTGTCCAGCTGCAGACTAGAGATCCGGCGAGTGGCCAAGCTGACCACGACCAACAACTGTTTTTTCTGCGGGCCCACAAACGGTAGCGCCGGCTTCCAGGAAACCGTTCGCACAAGAGCCAACAACAGCAAAGCGAGCCCGGAGATTCGGCAGCGACTGCTGCATTCCTGCTACTACAGCCGCCCACCTCATCATGCAGCCCACCAAGTGTATGTGGGCGAAAAGAACCTCCTTAGTCGCAGAGCTGCCCTCCCTCAGGAAGCCCTTCCACAGTTACCAATTGGTCAAATGGGAGGTCCGATGTGAGTTCGGTGGGAAAGCGAAGGAACTTGTTGGCTATACTACGGGCCAGCTCGTAGACGGCACGACCCAAAGTACCACCGAAAGGATTACTGAGCTGAGGTGAGCTGCTGGGAATTCCTCAAGAAACCTCAAGTGGTCAATAACTCTGAAGAACAGCAGAGCCCTCTTCCTGAAATGGGAAGACTCAGCACTTTAGGTGTTGCACTAAGGCATTCTGTGCAACACCCACTATTTTCACTGAGCCCGGGGAGATGTGAACCCCAACTGTTGCATGTGCGGATAACAAGAATTCATCCCGAACTTGCTTGTACACTGTGTTGCTCTCCGGTTCCTGTGGTTGCGTTACGCAACGGTCCTAGTCGCAAAGGCGGGCAATTCCAGCGACGTAACGAAGCGCATCTTTGTGAGCGATGCCGTTTCACCTGCCGCATCCCTAGCAATTTTTTGCTGCCAACCTGAGATTGCGGCAGCCTGGAGCTATGCGAGAGGAGGATGGGAAGATTTAGATGTCATCTGCTTCGACTAGCGCTTGATGAGGACGGCAACTAGATGACCCAACCTGGGGGGTACTTAGAAGCAACTTTCCGACATCCTGGAAATGATGCTGAGGACACTCATTAGCCGACAGTGATCCCTTTCTTCGTCTCCACAAGTTTTTTTTTCTATTATCGATTTTAATTTTTGTTTGTTAGCTTTCAACGTACTTCCGGCTTTTGCTCTGGCTTTGGTACCCAAGGACTGTTGCTTTTATGCACTGGGCACACTGGAGCGGCCAGCACTTGCAAAGCAACTGCATTGCCACGCACCAGAGGTGCGCGTGCGTGAAGAGGGTGGGGTGACGCCGCAGGTGCCCTCTGCGACTTGCTGGCCGCTAGTCAGCGGGTCTTTGCTGCACGAGGCACCGCCCCGGAGTGAACTCGCGGTGGGGAATCCAATTCTCCACCTCATCCACCTTGGGTTCGCTGCCTCCCGGATATCTGAAGTTCTTTTTGCTTTCCTTTTGAATTAGAAGGAAGACAAGCTTGGGAGGCTGCAACCGCAGGGCCCCGTGTACAGAAGTCAGTGGAATTTCGGCGTTACTGCCAGTTCGCATGAGGGTCTTTGCCCTTCTTGGCATACAGGCTGCCCAGTGAAATCGCTAAAGCAACACTGAGTTTCAACCATCGCCTTGGTCCCAAGAGCTTTGGAAATGGTTGAATCAAGCAGCGTACAGCTTCCCTGTTTCCTAAAGAGAGCGAAAACACAACCCGTGCTTGAAGAAACGGAATTTCCAAGGAGAGTGCACCAGTCTGCACGCCATCTCCGCAACTCTCGAAAGAGAACTTCCGTATTTGTCTTCGTTTTTCTTGGATCCTTTTCCTCCATTGCCCAGGGATCCCACTGCAATGCCCCGACCCTCCCACTCTACCACCTGCGACTGCCGCGCCGCGAACCCGCATGCGACTTACGGATGCGCGCCGCACCCCTCTACCAGCAGATGGCCAACGGCTGACTCGCTGATTGGAGCGGACGGGCACGGGCGCCCACTCCATCGTCCTGCCCGCCGCACGTCGTTTTCAGCTCTGTCTGCACGCTCGACCACCACCAAGCAGCGTGCGAAGCAGGCAGGACGGCGCAGGCGGCGGCGGCGGCGGACGGCGTTACGTCACCACCCGCCGGCGGCAGCCGCCGCCGCCGCTACCGCGCGCCCCGTCCCGCTCGCTCGCCGACCCCCGCGCCTCGCATCCGGCGCCGCTTGCCCACCGCGCCAGCGCCCACACTACCTTCTCACCCTCCGGCGTCGCACTGCTCACTTCCTCCGACGAATTGACAGCTGCCACACACGCGCACCAGCAACAAGTCACAACACAATCTTGCACAGAAAGACACAGAGAGAGAACGCACAGATGCCCGATCCGGACACACAAAAAGCTTTCTCTCGAATGGGAAAAGAAAATTTTCATCCTTTGTTGGAACGTTCGACGACGAAACAATGATGCCGGTCGTCCTGGGCAACGAGAACCTTCGTTCCTGGCCGGAGTGTAAGTTGAGTTTGTGCCAATTTTTGACCGGTTCCACGAAGAGAAGCCCAGCACTGTCCCTGGCGCTCCAGGCGCTGCCGGCTCCTCGCTGCCGGTTTCCAGAGCTGAAACGCCAGAATAGGTCGCTCCTTGCGTTGCGCGGCGAACGCGCAGAGGTCCTGACGCGTTGCGCGCCAGGGGCACAGTCGCCTCCTTCCGCTTCTTCCATGAGGTCCCACCGCTGCAGCGAAACGGATGCCATCTGTGCGCGCGCCTTCGGACCGCACTTTTCGTGGATCAACGGTAAAAAAACGTAGCAACTGGTCGTTGGAATTCCGGAAAATGTCCGACCCGTTCGTCGCGCATCCTCGGTCTGCGGTACGCAGTATTGCGCGCATTGCTCGACTTGGCAGCGCTCCCTGTTTCCGTAGATGGACCCAACCCGTGGCTAGCCGACTTAAGCGGCGCGCGCTCTTGCGCACCCTCCGTTGTCGCTGCTCTCCGCAGCGCCACCGATACTTTATTTGTTTTCCAGCGAACCCCTTCCCGACTACGGCAGATATCATCCCAGGATCACGAACGATGGAGGCACTCTCGGTAACATCCTGTCTACTGGTATGGGTGCTCAGCTCCGTCTGCATGTTGGAGATGCACAGCAGGTAAGTGAGGACACTTACAGAGACGGTTCCACCTTTGGGATCATCGACCTCTGTAGCGCGCTTCAAAAGCTGGCGCTCCCTGGTGTTTGGATTCGCGCTTCCTCCCTTCCGAACGCAACCTACTCCGTCTCCGACAGCCCCCCTTTCCCGGCACTGCAATCTTCGGCAGCTCCTGCGTTCACATGCGTGCGCTGAAAAAGTGTGCGCAGTGAGAGTTTTGGAAGAAAGGAGCAAAACCGCCGTCGACAGCCCGACCCGCCCCTTTCGGCATCCCAAAGAGGCAGCTCGTGCTCTGCTGATCGGAAAGCGCGTGCGCCTGCAATGCACCGTCTCGTGTCAGTGCGGTCGACATGTGGCGCCACGTGGAACCATGTACCACGATGGTAGCCTCCCGCTTCCAGCGCACGGCAATTTGATCACTCTCACAAGGACACGCTACTCCGCACACGGATCCAAGAAGTGATGGACCGTGAAGCGGAAGAGAGCGCACGGTCACACTGTAGATGCAGAGAACAAACACGCCTGAGGCGTCGCATTCTCTTCGTGCGCGTTCGTGCAAGGAGCGTTCTCCGGTTGTGCTTCATCTGGTCGCCGCGAGGTGCATCTTCAAGCCAGGATCGCATAGTCAGAAAGAGGTCGGATGCCTAACGGGACGTTCGCGTTGCGGTCACATGCTGATTCCTTCGCGCTCGGCGCTCTTCGCATCGGCTGCGGCATTCGAAGGTTTCCGAGAAGAGCAGGCGAACACGGGACTCGTCACGCTATCAGTTGGCGTTCGCATGCAGCAAACGCCGCCCCACAGCATATGTCAAAGCGTCATAGGGGCCATCTAGTGCAGCCGGGTTAGCGCATCGGCTGAAGTGCAGCTCGTTTCCGCGTTTCTTGCTGGAGGCATCCATGGTAACTGTTTCTTGTTTCAGAGGTTGTCTTGCGCTTCCTAGTTCCAAGGTGAAGATGAAGGACAGAAATCTCGTGACCTTGGAGATTTACCAAAACTTAGGTGGGGTAAGTGAAAAGTTCCTGGACGGCTGTCTATCTTACATCACGAAGGCTCCATCAGGGATCACTCGCATTTCCACACCTGAACCCCAATTCGCGCTCCTAATTTCGCGGCCGCGTGTCCACGTCCCCCTACCTAGTAGTGGTGGATCTCCCAGTAAAGTTGCTGATTTTGGGTTCGGCAAGTTGCTGCAACCGAATTCTTCAGCTCACTAAAGCTGGGACAGGTCGACAGAAACGCCGCTAGGTGTTGTCACCAAAAATATTCTTCCTCGCTTTCATATGCTTGAACGCTGTTCGACTTCCGCGCAATCGAAAAGGGCCAGTTCGTGTTTAGGATTTCCGAGGGAATACTCCCGCATCCCGGACAGTCAGTGGGGCTTCTTCGTGAATACGGTTCCGACGGCATATGTTTCCCAGGATAAGGCGTCGCCTTGCATGGATAAGGCGGCCACGATACATCTCGCGAAAATACGTCATGATTGGATTCCAGGATGTGGCATACGGCACTTTGAACGACAGGCATTGCCTCATTGTCAGCCGGGAGTGACCCTTGGAGGGCGGCTCCGCACAACCCGACCAGTTGCCTGATGTCTCCGAACGTGAATCAATTTCTGCTTTCCCGCTTCCTATGATGATGCTCTTCCTTGGTGATTCACGTCGGGTTTGCACCTAACGTCGATGCCCATCTCTGACGTACGATGCATGAGGTCTTTGTCCCTGCTCCGAGCAAGAGCATGGAAACAGGCAACGTCAAGGTCGCTCACTTCCCGACACCCTTCGCCGCAGTCAACAGCAGCGCGTTCTTTGCTGTCTTCAAAACCGACGTCCTTTCGAAGGACCAGTAGTCACGGCCAGAAGTGACATCACCAGGAGATCGTCACCACTGGCCTGAAACGATGGGATCCTTTTGGTTTGATTTCTTTTCACTGCTCCTCTTCCATCATTCTCTTGTTTTGGGGTTCGTCAAGTGCTAAAGAACCATTCGCCTCCTCAAGGAACACTCACGAAGCACATAGAGACACCGTCGACGTCATCGAAGGGTGAGTGCGACTCCAACCTAGTGGTGGCAACCTCGCAGAATTCATCGTATGAATCCAGCAAAGCTAAATACTCAGCATGGGTCCATTCCGCTTACTCTTAAGAGAGAATTACGAAAAGGTCTCTCGGGTCGGATGTGTCCGAGGGGAACCTTAGAAGGAACCACCTCTTCCTTCTTCCCTTCCAAAGGCTCCTCTGAAGGAGGAAAGGCACTCTTTGTTTCTTATTTGAAGAAAACTCAGCAATGATCCAGTCTAACAGCTTCCCTTCCTTCGGAGGGAACCCGCAGAGGAATGGCTCCTTGTCTTGCCCTTCTGTAAAGAACCCCGAAAACGCGCCACCAAACTTCTCGAAAGAACGCTTCCCGAAGGAACCATTCATTTTGTTCAGACTCTCTAGAACTGTTGTCTCTCCAGAAGACACGCCCGAGTGCAGCAAACGCCTCTGCAGCAGAGAATATTCACCGAATCCATGGTTCGCGATGGAAGGTTGCCCCAGGGAATGGAGGAAGACCTCATTTTTACAACTAGACTTTTTGATCCCAGCACGCACCCCAGAAGATTCTAATTCATGCCAGACAACGTTTTCCAGATCCCACCAGTGCCGCTGCGCCTGGATGGGCCGACCGAGGTCACCCTGCGTAGGGAACACGAAACCCACGACGCACCTATTTTCAGCGAGGTGGGGATTCGAACCCGCAACGTTGGGTGCCACGCGTGGAGACTTCGGTCGCATGGCCGCCAACACGGGCGATTTCCTTGGACGTGCCCTCTGCCGCCAGCCTCGCGCGGGATTCTTCGTTTGCACGACTTGCGCCTCTCTCTTGGGCGCGCATCAGGCGCGCGTTGGTACTGCAGTCCTCGCAACAGTACAGGGAAGAAAGGATGCGCTGTCCCGACGCGTTCGCTGCACTTCGCTAGACACTTCGGCGGTCCGGATCGCGCATCTGCACGGAAGCCGTTTGCGGTCGATCGCGGCTCCTTCCGGAAGCAGCATGCAGTCCTCAGCCTGGTGACTTTGCCTGGGGAGCCTTCGCGTCAGCCGTCTGGCCTCTGCGTGACCGCATATCCTTCTGCACTATCGGGGGGCTTCCGGGAAACGAATCCAGCAACAACGCAGCCTCCCAGCCCCGTTCCAACAAAGCAAGTCATGACGTTTTTCCAGGTCCTGTTCGTGTCGATGGAACTCGGGGAACCTCAGCAGTTAATGCTGCCGTCAGTAAACAGTTACAAGAATGAAGTGTGGTTTCTCTCGAGTTCATGCATCATCGTGAAAAGTAGTGAGTTCCCGGTAAAAATTATGGGGGGAGAGCAAAAACCACGTTCTTCGTTCCAGAGAACCGTCGTCAGTATAATCCCAAGCTGTCCAAGGGAAGCAAGGTCACCCAAACAGAATTCAATTACAAAGACGACATAATTTCTGTATCGAGATCTGTGATATATGGATTCAAGGCTGTAGACAAACTGAAGGTAAAAAAAGAGAGCGCGAGCGCTTGAAACACGGGGTCGGTGACGATAAGGAGCGCTCGCTGATGGATGGCCTGCAGCGGCTGCATCTTCGCTGAATTTCGTGAAGCATCCACGAGATTTGCGTGGAATGGCTCTTCTTCACGGACAAGCACCGTGGGAGGCAGACACGGGCGGCACAGTGCTGCGCAGTCTTCTCCGCGACGGAGTTTCCCCGCTTCCGCAGTCCTCTTGTCCTCACGACCTCTTGCTCGCCGCTCTTTCCTCCGGGCATGGAAGGAAAACACGCAGAGCTTCCGCCTAGCCACCTCCTGGCGTTGGTTGGGTGCCGTTCCTTCCGTTTGCGTCACGCACGCTCTCCTTTCCCACCGTCGTCCTTACCCTCCCAACTCCACAGTGGGTTGCGGGGCGTCCTCGTCCGAGGCTTCGAATGGAACACTCAGAGATCGAAGAAAACCAGCTCTTCCTCACTGCCTTGAGGAGTGTTTCGTACTGGAATTCCTTGCTCCCAACCAAACGCACTGCACTGACCCATAACGACCCGAAGAGGAACGAAATGGTAGTCGCCACCCACCCTCCAGGTTCTCGAGTGTATGCGCAATTTACCCTTACAGCCGGATATGCTGTAGGATTGGTCGGGAGCGAAGAAGTTCCGTGGAATAAGACAAAGGCTTCTAAGCACCTTCCTTCCAGATCGAGGGTATCTCCGTTCCGAATGTGGAATTTGGGATGGTCACCAGCATAACCCCCCATTTTTGGGTTCCTGCCGACGGTATGCTTGGACTGGGCTTTCCCGTTCCTGGCAATTATTCGCTGCTTAAACGCATCATCGAAGCAGGAAAGCTCCAGCCTGAATATTCTTTTTGCCTGCCAAGGTACGATGCAGTTATGTAGGGGCAGGCTGAACTGCCATCAACCCTGCTTCTCGATGCTTGATTGACCCGTTTCGACACCATGAATGAATGCCATCTCTCTCAAACTGAGTTGCCAATTTAAGAACGAAAGTGTGCTCAAAGATTTGCTGCTGCATTTCTGGAAACAGGATAAGGAGAGCGTTCTATTCCGCAGGAACTCTTCCTCTAAAGGATGGCTTCACTTCGGCAAAAGCAACCTTGATCTGGGTCAAGGAAATTTCATCTACCACCAGTTGACCGATACATTGGACTTCCATTGGAAGGTCGGCATCAATAAGTAAGTCCGGAATTTTCCTGGTTCCACTCACCTCCTCCAGGGTACAATTCGAGAAGCTGACTCTGTGTGCAAAAGGTTGCGTGGGAAAAGTGGTTATGGGACGTCCCCTTGGTGGTCCTAAAAACGAGGTTTCAGCGATTCTAAAGCATCTGGGAGCAGAATCGAAAGACCAAGGATATTTTTCCACACAGGTGAGCTCACAGCTTTTGTGACGCTCTTCCGCAAATTCTTCTGAAGGTGCCATGTCAGTCTGAGTTCCCTCCGCTGATGTTCTCAATTGACAGTTCCGTCTACACACTGGAGGAGAGGCACTACATTAAAAAAGTGAGTTGACCTGACCCGTGTTCCCGTATCTCCCAAGCTTGCGCTTGTTATGAAGACCGGCGGCGTCTGCACCGTGGAAATCAGGATGTTGCCAGAGAACGAGAATGTGTGGCACTTGGGAGGTGGATTCCTCTCGAGGTACTGCGCCTCCTTAGACTACGGAAGAAATAGGATTGGTTTCTTGGAACAGAAAGAGTAGCAGCTTGGAAAATGGTCTGAATTTCCCGCGTGGACAACGTGGATGCTTGGGAACTGCAAATGCATTGCAGCGTGCGTCCATAGCGAGAAATAAAGACTGCACATCTCTAGACTTCTCGTTACACGATGTTCCCGCCAACTCGCCGGAAAGGGTGTTTCGACGTGCAAGAAGAGTGCGGCTGAGTGGCAACGTCTCCTCGCATGATATGAAGCGATGGGGGATCCATTCCCACCCGGGAAAGAGTCTATGCCGTGTGCTTGGGTCGTTGCTTCTGAGTCCCCGGTTCAATGTGACTCTGCGTAGCCCACAAGCTTCCAGTGCGGCGTTTGTGGGATTCGGAAAGCAGATGACCTCCAGGGGTGCCAGGATTCCTTCCAGAAGCCAAGAACGTGGTTCGATGCGTGGTCACCTTCAAGAACAGGCGCTCCATAGTGTACCACGCAGGGGACAGATATCCTTTATCTTAAAAGTGTCAGAAGAGCGTTGCTTTCTTCGAGGGGCGGATTATTCAGATAAGCTTTCCTTCTGCGTTCCCTTCAGAGGAGATAACGGAATGCGGTATTCATGCGGGTTCTCTTCTCATGGGACATCCGAGAAGTGGAATCTTTGATGCTTTTCTCTCTACAAAAGACAAGGAGTGGCCTCTCCTTAGGAACCCTTTCGGAGAGAAGAGAGACGTTTCTCCAGGTGTTCCGTTTGGAGACAGTTACGACGATGGTTCTCTTCAGAATTCTCTCCCAAGGGTAAAAGGAGCAGACTCCTCATTTCAGAACACTTGAAATAGAAGGATTACCCTCTAGCTGATGTTACACTACCCAAGGGTGGTGTGGAACGGTGCTAAAGAGCTTCGCGAACCCTCAGCGGATGCGAACGGTTCTGTGACGATTCACGAACTGGAAAGAAGAAGAATCCAAAGACACAAGAGGAGGGGGACATTCCCTCAAGGAAAGCGACACATCAGAAAACAGAGGCGTTGCCTGGAGAAAGAGCAGAAAGCCAACGACGTGACACGGGATGGTTGGGCTCTGCTGGTGGCTGAGACCAGTCTTTGGAGCGACAGCATGCTAACGATGGTCAGCTGACGTTCCGTAACAGATTCCTCCAGTTGCGCGCGACGCCGACGGTAAAAGCACGGCATATCTGAATCCTGGAACTGGACAGGAAGAAAATGAGAACACATGTCGTAGACTTAAGGCACAAGGACAAAGAGTCACGTGACGCACGAAAGAGGCATACTGCATACTGAAATCATTTTCACTGACCTGCAAGTCCTTCTCTCTCCTTGGTCAGCAGGCGGAACAAAGAGGACCTTTGCCCACTTCCAATAGCAAAGTTGCAGCCATCTCATTCGCAGAGGTTCTCTCATGGTGTGGAAGGAGTGTTGTGCCTCGAGAACCATCCGGAGGGACGTTCCAGGTGCCGAAAGAACCTGTAGACGACTGACTGGAAGACGCGCTTCCGAACTGCATCTTGAGGCTAAGTCCTCTGTGGACAGTTACTTGATAGGTAACGTGTGGCTGGGTCGCCTCACGTTCTGCGGCTTCACAACTTCTGGAACGAGATGGATATTTCTGAGTTTCTGTGGAGCTCAGAGCCTTTCTATTGATGGAAGGAGACCGACTGCGCCATTTTGCCTATAACGCTAAGCCCCCCTCTCCGAATCATTCGGTACTTCCTTCACGGACCCTGAGCATTGCATGCAACTGCAGTGGCCTCGAAGACTTTTGCAAGCACAACTCCCGGAGCACTGGTATAACCTATTTTCCTCGTTTTCGTCCAGTTTTCCCTTCTGCCAACCTCCAAAAAAGAATATCAGTAGCGAAAGAAGCACTTTTTTTTCCCTCCCTTCCCCTTCGGTTTAGAGCCCTCATGGCGTCAACGTCTGTTGTTGCCTCGCATCCGCCCTCTCAAAAGAAATGGTTGCACTTTTTTTTTTCCTGCTGGTTTCTTGTCAATGAAGGGTATCCAGGGACTCGTTCATCGCACCCTAGGTACCACGCAATCCTAGTGACGCTTTCTACATTCTAGCTTTCGGCTCACGCAGATTACCACTCGACGGAAGAGGCTCCGATTGGCAAACGGGCTTACTCTTAAGTGTTGGCGAAAGATCCGCAGTGGTAGATGGGATTTGTCGGCATCTCCCGCGGTGGGATGCACAGCACCCCTAGCTCTAAATCCGTGGTTGACACCTTCTTCCATGTCTCATTCACTTCGTCTCTCCGCTGCACAGCACCCCCTTACTCCAAAAATGGATCTCATAAGGCACCAGATCAGGAGGCGTCTGATTGGTGCCCCCACGGAAACCTAAAAAAACCACTTCGCCACGTGCTGTGCCGATGACAAGGAACGAGTAGTAAATAAAGTCGAATTGCTAGGATTCTCCACTTCCATGACTCGTTCTCGGGAGTTGTTCTCTGGCTACCTGCTCCTTCCTGGAGAATCCCCAACAGGAACGACCTACAGTAACCGCTAAAATAGACCTCATTCCCGGAGTGCCGTCTGCGAACGCGAAAGCCTGCACGCTAACGGGAAGGAAATTTCTCCATCTCGGGTGTGACAACAGAGGTTGCCTTTAAAGCACTCCGAGCAGATAAATTCTACTCACCCGTTCCTCTCTTGACCTACACGGAAGCACAGAAAGCACGCAGGGGGTAGGTTAAGCTGAATGTGTACGCTCATTCTTCTGTACTGGCCTTAAGACGCCGCCACTCACTTCAAGACTTTAGTCGCACTACCAGTCAGGATACTTTCCTTGCGTTGGAGACGTCGCACGTAGGTCGCAACATTGATTTCCTCTGCCTGTTTAGAAGAACCCAAATTCTTCCAGGTACCTTCATTCTTTTTGAGATTGTTTTCCGTCTCTGCCGTGGTAGTGTGCTGGTCCAAGACTCGACTAACTTGATATCCGTTGCAAGGGCAAGCGCAAAGACAGTTGCGCGGCGCATCAAACGCCCGTCACCAACCACCACGTTACAAGCGCGAGCAATGGCTCTCAAGAAGAGAGACACCGATCCTTCGGTGTCCTTCAGCACGAACTGGAAATTCCGCCCGTCAGCACGAATGCAATTCCCTTCCTTAAGCGACAGCAATGCATACTACACTGTTCTCACTTGATGCACACGTGACACAGCGGTCCGCGGGAATGATCTCACCAACCGCTGAGCCACAAGCGTGTTCCTCTTTGTGTTCGTCGATTAGGCGCTTGTGGTTCAGAAACAAGGATCGTCTATGCCGCTCTTTTGAAAGCAAGCTTGCTTGCAATGCACCTGTGAATTAAATGAGTTGTTTCTTAGCCTCTAACTCATGCAGAATGATCCCGAGGTACTGCATGAATGCTGCCTTGGAACGAAAGAAGGCGGACCAAAGAAAACAGGATGGTAAGCAGCTATGCTTGGGAACATCGCAACTGCGTTTACGTCATCCCAAGATCCAACGAATCAAGCCAAAGAGGCGAGCAACCCATGCATTCTGCCCTTCCCCTTGCAGCAAACTCATTTCGACGCGTCCTTCCTTCCGTATCACCAGTGCGCCAAACCAACACCACCCTTTCAGCACAACACCACTGCGTTCGTTTGAAAAACTAAGAAAGGTAGGGTAACCCGGATCGCTTGCGATTCCGCAGTGGTTATCCCTGTTCCGGGCTATCCTAGTGCTGCCCTGTTCATCCCAGTACACTCCACAGGAATTTTCTGCTATCCAGTAGTCAGAAACCTTTCCCCTCCCGTAACCGACGACGAGAACTCCGTGGTCTTGATCATCCTCAGCGCAGAGTGGTTCATAGAAAAGAAATGTTTTTTTCATTTTAAAATCGAAAGTTCCTGCAGTGTTAACAGAATAGTAAAAGTGAAAGGAGGCATGCCTGGCATCTATTGAACCAGACAGGGGTCCAACTGAGGTCACGACCACATCTAGCTATTCTGCATCACCTTCAGAAATATCAGTAGCTCAGGAAGGTGCGGTCACCTCTTCAGACGCATGGCTGCCCTGGCGAAGGAGAACGGATGCATGGGATGTTGTCTTGCCATCTCTAGCTCATGTCTAGTGAAAACAGTTGGCACGTGGGCAAGGATCAAGGTGACGAGAACCGAAGGGTGGAACAGCTTGCTACTGGGCAACTACGCCTGCTTTTTTTTTTTCGGAAGGCTCTGAAGTGCCCAGTAGGAGCAAGTGAGAGAAGACGATCCTTCCGCTGCAGTGATACCCTTAGTAAGAAGAGAAATTGACAGCAGGCTAATGCCAAGGTGGAAAGTCTTCTGCGAGATCGCAGGCAGGGAGATGATGAGTGGCTGGATCATGGGGCAGTGAGAGGGTTCTGCTCTTTCGAGTGTTCTTCCGCGAGCTGCTCGGTGTTTTCAGAAGACACCAAGAGTGACTTCCAGTGTTCGTGAACAGTTACGTTACCCGCCCGCTGGAGTGACAGGAGTCCACATGCCTGCTGTTGAACTGCGGTTATCCCTGCAAGGTGCTCCGACACCATTGGACGCAGAAGAGGGCGAGTCCGGGCTATTGCATTTGCGGGAAACAAGAACCTTTTCTGCACTTGCTAGAGAACTCTGTTTTCCTTCGGCTTCCTTGAGAACGCATTGCTGTGACCCTAGGATCCCCTGGAGGCAACCCATGTTGCGCGACACCTCTCCCTTCGAAACACCCTGCAGTCAGTTGTAGCTTCAGAAGCACTTCACTGCATCCGCAGTATTCTAGTGGCGTGGAGTGAAGCTAGCAGAGAACCAGGATAAAGAAAAGCCATCCAGTTTGCAGTTCGCTATGGATTATAGCGGTCCACCTGGGAGATATTCGGACGAACCTAGCTGACAGCATTCTTTTCTTCTGAACGGAAACACAGGTTTTCATCGAGGAAGACGTGATCTGGCGATCTCTCCATCATGGGATCGCTGGCCATCAAGTTGACAGCGTGAACGGATGTGCACAACTCAGTAGCCGCTGTTCACTCCCTTGGAGAGCTTCAGGGCCTTCCAAGGGATATGAGATGCCCTGAGGAAGGAGATGCCGAGCCATTGGCTCTGTGATTCGCGAAACAACAAACTTTTATCAGCTCTGCTTAGAGCCACTCGGAGCGTTCGCATCCATTACGACCAAGTCGATGGAATCGAACCACTTTACAACCAGCTAGTCCACTCATCCGTCGTCGTGGAATAGAATGCTCCGTCCGCCGCACACGCCACTCTGCCTCGCACCAGGAACGCGACGCGGTTCGTTCATGTGATTCCACGCCGCCAATGTAGCGTGACGCCCGCGCGTTCTTCGATCCTGGCAACCTGACCATCGAATAGATGGAGCTACAGGTGCAGTACCGAATGCTGGCACCACATGCCAGTCACTGGTGTACGTCTTGGTGTCTACCTGCACGCTTTCTTGTTCGCTGCTGCACCGGCAACGAAGGATTGCTATCGTTGCTGCCGCTCTTTAGGCACACCAGGAAAGGATTTGACTTTTTGCTGCGGCAACTTGCCTTGCTACTGGAAGCTCAACGTTGGATCGCCTGCCTCCTTATAAACTTCATTGCATTATGGGCTTCTTACACAGGAGTGTGCTCGGAAAATCTTCGAGGCCTGTGATTTCTGCAGAGTCGCTCTCTGGAAAACGTAATGCAGGTTCAGAAGTGGAATCGCCTTGCCGCCACACTTTTTGCCACAGCGCTGTCTGCCCTTAGGGCAAGCAACGACAGTTGCCTACCGGCGGGGTGGGAGTACTTCTGAACCATCTCGGCAGAGACCAAGAAGCCGCCAAGAACCTTGGCAAGCTTTTTGGCGGCTAGAAGACAAAGGAGCTGATACTGGCCGCTGCTCCGAATCGGGATAAGGAACGCCATTGATTGGGCAAACTGTTAAGTGTACCTTTCGATGAACTTCGAAGTCTCTCCCTTGTTTAGACCGCTCGGTGCTTTTGCTAAGATAGAAACAGGACGTGCTGCCATTTCTGCATTGAGTGTTTCACTGCAATCAGCGCCAAAGGATTGTTTTCAGGGAAGCTGTTTTCCGGAACTGCTCGAAGTGCGGAGCGATCGAATCGTTACCGCACCTTTTGCCCAAGTGCAGTGTCCTCCACAAACTGTGGTGGAAGCTGGCTTTAGCCGTCCCGTTCCAGAAGGACGCTGCAAAGGATCTGCTGAGGCGCTTTTTCATGCAGGAGGGGCTTTCAGGTGGCTTCGTAGTCCCAACAGCGCCATGATTAAGGCGAGCTACGTGGAAGAGACGTCAGCGCAGCAAAGGAAGGTTTTCCACCCGAATATGCCAAGGCATTAATTATTAAAATTTTAACAAAGTAAAATTTCATAATAAAGTCTTTATTCAGGAAGAACACGTGGTTCTGCATGCCTTGCAATACTTGTCTTTACCGTCCCGGAGGCCGTTGCGGTCCTTCCCGCCCGCCAAGGGGATGAAAAAAACAACAACAACAAAAAAAAATAAACATAAGCAAAAGGGGAAGAACAATTTTTTCTGGAGAGGAGAGGGAAAAGAAGGGATTACTCGCTCTGGGTGGTCCTCTGCATCTGGTTATGGATGCAGACAAGCACTTGTCTGCATCCTTGTCTGGTCTTAAAGTTCGTATCCGGAGCCATTGGGAAGTCTTTTCCATGGAGATGGCCGCTCAGTGGATGGCATTCCGACTGCTGTTGCCTCGCACTGATGCAGACCATTTGACCAGGATGCCGCGTATGCAGAGAACTGCTACACACGCGGCTACTGACTGGACGTTTCGCATCAGGAGGCGACGAAAAATGTCTTTCTGGTCGCCCACTGGAATGTTCAGGATCAATGATAGTCGATTCCACATGGGTCGGAGGGCGGTACAATCGATCATCACGTGCGGAAAAGTTTCTCTATCCCCGCAGCCTGCACAACGGGCATCCACACTTCCAAGTGTCCAGTGTGAGAGACGTGCTCTGCAAAGGAGTCCTCAACGCCGTCTCCTGTCAATCCAAGGGAAGGATGCCATTGTTCCAACGCGCTGGAGATCACCTCCTCCGTAGGTATTGCGAGCAGCTCGCCCCAGCGCACAAGTCCTTTAGGCGGGACGCTCGGGGTCGCAGAGTCCGCTAGTTCGTATCCCACGCCTTTAACGCTTTCTTCCTGCCTCCGATGAGGCAAGACACTTTTCACGATGCTCTTCTTGGCTGTCCCTGGCGTCCTATAGGGAGGGCAACACTGGGACAAGAGAGATAAAGGAAGCCCACAGTAGTTTCTGTGGGTTCGAAACAATCTCTTGCAGGGGCGGTTCAGCGTACGTGACTCTACGGAAGCACGAGTAGTCCGAGCGAAGGGAGTTCACCAACTAGCAGCCGTTCATATGAGAATGGCTGCAAGGTGGCCTCATCTGGAAGAAAAAGAATAAGAGGAGATCGCTGGCATACACAGCCGGTTGATGGGCAGACAGAAACGACGAATCCCACTGACCCTCTCACTCTCTATCTTCTATTTTTTTCCATTCCTCATCCCTGTTCTCTCCACAGCTTCCCCTGCGTTTTTGTTTTTAGCCTAATGCCTCTCATAGAGAACTCAAAGATCCCAGTCACATCTCACCGTTTGTAATTTTTTTCCCCCATGTCTCCTCCAACGTTTCGAACTTCCATTATCCCGACCTGTGTGCCGGTGGACCCTTCCCTTCGCTCGTTTTGTCGTGGCTTGAGAGCCTTGCTCCAACTGGTTCATTTTTTTCTTGAATTGACGTCCCTGAGTGATTGAGTGAGAAATGTCCAGTGTTTGTTATGCCATGATGACGTGTATCTCTTGCAGCAGCACTGGATCGAAGGACCTCAGAGTTGCCGCTGCATCCCGCTTCTTGCCACGATCACGTCGCTTTTTCATGTTCCAACAGGCGATCCGCAAGGCGACGGCGAGAGGCGATTTCCGTTATTGAAGCTCAGAAGCTAGCGTTTCGTCATGCGTTTCCAGAGCACGTGCCAAAAAGCCAGCCTCCCAACGTCTTCCGCTTGCTCCCTAGCTGCCTTTCCACCACGCAACCTCGATGCATTCCTCCAACAGTTGACTCTTCGTTGGACCTGCGTTTCAGATGCGTCTCTGGCATCTTGGTTGCCTCGTTCATTCATCTTCTGGACTATGTTCCGCTGTTCGACGAGGCTAAAAAGTGCGAATTCCTTGCAAAACTCTGCTCTTCAGCGCTGTCCTGGATGCACGCAGTCACAGCGTCTGCTCCTCGACTTCCTTAATGCACTCTCCTGGGAGCAGAAGCGCGCATTAAGGGAGTCATATCTTTTGATTGATTCCATTTCCCCGAGCTTGGTTTTTGGAGACTTTCTTTCGGAGCGTGTGCATCTTTCCTTCTCTTTCCTTCTACAGGAGCCTATGTATTGCAGGGTTTCCTCCTGCTTTCCATCAGCGAGTCCACAAGTTTTTGGAAGGTCCTTTGCTTGACATCCAATACCTTTGCAAATTCTGACCTTCACAAACACATGCACCCAAAAGACTCCACCGCAAACTGCGTTGCCTGGTCGACGTGCGTGAGCTGTACCATACGTGAGCTGCCGTTCGCAATATCCCAAACCCCTTTTCGCCTTTCCAGGGCCAACCATCAGAGAGATGCCGGCCTCCCCAACAGAGACCTAGCGCTAAAAAAACGCACCTGCCGACCACCAAATCCGCGTCTCCGTAGAGCGGGCTGGCAGCCGTCGACGGCTGGCGTCGTTGGTTCACAGTTCCGTTTCCAGGTGTGCGCCTCTGAATACACACCAGCGACAATCTCCCCCACTTTGCGACTCCAGCTTTCCTCACGTAGCAGCCCCGGTTCGTGCCACCGTCTCTCGGAAAACTCTGCATCCTTTTTTGCATGTTATCTGCCTGCAGCCTTCGATGAGCACTGCATTTGACTATCCAAATTTTGTATGTTGTAGGTCTCCCTACCTTTCTCTACCCATTTGCCCTACTCGGCCCAGCTTCCCAAGGTGGACGGATAAGTTTGGCTCTCGCATGGACTCTGCAGCCTGACAATTCTACTACTTTGCAGATTTACTTAGTCATGATAGGTCTCGGAGCTAACGAGCACCCTTTCCACTGGGAAAATGCCTTGAGGCTCAGAATGCAGGACTCGCACGCACAAGAAGCACTGGCGGGAGCAGCAGCATGAGAAAGAGAAACTGCTGCCTCTTTCGGAGTGACTCCGACAACTTGCAAGCTGGATATCGCCGAAGAGGAATGCGGACACATACATACACATACATACAGCGTTCGGAAAGAGAAAAGCCATTTTTCACTCTATTCGACGTGTTCCAATGAAAACAATTGCCGCACACGATGATGTCCTGAGCCACGCCCAGGAGCGAGCATCCACGCATCACCGTCTGAAAACCACGGAACTCTGTGCCGCTCTTTGAAGGTCGTTATGGTTCGCAAGCCCCCAGCAAGCTTCACTTCCCCGGAGTACCAACTCTTGCCACTTGGAAAGAGAGCGAAAGACTCCAGACAAAGTCCGGTTGGTACAGTAAGCCCCGTAGTGAGCTCTTCCGGGTTCTCTTTGCAGCGTTGGTCAGCCCTCTTGAGCGTAAGCAATGTGCTTCAAGCAGACATATCAATGTCACCGATGCTGCTGGAACACAAATTCTTTCTTTTCAAGGAAAAGCAGACATGAAAGATGCTTTCTCTGCATGCATTAAGCGGTGAGAAGAACGCATCCAAAGGGAGTAAGCATAGCTTCAGCGGTGTTGTCTGTAGCAGCCCCACGCACGAGCAGCCTCTGCAAAGGAAACGACAAAAAATAATCCAAAAGGACAGCACTAAATCCAATATAGACGGAAGTGGAGATGCTGAACGAGAGAGACTTCTTTTAGGTAACCGAATAATTGTTGTTGGTCTTTCGCCACTTGCGTGCTGCAGCAGTCACATGCAAGGTGATGACTCTTTCACCTCATGCAAACAGTGGACAGGCCTAAATCCCTGGCAACATTTATTTATTATCACATTTTCATGAAACACACTGTGCTTTCCAAAGACCAAAATTTCAAACATGTTCCGTGCACTTATCCGCCACGCGACATTAGATGTGTGCGAGCATGGACAGCAGACCTGTCATCAGTTCTTTTCACCAGCGTCCAAACTACCAGAAACCATGGCTGTGCACTATTCAAATTCATCCATAAGAAGACTACTTTCATTCCGCAGGTCTCAGTGCAGATGTTCCTTCTTCACCGCCATGAAAAGGCGCCTTCGAGGAGAGAAAAGCAATGTTCCCCCTCATGAAGTCTACTTGAACGGTCCGTCCTTCCAAAAATCTTGTAGACAGTTGCATTTGATGCTTTGAGGCAGAAAAGAATATGAGGTAGCATTTGTCGAATAGCTAAGGGGACCAGACAAACATGAATTACTTCCGGAGAGAATGTCTGAAGGACAAGAGAGCTACAAAGGACAAGAGAAAGATCAGCGACCACCACGTCTAACGAATCCGTCCCGCAGAGTGTCTTCACTCATGAAACGCCTGCAGGCGCTTGCGCGCAGCGCAAGCAATGCACATGGTGTGCGATGGTAACGAGACCACCCAGTGTCACGCAGGAGCGAGAGGCAGAAGGTAGGAGCGGACATCTTCGAGGAGCCTGCACGAGGAGGAACGTTCCAACATGCTATACCCTTTTGTGACTCACCATGACTTCAAACAGGCAACTCCGAAGGGTCGTATGGAGATGGAAAGCTTTTTTGGGTCGATGGGTCATCTGGACGGATGGGATGCGAGAGACGACCGTCCGCGCCCGGGAGCACGCATTGTTACCCTCCGCCCCTCGTTCGTCCACACCGCAACACCCTCTGGGTCTCATGGGGAACGCATGCCAGCAACTCGCCGAGCACCACGAGATGTCCCTAAGGACCCAGCGTTGTGCTTTGCGAGAAGCCTGTTCGTCTCATCGCACGCTCCTGAGGGATGTTCGAGTGCTGCTGGCCGACCCTTGCCACAGCACCTCATGTGTGGAGAGGTTGAGGAAACAGTGGGAAATATGCATCGCAAACTTGGAGCTACTGCGGCTAGGTAGATGCCGTGTGAGGGACATGCGCTCTCGCGGATGATTAACAGCTGTAGTCCTGCTCGTAGCTTCTTCCTGCGCCCGAAGTCTTTGCTAACGCCCCTGCAAGAAGCTTCGCGCATTCCGTTCAGCAGTCATTTGTGCTTTCGGAGCTTCGGGCCTGCTCGCATCAGGGATACGGAAGTTTCCAGAGAGTACTAAGACTCCTTGCAGGTGGGTGGAGTTAGGTGCGAATGCAGTCATTCGCAATCGGACTTCCAGGAAGCCCACAACATGCAGCAAAGAGAAAACCAGCGTTACCTGGATGGAGAACTGCTTAAAATTCAATGGTATTTTGTATTCCTCTGTGATCGAGATCTGCACCAGAACGTTCTTTCCTGGATTGCAGTTAACCTGGAATTGAGTTTTTTTCAATGAGTTGTAAAAGGTTAGTGGTGACCAACTTCAAACAACCCGAATTTCGTCCTTCTTGCTCCGGGATCCACAGCAGAGGCCAGAGCTTTCACGAAGTTCTCTGGAGCAAAAGCCAGGTAACTGTCAAACCTCAGGTGAGCCCTGATATTCTTTGATGTGTGTGTTAAATTCCTGTCCACTTCTATGGTGAGTCTGCAATCAGACACGCCAATGAGCACCTCATGAAAGCAAGCCATCTGACGATTCCTGTGTCAAGGGCTTCCCTATCCACAGGATGGAACTTCCCCAGCCCCCGAGATAGGCGCTACCATCTGAGTTCAGGAAAAGCGGACGTGGACAGGACATTGCCTGCGGCCATCGTGGGCAAGTTGTTTAATGGAAGGTGCCAATCTGCGTTAATTGTGGTCGGAATAGGAGTAAGAGCCATCTCGGCAAGGGGCAATGTTCGCAGTCGGATTTCGCTCAGGGGGTGTTCCCATGTGCACCTTCCCTCCAGTGTGACCACATTCTCGATGGGACGGCGAAGAACAGCATCTCACCTTTTGGCCTGCACCGCATACGATTTTCGATTTTTAACGTTGACGAGCTTCACAATGGCGTCGAAACCTTGCTGCTCGCTGCCATCGCTGGGACTTAGCGTGAGTTTTCCACCTTCTTCTCTGCAATTCCCGTCATGGCACCGATTGTCAGGTCGGTGCGACTTCCTACCCATTCAAGCTCACTGTCATCTTCAAAGAGTGAAATTGTTGCTGACTGCTAATTGCTTTAAGGTAGTTCATAGTGATGGGGAAACTGCCAGAGTATGGGACCATTCCTGGGAAAGGGTTGTTGCCTGCTGGCTCATAAGATGCAACAACGCGCATCGGGATTCTTGCCGGCAGCAATTTGGATTGCCTGCCTTGATCTGTCATGACCTGAAATGAATTCATCTTACGACGGTGGTCATGCTGCCTCTGTTTCGTGGTCTGGACTCGGATTTCCTAAGCAGGCTTGCTCTTTGAAGCCCAGACCATTCGTGCAGAGGGAAGCAGTAGAACTCCTGAACTAATCGCAACTCTCATCGAACTGCTTTGTGTCTTCCAGCATTGCGTGCGCATTCCCCTTCCTGTGCTCTCCCAGGCAGCATTGGTTGGCTCCCCCCAGGTTATGAGGACCATCAGCACCAAGAAGAAAAGCAGGAAGCGGATAGGTCGCTGATGAAGGTTCCGCAGCATTTCGTGCGGACAAAAAGCTCCGTAAGTTCTTTCCAACGGGATGGAAATGCGGAGCTTCTCCAATTGACATCATCGTTAGAGACTCTGAGGCTGGACCGGTTCTCATGAAATCGACTTACGGATGTTCCGTAGCTGTCTACGCTTAACATACAGAGAGGGATTACCTGGAGTGAGTCATTTCCCACGTAAGAGTGGTGCTTTCTCTGGAAAACTATTGTGCGGTCCGTTCTTTTGTAGACAAAACTCTGGGAGTCCCCAGTGTCGAATCTTGAGCGATCCTCTGCAATGGAAACACAAAATTGGAATTTTGCAGCCGACCTCCCGGGTCTCTCACTGCAAAAGGGAGTTGGGCAACAGTGGCTCAGCAAGACCACACTCGCATACAATCCAGCATCCAAGATAAGGGGAAAAGAGCGGCTCGGAGTTCCCAGAGAAGCTTCCAGCAAGAAGAATCCCTGCATTATGGGAATGTGAGAAAAGCGGATGGGTTGCACTCACCTTTTCTTGTCGAAGAGAAAAGCTTTCTTTGGTTAGCGGAAGTTGAGCTGCCCTACAAAAGTGCGAGGGATCATTTCTTGGTCACCAACAAGCAAACTCTCAGCGTCCTTACCAGGAAATCGCTATCAAAGCGGAGAAGAATGCAGTGGATGACCACATGTGGAGGCCGATGGGGAGCTGTGGATGCTGCCTCGACACTCGACGCACTTGCAAAGAGAATGATCGGTTCCTTCCCTCCTGTGGACTTAATCGATGCACCTGGTGAGCGTTTATATACAGAAGATCCAGCATCCTTGCGATGATCTTCCTGCATCTTTGCAGGTGTTCACAAAGCTATTGATTTTGAATGTCACCTCTCTTTCTGAGGTCGGTGACAGTCATCGCCTTGATACAATGATGAATCAACAAGGAGGAACTTTTCTTCTCTTGTCGTGCGCGCAGCACCTCCAGAGGCAGCCACCACTCATGCGAAGGACTGCACGTGAAGGTCCTGGTAGTCGTTTCGCTCCCTGGGCGGCTTTGCTTCCTCCCTGCTTGTTTGTGGGGAACTTTCCCGGAAAGTAGGGGAGGGATCGCAGTACGTTGCGCGTGCATTCGGCCTCTTCTGGGAATAGAGCGAGGCAAGGGAGGGGCGAAAGTGCAGCGTTCAAGCGCCGCTCGCGGTTTGTCACGTGCAGTAGGGGCGTCTCAAACCTGCAGCTGAAGGGACGATCCTTGAGGAATCACTCTTCGAATGGCTTCCTACTTTATAGCTGGGTTTGGGTGCGATGGAGCGATAAAGAAGGCCATCTTGGGTGAGCACGTCCTTCTCGGAGAAGAGTCCATACAGCAGCTGTTCTATTGAATGCTAACGGTTGTTTTCCTGGCGTAGTTTCCGGGGGAATCGATCGTGGACGACCAGAGAAGATGGACAGAGACTCATCTTCTTCTAGCTACAGAGCTTGCGAGGACACTTCCTTGCTGAAAATGCCTTTTCAGAATGAGGGACTGTGAATCCATATGGCTGCGAAGGATCTTCTGTAATGAGCCGAGGCAGGAAGTCAAGCCTGCGAGTCCGAGGGGTGGCTCATTCATGCACGATAAGGTGGTCGGGCGCATGTGGCTAGCATGGTGCGATCCTGCAGGGGCTTTTCGCTGCTAAGGAAGAGCTCGTGGAGCTGGCGATATTGCGTGTAGATCAGGCAGTCGAGCTGACCTGCGAAGATGAAGGTCTCGCTGAACGCATGCTGGAAACCGTCGACGAATGCTGTCTCTTTTCAGTGATGGAAAACCGTTCCCTGGTCTTCTACCTCACACGCATCGCGGTGAGTTTTCTCACCCTAGTACTTCGGGGCGTTTACTTTTAGAAAAATAAACATTTACAGATAGCTGTGGATCCATTGGTAATCCAATCATGAGCGCTTTGTCGGTATCTTGCCAAATTATCGGTTTGCACACCGGTGGGGTCCACAACGGCAGCATTGGGGAGTGAACAAACAAAAAGAAAAAAATAAACAAACTTTAAGAGGATGCGGGAAGGGATCACTGTTTGTGAGGCGGTCTTCTCTGCATCCTCTGCAGGATGTCGGCACGCTCTTGCTGTATGGGGCTGTTCAGGTGGGACCATCTCATCGCCATTCTCATGAATCGGAATGTGAATGTGACACCTCAGTCGCTCCGCCCTCTTTCTGCGTCGCTCCTGACAACAACTATCCCACAAAGGCAGCAAAGGACAGCTAGCTAGGTTAAGAAAACGAAGGTCTTTCTGAGAAACGCCCTTTGGAACATCGTACATCCTGTGTCCTGATGATGGACTTGTGCGCCCAGCATTGAGAGGGCGGTCTGGGAGTCCTGACGCTAGAGTGGATGGAAATCCAGAACCATGGCGAACGATGGCCATCGCAGCGAAGTACTGGAGCACCCCTTGGTGCGTTCTTGCGGCTTTCTTCTCCAGTCGCGAAGCCAGGACAAAAAGTCTCACGTCTTTCTCTTTGTGCGTGCTCCCCAAGCTGCGAAGACGCGGTCTTCTCTTCGATAGCATAGTTAACCTTACGAAAATAAGAAGACTGGATGATTTGATGCCGCGCCTACTCGAGCGCCTGGATAGAGGAAACAGCTGACACTCGCAAAGATGAACGTGACGACAACCGAGAGGTGAACCTGCTTGCGAATCGGCAACCACGGCCGAAACTCGCTCTAGAATATCATGGAGTGTCTTGGCATGAGCACGAGGGCGGAGGTGACCCTCTTCTCAATGATGCCTTTCCTGAGGAAAACATTGAGCAGCACCGGAACGCCGAGGTGGCAAGTCTTCTGCTAAATAACAACACACGGAAATAGATGAGTGGTTGGACCATGGGGCAGATGGTAGATATTGCTACCCGAAGTGTCCTTCCACGGAGACTACAACGCTGGAGTGAGCTGTTCGGTATTCTTTCCAAAGTCCTGGAGTTGCCCCAGTGCTCATGAACAGCAGCACCCTCTCCCTGAAAAGGCAGGGGTCTGCGCTTCTGCTGTAGTACTGGGGTTTTCCTTGCTACGCACGTCAGCACCATTGGACGTTCGGGAGGGCATGCCCGGACTGTCACAGGCTGGAGAACGCAAATCCCTCCCGTACCTGCTCGTGGACTGTTCTGACTGACTCCGGTTCCCATAGGAACCTTCCACAACGATCCTCCGGATTCCGGCTGGCAGCCCCTTCAGAGACGTTTTACGTGTCTGTCCGTCTTTTGCAAGACGCACTGCAGCCGGCCACAGTCCTGGCAGCATTCTTCTGCGTCCGAGGGATTGTGGCAGCGTGGAGCAAAACCCTGGAAGAAAAGGACGAAAGGGATGCCGTCGAATAAGCAGTTTGCTTCCAGCGGATAGCTGCTTGGACCCAACGGCCCCACCTGAGGAGTATGCAAAAGGACCTCGCTAACATCCGGTAAAGAATGGACACTTCCTCCAGGGAGCACTGATCCCCCTTCCAGGCCCTTCAGAGTGTTTTTATTTATTTCATTTTTTTCATGTTTAATTTTTTTTTTCCCTGCCCCACCGTTGCCGATGTGAGTTCGTCGTACTGAATACCGGCGACCCGGCAGGTTCAGTGAGCAATTGGATGTAGAAAGCTACATGCTTCGCCCTGAGAGTTGTGGGTTTTTTGCTCTTATATAAGGAACGCCCCCGCGGCAACTCCCAGTGGAAAAAACGGCTCGAGAAAAACATTCCTCAGCGAGCCGAAGTGCAAGTAGCTGGAGGGGGCAGGTGTGCTCCGGGAGTAATTAATAGGTGTAGGTTTAAACCTCCGCCCGTTGATAGAAACGCTCTGCGAGCAGAAGCACGCGGACAACCATCTGTGCGCAAAGATGAGCTTGGGAAACTTGCTGGAAAGACAGCCGGGAATGGAGGACAGCGACAACTACCTGTTCTTCGACTACGACCTTTGTCGACAGGTCGGAATGCGAGGCAGAGTGGAATCGACTCTGTTCGACCATTCGCGGCCTGAACTCGAGGTATTCCCGCGTAATGGGGGATCTTCTTCGAAGGTGTGACGTATGCCGAAGAACTGTAAGAACCTTCCAGAAGCAGCAGAAGATCTCAGCTAGTTCCTGAGGGTGTTCACTCTTGAGAATCTCGAGAACTAAAACCGCATCAAACGCTTGGTCTGCGAGTTCTGCAAGCAATTTCTTCCGGATCGCTTGTCCATTGGATTCGGGGAAGCATGCCCTTAACAAAAAACCGTATCTGCATGTCCGACATTACTTGAGGACCTTCAACGTCCGTTGCCTGACCGAGTACCGAGTCGGGGTCGATCGTCAAACCTGGCATCTCGGACCCCCCAGCCTGCTAACGACAAGCGACGGCAACAATCGGCCCCTGGTACTATACAAAGCCTCTTGCAAAGATTCCAACCTACCTTCATGCCAGGGCACCTCCGAAGCAGGATTTTTTGCGATTCATGCTACTGCCGATGCCCCGGCAATGGGAGAGGTAGATACGAAATGTTTTTTCCACTTTTTCACGACCAATGAGATTATCAGCGCTATCGGAAAGCTCAAGAGGCGAAAACAGCCAAGGGATAACAGTTTTCCTACGGGATTCCATTAGTGTTTCGCGTGAGAGTCGACTCCTTTGGTGCTTAGGTTGATAAAGGTGATCGGGACGAAGGAAATGTTTCCCGCCTCGTTTCAGTCAGCAAGGGCTTATCCTCTTTTAAAGTCAGGAGACCTCAAATAATTAAGCAACTAAAGTCCGATCACCGTCGTGAACGCAAACGCCAAGTTGCTGGCAGGACTGCGGGCTGCGCGTTTGGGAGAGGTGGCAAAAAGCTTTAAAAGCATGGAGCAGACTTACTCTGTTCCTGGGCGGAGCATGGACGCCAGCCTGTTCTTCTCCAGCACATGGTTTCGTGTGCTACGCGAGGAAAAAAAAGAAAGGGTCTTGTCGGCAACTCCAGTTTGTGGGTTTCCGCTGGGCAGGCAAGGTAGAACTGGGCGGGAGCCCTAACGATTTCAGTCGATCTGCACAAAGCGTTCGACTATGCGGACCGAGAGCTTTTTCTGAAGCACCTGGAACGCATCAGCTGCTGACCCGCCTTAGCGGTCAACCCGCACTCCTAGAGACGCGGATTCATTTCTCCCTCAAATTGATATCTGCCGTTGCGGTGTGGCATAAGGCAAAGAGAAAGCGTGAGTGCCCTATACTTCACCACCTACTTTGAGTATGTGCTGAGTGGATACAGGGCAACTCTGGCCACTCTGCAGAGCACGTGTTCTGGTTTATCACTCAGAAATGCCGGGGCTTTTATTATGAAATTTTTTATCAAAATTTAATAAACTCAAAATTATGTTTCTGCGGTAAAACACTTGGTTCTACCACGTTCAGGAGATTTGCTATCAAATGTTGCTAAGACCTGTGAGGTCCTCTCCAGCGGCGAACAGAAAAGCCAAACAAAAAATAAACAAAAAGAATTAAAAAGGGGAGAAAAATGTTTTTTCGGAAAAGAGTGGGGGGCAGGGAATGGATCACTGCAAGTCTGGATTGATCCTCCGCATCCTATTCAGGATGCTGACAAGTGCTGCTGTTGTATTATTTCGGTGGTGCAATCTTGTCGCGGTCTCCAAAAAGATCATCGTCCAGTGGATGGCAACCCTTCCTTTTTGGTATCTTTTGGCGTTCCATCTTGCCAGAATGCCGCGAAAACTGCAGACAACAGCTAGAGACGCGGAGGAGGGTAGGACATCACGCATAAAGAGGTGCTGGAAAATGTCTATAGGGTCTCCCCCTGGAATATTCAGGATAGACTAGAGTCGATCTCAAAGTTCACCGAGGGCGACGCACTCTATTAGGAGATGCGGGTAGGTTTCCCTTTCACTGCACCCTGCACAATGGGCATTTGCACTTCCAAGTGTCCATGAGAGAGGCGTGCTCTGCAGAGGATTTTTCAATCTAAGAGCAACGGCGTTTCTTCCCACATCATCAGAAGAATGCCGCTACCAGAACACGCTAGAGGACACTTCACCTTCTCCAGAGGTATTGAGAACAGCTCACCCCAGCACGCTAGTTCTTTCGGCGGGACGTACGGGGTCACAGCGTCCGCTAGCTCCCGAATTGTCAACCCCTTTAACGATTTTTTCGTGCCTCTCATGAAGCAAGACACTTCCCATGTTCACCGTTCGTCGCTATCCCTAACGTTCCTCAGAGAGTACAGCACTGGGTTAAAAGGAGTAAAAGATGCTTAGAGTTGCTTGCGTTGGTGCAATGAAGCGGAATCGCTCCCTCATCTGCTCTTCGACTGCGGTTCCTCCAAGGACTGTGTCAGAGGCTGGCTCGAGCGCTCCTCCACCAAGGGGAAACCGCAATGATTTTAATAAGCCGCTTCTTCACGCCAGGCGTCCTCTCGTTAGATGCGGTTGTCGCAACGATCTGTTGCATCCGCGCCATGACAAAACCCATCGCCAGTTGGAGTCGCAGGTGAGCTCTCGAGAGGTCACCGCAATAGCCGACGGGAACATGACGTCGGCTATCAGGTGTATTCCGCCTCGCTCGAGCCGTTGATCATGGTCCACGCGGAAACTGACTCCTGAAGCCAGGCAGTAGAGTTCGCAGGGAAGCAGGAGATCCACGTGTTGTTCCTCATCAGAGCTAACATCTGGCGCAGCTGATCTCTAGAGCTGTTGAGGCTGCGTTCGTAAGACACAAGGATCGAAGAATATCCTTCTCAGCTGGTCGCACTGCTGGCGAGGAGGCGTGAAGGTTCGCACCAGGGCGTGGTCCAGAACTTCGCCGTAAGGGCGAGTTTTCGAAATTGGAGCTGCCGCTCCATGCGCTTTAGCGTAAGAAGGCCCAATCCACCGTCCCTGCGTTTTTCGTTACTCACAAGTCTTTGAAACGGACACGGGACCTCCGTGTGCCCCACAGGGTTTGCCTCAGGAAGCCCACGTTTTGTTTTTTGATGATTGGTGGGGCGAACAAACAAAAAGTAAAAGCAGAAGAATGGAGGCTGGGAAAGCGTTCCACACCGTGGCCCGTTCCTGCAAGTAAAACTTGCCATTCCGGAACAAGCCGATCGCCAACTTCACTTTTGGAGACGGTCGGACCAGATTTCTGCAGCGCAGAAGTCCCCAACGGAACGCCAAGGTATTTGATGTACCTACCCGTAGGGTTCCCCAGGCGGATTCAGTCCGGCCATATAGCCTAAGCCGTATTTACAGTAATTATTAAAGATTTCGCCCTGTTCAACTCTAGGCCCTCCCCGCGGCGCAGCAGCTCAAAGAAGTCTTCGAGTGCCGAAGTTGGGGCGGACCCGGGGAGCAGGAACAGAAGGTCGTCAGCATAGACCGACACGGCAGGCGTTCCGGGACACTAGCTCGGCAGAGTTGCCAGTCTCTCTGTATGCTCTTAGCTACAACTCAAAGTAGATGCTGAAGAGCAGGGGGCTCAGGCTGTCCCCCTGCCCTATGACGCAGCGAACCGGCACGCCATACACGTGCCGGCCGCTGAAACAAATATTGGTGAGGGCGAATCGCCAGCAGGAGCGGAGATAAGCCGGAAAGACGGTCGGAAATCCCATGCGTTCCAGTAGTTCCAGAAGGAGTTCCCGGTCGATGCAGTCATGAGCTTTACGCAAACCGACTGCGACTTAAAGGGCTGCGAACGCGACTTTCTCCTTCGTTTTCCCCTCCATGTTCAGAGGAGAACCCAGGATTCTCTTCACTCGTCTATGCTTTGCGTTGTCGCAACTGCCACCTTGTGCTGGTGAGGAACAGGTTGGCCTTCATAGTTCGTCCGGGAGCAGCGTAAGTCATCTTCAGACCGACCACAGATTCCGTCCCAGTTGCTCAGCCGATAATTTGGCGAGCAACTTTGTGTTCCGGTACGCCTGCCTTGTCGGCGTATGCCGTTAGTCTATTGCTTCTGCTTGCCATGTCCACACCAGCAAGCGGTACTTCTAGATGTTAAGCCGGCGAATGAGTCTGAAGGTAAACAGGGCAAAATCGTCGGGGGTTGCAGTTGGTGCGACGTGGGCTGGATGACCTAACTGGATCCGCTTGGAGATCCCCACGGGATAGTGCTCGGTGTACCTTGGGGTTCCGTTGGGGGAATTTTGCCATTTGAAATTCTAGACCAACCGTCTTCAGGAGGTTGAGATGGTGACTGGTTCATTCCCTGAGAGCAAGTTTCACTTGCCGGCACGAAACGCGGTCTGGAACACTATTGCTGTTTTCACCTTGGCTTTCTGCAATTTGTTTCCATTTTCCCTCGAGACGTGTAAGAGCCGGCTAGAGATCTTCGAATCGACCTGTGGAACAACAGAAGGCGCGAGTCTTGCTGAAGAACTTGTGCATGGGGAGTTGGGACAGCGATGTGAACCATGGCGATCGCAAGGAAATACTGGAGCATCCTATGGTGCATTCCTGCAAAATTTCATGCCAGCAGTGTATCCCCAACGAAAGGGCTTGCGTCGTACTTTTTGTGTCGCAGCCGGAAGGTCAGAAGATGCAGTTTCCTTTTTAGACGCGTGGTCAATCTGGCAAAGGAGAAGGGTTGGATGGTCTGTAGTTCCGCGGACTCTAGCTCCTGGATAGAAGAAACAGTTGACACGTTAGCGAAGATAAATGAGTCTAGAACTGAGATGAAGAATATAGATGCATAAGAATTTTCCAATAATATCAAATAATAATGTTTCACGCCGCATCAAATACCTTTCTTCTGACATAGAAGAAGAGCTTTGCAGTGAATGTGCATTGCCAATGGATGAGTCTACAGACATCCCAGTGCTCCCTGTATCCCTGGTGTTTCTGGGTTATGCATTTGACAATCTCATTAAAATTTACACATGTGCGAATATCTACAAGAAAGAACTACCGAAGAAGATGTAATCACTTGCATCAATAATCATATTACGATACAGGTAATCGGTGGAGAGGAGTGTATTCATATTTGTACAGGTGGTGCTCAAGCAATAGTAAGAACTAATGAGGAAGTTTTTACACCGGCGACGTGCCGGGACGCACGTCTCCCTGCCAGCTGTGTATGCAGAACGAGAGGACTTGCGTCATACCTTTTGTGCCCCGGCCGAAGGATGAGAGGATGCGGTCTCCTCCTTGGGCACATGGCCACCCTGGCGAAGCAGAACAGATGGATGGTCTGTTGTCCCGTCAACTCTAGCGCCTGGCTGGAGGGGAGCGTTGCCATGTAAGCAAAGTTGAATAAGACAATATCTGAAACCTGAAACTGCTTGCGATTCAGCAACTACGTCCGCTTCTCGTTTTGGAAGATCTTGGAGTGTCCCTGCAGGAGCAGTGGGCATAGACGACCTTTCTTGCTGCATTTTCTGAGGAGCGCACTGGGAATCAGCCAATGGTCACGGTGGAAAGTCTCCTGCGAGATCGCAGGAAGGCAGAAGATGATGAGTGGTTGAATCATGGGACAAATGGCGGAAGTCGCGTCCCCAAGGATCCTTCCTCGAGGACTGTCCTCGAGGAAGGAGCCGAAGGGAGAGCTGCATGACATTCAGTTTGGAGACGTTGAATGGCCTCCAGTGCTGAAGGATATGAGCACGCACTCTCTGAGGGGACTGGAGTCGGCACTTCTCTTGCATTGGGATCCCCCTCGCAACGCACGCTGACAGCATTAATCGCTGGAGGGAGTAAGCTCAGAATGTTGCGGGGAGTAACAATCCCTCCTGCACCTGCTAGTGGACTATGTTGCCCTCCGGCTTCTTTGGGAACGCTCTGCTGCGGTTCTCGGAATCCTTGGCAAGGAAAATGTTTCCTGGGGAGAGTAGTGCGGGGAAAAGGTCGCTGCTCGCCTGGAGACGTCCTCATGAGCAACGCGTATGTCTCGACGAGCCCTTCACGACCGTGGAAATCTCTTCAGCCATCGCGGGACTCAAGAGGTGGAAGACGCAAGGCGAGGATGGCCTGCCAGTGGAGTTCTTCCAGTGTTTCGCGGAGGAGCTCATACCCCTGAAAACGAGACTCTCTTCGCTGATGCAAGACACGGACGATGTCCCCTCCTTGTTTTGCTTAGCGAAAGTGCGTCTCCTACCGAAAAGCGGAGGATTTGCTCCTGTTGAACAACTGGCGTCCGATCATCTTGGTGAATTCGAACATCAACTTGTTCTCGAAGCTCTGCCTCGCGCGCCTAGGGAGCATCTCTAAGTCCTTGGTAGCCCGGAGAAGTCTTATGCTGTTCCTGGGCAGTCCATGGATGCGAACCTCCTTTTCGCACGGACATGGCTTCAACTGCAGTAACGAGTGGCGCTGGATTTGCGAGTAGTAGTGAGAGCTACTACCGACCAAAGGCGTAAGAACCGGCTGAGGGAAGAAATACCGAGAGATTTGGCGATCGCAGTCGATCTACACGAAGCGTTCAACTGCATCTACAAGGAAGTCCTTCTGCAACACTTGCAACGTCTCGGTCTCTCGGGCAACCTGCTGGTCTACTTGCGCTCTTGCTGGCGCTACGAAATCATCTCTATCTGTTTCAGCGGCTCTCACGTGTGTGGCCTGCCGGTAAGGCTGGGCATCAGACAGGGAGACAACTTAAGCCCTCTGCTCTTTAGCATCTTCTTCGAGTTGGTGCTGAAGTTTTGTTTATTACGACATTCTTGTTACATTTGTACCTTATATAAGGGTTAGTTTAAAAACATATTTGTAGAGTTCAATTTTACAGAGGTTTCAATCGCCTTTGAATACACAGCTGTTCAGGGAGGAGCATTGAAAGAGGGTTAGTGTATTAAAATAACACTTAGAGGGACGTTAGCACCTGAATAGCTTCGCTATTGGAAATGCGGAAGAGTTGTCCAAAAGGATGTCATCTGCTGGCGGACCTACACTGTGATGGAGGAGGACTGCTGTTTGTATTTGAGATATAGGGCACACCTCTCTGTGTGTTTGGTACATATTCTCATGGCAAAGATTTCCTTCGAGGTTTTCTGCTGGATGCGCAGAAGGATTGGGCGTGGAGATATGGTTGATGAATATGTCCCGGGAAAGTTTTATAATTTCTGTACATAGATGCCTAGAGATCGCGGTAATTGTTCTTTGAGGGATTCCGAGCAATTTTAGGAGTTTATCATTTTCCGGATCCCATGAGACGAGCTCACGAATTACAAATGCTTGGTGGTGTTGATGGTGCACAAGCCCTGATTCTTGAGGGCGGTCTCGATCTCAGCGTACTTCAGGATTTCTCTTGCACGCTGTAGCGATGATATACGATTTTCAAAGGAGATCACAACGTCAATGATAACAGCTGTGAACGCATTCTGTAAAAATATGTCGGGGAGAAAAGTGGAGTTTAACATGTCTACTCGGCGATCCTTCTGGGCAACGGGCCATCGAGGGGAGAGGATCTTGAACAAGGCGTCGACAACGTCATGTCGTTGGGTGATCATTGTCACAATGACACAGGGCATGAGCCAATGTTTCTTTTATGTAACCACATCTTCGGCATTGCTCAATTTCACTAGGCGTTTTCCGATTTCCGTTGAGATATAAGAGGTTCAAACGGGCACGGTGTATAAATCTGCGAAGCGGAGTTGATCACATGCAGGCAGGAAGGACATGGAGGCTTCGTGGAGGGCTATACATTCTACTATCCTACCATGGTCTGGCTTGGCTAGAAGCGATAAGCGTTTTTGCTCTCCAAAGTGAGCACATATCGTCCGTGCTACTTGTCGACACTGCGGAAAGGAGAGGATTTTGGGGTTTTCATGTTCGGGGAAGGATAAAGAGAGCGTCACATCATTGTGAGCAAAATTCCACGTTATGGGAAGGTGCTTCCTTGCTTCCCGTAGTGTGGACCACATTGTGCGAGAATCACCACTTGAGCGGTCCAAGAGGGACGAACAGCATCCATCGAGGAACCGAGTAAACAGAACCAATTTTGGCGGCACATGAGCCTTCCTGCTTATGGCTTCGGAGAGGGAGGAGAAGATGAGATCAGTCACATGGGAATGCGGACACATTTGTAGCTTGAACGCAGAGTTAGCGATCATTTTTAGTGCTTCTTCGACAAGAAGCATTATCCCGATGCATCCATCACGTACACTTTTCATAGGTATTTGATGATGATCCTTCTATAAACGAAAGAATGCTTTGCTTTAGCGTATTCCGTATTGTTTTATCAATCTTGGTCCATGACGATAGTGGCTTGGTGCCAAGACGAAGGCCATGTACTAATGATGGCAAGAAAAAGCATTTGATGGCGTCCAGTTTCTGCCATGGGACTAAGGAGGAGTCGGCAATGATTTTGAAATGGGCAATGAAGGTATCCACGTTTCCGTCGTACATGAGTGGATCGAAGCCGATGGGTTTCTCTAAATAATTTCTCTAGTATTTGAAGGAAAAGGAACGGAATTAATGCGCCGCTCACAGATATTGGGGAATTCGCACTTGTAATGGGGAAGCTATGTAGTGATGGGAAGTACGCATTTATTGGGACCTATTTGCAAGTTTGCAGCTCGGGTTGAATCTGCCGGTGTAGTGATGGCCAGTTGTACAGGCCCACGCTGGCCAACTGTCCCAAGCTCCTGAGCTCTTGCTTCTCCTTTTACCCATGTTCACCCCGGCATCCAGTCTCGAGGATTTCTGCGAGCTGAATTGTCGGGGAGTGGGCGTGAGCGTGAACAGGAGCAAGAGTGTCATCGTTACTTTGGATGCGGCGTGGGAGGGGCGCTCTGACTAGAGCCGCCAAGAAATCCCCACGACCAAGTGTTTGAAGTACCTTGGCCTTCCGCTGGACGACATCACTCCAGTGGAAGCGTGGTAGGACTGTCTTTGGAAGGTAGAGAGTGCTCTGGAGCCGTTCCAGATTGGCAGGTTCGTCCTGTCGGAGAGGGCCTCCGTTCGGAACACCTTCGTTGCCCCCGTCCTCTGCTACCTCTTCTTAGTTTTCCCGCTCCCTCGTTTGGTCCCAGATCCGGGGAGAGAGCCTTTAACACAAAACCTTGTAAGGCTCTGCAAGGTCCTGTGTCCCATTGAACGACTGTGGCGCCACGCCAGGATGCTGGCTTGAGGATGGTAAAAATCGTCACAATGTCGGACAAAAAACATGCCCCGTTAAACCCACACTTCGTTCCAAACTTCCATTATCGCGACCTGCGTGCCAATTGACTTCCTCCTTTGCTTGTTCTGTCTCCGTTGGGAACAAAGTTCCCAACTGGCTTATTTTAATAAGCGCCCGGCGTGACCGGAAAACAAATGTAAGCAGCACTTGTTTTTTTCTTTCCATTTTTTTTGATGCTTCATCCCTGTTTGCTGCGCAACTTAGCCGGTGTTTTCGTTTGTAATCCAGTGCCTCCTGGAGCAACCTCGAAGACCCCTGCCCCATTCCATCGTTTTTAATATTCTTTTTGTTGTCCCCTGCTTTGTTCCTATCTTTCGTTATTTCCGACCTAAGTGCAGAGGGATCCTCCCTTCTGCTTGTTTTGTCGTCGATGGGAAACTTTGCTCTCGAATGGTTTGTTTTCTATAAAATAAGCGTCCCAGCGTGACCGGATGATTAACCTCAGCAAGCTCTCAAGCTGGCCGCGCTCCCTCGAGAACGAGCAGTTTTGTGCCAGTGGTTTCTCCGTCGCTTGTGTGTTCCTGTGTGCGGTTCCTCTGTGGTTCACTCTGTAAATCATGGCCAGCACCCAGGATCCTATGAAGGTCGAAGCCGTCGCATCCGTGCAGGGAATGACGGTCGCTTCCGGGAAACTTGCCTCGGCACTGGTGAGGTCATTAACTGATGAGGGCATACGCTGATTGTGGATGCCTCCGGGGCGTTTCATGGACAAACTCCCCAGAATGCGGAGCTGCAGGCTTACGTTACTCATGGCTCCAAGCCGGGACTCCGCTACCAGGTAAGTTCTGACGCCTGGGCGCGTTGCAAAGGAGTTCGAACGGGAACTGTGTCGCGTGAAGGTCAAGCCCGAGAACCTAAACTTTTTCATGCTTGTTTGCGGAAAGGGGTACTGGAAGCTGCCCTGTAAAGATGCGCTTCTTACACAGCAGCTGCTGCGAACTTTTCTGACTATCGAGGGACGGAAGGTCATCCCCTCTGTAGATTACCAATCGTTCGTCGTACATTTAAACGAGATGGAGGACAGATTAAAGGACTGTGAAATAACAGCGTCTATTCGGAATTTTGAAACAGTTCACGCGTTATGAGAAGATCTAACCCAGCCAAGAGGCCGGAGTGGATCTACTGTGGGCTCGCCACAGCGAGAGTCACGGTATAGAACCTCCACCGTGACTCTTGTGAAGTTGCTTCCTCCCAAGACCAAAAGTACTGGAGTCGTTCCCTGAACTCCCGTTTGTGAGAGAGCCGCGCATTTGCACACAATGCGACAGAGATGGGCACTTCATTAAAAAGTGCTCTTCCGATGGCTGCAACTTCTGTAAGGAGCTCGAGCACTGCGCGAAAAAGTGTCCCGTGCTCAAAAAGCGAAAACTCCTGAAGATGCGCTCTAAACAGGGAAAGCCCGCATCAGATGATTCTAAAGAAAAATCCGAGTAGCGCGTTGCTAGCGGACTCATGAGGAAAACCTCTTCCGCTGAGGGATGCAAGCCTCCGCCTCCCTCGTCGGATGTGGCAGCTGGCAATCCGAATTCTGCAGGCAGGAAGAAAACGCGCGCATCTGCGGTAACGAGCCCTTGCACGGAAAAGTCAGCAGCTGCACAATTGCAGAAAAGTGCTTTTCTCAGCCTTTCTCAGGCCTCCTCGGCGGAAAAGCCACAGAAGAAAAAATGCGGAAAGGAGAAACAGACAGTCACGAGCGGGCGCGGAACTGTCACGGCGGAAGCGCATACGAGAATAAACGAGACGGTTAGGTCCAGTGGGGATGCAGCAGCAAAGTCTACTGACATCTCTTTCGAGGTGATAGGAATTCTCCATTCACCGCCTTTAGGTCTTGCAGTGCGAAGCACGGGCTGCTATGGTTCAAATGCCTCGACGAATCGTAGGGAAGAAAGCGAACCCACACCATGCAGAAGGAAGAAGGAATGCCAGCTGACGACGAGAAAACAAAGTCGCATCTCGTCACAACCCCCGAAGGCAGCATCACTAGCGGCCTCAATAGAAATGCTACAGGCTGTTGCCTACATCGCGAAAGTGACAGGTAAGAGCAAAGAATATTGAACTGAGGTGACGAGGGAAGGAAAACATAAGAATACCAACCCCCCTCAGCTTGTTGTGCCGAAGGTAGATGATGCGGAGGAATTTCGCGAGCTGAAAAATGCGCAAGAAATGGCAATCACTCTTACTACCTGCACCTTTGTTGTCCCTCGTTGCGACAGAGGTGCTGCCGTCAAGATCACAAGAAGCTGGACAGAAGGATCCTACGAAAACCACCGCAGCTAGGCGCATGGAAAAATGAGCAATACGTCAATCTCGCGCGCGGCATTCGGATTTAGAGTTCGAGTCTGGTTACTCAAATAAGCGCGAAACCCTGAGGAAACCCGGGGCATGCCAGGTTGAAGTGAGCAGGCATGAGTCAGCCATGAGTCTCCAAGTCAGCCGTTGTGTCCGCGAGATGATGACCGCGCAGGAAACAAGTGACATGACTTTTTCTGCAAAGACTTCGCAGTAGGGTTCATGCGGCTACTTATTTTGTTGCAAAGGAGCCATGAGAAGATTGCAGTTTTTTTCGTCTTTTGTCACCTCACCTCCGTCTGTCCTACCTCCTGGTGTCCGCAGTTTATTCCGCTTTCAGAAGATGGCGTTGCCTCCGCGAGCGTTACATTTGTTGCCTCTGCTACCTTTAGGGGCGCTGTCTCTGCGCAGGCGTAAACTGTCCCTTTTGCGCTGCGAAGGGCGCTGTCTCCTCATCAGGCGAGTGACGACGCGTTGCATGTGCATACGCTTAGGAAACTGTTGCAGCGGCTGCGCTTTCCTGAGAAGTTTCGCTCGCGACCGCACTGGGCTCAGCATCCGCGTGTGAGGCACGGTCATCGCTTCCCTCCTCGAAGCAGTCGACCGCTGACGTGCCGGGTGCCTCGATCTCCACAAGGCGTTCAACTGAGTTAACCAAAGCTACTTTTGGAGCTTCTGGAAGGCATTGGTCTCCCAGCGCAACTCTTAGTCTGCTTGCGCGCTTGCTGGTGCCACGCGCTAACCTACATTTCTTCTAGCGGCTATCACGTGTACAGTATTCCAGTGCAAACATATCAGGCAAGACGACAGCTTAACTTCGATGCTCTTCAGCATCCCATTCGAGTTCAGGGAGTACAGCCTGACAGCGGCTGACCTGCCCAGCTCTCTCCCGGGAGCGCCTGTCTTGGCCGCTTACGCAAACGACCTGCTTCTCTTGCATCCCACGTCCACCCCGGCTGCTAGGCTCAAAAATTTCTTCAAGCTGATGCTCCTGGGAGCAGGTGTGGGCGTCAACAGGTCGAAGCTCACTGTCATCACGGTTGGCTTTTTTACGTGGGAGGGACATTCCGATGGATCCATCTAGGGGTACCCACGTCCAAGTGCTTGAAAAACCTCAGCGTGCCGTTGGGCGATTTCACTCCAATAGAAAAGTGGTCGGACTGAGTTCGGAAGGCAGAGAGGCAGAGAGGCTCTCATAGCGTTCCAATATAACAGATCTTGCCAGAGCAGGCTTCCGTACGGAACACCTACGCTGCACCGTCCGCAGCCCCCTTTTTTTGTTTGTCCGGCCCCCAACTTGACCATGATCCGGACTCGACTCCTGTTGAGGAACGATCTGTGGTGCCCTGAGAGGTCTAGGATTTGTCTCAAGGACCTGAAGGCTCTGCGTCGGGATGCAGTCTTAGGCATCCTAACGTTAGAGAGGATCAAGCTGCGAGTACAGTTTTGGATATTGGCACTTTGTGCCAAGCTATGGCCTCATCCATGGTGTGCTATCGCGCTCCTGTTACTGCGGGGCTGTACTGGCGGCGTGAGACTGCTTTTTTGATATCGCATGCCCAGTTTTCCAGGAGAGAATTCGACTTTTTGCTCAGGCAGCTGGCCTCGGTTTGCTTCAGGGGATCTCCTCCCTCCCAGCAAACTCTAACGTTTGGCTGCAGGAGACAGTGCCATCTGGGCAACGCATTAGCAAGTGTCTTTTGTGGAACATCGTTGCGTGCACTTTTTCCCGTAGTGTCCGGTGAGCAATGTGCTGCCGGACCAGGACAATTTGACTTGCCTGACCGCCACTCCTCTTGCCGCAGCGCTAAGGGCAAGTGATGACGGTTGCCTGCCGGTGGAGTGAGAGGTCTTTTGAACTCTTTTCGAGGAAAGCAGGTGGATAAAAACTGGGAGACGCTGCTCCCCCTTGCAAATGTGCGAAGGAACACTTTCGGTAAAGAGAGTTGTTCAGTGTTCGCTTGTTGACCTTGAGGTTCCCCCTCACAAGTGAACAGCTGTGTTGCCTCTCCGATGGGAAGAGAACGTGGTTCTGCTGTTGTTTTGGGGTGTTCATTTGCCGGCTTTAGTTTCCAAGGGAGTTGCGGCGATTTTTCCAAGATGCGTCAATTTTTCAGTCGTGGCGACCTCTTGATAGGCAGGGTCATCGCAACGATCAGTTGCATTTGAGCCATTGCCATAAACTCTACGTGTTGTGTCGCACACGGTAACCGCCAAGGTCACCAGGTTTGCATATGTCATCATGAAGACAGCTGCCTGGTGGCACCATCTCGGGAATGAATTAGGGAAGTAGATCACCGGGATTCAGCTGCGTTTTTGAAAAGATGGAATGGGTTACACCAAAGTTATTTTTCCCCTGACTTACATTTTTTTTGTATTTTCATATTTATTTATTGGCAATGCCTTTCCTTCTGATCCGGGCTTTCAGTGTACCATATCTGCATGCCAGGGAGTCCTCTCTTTAAACTGCTGATCCCTTTGTATGGAGAACCTTGTTCCCAGATGGTTTGTTCACTTTCTGAAGAATCGCTCCGCCACAATTAGGTGATAAACGTCTTCAAGGGAGTTTTTGTATTCTCGCGACACAACGGATTCTCGCTGCATTCAGCGCCTTCAACTTCTTTTCTCTCCTTCTTGTGTTTTTCAGTATCCACCACCTGCCCTTCATGCTCCTGGCCGTTCTCCTGGGTGTTTCTAGCCCTTGAGAGTAATGCGGAGATCACCTGGCCTTCGTTGGTGTTGGCGTTTGGCATTACTGCCTTTACATCATAGAGTCTCCTGTAAACCCCTCACTAAGGAAAGGTGACAACCAACTGAGGAGCAGGTAACAGCACACGCCTTTCTCGCGGCTGCACGGACGGTGAAGAGGATGAAGTCATCCGCGATTTCAGTTGTTGTGGCATTGACAGAAAGGCTGCATGGGCTCCGTTTTCATTTGCAGTTGCTGTTGACGACCAAACGGCGTACCTTACTATACGGGTCGGGTGAGCGCCCAGTACACCTTATCAGCGTATGGTGCCGATCTTTGGTTTGCACTGCTCATGTATTTCCCGATGGAGTTGCTCGACAACTTCAGGCTGGTGCATTGTGTAGGTTAGGTGAGCTGAAAGAAGTGAAACTCATTTGCATTCTCAGTTACTGCATTTTGCGCTTAAGATTCAAACTGGTTGCACCCACGAATTTTGCGGTCCAAATTCTTTGAGGGAATTTTTCCTTTTGCTATCGCGGATTGACTGCCTCTTGCAAGCGCACAAGAAGCTCGACCCGTTCCTAAAAAGCAGACTCCTCTTTCCAGAAAAAAGCGCATTCTGGAACCTCTACGAGGTTCTCCTTCTCGTTCCCTACCCTTTGTATGCATATTCTTTAGTGAAGTACACAAAATAAGAAATAGTGTTCTGCAAAAGGCTTCTCGGAGCTCAAAGACGTACAGAGTCCTGTTGAAACACGTGTGCGGTTTACGTGGTTATTAAAGAAGTGGCTTCCTGAAATTGTGGCAAATAAATCTGCTTCAGCTTCAATTCAAGAGACTGCTCTCCTGATCAATTATCAGACACCTATTTGTGCACTCAAGCACGTATTCTCGAGCAAGCAGCTGCTGGCTGCGGAAGGTTTGCAACTTCAGACCTCTGCGCAGTCGCAGAGGTCTGAAGACCTCGGCTTCCCGCTCAGCCAAATGAAGGCCATCACAAGAGCACACCAGTGTACCCCCCTTCGTCCAACAGAGAATTGCTCCTGGAAGCAAACGTAATCCGAACGAGAACTGCGATGACGAATCTCACAAGTGGAGACAGTTCTGACAAAACGCCAGAAGAGCTGCGGATGTAGTGAGCGACGAAGTAGCACTGCCGATTTGCCGTCAGTCACTCCCATAGCCTCATTAGTGTTCTTCGCTTTCAAAAAATACGGCAAATTTCAACAGCAAAGTTGCTGGTTCCCTGCAAGTTCCTGGTCACCAAGTCCTGGAAACTTCTGGGTGTCTGAATCGCGCATACTCTCGCTCACGCCGGAAGAAGCTCGGACCCACTCAGAGGACTTGTTTGAGGGAGTGAACTTTTCGGGATACCATTTAATGGGCTCGCGCGATTGAGAGGGAATCGTGGCTCCCCCACAGTAGCAGCATTTGATGCTGCTGATGTTGTTTTAAACACTGCAGTGGAAGACGCACCGCCACTACTGGACAACAAGGGACATCAGTATCAAGCGCAGCGTTTGCGGGTAAGAAAGTGACCTTCCACTATCTGTTTGCGAAATGTGCTTTGTAAAGGATGTTATGGAGATGTCTCATCGAGTCACACCTTTTCCCAGTGGATAACCTACCATGCATTCTTAAAAGCTTCTCCTGTGAAGTGGCTGCTGAACAACATCCTCCTCCGTTGCAGTGCTGTCTCGGAGCATGCACGTATCGGTGTTAGCTAGATGCAGCATTTGGATACTTTCAAAAAATGCATCGGCTGCAGTGCCTCACCAGCTCGAATTCGGATAGACACCATTGCTGCTCCGCATTGAGGAACACAGATGCAATGCAAAAAGCACCATTCTGCCTCACGAAAAGAATGAAAATGAAGAAAGTTTTCACTCCGTAGTTTTCCGTTTTGCCTCGGCTGCGATGCAACTGTGAATTTGAGGCAGTCAAATGCTACGCACTAGAGTGCTGGCTTGCTACATGGTTGCGAGAACCAGAGGATTGAATCAATAGCTACAATAGCTGAATGATGGCTCGTGTCCAATGGAGGAAAGCGCCGCAGAGATCAGAAAGAGATTCAGTATTCGGAGGGTGCAGAATCAGCGGACAGCGTTTCTCACTTTAAGATGGTTTCTGGAAGGATTGTCAAGGAAGCTTTTTCAATTTCATCGAAGCACAGTAACCGTTTGCAAAAAGCATTTTGTTTTCAAGAAATAGGAAGACATCAACAGTTTTGCAGAATTCGAATTTCGTACGGTAAGAGGGAAACTTATCACAACCTTTTGATATCCTCGATGGATTCAAACACTAATTTTCCCAGCAGCATAATCCACATTTGGATTCTTGGAAGAGAACAAGAAGCAGATGCGACCGAACTGTTCCTTAATAAATAAGCGGGGTCTTAGTCTGAAGCAGCTTTTTGATTGAGAACGAGATTCCCCAATCATAACGTGTTATTCGCCATTATCATCTTTTTTGCTGAAGAAAGTTGCAATTGTAATGACTAACTGACGATCACACCACATCAATGGCTATTCTTTCTTAAGTGATCCTAAAGGCTACGCCTGAGGCATGTTGAAGAGAAGATAGACTCACTAAGGTAATCCCTCCGCATGAAAAAGAACGAGGTGCTTCACCTTTCTCAACTGTGTCTGCTGTTGAAGGCATTTGCATAAGGTGCCACAGGAAGCAGCCAGGAAGCACTGATTACTTTCAGAGGCGTCGGGACAAATCTGCGGTCTTCACTCCGTTCTCTGGTGCTGGAGCCGAACCATGGCAGACAGAGAAACCGGCGTTTGCGCAATTTCTTCCTCGTAAAGGGCTTTGTAGGTAACGCTTGTTTTATATCAAAATCACGTTCAAATTACGGCTCATGAAAAAAAAAAGGGACGTTTCCGAGAACTTGCTGTTTTCAGTGCATTCTGCGATCTCTCTGTGACGCATTTTCGAAAATCTGCAAAGCCTCACAGAGCTCTCTCAACTCTGGAGCCTAACCTTCTTTGCCATTGAACGCTTTCCTTACTGTTTAGAGAAAAACCCTGCAACGGGTTCATGATGCATTTGCATTTTCTTCACTACACTGGTGATAAACATGAGATGCGTCTATACAAGTATCGAAAATTCAAAGGCTTTACGAACGCACGCCAAAGAGCCTTGAAGAAACAAATCGGTTGTAATCTTAGGAATATGGATAAAGAATTCCGTTGACCAGCGGCTGTTTTGTCGGTTGAGAGTTGCCCTCTGTGCGCAAATGACTCCGAAATGGCAAGAAGATGATGAACACCACCGTCAAATGGTGTGATATCCCATCTGATTTTTGCATGACGCTACGGGTTTGCCACTGCTTCTTTTGGACATACTGAGCAATCGGATTGCATGACGTACTTCAATTGATGGAATATCAGTTCTTTTGCATCTACTAGCAGGAGAAGCAACTCTGCTTTAATAAAACTCTTTGATGAAAGAATGAATGCCTGCAACACAAGCGGGCTGCAGAGATTGTTTCCCAAATGTCGAAAAGTCCTTAGAGTGTTAAAGGGCTTCCTCATCATTGAATCTCTTTGCTGCAGAATGAGAGTTCCAGGAGGAAATTGAAAAACTGGCTTTCAGAGCTACGTGCGTTTCGATATGAAAAGTGTAGCAGCGTAAAATAGGCTAGTATTCGTTGTTTGAAACAGAAGTGTCATTTGCTGGACATGTTCTCTTTGTGCCTCCTTTGTTTGATTAACGTGTGCTGAGGTTCCCCTGCACCTAACGGATTTTCTTCTAAATTCCCAGCTGGGCTAACAGGCTAAATCGCACCAGGTGCTACCAGCCCTTGCATTTCTCTAGTGGAGGGAATCCTATCAAAGGCTGCCAATCTCTAGAATCCCAGAAAGGCAAAGTGTTTCACAGCAGCTCATACGCAAAGTGTCAACGGAGTGTCGAGCGGGAGTCTGCCTGCAGGGTGCAGGCAGAGTGCAACTTGCCGAGTAGCACAAAAGCACTTTGCTGAACAAAGCAAGAACATCAACATATGTGTGAAGTGCATTCGATCTTGCTCTTTCCTCGGAGCCCATTTGCTGATCTCACTTTGCTAAATCGGGATCACACAATGACTTGTTCACCTTTTTGAGTTTGCCCCCTTGCTAAACAGGAGCAACGCTTTCATAGAAATCTTGTCCTCTCGGAACTTTCGGATGGCAAAACTTCTTCACACAGATCTCAAACTTTAAAAAACTTCTTGTACGATGAAGAGGATACTGAAATGTAGTGAATCACAGCAAAGTAAATCGTCCCCTTTCAGCACAAAGAAGAACTTAGCTCGTTTTTATCATGTCCAGAAATCAAAACTGAATCCCATCCAAGTGCGCGAACTTCATGTAGCAAAATACGAACTGATGAGAAAAGCAAGAGCTTCACGGGTTGCGTTTTTTCCCACACATTCCTGTATATGGGTAAGGCGTAGTGAAAACTTCGTATGCATCCAGGAAGCATAGAACGTCAGCTGCACTGCCCACGATGCGTTAGATCCGGTACGCAAAATCTGATGCCAAACTGCAGAGACATACATAAAGCTAAGTGCCTCTGAGGGAAACCAATGCTTCATGAAGTTTGTCCTGCAGAAACGGCACCTGCAATCGTACCCGCAACAGAGGACACAGATGAGAAAAGATGGAGCAGCTTTCCTGTTGTTGCGCGAAGGGTTGATCTCACTGACTCTCTTCTCTGCAGAATGACTTAGACGAAGCTCAAAATCACACGAGAAAAATCAGCCAATGTTGTGACGTGATCACAACTTTGCCGTATGGTTGCAGCACCCTTCACCACGATTGTAGACCGGGATCAGGTTCTGAGAGTGAAGTTCTTAGTCATGAGTTCCTAATTATCAAGGTAGAGCACCTTTTCCAGCTTCCATCCCAACAGAGGCAGCAAATTTCATAGCAGTCACGTACACTTCATTCCTTCATTTGCTTCACCGTCTTAGGAGATTTCGCATGCGATTTCTAATTAGCGTTCAGAGGATGATGCTCTTAATGGATTTTCGAGAAACACCATACTTCCGCAGAGATCTTAGCAGAAATGATTCTGTCCCAGCTGACTGGGTCGCCAAAAGCATCAAGAAAATATGAGTTTACAAAAGTAATTAAACACCAATTTTCTGAAGATGTAATAGTCCATTCTCTATACGTTCCCATGAAGTGCGGAAACAGTCAACGGAGATCGCAAACATAGTGCCAAGTGTGCAAGTCTTCCCAAACATCCCATCGTTGCTCTCAGACCATTCCTTGCGACGGATCATGAGAGTGCGGTTGCGACCCGTATTTGACCGCCCAGATAGGACACCTAATACGCCGTGAGGTGAATGCTCATTCAATCCACACGGACATATTAGGAGAGTTCCCCCTTAAACCATTATCAACGCTGCCAACAGGAAAATAAAAGGACTGCCACATCTTAAACGTGGACCAGCTCGAAGGGAGATCACATGGAATGACATTCGACAATTGAGCAGAAGCTGTTGCAGCTCATAATATTCCGAATGTACCTATCGGAAGCTTCCCCACGAATTTTCGAAACTTACCGGCTCTCCCAACAAACCTCTTATCTACCATTGCTACTGTCAGGTCGATCACATTAGACGGCTTCCTGTAAAAAACACATGATGAATAGACGCCAGATGATGGTCACTGGGTCGAGTGACACCCCTGGAACAAACACAGGCACACAAAATCAATGTGCACCGAGATCCTGGAAAACAGAAAGGAGAGCCAGCAATGGGAACATTAAAGCTTCCTGGCAGAATGCTGCCATTCAGGAAAGGGAAAGAAGGGTATCCTGGCATAAAAAGGTAAGAAAGATCAAGAGTCCCGGTGCTCCCAATCCAGAGGCTAAGAAGCCGCATAAAAAAAACATGAGGTGAGAAAAGAGCATCCCTACGACTTTTTAAACATGCCAAAACGTTGGCACCACAGAGAAGGCCTTTCGTTGCATCTCTATTTAAATGAGTGGAGTGGAGTGAAGTGGAGCAAGAGTGCAATGGTGAATTCAGCCGATTTGAGATTGATTTAAAATATAAAACACTGGAGATTTGAACAACATAATAAATCAAAAAAAAAAAAAAACAAAACTTTATCTTTTCATTTCCAAAAATTGTAGCCATGAAAACAGAACGGACTACACTGTGTCCCCCCCTAATGAAGTTCGGGTGTCAACTGATTTTTCCACTGTTTCCAAGAGATAAGGATGCACTGCGGATGTGTTTTTCGCGTATTTGCATCTCCGTAGAAATGGATGCATAGATAAGTAAGGAAAGAGTGCATTGGTGAGATTAGCGGATTTGGAATTGATTTCAAAACAGCAAACACTGAAAATGCGGACCACATAAGGAATCAGTGTGAAAAAGAACTCTCTCTTTTCATTTCCAAAAATTGGCTGCCATGAAAACCACGCAGAGGACACTGTGCCCCACCCTAATCTTTCACCCGGATAAGCCGGGGCTTTTGTTATGAAAAAAACATTTTTACAATTATTAATTGCTGTCAATTATTGATTAATTGTATTTGTGCTCCTGTCAGAACACATTGTTCTCATTTTCTTATCTTATGCAATGGTCCTTCCCGACTAGTATGCCGGTAAGGCCTTCTCCACTGGCGAAGGGAACGGGAAAAAAAAAGAAAAAAAAAACCCAAAAAGTAAAAACGCTTGAGGAACAGTGTTTCAAGGGAAGCGGAGGGAAAAGAAGGGATCACTGTTTGCATACGGGAGACCTCTGCCTTTGGATACGGATACGAACAAGCGCTCAATGAATTTTACTCAGCCGGCGCCAGCGGGAAGCCTTCTCCATGGAGATGACCGCCCAGTGTATGGCATAACGTCTACAGTGGTCTCTTATCGACGCGTTCCGCGTGTCCAGTAATCCTAGTATGCAGCAGGGAACCGCAACAGACGCGGCAGCTGGCAGGGAGTTCCGTATCAGGAGGCGATGAAAAATGTTTTTAGGGTCGCCAACCTCTACACTTATGGCCAAAGAGAGTCGCTAACACGAGCAACGGAGGGCAAAACATTCGATTAGTAAGAGGGGGAAGGTCTACCTTTCCCAACACTCTGTACAATGGGCATCCAATCTCCCAGTGTCCAGTGAGACGGGAGTAATCAGCTCGAAAGTCCCCAATGGAGCACAAGCAGCGCCGTATCCTGCCAATCCAAAGAGAGGGTGCTACTGTATCAATACGATGGGGCCACTTCACCTTCTCCGGAAACATGCAGAGCAGCTCTCCCATCACACAATTCCATTTGGCGGGACACTCGGGATTGTAGCGTCCGCTAGTTCCCGGGACGCCCACGGATTCATCAATTTTTTTTCCTGCCTACGATGTGGCACGAAACTAAATAGGAAAACTGCCCTTGGCTATCTCTGGCTTCTCTGAAAAAAGGCAACACAGGGACAAGAGCTTTCGAGGATTGGAAACGACCTCCCACAAAGGCTGGACAGCGTTCCTTTCTCGACGGACGCAGAAGTTCACATCGCTGGAAAAGTTCATTTTTCCACACGCGGAAACGGACTCCTGGAGATCTAATTAAGGCCCAGCCCTAAAGAAGCAAGGGACCCAACCGATTCTCCCAAAGTTTCCAAGAGATTGAGATGCAGCGGGGATTTGATAAATGCGCAATTGCATCTCCGTAGAAATAGACTAAGGGAACACGCGAAAGAGGGCATTTATGGAAACGGAAAAATTACAAATTAAATATCACAAAACAAAGGTAATTTGGACCAGACAAGATATAAGGAGGAAAAAGGTTTATCTTATCATAGCAAAACTGGTTGCCATGAAAACAGCAAAGAATCCAGTGGGCCTACACATAGTAAAATTACGTCCTCCAGTGATTTCTTAACTGGATTCAATGGATAGGGATGTTACAAAATTGAATTTGAATTACCAAGGAAATGGATGCATAGGAAAGCTCCAAGGAGGACAGTGTTGGAATCGACAGAATTCAAAATCATTTCAAATAACCAAACACTGCAAATTTGCCCTAAAAAAAGGGATATGGAGGGGAAAAAAACTTTATCTGTGGATTGCAAAGAAGGTTGCTATAAAAACAAGACAAAAACCAATGTGCACCTCCTTGAATAAGTATGGGCATGTTGTGATTTTTTCACTTTTTCCGATTGATACGGATGCAGATGGCATGTGAAAAAACAGCAGTTGCATCAGCGTGCAAAGTGACCCGCGAGTATGCTCCGAAAAAGAGCAATTGTGGATTGGACGCAGTTGGAAATCATTTGGAATCAAAAAACACTGGAAATTTGGATCACAAAAGGAATTTCGGAAGAATAAACTAGTTATCATCACAGCAAAAATGGTTGCCATGAAAACAAGTCAAAGGACGAAGTGCACCTCCAAAAAGTAGTTTGGGCCTTTTTTGATTTTTTAACTTTCTCCAATTAATGCGGATGCAGTGAAAATGTGATAAAGGTGCATTTGCATCAACGATGAAAGGAATCCGCTCGGAAGCACGGAAGGAGCGCATGCATGGAAGCGGCATCATAGAAAATGATTTGAAATCACGAAAGACAGCAAATTTGCACTGAAAAAAGGAAGATGGAGGGAAAAATCTTGATCTTTCAATTGCAAAAATGGTTGCCATCAAAACCAGACTAGGACCAATCCTCCCCTCTTGAAATTCGGTCGGTTCTCTTATGATTTCTTCTCCTGGAGAGAGGGATTGGGATGAAGTGGGGATGTGATTAAGGTGCATTTGCATCCAAAGTGGACGGAAACCGTTCGGATGCACGGAAGGAGGGCATCGATGGAATCGACATCATAGAAAATGATTTGAAATCACCAAACACTGCAAATTTGCACTGAAAAAAGCAAGGTGGACGGAAAAAAACTTGAACTGTGCATTGCAAAAATGGTTGCCATGAAAACCAGACTAAGACTAATCCTACCCTCTTGAAATTCGGTCGGTTCTCTTATGATTTCTTCTCCTGGAGAGAGGGATTGGGATGAAGTGGGGATGTGATTAAGGTGCATTTGCATCCTGAGGGGAAGGAAACCGTTCGGATGCACGGAAGGAGGGCATCGATGGAATCGACATCATAGAAAATGATTTGAAATCACCAAACACTGCAAATTTGCACTGAAAAGAGGAAGGTGCATGGAAAAAAAAATGGAACTGTGAATTGCAAAAATGGTTGCCATGAAAACCAGACTAAGACCAATCCTGCCCTTTTGAAATTAGGTCGGTTCTCTTATGATTTCTTCACGTGGAGGAAGGGATTCGGATGAAGTGGGGATGTGATTAAGGTGCATTTGCATCCAAAGTGGACGGAATCCGTTCGGATGCTCGGAAGGAGGGCATCGATGGAATCGACGTCATAGAAAATGATTTGAAATCACCAAACACTGCAAAGTTGCACTGAAAAAAGGAAGATGGAGGGAAAAATCTTGATCTTTCAATTGCTAAAATGGTTGCCATGAAAACCAGACTAAGACCAATCCTCCCCTCTTGAAATTCGGTCGGTTCTCTTATGATTTCTTTTCCTGGAGGGAGGGATTCGGATGAAGTGGGGATGTGATTAAGGTGCATTTGTATCCAAAGTGGACGGAAACCGTTCGGATGCTCGGAAGGAGGGCATCGATGGAATCGACGTCATAGAAAATGATTTGAAATCACCAAACACTGCAAAGTTGCACTGAAAAAAGGAAGATGGAGGGAAAAATCTTGATCTTTCAATTGCTAAAATGGTTGCCATGAAAACCAGACTAAGACCAATCCTCCCCTCTTGAAATTCGGTCGGTTCTCTTATGATTTCTTTTCCTGGAGGGAGGGATTCGGATGAAGTGGGGATGTGATTAAGGTGCATTTGCATCCAAAGTGGACGGAATCCGTTCGGATGCTCGGAAGGAGCGCATCGAAGGAATCGACATCATAGAAAATGATTTGAAATCACCAAGCACTGCAAATTTGCACTGAAAAAAGCAAGGTACACGGAAAAAAACTTGAACTGTGCATTGCAAAAATGGTTGCCATGAAAACCAGACTAAGACTAATCCTACCCTCTTGAAATTAGGTCGGTTTGTCTTAAGATTTTTTTTCCTGGAGTTAGGGATTCGGATGAAGTGGGGATGTGATTAAGGTGCATTTGTATCCAAAGTGGACGGAAACCGTTCGGATGCTCGGAAGGAGGGCATCGATGGAATCGACGTCATAGAAAATGATTTGAAATCACCAAACACTGCAAAGTTGCACTGAAAAAAGGAAGATGGAGGGAAAAATCTTGATCTTTCAATTGCTAAAATGGTTGCCATGAAAACCAGACTAAGACCAATCCTCCCCTCTTGAAATTCGGTCGGTTCTCTTATGATTTCTTTTCCTGGAGGGAGGGATTCGGATGAAGTGGGGATGTGATTAAGGTGCATTTGCATCCAAAGTGGACGGAATCCGTTCGGATGCTCGGAAGGAGGGCATCGATGGAATCGACATCATAGAAAATGATTTGAAATCACCAAACACTGCAAATTTGCACTGAAAAAAGCAAGGTGGACGCAAAAAAACTTGAACTGTGCATTGCAAAAATGGTTGCCATGAAAACCAGACTAAGACCAATCCTCCCCTCTTGAAATTCGGTCGGTTCTCTTATGATTTCTTCTCCTGGAGGGAGGGATTGGGATGAAGTGGGGATGTGATTAAGGTGCATTTGCATCCAAAGTGGACCGAAACCGTTCGGATGCACGGAAGGAGCGCATCGATGGAATCGACATCATAGAAAATGATTTGAAATAACCAAGCACTGAAAATTTGCACTGAAAAAAGCAAGGTGGACGGAAAAAAACTTGAACTGTGCATTGCAAAAATGGTTGCCATGAAAACCAGACTAAGACTAATCCTACCCTCTTGAAATTAGGTCGGTTTGTCTTAAGATTTTTTCTCCTGGAGTTAGGGATTCGGAAGAAGTGGGGATGTGATTAAGGTGCATTTGCATCCAAAGTGGACGGAAACCGTTCGGATGCTCGGAAGGAGGGCATCGATGGAATCGACGTCATAGAAAATGATTTGAAATCACCAAGCACTGAAAATTTGCACTGAAAAAAGCAAGGTACACGGAAAAAAACTTGAACTGTGCATTCCAAAAATGGTTGCCATGAAAACCAGACTAAGACTAATCCTACCCTCTTGAAATTAGGTCGGTTTGTCTTAAGATTTGTTCTCCTGGAGTTAGGGATTCGGAAGAAGTGGGGATGTGATTAAGGTGCATTTGCATCCAAAGTGGACGGAAACCGTTCGGATGCTCGGAAGGAGGGCATCGATGGAATCGACATCATAGAAAATGATTTGAAATCACCAAGCACTGCAAATTTGCACTGAAAAAAGGAAGGTGGAGGGAAAAAAACTTGAACTCTGCATTGCAAAAATGGTTGCCATGAAAACCAGACTAAGACCAATCCTCCCCTCTTGAAATTAGGTCGGTTCTCTTATGATATCTTCTCGTGGAGGAAGGGATTCGGATGAAGTGGGGATGTGATTAAGGTGCATTTGCATCCAAAGGGGACGGAAACCGTTCGGATGCTCGGAAGGAGCGCATCGATGGAATCGACATCATAGAAAATGATTTGAAATCACCAAGCACTGCAAATTTGCACTGAAAAAAGCAAGGTGGAGGGAAAAAAACTTGAACTGTGCATTGCAAAAATGGTTGCCATGAAAACCAGACTAAGACCAATCCTCCCCTCTTGAAATTCGGTCGGTTCTCTTATGATTACTTCTCCTGGAGGGAGGGATTCGGATGAAGTGGGGATGTGATTAAGGTGCATTTGCTTCCAAAGTGGACGGAAACCGTTCGGATGCTCGGAAGGAGCGCATCGATGGAATCGACATCATAGAAAATGATTTGAAATCACCAAACACTGCAAATTTGCACTGAAAAAAGGAAGATGGAGGGAAAAAAACTTGATCTTTGCATTGCAAAAATGGTTGCCATGAAAACCAGACTAAGACCAATCCTCCCCTTTTGAAATTAGGTCGGTTCTCTTATGATTTCTTCTCGTGGAGGAAGGGATTCGGATGAAGTGGGGATGTGATTAAGGTGCATTTGCATCCAAAGTGGACGGAAATCGATCGGATGCTCGGAAGGAGCGCATCGAAGGAATCGACATCATAGAAAATGATTTGAAATCACCAAACACTGCAAATTTGCGCTGAAAAAAGGAAGGTGGAGGGGAAAAAACCTGAACTGCGCATTGCAAAAAGGGTTGCCATGAAAACCAGACTAAGACCAATCCTCCCCTTTTGAAATTAGGTCGGTTCTCTTATGATTTCTTCACGTGGAGGAAGGGATTCGGATGAAGTGGGGATGTGATTAAGGTGCATTTGCATCCAAAGTGGACGGAAACCGTTCGGATGCTCGGAAGGAGCGCATCGATGGAATCGTCATCATAGAAAATGATTTGAAATCACCAAACACTGAAAATTTGCACTGAAAAAAGGAAGGTGGAGGGAAAAAAACTTGAACTGTGCATTGCAAAAATGGTTGCCATGAAAACCAGACTAAGACCAATCCTCTTCTCTTGAAATTGGGTCGGTTCTCTTATGATTACTTCTCCTGGAGGAAGGGATTCGGATGAAGTGGGAATGTGATAAAGGTGCATTGGCATCCAAAGGGGACGGAAACCGTTCGGATGCTCGCAAGGAGGGCATCGATGGAATCGTCATCATAGAAAATGATTTGAAATCACCAAACACTGAAAATTTGCACTGAAAAAAGCAAGGTGGACGGAAAAAAACTTGAACTGTGCATTGCAAAAATGGTTGCCATGAATACCAGACTAAGACCAATCCTACCCTCTTGAAATTAGGTCGGTTGTCTTATGATTTCTTCTCCTGGAGGGAGGGATTCGGATGAAGTGGGGATGTGATAAAGGTATATTTGCATCCAAAGGGTAAGGAATCCGTTCGGATGCTCGGAAGGAGCGCATCGAAGGAATCGACATCATAGAAAATGATTTGAAATCACCAAACACTGCAAATTTGCACTGAAAAAAGGAAGATGGAGGGAAAAATCTTGATCTTTCAATTGCAAAAATGGTTGCCATGAAAACCAGACTAAGACCAATCCTCTTCTCTTGAAATTCGGTCGGTTCTCTTATGATTACTTCTCCTGGAGGAAGGGATGCGAATGAAGTGGAAATGTGATAAAGGTGCATTGGCATCCAAAGGGGAAGGAATCCGATCGGATGCTCGGAAGGAGCGCATCGAAGGAATCGACATCATAGAAAATGATTTGAAATCACTAAACACTGCAAATTTGCACTGAAAAGAGGAAGGTGCATGGAAAAAAACTTGAACTGTGAATTGCTAAAATGGTTGCCATGAAAACGAGACTTAGACCAATCCTCCCCTTTTGAAATTAGGTCGGTTCTCTTATGCTTTCTTCACGTGGAGGAAGGGTTTCGGATGAAGTGGGGATGTGATTAAGGTGCATTTGCATCCAAAGTGGACGGAAACCGTTCGGATGCTCGGAAGGAGCGCATCGATGGAATCGACGTCATAGAAAATGATTTGAAATCACCAAACACTGCAAAGTTGCACTGAAAAAAGGAAGATGGAGGGAAAAATCTTGATCTTTCAATTGCAAAAATGGTTGCCATGAAAACCAGACTAAGACCAATCCTCCCCTCTTGAAATTCGGTCGGTTCTCTTATGATTTCTTCTCCTGGAGGGAGGGATTGGGATGAAGTGGGGATGTGATTAAGGTGCATTTGCATCCAAAGTGGACGGAAACCGTTCGGATGCACGGAAGGAGGGCTTCGATGGAATCGACATCATAGAAAATGATTTGAAATCACCAAGCACTGCAAATTTGCACTGAAAAAAGCAAGGTGGACGGAAAAAAACTTGAACTGTGCATTGCAAAAATGGTTGCCATGAAAACCAGACTAAGACTAATCCTACCCACTTGAAATTAGGTCGGTTTGTCTTAAGATTTTTTTTCCTGGAGTTAGGGATTCGGATGAAGTGGGGATGTGATTAAGGTGCATTTGTATCCAAAGTGGACGGAAACCGTTCGGATGCTCGGAAGGAGGGCATCGATGGAATCGACATCATAGAAAATGATTTGAAATCACCAAGCACTGCAAATTTGCACTGAAAAAAGCAAGGTGGACGGAAAAAAACTTGAACTGTGCATTGCAAAAATGGTTGCCATGAAAACCAGACTAAGACCAATCCTCTTCTCTTGAAATTAGGTCGGTTCTCTTATGATTTCTTCACGTGGAGGAAGGGATTCGGATGAAGTGGGGATGTGATAAAGGTGCATTTGCATCCAAAGGGGAAGGAATCCGTTCGGATGCTCGGAAGGAGCGCATCGATGGAATCGACATCATAGAAAATGATTTGAAATCACCAAACACTGCAAATTTGTATTGAAAAAATTAAGGTGGAGGGAAAAACATCTGTACTGCGCATTGCAAAAAGGGTTGCCATGAAAACCAGACTAAGACCAATCCTCCCCTCTTGAAATTAGGTCGGTTCCCTTATGATTTCTTCTCCTCTAGGAAGGGATTCGGATGAAGTGGGGATGTGATAAAGGTGCATTTGCATCCAAAGTGGACGGAAACCGTTCGGATGCTCGGAAGGAGCGCATCGGTGGAATCGACGTCATAGAAAATGATTTGAAATCACCAAACACTGCAAATTTGCACTGAAAAAAGCAAGGTGGACGGAAAAAAACTTGAACTGCGCATTGCAAAAAGGGTTGCCATGAAAACCAGACTAAGACCAATCCTCTTCTCTTGAAATTAGGTCGGTTCTCTTATGATTTCTTCACGTGGAGGAAGGGATTCGGATGAAGTGGGGATGTGATAAAGGTGCATTGGCATCCAAAGGGGAAGAAATCCGATCGGATGCTCGGAAGGAGCGCATCGATGGAATCGACATCATAGAAAATTATTTGAAATCACCAAACACTGCAAATTTGCACTGAAAAAAGGAAGATGGAGGGAAAAATCTCGATCTTTCAATTGCAAAAATGGTTGCCATGAAAACCAGACTAAGACCAATCCTGCCCTTTTGAAATTAGGTCGGTTCTCTTATGATTTCTTCACGTGGAGGAAGGGATTCCGATGAAGTGGGGATGTGATTAAGGTGCATTTGCATCCAAAGTGGACGGAAACCGTTCGGATGCTCGGAAGGAGCGCATCGGTGGAATCGACATCATAGAAAATGATTTGAAATCACCAAACACTGCAAATTTGCACTGAAAAAAGGAAGGTGGAGGGAAAAAAACTTGAACTGTGCATTGCAAAAATGGTTGCCATGAAAACCAGACTAAGACCAATCCTCTTCTCTTGAAATTCGGTCGGTTCTCTTATGATTACTTCTCCTGGAGGAAGGGATTCGGATGAAGTGGGGATGTGATAAAGGTGCATTGGCATCCATAGGGGAAGGAATCCGATCGGATGCTCGGAAGGAGCGCATCGAAGGAATCGACATCATAGAAAATGATTTGAAATCACCAAACACTGCAAATTTGCACTGAAAAGAGGAAGATGGAGGGAAAAATCTCGATCTTTCAATTGCAAAAATGGTTGCCATGAAAACCAGACTAAGACCAATCCTGCCCTTTCAAAATTAGGTCGCTTCTCTTATGATTTCTTCACGTGGAGGAAGGGATTCCGATGAAGTGGGGATGTGATTAAGGTGCATTTGCATCCAAAGTGGACGGAAACCGTTCGGATGCTCGGAAGGAGCGCATCGATGGAATCGACATCATAGAAAATTATTTGAAATCACCAAACACTGCAAATTTGCACTGAAAAAAGGAAGATGGAGGGAAAAATCTCGATCTTTCAATTGCAAAAATGGTTGCCATGAAAACCAGACTAAGACCAATCCTGCCCTTTCAAAATTAGGTCGGTTCTCTTATGATTTCTTCACGTGGAGGAAGGGATTCCGATGAAGTGGGGATGTGATTAAGGTGCATTTGCATCCAAAGTGGACGGAAACCGTTCGGATGCTCGGAAGGAGCGCATCGGTGGAATCGACATCATAGAAAATGATTTGAAATCACCAAACACTGCAAATTTGCACTGAAAAAAGGAAGGTGGAGGGAAAAAAACTTGAACTGTGCATTGCAAAAATGGTTGCCATGAAAACCAGACTAAGACCAATCCTCTTCTCTTGAAATTCGGTCGGTTCTCTTATGATTACTTCTCCTGGAGGAAGGGATTCGGATGAAGTGGGGATGTGATAAAGGTGCATTGGCATCCATAGGGGAAGGAATCCGATCGGATGCTCGGAAGGAGCGCATCGAAGGAATCGACATCATAGAAAATGATTTGAAATCACCAAACACTGCAAATTTGCACTGAAAAGAGGAAGATGGAGGGAAAAATCTCGATCTTTCAATTGCAAAAATGGTTGCCATGAAAACCAGACTAAGACCAATCCTGCCCTTTCAAAATTAGGTCGCTTCTCTTATGATTTCTTCACGTGGAGGAAGGGATTCCGATGAAGTGGGGATGTGATTAAGGTGCATTTGCATCCAAAGGGGACGGAAACCGTTCGGATGCTCGGAAGGAGCGCATCGGTGGAATCGACATCATAGAAAATGATTTGAAATCACCAAACACTGCAAATTTGCACTGAAAAGGGAAGGTGGAGGGAAAAAAACTTGAACTGTGAATTGCAAAAATGGCTGCCATGAAAACCAGACTAAGACCAATCCTCCGATCTTGAAATTCGGTCGGTTCTCTAATGATTACTTCTCCTGGAGGGAGGGATTCGGATGAAGTGGGGATGTGATTAAGGTGCATTTGCTTCCAAAGTGGACGGAAACCGTTCGGATGCTCGGAAGGAGCGCATCGATGGAATCGACATCATGGAAAATGATTTCAAATCAACAAACACTGCAAATTTGTATTGAAAAAATTAAGGTGGAGGGAAAAACATTTGTACTGCGCATTGCAAACAGGGTTGCCATGAAAACCAGACTAAGACCAATCCTCCCCTCTTGAAATTAGGTCGGTTCCCTTATGATTTCTTCTCCTCTAGGAAGGGATTCGGATGAAGTGGGGATGTGATAAAGGTGCATTGGCATCCAAAGGGGAAGAAATCCGATCGGATGCTCGGAAGGAGCGCATCGATGGAATCGACATCATAGAAAATTATTTGAAATCACCAAACACTGCAAATTTGCACTGAAAAAAGGAAGATGGAGGGAAAAATCTCGATCTTTCAATTGAAAAAATGGTTGCCATAAAAACCAGACTAAGACCAATCCTTCTTTTTTGAAATTAGGTCGGTTCTCTTATGATTTCTTCACGTGGAGGAAGGGATTCGGATGAAGTGGGGATGTGATTAAGGTGCATTTGCATCCAAAGTGGACGGATACCGATCGGATGCTCGGAAGGAGGGCATCGATAAAATCGACATCATAGAAAATGATTTGAAATCACCAAACACTGCAAATTTGCACTGAAAAGAGGAAGGTGCATGGAAAAAAAAATGGAACTGTGAATTGCAAAAATGGTTGCCATGAAAACCAGACTAAGACCAATCCTGCCCTTTTGAAATTAGGTCGGTTCCCTTATGATTTCTTCTCCTCTAGGAAGGGATTCGGATGAAGTGGGGATGTGATAAAGGTGCATTTGCATCCAAAGTGGACGGAAACCGTTCGGATGCTCGGAAGGAGCACATCGGTGGAATCGACGTCATAGAAAATGATTTGAAATCACCAAACACTGCAAATTTGCACTGAAAAAAGCAAGGTGGACGGAAAAAAACTTGAACTGTGCATTGCAAAAAGGGTTGCCATGAAAACCAGACTAAGACCAATCCTCTTCTCTTGAAATTAGGTCGGTTCTCTTATGATTTCTTCACGTGGAGGAAGGGATTGGGATAAAGTGGGGATGTGATAAAGGTGCATTGGCATCCAAAGGGGAAGAAATCCGATCGGATGCTCGGAAGGAGCGCATCGATGGAATCGACATCATAGAAAATTATTTGAAATCACCAAACACTGCAAATTTGCACTGAAAAAAGGAAGATGGAGGGAAAAATCTCGATCTTTCAATTGCAAAAATGGTTGCCATAAAAACCAGACTAAGACCAATCCTGCCCTTTTGAAATTAGGTCGGTTCTCTTATGATTTCTCCACGTGGAGGAAGGGATTCGGATGAAGTGGGGATGTGATTAAGGTGCATTTGCATCCAAAGTGGACGGAAACCGTTCGGATGCTCGGAAGGAGGGCTTCGATGGAATCGACATCATAGAAAATGATTTGAAATCACCAAGCACTGCAAATTTGCACTGAAAAAAGCAAGGTGGACGGAAAAAAACTTGAACTGTGCATTGCAAAAATGGTTGCCATGAAAACCAGACTAAGACTAATCCTACCCACTTGAAATTAGGTCGGTTTGTCTTAAGATTTTTTTTCCTGGAGTTAGGGATTCGGATGAAGTGGGGATGTGATTAAGGTGCATTTGTATCCAAAGTGGACGGAAACCGTTCGGATGCTCGGAAGGAGCACATCGGTGGAATCGACGTCATAGAAAATGATTTGAAATCACCAAACACTGCAAATTTGCACTGAAAAAAGGAAGATGGAGGGAAAAATCTCGATCTTTCAATTGCAAAAATGGTTGCCATAAAAACCAGACTAAGACCAATCCTGCCCTTTTGAAATTAGGTCGGTTCTCTTATGATTTCTCCACGTGGAGGAAGGGATTCGGATGAAGTGGGGATGTGATTAAGGTGCATTTGCATCCAAAGTGGACGGATACCGATCGGATGCTCGGAAGGAGGGCTTCGATGGAATCGACATCATAGAAAATGATTTGAAATCACCAAGCACTGCAAATTTGCACTGAAAAAAGGAAGATGGAGGGAAAAATCTCGATCTTTCAATTGCAAAAATGGTTGCCATAAAAACCAGACTAAGACCAATCCTCCCCTCTTGAAATTAGGTCGGTTCCCTTATGATTTCTTCTCCTCTAGGAAGGGATTCGGATGAAGTGGGGATGTGATAAAGGTGCATTGGCATCCAAAGGGGAAGAAATCCGATCGGATGCTCGGAAGGAGCGCATCGATGGAATCGACATCATAGAAAATTATTTGAAATCACCAAACACTGCAAATTTGCACTGAAAAAAGGAAGATGGAGGGAAAAATCTCGATCTTTCAATTGCAAAAATGGTTGCCATAAAAACCAGACTAAGACCAATCCTGCCCTTTTGAAATTAGGTCGGTTCTCTTATGATTTCTTCACGTGGAGGAAGGGATTCGGATGAAGTGGGGATGTGATTAAGGTGCATTTGCATCCAAAGTGGACGGATACCGATCGGATGCTCGGAAGGAGGGCTTCGATGGAATCGACATCATAGAAAATGATTTGAAATCACCAAGCACTGCAAATTTGCACTGAAAAAAGCAAGGTGGACGGAAAAAAACTTGAACTGTGCATTGCAAAAATGGTTGCCATGAAAACCAGACTAAGACTAATCCTACCCACTTGAAATTAGGTCGGTTTGTCTTATGATTTTTTTTCCTGGAGTTAGGGATTCGGATGAAGTGGGGATGTGATTAAGGTGCATTTGTATCCAAAGTGGACGGAAACCGTTCGGATGCTCGGAAGGAGCACATCGGTGGAATCGACGTCATAGAAAATGATTTGAAATCACCAAACACTGCAAATTTGCACTGAAAAGAGGAAGATGGAGGGAAAAATCTCGATCTTTCAATTGCAAAAATGGTTGCCATGAAAACCAGACTAAGACCAATCCTGCCCTTTCAAAATTAGGTCGCTTCTCTTATGATTTCTTCACGTGGAGGAAGGGATTCCGATGAAGTGGGGATGTGATTAAGGTGCATTTGCATCCAAAGTGGACGGAAACCGTTCGGATGCTCGGAAGGAGCGCATCGGTGGAATCGACATCATAGAAAATGATTTGAAATCACCAAACACTGCAAATTTGCACTGAAAAAAGGAAGGTGGAGGGAAAAAAACTTGAACTGTGCATTGCAAAAATGGTTGCCATGAAAACCAGACTAAGACCAATCCTCTTCTCTTGAAATTCGGTCGGTTCTCTTATGATTACTTCTCCTGGAGGAAGGGATTCGGATGAAGTGGGGATGTGATAAAGGTGCATTGGCATCCATAGGGGAAGGAATCCGATCGGATGCTCGGAAGGAGCGCATCGAAGGAATCGACATCATAGAAAATGATTTGAAATCACCAAACACTGCAAATTTGCACTGAAAAGAGGAAGATGGAGGGAAAAATCTCGATCTTTCAATTGCAAAAATGGTTGCCATGAAAACCAGACTAAGACCAATCCTGCCCTTTCAAAATTAGGTCGCTTCTCTTATGATTTCTTCACGTGGAGGAAGGGATTCCGATGAAGTGGGGATGTGATTAAGGTGCATTTGCATCCAAAGGGGACGGAAACCGTTCGGATGCTCGGAAGGAGCGCATCGGTGGAATCGACATCATAGAAAATGATTTGAAATCACCAAACACTGCAAATTTGCACTGAAAAAGGGAAGGTGGAGGGAAAAAAACTTGAACTGTGAATTGCAAAAATGGCTGCCATGAAAACGAGACTAAGACCAATCCTCCGATCTTGAAATTCGGTCGGTTCTCTAATGATTACTTCTCCTGGAGGGAGGGATTCGGATGAAGTGGGGATGTGATTAAGGTGCATTTGCTTCCAAAGTGGACGGAAACCGTTCGGATGCTCGGAAGGAGCGCATCGGTGGAATCGACATCATAGAAAATGATTTGAAATCACCAAACACTGCAAATTTGTATTGAAAAAATTAAGGTGGAGGGAAAAACATTTGTACTGCGCATTGCAAACAGGGTTGCCATGAAAACCAGACTAAGACCAATTCTCCCCTCTTGAAATTAGGTCGGTTCCCTTATGATTTCTTCTCCTCTAGGAAGGGATTCGGATGAAGTGGGGATGTGATAAAGGTGCATTGGCATCCAAAGGGGAAGAAATCCGATCGGATGCTCGGAAGGAGCGCATCGATGGAATCGACATCATAGAAAATGATTTGAAATCACCAAACACTGCAAATTTGCACTGAAAAAAGGAAGGTGGAGGGAAAAAAACTTGAACTGTGCATTGCAAAAATGGTTGCCATGAAAACCAGACTAAGACCAATCCTCTTCTCTTGAAATTGGGTCGGTTCTCTTATGATTACTTCTCCTGGAGGAAGGGATTCGGATGAAGTGGGGATGTGATAAAGGTGCATTGGCATCCAAAGGGGACGGAAACCGTTCGGATGCTCGCAAGGAGGGCTTCGATGGAATCGACATCATAGAAAATGATTTGAAATCACCAAGCACTGCAAATTTGCACTGAAAAAAGCAAGGTGGACGGAAAAAAACTTGAACTGTGCATTGCAAAAATGGTTGCCATGAAAACCAGACTAAGACTAATCCTACCCTCTTGAAATTAGGTCGGTTTGTCTTAAGATTTTTTCTCCTGGAGTTAGGGATTCGGAAGAAGTGAAGATGTGATTAAGGTGCATTTGCATCCAAAGTGGACGGAAACCGTTCGGATGCTCGGAAGGAGGGCATCGATGGAATCGACGTCATAGAAAATTATTTGAAATCACCAAACACTGCAAAGTTGCACTGAAAAAAGGAAGATGGAGGGAAAAATCTTGATCTTTCAATTGCAAAAATGGTTGCCATGAAAACCAGACTAAGACCAATCCTCCCCTCTTGAAATTCGGTCGGTTCTCTTATGATTTCTTCTCCTGGAGGGAGGGATTGGGATGAAGTGGGGATGTGATTAAGGTGCATTTGCATCCAAAGTGGACGGAAACCGTTCGGATGCTCGGAAGGAGGGCATCGATGGAATCGACATCATAGAAAATGATTTGAAATCACCAAGCACTGCAAATTTGCACTGAAAAAAGCAAGGTGGACGGAAAAAAACTTGAACTGTGCATTGCAAAAATGGTTGCCATGAAAACCAGACTAAGACTAATCCTACCCACTTGAAATTAGGTCGGTTTGTCTTAAGATTTTTTTTCCTGGAGTTAGGGATTCGGATGAAGTGGGGATGTGATTAAGGTGCATTTGTATCCAAAGTGGACGGAAACCGTTCGGATGCTCGGAAGGAGGGCTTCGATGGAATCGACATCATAGAAAATGATTTGAAATCACCAAGCACTGCAAATTTGCACTGAAAAAAGCAAGGTGGACGGAAAAAAACTTGAACTGTGCATTGCAAAAATGGTTGCCATGAAAACCAGACTAAGACTAATCCTACCCACTTGAAATTAGGTCGGTTCTCTTATGATTACTTCTCCTGGAGGGAGGGATTCGGATGAAGTGGGGATGTGATTAAGGTGCATTTGCTTCCAAAGTGGACGGAAACCGTTCGGATGCTCGGAAGGAGGGCATCGATGGAATCGACATCATAGAAAATGATTTGAAATCACCAAACACTGCAAATTTGCACTGAAAAAAGCAAGGTGGACGGAAAAAAACTTGAACTGTGCATTGCAAAAATGGTTGCCATGAAAACCAGACTAAGACTAATCCTACCCTCTTGAAATTAGGTCGGTTCTCTTATGATTTCTTCTCCTGGAGGTAGGGATTCGGATGAAGTGGGGATGTGATAAAGGTGCATTTGCATCCAAAGGGGAAGAAATCCGTTCGGATGCTCGGAAGGAGCGCATCGATGGAATCGACATCATAGAAAATGATTTGAAATCACCAAACACTGCAAATTTGCACTGAAAAAAGGAAGGTGGAGGGAAAAAAACTTGAACTCTGCATTGCAAAAATGGTTGCCATGAAAACCAGACTAAGACCAATCCTCCCCTCTTGAAATTAGGTCGGTTCTCTTATGATATCTTCTCGTGGAGGAAGGGATTCGGATGAAGTGGGGATGTGATTAAGGTGCATTTGCATCCAAAGGGGACGGAAACCGTTCGGATGCTCGGAAGGAGGGCATCGATGGAATCGACATCATAGAAAATTATTTGAAATCACCAAACACTGCAAATTTGCACTGAAAAAAGCAAGGTGGACGGAAAAAAACTTGAACTGTGCATTGCAAAAATGGTTGCCATGAATACCAGACTAAGACCAATCCTACCCTCTTGAAATTAGGTCGGTTGTCTTATGATTTCTTCTCCTGGAGGGAGGGATTCGGATGAAGTGGGGATGTGATAAAGGTATATTTGCATCCAAAGGGTAAGGAATCCGTTCGGATGCTCGGAAGGAGCGCATCGAAGGAATCGACATCATAGAAAATGATTTGAAATCACCAAACACTGCAAATTTGCACTGAAAAAAGGAAGATGGAGGGAAAAATCTTGATCTTTCAATTGCAAAAATGGTTGCCATGAAAACCAGACTAAGACCAATCCTCTTCTCTTGAAATTCGGTCGGTTCTCTTATGATTACTTCTCCTGGAGGAAGGGATGCGAATGAAGTGGAAATGTGATAAAGGTGCATTTGCATCCAAAGGGGAAGGAATCCGATCGGATGCTCGGAAGGAGCGCATCGAAGGAATCGACATCATAGAAAATGATTTGAAATCACCAAACACTGCAAATTTGCACTGAAAAAAGGAAGGTGGATGGAAAAAAACTTGAACTGTGAATTGCAAAAATGGTTGCCATGAAAACCAGACTAAGACCAATCCTCCCCTTTTGAAATTAGGTCGGTTCTCTTATGATTTCTTCTCGTGGAGGAAGGGATTCGGATGAAGTGGGGATGTGATTAAGGTGCATTTGCATCCAAAGTGGACGGAAACCGTTCGGATGCTCGGAAGGAGCGCATCGGTGGAATCGACGTCATAGAAAATGATTTGAAATCACCAAACACTGCAAATTTGTACTGAAAAAAGCAAGGTGGACGGAAAAAAACTTGAACTGTGCATTGCAAAAAGGGTTGCCATGAAAACCAGACTAAGACCAATCCTCTTCTCTTGAAATTAGGTCGGTTCTCTTATGATTTCTTCACGTGGAGGAAGGGATTGGGATAAAGTGGGGATGTGATAAAGGTGCATTGGCATCCAAAGGGGAAGAAATCCGATCGGATGCTCGGAAGGAGCGCATCGATGGAATCGACATCATAGAAAATTATTTGAAATCACCAAACACTGCAAATTTGCACTGAAAAAAGGAAGATGGAGGGAAAAATCTCGATCTTTCAATTGCAAAAATGGTTGCCATAAAAACCAGACTAAGACCAATCCTGCCCTTTTGAAATTAGGTCGGTTCTCTTATGATTTCTCCACGTGGAGGAAGGGATTCGGATGAAGTGGGGATGTGATTAAGGTGCATTTGCATCCAAAGTGGACGGATACCGATCGGATGCTCGGAAGGAGCGCATCGATGGAATCGACATCATAGAAAATGATTTGAAATCACCAAACACTGCAAATTTGCACTGAAAAGAGGAAGGTGCATGGAAAAAAAAATGGAACTGTGAATTGCAAAAATGGTTGCCATGAAAACCAGACTAAGACCAATCCTCCCCTCTTGAAATTAGGTCGGTTCTCTTATGATTTCTTCACATGGAGGAAGGGATTCGGATGAAGTGGGGATGTGATTAAGGTGCATTTGCATCCAAAGTGGACGGAAACCGTTCGGATGCTGGGAAGGAGCGCATCGATGGAATCGTCATCATAGAAAATGATTTGAAATCACCAAACACTGCAAATTTGCACTGAAAAAAGGAAGGTGGAGGGAAAAAAACTTGAACTGTGCATTGCAAAAATGGTTGCCATGAAAACCAGACTAAGACCAATCCTCTTCTCTTGAAATTGGGTCGGTTCTCTTATGATTACTTCTCCTGGAGGAAGGGATTCGGATGAAGTGGGGATGTGATAAAGGTGCATTGGCATCCAAAGGGGACGGAAACCGTTCGGATGCTCGCAAGGAGGGCTTCGATGGAATCGACATCATAGAAAATGATTTGAAATCACCAAGCACTGCAAATTTGCACTGAAAAAAGCAAGGTGGACGGAAAAAAACTTGAACTGTGCATTGCAAAAATGGTTGCCATGAAAACCAGACTAAGACTAATCCTACCCTCTTGAAATTAGGTCGGTTTGTCTTAAGATTTTTTCTCCTGGAGTTAGGGATTCGGAAGAAGTGAAGATGTGATTAAGGTGCATTTGCATCCAAAGTGGACGGAAACCGTTCGGGTGCTCGGAAGGAGGGCATCGATGGAATCGACGTCATAGAAAATTATTTGAAATCACCAAACACTGCAAAGTTGCACTGAAAAAAGGAAGATGGAGGGAAAAATCTTGATCTTTCAATTGCAAAAATGGTTGCCATGAAAACCAGACTAAGACCAATCCTCCCCTCTTGAAATTCGGTCGGTTCTCTTATGATTTCTTCTCCTGGAGGGAGGGATTGGGATGAAGTGGGGATGTGATTAAGGTGCATTTGCATCCAAAGTGGACGGAAACCGTTCGGATGCACGGAAGGAGGGCTTCGATGGAATCGACATCATAGAAAATGATTTGAAATCACCAAGCACTGCAAATTTGCACTGAAAAAAGCAAGGTGGACGGAAAAAAACTTGAACTGTGCATTGCAAAAATGGTTGCCATGAAAACCAGACTAAGACTAATCCTACCCACTTGAAATTAGGTCGGTTTGTCTTAAGATTTTTTTTCCTGGAGTTAGGGATTCGGATGAAGTGGGGATGTGATTAAGGTGCATTTGTATCCAAAGTGGACGGAAACCGTTCGGATGCTCGGAAGGAGGGCTTCGATGGAATCGACATCATAGAAAATGATTTGAAATCACCAAGCACTGCAAATTTGCACTGAAAAAAGCAAGGTGGACGGAAAAAAACTTGAACTGTGCATTGCAAAAATGGTTGCCATGAAAACCAGACTAAGACTAATCCTACCCACTTGAAATTAGGTCGGTTCTCTTATGATTACTTCTCCTGGAGGGAGGGATTCGGATGAAGTGGGGATGTGATTAAGGTGCATTTGCTTCCAAAGTGGACGGAAACCGTTCGGATGCTCGCAAGGAGGGCATCGATGGAATCGACATCATAGAAAATTATTTGAAATCACCAAACACTGCAAATTTGCACTGAAAAAAGCAAGGTGGACGGAAAAAAACTTGAACTGTGCATTGCAAAAATGGTTGCCATGAAAACCAGACTAAGACTAATCCTACCCACTTGAAATTAGGTCGGTTTGTCTTAAGATTTTTTTTCCTGGAGTTAGGGATTCGGATGAAGTGGGGATGTGATAAAGGTGCATTGGCATCCAAAGGGGACGAAATCCGATCGGATGCTCGGAAGGAGCGCATCGAAGGAATCGACATCATAGAAAATGATTTGAAATCACCAAACACTGCAAATTTGTATTGAAAAAATTAAGGTGGAGGGAAAAACATTTGTACTGCGCATTGCAAAAAGGGTTGCCATGAAAACCAGACTAAGACCAATCCTCCCCTCTTGAAATTAGGTCGGTTCTCTTATGATTACTTCTCCTGGAGGGAGGGATTCGGATGAAGTGGGGATGTGATTAAGGTGCATTTGCTTCCAAAGTGGACGGAAACCGTTCGGATGCTCGCAAGGAGGGCATCGATGGAATCGACATCATAGAAAATTATTTGAAATCACCAAACACTGCAAATTTGCACTGAAAAAAGCAAGGTGGACGGAAAAAAACTTGAACTGTGCATTGCAAAAATGGTTGCCATGAATACCAGACTAAGACCAATCCTACCCTCTTGAAATTAGGTCGGTTGTCTTATGATTTCTTCTCCTGGAGGGAGGGATTCGTATGAAGTGGGGATGTGATAAAGGTATATTTGCATCCAAAGGGTAAGGAATCCGTTCGGATGCTCGGAAGGAGCGCATCGAAGGAATCGACATCATAGAAAATGATTTGAAATCACCAAACACTGCAAATTTGCACTGAAAAAAGGAAGATGGAGGGAAAAATCTTGATCTTTCAATTGCAAAAATGGTTGCCATGAAAACCAGACTAAGACCAATCCTCTTCTCTTGAAATTCGGTCGGTTCTCTTATGATTACTTCTCCTGGAGGAAGGGATGCGAATGAAGTGGAAATGTGATAAAGGTGCATTGGCATCCAAAGGGGAAGGAATCCGATCGGATGCTCGGAAGGAGCGCATCGAAGGAATCGACATCATAGAAAATGATTTGAAATCACTAAACACTGCAAATTTGCACTGAAAAGAGGAAGGTGCATGGAAAAAAACTTGAACTGTGAATTGCAAAAATGGTTGCCATGAAAACCAGACTAAGACCAATCCTCCCCTTTTGAAATTAGGTCGGTTCTCTTATGATTTCTTCACGTGGAGGAAGGGATTCGGATGAAGTGGGGATGTGATTAAGGTGCATTTGCATCCAAAGTGGACGGAAACCGTTCCGATGCTCGGAAGGAGCGCATCGATGGAATCGACGTCATAGAAAATGATTTGAAATCACCAAACACTGCAAATTTGCACTGAAAAAAGGAAGGTGGAGGGAAAAAAACTTGAACTGTGCATTGCAAAAATGGTTGCCATGAAAACCAGACTAAGACCAATCCTCCCCTCTTGAAATTAGGTCGGTTCTCTTATGATTTCTTCTCCTGGAGGAAGGGATTCGGATGAAGTGGGGATGTGATTAAGGTGCATTTGCATCCAAAGTGGACGGAAACCGTTCGGATGCTCGGAAGGAGCGCATCGATGGAATCGACGTCATAGAAAATGATTTGAAATCACCAAACACTGCAAATTTGCACTGAAAAAAGCAAGGTGGACGGAAAAAAACTTGAACTGCGCATTGCAAAAAGGGTTGCCATGAAAACCAGACTAAGACCAATCCTCTTCTCTTGAAATTAGGTCGGTTCTCTTATGATTTCTTCACGTGGAGGAAGGGATTGGGATAAAGTGGGGATGTGATAAAGGTGCATTGGCATCCAAAGGGGAAGAAATCCGATCGGATGCTCGGAAGGAGCGCATCGATGGAATCGACATCATAGAAAATTATTTGAAATCACCAAACACTGCAAATTTGCACTGAAAAAAGGAAGATGGAGGGAAAAATCTCGATCTTTCAATTGCAAAAATGGTTGCCATAAAAACCAGACTAAGACCAATCCTGCTTTTTTGAAATTAGGTCGGTTCTCTTATGATTTCTTCACGTGGAGGAAGGGATTCGGATGAAGTGGGGATGTGATTAAGGTGCATTTGCATCCAAAGTGGACGGATACCGATCGGATGCTCGGAAGGAGGGCATCGATAAAATCGACATCATAGAAAATGATTTGAAATCACCAAACACTGCAAATTTGCACTGAAAAGAGGAAGGTGCATGGAAAAAAAAATGGAACTGTGAATTGCAAAAATGGTTGCCATGAAAACCAGACTAAGACCAATCCTGCCCTTTTGAAATTAGGTCGGTTCTCTTATGATTTCTTCTCCTGGAGGAAGGGATTCGGATGAAGTGGGGATGTGATTAAGGTGCATTTGCATCCAAAGTGGACGGAAACCGTTCGGATGCTCGGAAGGAGCGCATCGATGGAATCGACATCATAGAAAATGATTTGAAATCACCAAACACTGCAAATTTGCACTGAAAAAAGCAAGGTGGACGGAAAAAAACTTGAACTGTGCATTGCAAAAATGGTTGCCATGAAAACCAGACTAAGACTAATCCTACCCACTTGAAATTAGGTCGGTTTGTCTTAAGATTTTTTTTCCTGGAGTTAGGGATTCGGATGAAGTGGGGATGTGATTAAGGTGCATTTGTATCCAAAGTGGACGGAAACCGTTCGGATGCTCGGAAGGAGGGCATCGATGGAATCGACATCATAGAAAATGATTTGAAATCACCAAGCACTGCAAATTTGCACTGAAAAAAGCAAGGTGGACGGAAAAAAACTTGAACTGTGCATTGCAAAAATGGTTGCCATGAAAACCAGACTAAGACTAATCCTACCCACTTGAAATTAGGTCGGTTTGTCTTAAGATTTTTTCTCCTGGAGTTAGGGATTCGGATGAAGTGGGGATGTGATTAAGGTGCATTTGCATCCAAAGGGGAAGGAATCCGTTCGGATGCTCGGAAGGAGGGCATCGATGGAATCGACATCATAGAAAATGATTTGAAATCACCAAACACTGCAAATTTGCACTGAAAAAAGGAAGATGGAGGGAAAAATCTCGATCTTTCAATTGCAAAAATGGTTGCCATGAAAACCAGACTAAGACCAATCCTGCCCTTTTGAAATTAGGTCGGTTCTCTTATGATTTCTTCACGTGGAGGAAGGGATTCGGATGAAGTGGGGATGTGATTAAGGTGCATTTGCATCCAAAGTGGACGGAAACCGTTCGGATGCTCGGAAGGAGCGCATCGGTGGAATCGACGTCATAGAAAATGATTTGAAATCACCAAACACTGCAAATTTGTATTGAAAAAATTAAGGTGGAGGGAAAAAGATTTGTACTGCGCATTGCAAAAAGGGTTGCCATGAAAACCAGACTAAGACCAATCCTCCCCTCTTGAAATTAGGTCGGTTCCCTTATGATTTCTTCTCCTCTAGGAAGGGATTCGGATGAAGTGGGGATGTGATAAAGGTGCATTTGCATCCAAAGTGGACGGAAACCGTTCGGATGCTCGGAAGGAGCGCATCGGTGGAATCGACGTCATAGAAAATGATTTGAAATCACCAAACACTGCAAATTTGCACTGAAAAAAGCAAGGTGGACGGAAAAAAACTTGAACTGCGCATTGCAAAAAGGGTTGCCATGAAAACCAGACTAAGACCAATCCTCTTCTCTTGAAATTAGGTCGGTTCTCTTATGATTTCTTCACGTGGAGGAAGGGATTCGGATGAAGTGGGGATGTGATAAAGGTGCATTGGCATCCAAAGGGGAAGAAATCCGATCGGATGCTCGGAAGGAGCGCATCGAAGGAATCGACATCATAGAAAATGATTTGAAATCACCAAACACTGCAAATTTGTATTGAAAAAATTAAGGTGGAGGGAAAAACATTTGTACTGCGCATTGCAAAAAGGGTTGCCATGAAAACCAGACTAAGACCAATCCTCCCCTCTTGAAATTAGGTCGGTTCTCTTATGATTTCTTCTCCTCTAGGAAGGGATTCGGATGAAGTCGGGATGTGATAAAGGTGCATTTGCATCCAAAGTGGACGGAAACCGTTCGGATGCTCGGAAGGAGCGCATCGAAGGAATCGACATCATAGAAAATGATTTGAAATCACCAAACACTGCAAATTTGCACTGAAAAAAGGAAGATGGAGGGAAAAATCTCGATCTTTCAATTGCAAAAATGGTTGCCATGAAAACCAGACTAAGACCAATCCTGCCCTTTTGAAATTAGGTCGGTTCTCTTATGATTTCTTCACGTGGAGGAAGGGATTCGGATGAAGTGGGGATGTGATTAAGGTGCATTTGCATCCAAAGTGGACGGAAACCGTTCGGATGCTCGAAAGGAGCGCATCGATGGAATCGTCATCATAGAAAATGATTTGAAATCACCAAACACTGCAAATTTGCACTGAAAAAAGGAAGGTGGAGGGAAAAAAACTTGAACTGTGCATTGCAAAAATGGTTGCCATGAAAACCAGACTAAGACCAATCCTCTTCTCTTGAAATTGGGTCGGTTCTCTTATGATTACTTCTCCTGGAGGAAGGGATTCGGATGAAGTGGGGATGTGATAAAGGTGCATTGGCATCCAAAGGGGAAGGAATCCGATCGGATGCTCGGAAGGAGCGCATCGAAGGATTCGACATCATAGAAAATGATTTGAAATCACCAAACACTGCAAATTTGCACTGAAAAGAGGAAGGTGCATGGAAAAAAACTTGAACTGTGAATTGCAAAAATGGCTGCCATGAAAACGAGACTAAGACCAATCCTCCGATCTTGAAATTCGGTCGGTTCTCTTATGATTACTTCTCCTGGAGGGAGGGATTCGGATGAAGTGGGGATGTGATTAAGGTGCATTTGCTTCCAAAGTGGACGGAAACCGTTCGGATGCTCGCAAGGAGGGCATCGATGGAATCGACATCATAGAAAATTATTTGAAATCACCAAACACTGCAAATTTGCACTGAAAAAAGCAAGGTGGACGGAAAAAAACTTGAACTGTGCATTGCAAAAATGGTTGCCATGAATACCAGACTAAGACCAATCCTACCCTCTTGAAATTAGGCCGGTTGTCTTATGATTTCTTCTCCTGGAGGGAGGGATTCGTATGAAGTGGGGATGTGATAAAGGTATATTTGCATCCAAAGGGTAAGGAATCCGTTCGGATGCTCGGAAGGAGCGCATCGAAGGAATCGACATCATAGAAAATGATTTTAAATCACCAAACACTGCAAATTTGCACTGAAAAAAGGAAGATGGAGGGAAAAATCTCGATCTTTCAATTGCAAAAATGGTTGCCATAAAAACCAGACTAAGACCAATCCTGCCCTTTTGAAATTAGGTCGGTTCTCTTATGATTTCTTCACGTGGAGGAAGGGATTCGGATGAAGTGGGGATGTGATTAAGGTGCATTTGCATCCAAAGTGGACGGATACCGATCGGATGCTCGGAAGGAGGGCATCGATAAAATCGACATCATAGAAAATGATTTGAAATCACCAAACACTGCAAATTTGCACTGAAAAGAGGAAGGTGCATGGAAAAAAAAATGGAACTCTGAATTGCAAAAATGGTTGCCATGAAAACCAGACTAAGACCAATCCTGCCCTTTTGAAATTAGGTCGGTTCCCTTATGATTTCTTCTCCTCTAGGAAGGGATTCGGATGAAGTGGGGATGTGATAAAGGTGCATTTGCATCCAAAGTGGACGGAAACCGTTCGGATGCTCGGAAGGAGCACATCGGTGGAATCGACGTCATAGAAAATGATTTGAAATCACCAAACACTGCAAATTTGCACTGAAAAAAGCAAGTCGGACGGAAAAAAACTTGAACTGTGCATTGCAAAAAGGGTTGCCATGAAAACCAGACTAAGACCAATCCTCCCCTTTTGAAATTAGGTCGGTTCTCTTATGATTTCTTCACGTGGAGGAGGGGATTCGGATGAAGTGGGGATGTGATTAAGGTGCATTTGCATCCAAAGTGGACGGAAACCGATCGGATGCTCGGAAGGAGCGCATCGAAGGAATCGACATCATAGAAAATGATTTGAAATCACCAAACACTGCAAATTTGCACTGAAAAAAGGAAGGTGGAGGGAAAAAAACCTGAACTGCGCATTGCAAAAAGGGTTGCCATGAAAACCAGACTAAGACCAATCCTCCCCTTTTGAAATTAGGTCGGTTCTCTTATGATTTCTTCACGTGGAGGAAGGGATTCGGATGAAGTGGGGATGTGATTAAGGTGCATTTGCATCCAAAGTGGACGGAAACCGATCGGATGCTCGGAAGGAGCGCATCGAAGGAATCGACATCATAGAAAATGATTTGAAATCACCAAACACTGCAAATTTGCACTGAAAAAAGGAAGGTGGAGGGAAAAAAACCTGAACTGCGCATTGCAAAAAGGGTTGCCATGAAAACCAGACTAAGACCAATCCTCCCCTTTTGAAATTAGGTCGGTTCTCTTATGATTTCTTCACGTGGAGGAAGGGATTCGGATGAAGTGGGGATGTGATTAAGGTGCATTTGCATCCAAAGTGGACGGAAACCGATCGGATGCTCGGAAGGAGCGCATCGAAGGAATCGACATCATAGAAAATGATTTGAAATCACCAAACACTGCAAATTTGCACTGAAAAAAGGAAGGTGGAGGGAAAAAAACCTGATCTGTGAATTGCAAAAATGGTTGCCATGAAAACCAGACTAAGACCAATCCTCCCCTTTTGAAATTAGGTCGGTTCTCTTATGATTTCTTCACGTGGAGGAGGGGATTCGGATGAAGTGGGGATGTGATAAAGGTGCATTTGCATCCAAAGGGGACGGAAAGCGTTCGGATGCTCGGAAGGAGCGCATCGATGGAATCGACATCATAGAAAATGATTTGAAATCACCAAACACTGCAAATTTGCACTGAAAAAAGTCAGATGGAGGGCAAAAAACGTGATCTGTGAATTGCAAAAATGGTTGCGATGAAAACCAGACTAAGACCAATCCTCCCTTCTTGAAATTAGGTCGGTTCTCTTATGATTTCTTCTCGTGGAGGAAGGGATTCGGATGAAGTGGGGATGTGATTAAGGTGCATTTGCATCCAAAGTGGACGGAAACTGTTCGGATGCTCGGAAGGAGGGCATCAATGGAATCGACATCATAGAAAATGATTTGAAATCACCAAACACTGCAAATTTGCACTGAAAAAAGTAAGATGGAGGGAAAAAAACTTGATGTGTGCATTGCAAAAATGGTTGCCATGAAAACCAGACTAAGACCAATCCTCCCCTCTTGAAATTAGGTCGGTTCTCTTATGATTTCTTCTCGTGGAGGAAGGGATTCGGATGAAGTGGGGATGTGATTAAGGTGCATTTGCATCCAAAGTGGACGGAAACTGTTCGGATGCTCGGAAGGAGGGCATCAATGGAATCGACATCATAGAAAATAATTTAAATCACCAAGCACTGCAAATTTGCACTGAAAAAAGTCAGATGGAGGGCAAAAAACGTGATCTGTGAATTGCAAAAATGGTTGCGATGAAAACCAGACTAAGACCAATCCTCCCTTCTTGAAATTAGGTCGGTTCTCTTATGATTTCTTCTCGTGGAGGAAGGGATTCGGATGAAGTGGGGATGTGATTAAGGTGCATTTGCATCCATAGTGGACGGAAACTGTTCGGATGCTCGGAAGGAGGGCATCAATAGAATCGACATCATAGAAAATAATTTAAATCACCAAGCACTGCAAATTTGCACTGAAAAAAGTCAGATGGAGGGAGAAAAACGTGATCTGTGAATTGCAAAAATGGTTGCCATGAAAACCATACTAAGACCAATCCTCTTCTCTTGAAATTCGGTCGGTTCTCTTATGATTACTTCTCCTGGAGGGAGGGATTCGGATGAAGTGCGGATGTGATTAAGGTGCATTTGCTTCCAAAGGGGAAGGAATCCGTTGGGATGCTCAAAAGTTGCGCATCGATGGATTCGACATCATAGAAAATGATTTGAAATCACCAAGCACTGCAAATTTGCACTGAAAAAAGGAAGATGGAGAAAAAAAAACTTGATCTTTGAATTGCAAAAATGGTTGCCTTATAAACCAGACTAAGACTAATCCTCCCTTTTTAAAATAAGGTCGGTTCTCTTATGATTTCTTCTCGTGGAGGAAGGGATTCGGATGAAGTGGGGATGTGATTAAGGTGCATTTGCATCCAAAGGGGACGGAAACCGTTCGGATGCTAGGAAGGAGCGCATCGATGGAATCGACATCATAGAAAATGATTTGAAATCACTAAACATTGCAAATTTGTACTGAAAAAAGGAAGGTGGAGGGAAATATACTTGAATTCCGCATTGCAAAAATGGTTGCCATGAAAACCGGACTAAGACCATTCTTCCCCTCTTGAAATAAGGTCGGTTCTCTTATGATTTCTTCTCCTGGAGGAAAGGATTCGGATGAAGTGGGGATGTGATTAAGGTGCATTTGCATCCAAAGGGGACGGAAACCGTTCGGATGCTCGGAAGGAGCGCATCGAAGGAATCGACATCATAGAAAATGATTTGAAATCACCAAACACTGCAAATTTGCACTGAAAAAAGGAAGATGGAGGGAAAAATCTCGATCTTTCAATTGCAAAAATGGTTGCCATGAAAACCAGACTAAGACCAATCCTGCCCTTTTGAAATTAGGTCGGTTCTCTTATGATTTCTTCACGTGGAGGAAGGGATTCGGATGAAGTGGGGATGTGATTAAGGTGCATTTGCATCCAAAGTGGACGGAAACCGTTCGGATGCTCGGAAGGAGCGCATCGATGGAATCGACATCATAGAAAATGATTTGAAATCACCAAACACTGCAAATTTGCACTGAAAAAAGTAAGATGGAGGGAAAAAAACTTGATCTGTGAATTGCAAAAATGGTTGCCATGAAAACCAGACTAAGACCAATCCTCCCTTCTTGAAATTAGGTCGGTTCTCTTATGATTTCTTCTCGTGGAGGAAGGGATTCGGATGAAGTGGGGATGTGATTAAGGTGCATTTGCATCCAAAGTGGACGGAAACCGTTCGGATGCTCGGAAGGAGCGCATCGATGGAATCGACATCATAGAAAATGATTTGAAATCACCAAGCACTGCAAATTTGCACTGAAAAAAGTCAGATGGAGGGAAAAAAACGTGATCTGTGAATTGCAAAAATGGTTGCCATGAAAACCAGACTAAGACCAATCCTCCCTTCTTGAAATTAGGTCGGTTCTCTTATGATTTCTTCTCGTGGAGGAAGGGATTCGGATGAAGTGGGGATGTGATTAAGGTGCATTTGCATCCAAAGTGGACGGAAACCGTTCGGATGCTCGGAAGGAGGGCATCGATGGAATCGACATCATAGAAAATGATTTGAAATCACCAAGCACTGCAAATTTGCACTGAAAAAAGTCAGATGGAGAGAAAAAAACGTGATCTGTGAATTGCAAAAATGGTTGCCATGAAAACCAGACTAAGACCAATCCTCCCTTCTTGAAATTAGGTCGGTTCTCTTATGATTTCTTCTCGTGGAGGAAGGGATTCGGATGAAGTGGGGATGTGATTAAGGTGCATTTGCATCCAAAGTGGACGGAAACCGTTCGGATGCTCGGAAGGAGCGCATCGATGGAATCGACATCATAGAAAATGATTTGAAATCACCAAACACTGCAAATTTGCACTGAAAAAAGTCAGATGGAGGGAAAAAAACGTCATCTGTGAATTGCAAAAATGGTTGCCATGAAAACCAGACTAAGACCAATCCTCTTCTCTTGAAATTAGGTTGATTCTACTATTTCTTCTCGTGGAGCAAGGGATTCGGAAGAAGTCCGGATGTGATAAAGGTGTATTTGCATCCAAAGGGGAAGGAATCCGTTCGGATGCTCGGAAGGAGCGCATCTAAGGAATCGACATCATAGAAAATGATTTGAAATCAAAAACACTGCAAATTTGCACTGAAAAAAGTCAGATGGAGGGAAAAAAGCGTGATCTGTGAATTGCAAAAATGGTTGCCATGAAAACCAGACTAAGACCAATCCTCTTCTCTTGAAATTCGGTCGGTTCTCTTATGATTTCTTCTCCTGGAGGAAGGGATTCGGATGAAGTGGAAATGTGATTAAGGTGCATTTGCATCCAAAGGGGACGGAATCCGTTCGGATGCTCGGAAGGAGCGCATCGAATGAATCGACATCATAGAAAATGATTTGAAATCACCAAACACTGCAAATTTTCACTGAAAAAAGGAAGGTGGAGGGAAAAAAACTTGATCTGTGAATTGCAAAAATGGTTGCCATGAAAACCAGACTAAGACCAATCCTCCCTTCTTGAAATTAGGTCGGTTCTCTTATGATTTCTTCTCGTGGAGGAAGGGATTCGGATGAAGTGGGGATGTGATTAAGGTGCATTTGCATCCAAAGTGGACGGAAACCGTTCGGATGCTCGGAAGGAGCGCATCGATGGAATCGACATCATAGAAAATGATTTGAAATCACCAAACACTGCAAATTTGCACTGAAAAAAGGAAGATGGAGAAAAAAAAACTTGATCTTTGAATTGCAAAAATGGTTGCAATGATAACCAGAATAAGAGCAATCCTCCGATCTTGAAATTCGGTCGGTTCTCTTATGATTACTTCTCCTGGAGGGAGGGATTCGGATGAAGTGGGGATGTGATTAAGGTGCATTTGCATCCAAAGTGGACGGAAACCGTTCGGATGCTCGGAAGGAGGGCATCAATGGAATCGACATCATAGAAAATGATTTGAAATCACCAAACACTGCAAATTTGCACTGAAAAAAGGAAGATGGAGGGAAAAAAACTTGATCTCTGCATTCCAAAAATGGTTGCCATGAAAACAAGACTAACACCAATCCTCTTCTCTTGAAATTAGGTTGATTCTACTATGATTTCTTCTCGTGGAGCAAGGGATTCGGAAGAAGTCAGGATGTGATAAAGGTGTATTTGCATCCAAAGGGGAAGGAATCCGTTCGGATGCTCGGAAGGAGCGCATCGAAGGAATCGACATCATAGAAAATGATTTGAAATCTCCAAACACTGCAAATTTGCACTGAAAAAAGTGAGATGGAGGGCAAAAAACGTGATCTGTGAATTGCAAAAATGGTTGCCATGAAAACCAGACTAAGACCAATCCTCCCTTCTTGAAATTAGGTCGGTTCTCTTATGATTTCTTCTCCTGGAGGAAGGGATTCGGATGAAGTGGGGATGTGATTAAGGTGCATTTGCATCCAAAGTGGACGGAAACCGTTCGGATGCTCGGAAGGAGCGCATCGATGGATTCGACATCATAGAAAATGATTTGAAATCACCAAGCACTGCAAATTTGCACTGAAAAAAGGAAGATGGAGAAAAAAAAACTTGATCTTTGAATTGCAAAAATGGTTGCAATGATAACCAGAATAAGAGCAATCCTCCGATCTTGAAATTCGGTCGGTTCTCTTATGATTACTTCTCCTGGAGGGAGGGATTCGGATGAAGTGGGGATGTGATTAAGGTGCATTTGCATCCAAAGTGGACGGAAACCGTTCGGATGCTCGGAAGGAGGGCATCGATGGAATCGACATCATAGAAAATGATTTGAAATCACCAAACACTGCAAATTTGCACTGAAAAAAGGAAGATGGAGGGAAAAAAACTTGATCTCTGCATTCCAAAAATGGTTGCCATGAAAACAAGACTAACACCAATCCTCTTCTCTTGAAATTCGGTCGGTTCTCTTATGATTTCTTCTCCTGGAGGAAGGGATTCGGATGAAGTGGGGATGTGATTAAGGTGCATTTGCATCCAAAGTGGACGGAAACCGTTCGGATGCTCGGAAGGAGGGCATCAATGGAATCGACATCATAGAAAATGATTTGAAATCACCAAACACTGCAAATTTGCACTGAAAAAAGGAAGATGGAGGGAAAAAAACTTGATCTCTGCATTCCAAAAATGGTTGCCATGAAAACAAGACTAACACCAATCCTCTTCTCTTGAAATTAGGTTGATTCTACTATGATTTCTTCTCGTGCAGCAAGGGATTCGGAAGAAGTCCGGATGTGATAAAGGTGTATTTGCATCCAAAGGGGAAGGAATCCGTTCGGATGCTCGGAAGGAGCGCATCGAAGGAATCGACATCATAGAAAATGATTTGAAATCTCCAAACACTGCAAATTTGCACTGAAAAAAGTGAGATGGAGGGCAAAAAACGTGATCTGTGAATTGCAAAAATGGTAGCCATGAAAACCAGACTATGACCAATCCTCTTCTCTTGAAATTCGGTCGGTTCTCTTATGATTTCTTCTCCTGGAGGAAGGGATTCGCATGAAGTGGGGATGTGATTAAGGTGCATTTGCATCCAAAGTGGACGGAAACCGTTCGGATGCTCGGGAGGAGGGCATCAATGGAATCGACATCATAGAAAATGATTTGAAATCACCAAACACGGCAAATTTGCACTGAAAAAAGGAAGGTGGAGGGAAAAAAACTTGATCTCTGCATTTCAAAAATGGTTGCCATGAAAACAAGACTAACACCAATCCTGTTCTATTGAAATTAAGTTGATTCTACTATGATTTCTTCTCGTGGAGCAAGGGATTCGGAAGAAGTCAGGATGTGAGAAAGGTGCATTTGCATCCAAAGTGGACGCAAACCGTTCGGATGCTCGGAAGGAGGGCATCGATGGAATCGACATCATAGAAAATGATTTGAAATCACCAAACACTGCAAATTTGCACTGAAAAAAGGAAGGTGGAGGGAAAAAAACTTGATCTCTGCATTTCAAAAATGGTTGCCATGAAAACAAGACTAACACCAATCCTCTTCTCTTGAAATTAGGTTGATTCTACTATGATTTCTTCTCGTGGAGCAAGGGATTCGGAAGAAGTCAGGATGTGATAAAGGTGTATTTGCATCCAAAGGGGAAGGAATCCGTTCGGATGCTCGGAAGGAGCGCATCGAAGGAATCGACATCATAGAAAATGATTTGAAATCACCAAACACTGCAAATTTGCACTGAAAAAAGTAAGATGGAGGGAAAAAAACGTGATCTGTGAATTGCAAAAATGGTTGCCATGAAAACCAGACTAAGACCAATCCTCTTCTCTTGAAATTCGGTCGGTTCTCTTATGATTTCTTCTCCTGGAGGAAGGGATTCGGATGAAGTGGGGATGTGATTAAGGTGCATTTGCATCCAAAGTGGACGGAAACCGTTAGGATGCTCGGAAGGAGCGCATCGATGGAATCGACATCATAGAAAATGATTTGAAATCACCAAACACTGCAAATTTGCACTGAAAAAAGTCAGATGGAGGGAAAAAAACTTGTGATCTGTGAATTGCAAAAATGGTTGCCATGAAAACCAGACTAAGACCAATCCTCCCTTCTTGAAATTAGGTCGGTTCTCTTATGATTTCTTCTCGTGGAGGAAGGGATTCGGATGAAGTGCGGATGTGATTAAGGTGCATTTGCATCCAAAGGGGACGGAAAGCGTTCGGATGCTCGGAAGGAGCGCATCGATGGAATCGACATCATAGAAAATGATTTGAAATCACCAAACACTGCAAATTTGCACTGAAAAAAGGAAGATGGAGGGAAAAAAACTTGAACTCTGCATTGCAAAAATGGTTGCCATGAAAACCAGACTAAGACCAATCCTCCCCTCTTGAAATTAGGTCGGTTCTCTTATGATTTCTTCTCGTGGAGGAAGGGATTCGGATGAAGTGGGGATGTGATTAAGGTGCATTTGCATCCAAAGTGGACGGAAACCGTTCGGATGCTCGGAAGGAGAGCATCGATGGAATCGACATCATAGAAAATGATTTGAAATCACCAAACACTGCAAATTTGCACTGAAAAAAGGAAGATGGAGGGAAAAAAACTTGATCTCTGCATTCCAAAAATGGTTGCCATGAAAACAAGACTAACACCAATCCTGTTCTCTTGAAATTAAGTTGATTCTACTATGATTTCTTCTCGTGGAGCAAGGGATTCGGAAGAAGTCAGGATGAGAAAGGTGCATTTGCATCCAAAGTGGACGCAAACCGTTAGCATGCTCGGAAGGAGCGCATCGATGGAATCGACATCATAGAAAATGATTTGAAATCACCAAACACTGCAAATTTGCACTGAAAAAAGGAAGATGGAGGGAAAAAAACTTGAACACTGCATTGCAAAAATGGTTGCTATGAAAACAAGACTAACACCAATCCTCCCTTCTTGAAATTAGGTCGGTTCTCTTATGATTACTTCTCCTGGAGGAAGGGATTCGGATGAAGTGGGGATGTGATTAAGGTGCATTTGCATCCAAAGTGGACGGAAACCGTTCGGATGCTCGGAAGGAGCGCATCGATGGAATCGACATCATAGAAAATGATTTGAAATCACTAAACACTGCAAATTTGCACTGAAAAAAGGAAGATGGAGGGAAAAAAACTTGAACACTGCATTGCAAAAATGGTTGCCATGAAAACAAGACTAACACCAATCCTCCCTTCTTGAAATTAGGTCGGTTCTCTTATGATTTCTTCTCGTGGAGGAAGGGATTCGGATGAAGTGCGGATGTGATTAAGGTGCATTTGCATCCAAAGGGGACGGAAAGCGTTCGGATGCTCGGAAGGAGCGCATCGATGGAATCGACATCATAGAAAATGATTTGAAATCACCAAACACTGCAAATTTGCACTGAAAAAAGGAAGATGGAGGGAAAAAAACTTGAACACTGCATTGCAAAAATGGTTGCCATGAAAACAAGACTAACACCAATCCTCCCTTCTTGAAATTAGGTCGGTTCTCTTATGATTTCTTCTCGTGGAGGAAGGGATTCGGATGAAGTGCGGATGTGATTAAGGTGCATTTGCATCCAAAGTGGACGGAAACCGTTCGGATGCTCGGAAGGAGAGCATCGATGGAATCGACATCATAGAAAATGATTTGAAATCACCAAACACTGCAAATTTGCACTGAAAAAAGGAAGATGGAGGGAAAAAAACTTGATCTCTGCATTCCAAAAATGGTTGCCATGAAAACAAGACTAACACCAATCCTGTTCTCTTGAAATTAAGTTGATTCTACTATGATTTCTTCTCGTGGAGCAAGGGATTCGGATGAAGTGGGGATGTGATTAAGGTGCATTTGCATCCAAAGTGGACGGAAACCGTTCGGATGCTCGGAAGGAGCGCATCTATGGAATCGACATCATAGAAAATGATTTGAAATCACCAAACACTGCAAATTTGCACTGAAAAAAGGAAGATGGAGGGAAAAAAACTTGATCTCTGCATTCCAAAAATGGTTGCCATGAAAACAAGACTAACACCAATCCTGTTCTCTTGAAATTAAGTTGATTCTACTATGATTTCTTCTCGTGGAGCAAGGGATTCGGAAGAAGTCAGGATGTGAGAAAGGTGCATTTGCATCCAAAGTGGACGCAAACCGTTAGCATGCTCGGAAGGAGCGCATCGATGGAATCGACATCATAGAAAATGATTTGAAATCACCAAACACTGCAAATTTGCACTGAAAAAAGTCAGATGGAGGGAAAAAAACGTGATCTGTGAATTGCAAAAATGGTTTACATGAAAACCAGACTAACACCAATCCTCTTCTCTTGAAATTCGGTCGGTTCTCTTATGATTTCTTCTCCTGGAGGAAGGAATTCGGATGAAGTGGGGATGTGATTAAGGTGCATTTGCATCCAAAGTGGACGGAAACCGTTCGGATGCTCGGAAGGAGCGCATCGATGGAATCGACATCATAGAAAATGATTTGAAATCACCAAACACTGCAAATTTGCACTGAAAAAAGTCAGATGGAGGGAAAAAAACGTGATCTGTGAATTGCAAAAATGGTTGCCATGAAAACCAGACTAAGACCAATCCTCCCCTCTTGAAATTAGGTCGGTTCTCTTATGATTTCTTCTCCTGGAGGAAGGGATTCGGATGAAGTGGGGATGTGATTAAGGTGCATTTGCATCCAAAGTGGACGGAAACCGTTAGGATGCTCGGAAGGAGCGCATCGATGGAATCGACATCATAGAAAATGATTTGAAATCACTAAACACTGCAAATTTGCACTGAAAAAAGTCAGATGGAGGGAGAAAAACGTGATCTGTGAATTGCAAAAATGGTTGCCATGAAAACCAGACTAAGACCAATCCTCTTCTCTTGAAATTCGGTCGGTTCTCTTATGATTACTTCTCCTGGAGGGAGGGATTCGGATGAAGTGGGGATGTGATTAAGGTGCATTTGCTTCCAAAGTGGACGGAAACCGTTCGGATGCTCGGAAGGAGGGCATCAATGGAATCGACATCATAGAAAATGATTTGAAATCACCAAACACTGCAAATTTGCACTGAAAAAAGGAAGATGGAGGGAAAAAAACTTGATCTCTGCATTGCAAAAATGGTTGCCATGAAAACAAGACTAACACCAATCCTCTTCTCTTGAAATTAAGTTGATTCTACTATGATTTCTTCTCGTGGAGCAAGGGATTCGGATGAAGTGGGGATGTGATTAAGGTGCATTTGCATCCAAAGTGGACGGAAACCGTTCGGATGCTCGGAAGGAGCGCATCTATGGAATCGACATCATAGAAAATGATTTGAAATCACCAAACACTGCAAATTTGCACTGAAAAAAGGAAGATGGAGGGAAAAAAACTTGATCTCTGCATTCCAAAAATGGTTGCCATGAAAACAAGACTAACACCAATCCTGTTCTCTTGAAATTAAGTTGATTCTACTATGATTTCTTCTCGTGGAGCAAGGGATTCGGAAGAAGTCAGGATGTGAGAAAGGTGCATTTGCATCCAAAGTGGACGCAAACCGTTAGCATGCTCGGAAGGAGCGCATCGATGGAATCGACATCATAGAAAATGATTTGAAATCACCAAACACTGCAAATTTGCACTGAAAAAAGTCAGATGGAGGGAAAAAAACGTGATCTGTGAATTGCAAAAATGGTTTCCATGAAAACCAGACTAGGACCAATCCTCTTCTCTTCAAATACGGTAGGTTCTCTTATGATTACTTCTCCTGGAGGAAGGGATTCGGATGAAGTGGGGATGTGATTAAGGTGCATTTGCATCCAAAGTGGACGGAAACCGTTCGGATGCTCGGAAGGAGGGCATCAATGGAATCGACATCATAGAAAATGATTTGAAATCACCAAGCACTGCAAATTTGCACTGAAAAAAGGAAGATGGAGGGAGAAAAACGTGATCTGTGAATTGCAAAAATGGTTGCCATGAAAACCAGACTAAGACCAATCCTCTTCTCTTGAAATTCGGTCGGTTCTCTTATGATTACTTCTCCTGGAGGGAGGGATTCGGATGAAGTGGGGATGTGATTAAGGTGCATTTGCTTCCAAAGTGGACGGAAACCGTTCGGATGCTCGGAAGGAGGGCATCAATGGAATCGACATCATAGAAAATGATTTGAAATCACCAAACACTGCAAATTTGCACTGAAAAAAGGAAGATGGAGGGAAAAAAACTTGATCTCTGCATTCCAAAAATGGTTGCCATGAAAACAAGACTAACACCAATCCTGTTCTCTTGAAATTAAGTTGATTCTACTATGATTTCTTCTCGTGGAGCAAGGGATTCGGAAGAAGTCAGGATGTGAGAAAGGTGCATTTGCATCCAAAGTGGACGCAAACCGTTAGCATGCTCGGAAGGAGCGCATCGATGGAATCGACATCATAGAAAATGATTTGAAATCACCAAACACTGCAAATTTGCACTGAAAAAAGCAAGGTGCATGGAAAAAAACGTGATCTGTGAATTGCAAAAATGGTTTCCATGAAAACCAGACTAGGACCAATCCTCTTCTCTTCAAATACGGTAGGTTCTCTTATGATTACTTCTCCTGGAGGAAGGGATTCGGATGAAGTGGGGATGTGATTAAGGTGCATTTGCATCCAAAGTGGACGGAAACCGTTCGGATGCTCGGAAGGAGGGCATCAATGGAATCGACATCATAGAAAATGATTTGAAATCACCAAACACTGCAAATTTGCACTGAAAAAAGTCAGATGGAGGGAAAAAAACGTGATCTGTGAATTGCAAAAATGGTTTCCATGAAAACCAGACTAGGACCAATCCTCTTCTCTTCAAATACGGTAGGTTCTCTTATGATTACTTCTCCTGGAGGAAGGGATTCGGATGAAGTGGGGATGTGATTAAGGTGCATTTGCATCCAAAGTGGACGGAAACCGTTCGGATGCTCGGAAGGAGGGCATCAATGGAATCGACATCATAGAAAATGATTTGAAATCACCAAGCACTGCAAATTTGCACTGAAAAAAGGAAGATGGAGGGAGAAAAACGTGATCTGTGAATTGCAAAAATGGTTGCCATGAAAACCAGACTAAGACCAATCCTCTTCTCTTGAAATTCGGTCGGTTCTCTTATGATTACTTCTCCTGGAGGAAGGGATTCGGATGAAGTGGGGATGTGATTAAGGTGCATTTGCATCCAAAGTGGACGGAAACCGTTAGGATGCTCGGAAGGAGCGCATCGATGGAATCGACATCATAGAAAATGATTTGAAATCACCAAACACTGCAAATTTGCACTGAAAAAAGTCAGATGGAGGGAAAAAAACGTGATCTGTGAATTGCAAAAATGGTTGCCATGAAAACCAGACTAAGACCAATCCTCTTCTCTTGAAATTCGGTCGGTTCTCTTATGATTTCTTCTCCTGGAGGAAGGGATTCGGATGAAGTGGGGATGTGATTAAGGTGCATTTGCATCCAAAGTGGACGGAAACCGTTAGGATGCTCGGAAGGAGCGCATCGATGGAATCGACATCATAGAAAATGATTTGAAATCACCAAACACTGCAAATTTGCACTGAAAAAAGTCAGATGGAGGGAAAAAAACGTGATCTGTGAATTGCAAAAATGGTTGCCATGAAAACCAGACTAAGACCAATCCTCTTCTCTTGAAATTCGGTCGGTTCTCTTATGATTACTTCTCCTGGAGGAAGGGATTCGGATGAAGTGGGGATGTGATTAAGGTGCATTTGCATCCAAAGTGGACGGAAATTGTTCGGATGCTCGGAAGGAGCGCATCGATGGAATCGACATCATAGAAAATGATTTGAAATCACCAAACACTGCAAATCTGCACTGAAAAAAGGAAGATGGAGGGAAAAAAACTTGATCTCTGCATTCCAAAAATGGTTGCCATGAAAACAAGACTAACACCAATCCTCTTCTCTTGAAATTAAGTTGATTCTACTATGATTTCTTCTCGTGGAGCAAGGGATTCGGAAGAAGTCAGGATGTGAGAAAGGTGCATTTGCATCCAAAGTGGACGCAAACCGTTAGCATGCTCGGAAGGAGCGCATCGATGGAATCGACATCATAGAAAATGATTTGAAATCACCAAACACTGCAAATTTGCACTGAAAAAAGTCAGATGGAGGGAAAAAAACGTGATCTGTGAATTGCAAAAATGGTTTCCATGAAAACCAGACTAGGACCAATCCTCTTCTCTTCAAATACGGTAGGTTCTCTTATGATTACTTCTCCTGGAGGAAGGGATTCGGATGAAGTGGGGATGTGATTAAGGTGCATTTGCATCCAAAGTGGACGGAAACCGTTCGGATGCTCGGAAGGAGGGCATCAATGGAATCGACATCATAGAAAATGATTTGAAATCACCAAGCACTGCAAATTTGCACTGAAAAAAGGAAGATGGAGGGAGAAAAACGTGATCTGTGAATTGCAAAAATGGTTGCCATGAAAACCAGACTAAGACCAATCCTCTTCTCTTGAAATTCGGTCGGTTCTCTTATGATTACTTCTCCTGGAGGGAGGGATTCGGATGAAGTGGGGATGTGATTAAGGTGCATTTGCTTCCAAAGTGGACGGAAACCGTTCGGATGCTCGGAAGGAGGGCATCAATGGAATCGACATCATAGAAAATGATTTGAAATCACCAAACACTGCAAATTTGCACTGAAAAAAGGAAGATGGAGGGAAAAAAACTTGAACACTGCATTGCAAAAATGGTTGCCATGAAAACAAGACTAACACCAATCCTCTTCTCTTGAAATTAAGTTGATTCTACTATGATTTCTTCTCGTGGAGCAAGGGATTCGGATGAAGTGGGGATGTGATTAAGGTGCATTTGCATCCAAAGTGGACGGAAACCGTTCGGTTACTCGGAAGGAGGGCATCGATGGAATCGACATCATAGAAAATGATTTGAAATCACCAAGCACTGCAAATTTGCACTGAAAAAAGGAAGATGGAGGGAGAAAAACGTGATCTGTGAATTGCAAAAATGGTTGCCATGAAAACCAGACTAAGACCAATCCTCTTCTCTTGAAATTCGGTCGGTTCTCTTATGATTACTTCTCCTGGAGGGAGGGATTCGGATGAAGTGGGGATGTGATTAAGGTGCATTTGCATCCAAAGTGGACGGAAACCGTTAGGATGCTCGGAAGGAGCGCATCGATGGAATCGACATCATAGAAAATGATTTGAAATCACCAAACACTGCAAATTTGCACTGAAAAAAGGAAGATGGAGGGAAAAAAACGTGATCTGTGAATTGCAAAAATGGTTGCCATGAAAACCAGACTAAGACCAATCCTCTTCTCTTGAAATTCGGTCGGTTCTCTTATGATTTCTTCTCCTGGAGGAAGGGATTCGGATGAAGTGGGGATGTGATTAAGGTGCATTTGCATCCAAAGTGGACGGAAACCGTTCGGATGCTCGGAAGGAGGGCATCAATGGAATCGACATCATAGAAAATGATTTGAAATCACCAAACACTGCAAATTTGCACTGAAAAAAGGAAGATGGAGGGAAAAAAACTTGAACACTGCATTGCAAAAATGGTTGCCATGAAAACAAGACTAACACCAATCCTCTTCTCTTGAAATTAAGTTGATTCTACTATGATTTCTTCTCGTGGAGCAAGGGATTCGGATGAAGTGGGGATGTGATTAAGGTGCATTTGCATCCAAAGTGGACGGAAACCGTTCGGTTGCTCGGAAGGAGCGCATCGATGGAATCGACATCATAGAAAATGATTTGAAATCACCAAGCACTGCAAATTTGCACTGAAAAAAGGAAGATGGAGGGAGAAAAACGTGATCTGTGAATTGCAAAAATGGTTGCCATGAAAACCAGACTAAGACCAATCCTCTTCTCTTGAAATTCGGTCGGTTCTCTTATGATTACTTCTCCTGAGGGAGGGATTCGGATGAAGTGGGGATGTGATTAAGGTGCATTTGCTTCCAAAGTGGACGGAAACCGTTCGGATGCTCGGAAGGAGGGCATCAATGGAATCGACATCATAGAAAATGATTTGAAATCACCAAACACTGCAAATTTGCACTGAAAAAAGGAAGATGGAGGGAAAAACTTGATCTCTGCATTGCAAAAATGGTTGCCATGAAAACCAGACTAACACCAATCCTGTTTTGAAATTAGTTGGCTCTCCTATGATTTCTTCTCGTGGAGCAAGGGATTCGGAAGACGTCGGGATGTGAGAAAGGTGCATTTGCATCCAAAGGAGAAGGAAACCGTTAGTATGCTCGGAAGGAGCCAAACGATCGAATCCACATCATAGAAAATGATTTGAAATCACCAAACACTGCAAATTTGCACTGAAAAAAGTAAGATGGAGGGAAAAAAACTTGATCTGTGCATTGCAAAAATGGTTGCCATGAAAACCAGACTAAGACCAATCCTCTTCTCTTCAAATACGGTAGGTTCTCTTATGATTACTTCTCCTGGAGGAAGGGATTCGGAGGAAGTCGGGATGTGAGTAAGGTGCATTTGCATCCAAAGTGGAAGAAATCCGTTCCGATGCAAGGAAGGAGCACATCGATGGAATGGACATCATAGAAAATGATTTGAAATCACCAAACCCCTCAAATTTGCACCGGAAAAAGGAAGATGGAGGGAAAAAAACTTGATCTGTGCATTGCAAAAATGGTTGCCATGAAAACCAGACCAAGACCAATCCTCCCTTTTTGAAATCAGTTCGGTTCTCTTATGATTTCTTCTCGTGGAGCAAGGGATTCGGAGGAAGTCGGGATGTGA